>WBMV01002163.1:487583-1084853 GCA_013396655.1 Campylorhamphus procurvoides | reverse complement strand
CTCCCTGGTTTATTGTGGGTTGGGAGGTGAAATGACTTGGGCCCAGATGTTGCAAGAGTCATGTTCCCAACCTGTTAGGTGAAAAGGTTTTTCACCTGGGAGGGACGGGTTGTCCCTTGTTTGCTTTGGTAAAACATGGCAGAGTGGCTCAGGAGGTTTGGCTGGAAACAGCCGGCAATTAAATGAAAGGGACGCCTTTCAGATTAATTTACTCTGCATGTTTTGAAGCAGTGGTGCTTGGAAAAGAGCTCACATGGTATTCCTGAGGCCTTGAGTTCATCCTAGCACCGGTCTTTTCTATCTGTTACTTATCAACACGTGTTGTACTCTTTTATACTTTTTATACTTTATATACTCTTTTATATTCCTTTATATTCTGTACCCCAAAACCCTACAAGTAAAAGAACTCTTCTCTGCTTTACCTACATAAAGTTGTCTTGGAAAGGTTTTTTCCCCCTTCCTTAAGGCTACAAATGCAATAGAATGGTTACAGTAAATAAAAGAAATACCACCATCAAATAGGTGCTACCTTTATTTGGGTATAGAAGGCAATATACCAAGTTCTTATATAAAATGCCATCACTGGATCTGCCCCGTGTCTTTTCTGTCTTAATTTCCCCTGTTTCTTTTGCAATAATAAATTGCTTCCATTCTTTCTTTGGTGCATAGAAATGTTGGCATAGCTTCACGGATCCTTTCTTGTCCAAAAGTTCCTGTCAGGAACTTTTATCAGCTTGAGTCCTTGAGCTGTGCTAAGTCAGGCTTGTGCTAACAGACATAAATTACATTTTGTTGTGCTGCTCCAGCTGTGTGTTAAGGGGATTCATTTCAGGCAATATATATGATTCTGTCTCACAATTCTCTGTGGCTTGTAAAATGGAAGGACAGCTTTAATTTGCTCTGGGTGGGTTGGTAGGGAGGGATATTGACTCAGTTTCTTATCTGTGCTCTGCATTTCTTTCCTCTCTAATGCGACCCACAGCTTGGGTTACACAAGTCTCTTTGTAGAGAAACATTGACCCAGATCTTCCATAAGCGAGTGTTGGTCTCAATCTTGTCAGGACATAAACTGATGAAAATGTTTGTGAAGTTCGGGGCTAGGCCTTATCTGTGTGCTGGATCACTTGTCTTTTTGGTGTTTTGAATCTGGTCCCTCTGATGAAAGGCATAGAAAGATGTGGTGTTCTTAGAGTCATCTCTAGTACAGCCATAGCAAGCATGGCCTACAAGGGGAGCATTTCCAACACTTGTATGAAAAAGCAGCACCGGAAGGTCAGGAGATGCCTGATACCTTTCTTAGTTGAACTGAGATCAAACAAGATAGGATGCCTCATTCCACCATTTCTGGCTGGTAACTCTGGGGGCAATTATAAGTAAACACTGAAGTAGTTTGTGCAGTTCCTTTAATGTCAGAGAAACCTAGGCATTCACTTAGACAGTTTCAAGCCCAAATGCATTTAATTTAATGTGCTGTTATTTTATTAGTGTAGTAGGTAACTTCCAGCAGCTTGCTTGTGTGCCTGCACCTAGCAGTTGTTGCCTTGATCAGTTCGAACCTCCAGAATGAAATTCCGGTTGTTACTTTGCCTAATCCTGATTCAAGACTACAAGTATTTTTGTTCATTGCATTTTGCTGTTTCAGTAGAATATGCCCTGACCTGCAAGAATTGAAATTACAAAGAAACATATTGGGGACCACAAAAGCTCTTAGAGCTACATCTCCCTCAAAGCATTCACATAAATTAGTATATATGTGGATTGTGATCATTTAATTTAGAAAATTATACTTTCCAGTTTTCACAATTGGTTCTTTAAAGGTACACTTTTATTTACTCATGCACTAGCTCAACATCATGAATAAAACAGAAGTGCAATCGGGTTAAGTACAAGCATATTGATGTGCCATAATGGATGGTCCCAGTGCAAAAAAATTGCACAATGTGTTTGCAAATGTGTGGCAGTGGTGATATTCAGAAAAGGATAAGAAAAGCATGATGGGGAGTAGGCTGTTCAGAAAATTGTGTCCCTGCAGACAAATCCTAAAATGGGATACATGGGGCTGCCCTAAATGAATACTGGGGGAGCTGAAATACAAGATACAGGAAGACGGGGATTTATGAAGAACTAGAATTTCTATGAATAGTTGAGTTTAGTGTCTGGGGAAGACTTTAGTCCAAGGAGGGTAACTATGCATGAAAGATGGAAAACAACCACAATGTCTGAGTACGGTTACAGACTGTATTTCTAATGTGTCATTAATGTTCTCCATAGAACAACAGAACTACACCACAATTCATAAGATTAGTCATATTGTTGGATAATTTATGCTTTTCATGATATGCAACATTGAAAGGCTAGTAAAGTCACTAAAGCGTTAAAATATTTGTCTTGTGCTTTCTGTGGAAGAAAGAGTATGTTAAAATTGCAACAGAAAGGTCTTCCTAAACTGGAAATGGAGGGAGAAAAGAGGGAGTCATGATTCCAGGAAGTGCTTTGAATATCAAAGGCAAACCCTGAATATTGCACTTGCTTTGAAAGGACACTGATCAAGCTTTGAATGTTTCATTTGCATTAAAAAGGAACAAGAATACACAGTCGAAGAGAAATCATCCAGGATTGGAGGGAATCAGCCAGCAGATGGAGTAATTTGATGAATTCTGCACTCTTAGCTTCTTCAATGAAAGTTTTTAGGTAATTATTATTTCTTGAGCACCTAAGAAGAATCTATTTTGCTGTTAAAATTTAGGTACGCATTTTAAAATGTATTTATTATTTGCAATCCAGTTTATGAGTTTGTAATTAATGGTATTAATTTCATCTTTGTAAACTAGTGTTTATTGTGCTTTAAGCTTTAATAGTCATATAATATTATAGGGTAAGTCTAGGTGAAGCTGAGAATTTGGGTATTTATAATCTCTTTGAATGTGAAACGAATCTGTGTGAAGCATCTTCCTTGAGGCAATTTACACACAAAGTAACGATTTTAAGAAACATGGGTGCTTTTTTGGTAAGCTGCAAGAGCTGGTATGCATGCTATTAAATACAAAAATCAGTCCAGTGAACAACCATCCAAAAGGCAGCAGGCCATGGAAATATCTTACCATGAACTGTGTGGAATGAAAAAAGTTCCTTCAAGAATTTTTCATAGGATCAATTGGATTGGAGTAGAGTCAAACTGCAGTAGCTAACTGGTTTTTTATCCTCAAATATGACTGTTTGGGGATTTGGCCTGAAGTAATGTCTAAGTCAAACCGTTCAATTTGACAGTAGCTTTCAACTTTTATTTTGTAACTCCATATCCCTCAAAGCCTTTAATTCAGTCTCTTTGCAAACAGAGAATACAAACTGTGCAGTCTTTCTATTATTTGTGGAGGTCCTCAAGTATTCCAGACATATAAACATATAGCATTACTTTGTAGATAGGCACAGATTTTTTGAATCTCATCTTGTGAACCTGGGATTTTTTTAAAACAAAAATGTTAACATTAAATTAAGAAATGGTAATATTGGTAAAACAATGTTGAATGAGTGCTAATACAGTCAGTCAACCCATTGGCTAGAATTAACCATTATACCTGCCAGTGCTCCACAAAGACATTTTGGTAAGCAAAACCAGAGTTTACTGGTTAATTAAGGAAGCTGAAGAACCTTCATTATAGAAGTTTGGAAAGTAACTGTGAATGGCACAAATTACTGCTCAGTTTATTTGATCCATTATGACACAAAGGTTCTTGCCAGGGCCCTTGGCTTGTAAGCTGAAAAAAGCCCAAACCTCTTATTACTATAATTAGGCATGCAAATCGGGTCAGATTTATTCAGTTTTGCAGGAGAGGGACAACTCATAAATATAATTATAATTGTCTTGAAGGAATGCTTTGTAGCATTACTGTGGGCACTAAAAAAAGATAGGGTTGGTTGGGATATTTTCCTAGTCCTTGAAGGAAAGGGATTCAGTGCACCTCTTTCCAATCAGACTAAATTATTGTATACTAACCCCTTGTTAGGGCAAATAATAAATAATTAGATTTCAGAATCTTTTTCATGAAAGAGGGAAAGTCCTTGCCAGTCTTCCACATCCTGCCAGCAGTGCTAGTAGGGACAACCTAGGGCAATACAGCTGTTGTGTTCTGTGAACTATACCATGCACACAACAAATTAAGAAATTTTATGCAGAAGATGTGCTGTTTCTAAAACCATGAAGACAGAGTTTCCAAATTATGAGAATGCATTGAGAATTGTGTACATAATATTTGTGCAAATGTTGCAGAAAATTCTTTGCTATAGGATAGATTAAATACAAATTTGAAGTTTAGCAAATGACATTGAAAGGTTTAGGGTATTAGTCCTAGGAAATGAAAATAGCTCAATGTGCTAGTTTTGGCTGGAGTAGAGTTAATTTTCTCCACAGTAGCTGTGTTTTTTGTGGTGTGGGACTGCCTTTTGGATTTGTGGGAGAAACAGTGTTGCTAATACAGAGATGTTTTCAGTGTCAAGGTGTTTTATGTTTCTCACACCACCCAGCAGCGAGTCGGCTGGGGGTGCACAAGGAGCTGGGAGGGGACACATCCGGGGCAGCTAACCCAAGGGATATCCCAGGTCATATGGTATCACTCTGAGCACATAAAGGGGGGGAAAGAAGAAGAAAGCGGGGGACTGAGTACTGTTCATCAAGAGTGAAAATATCTCTGCATTAGCAACACTGTTTTCAGCACAAATGCAGAACATAGGCCCATGCTAGCTATTGTGAGGACAATTACCTCGACCCCAGCAAAACCAGCACACAAAATCAATGCCATTATTACACCAAACACTGACAATTGGTCAAGTGAAGGTATTTCCTCTCAGATTCTCTGAGAAAAGAAAGATGTAAATTATTGTTTCTACTGAGGTTAAGTAAGCCACAGGTAGGAGATTCCTACCTCAACAGCAATTTCAGAAAATCAGGGATCCTCTTAAAGAGGGGAACTGCCTTCTTACTCCTATCCTGACAATATTTGGCTTCCAAAGTTGTAATGGTACCATATTTATGATAAATCAGGCCATACAATGTCTACTTTCTATGACAAATGCAATCTCTATATGCTCGAGTTCCATTATTTATGACTCTGGGCTTTGAGTGTTACTTAATCTGCAGTATTTGTTGGACCTGTAAGATAAAGAACAGATACGTGTATCAACATCAGTTCAGGCTTCATCCCATGTGGGGAAAGTTTCAAGTCAAAATTGAAGAGAAAAGTTGAGAAATATATATATATACATATATATATATACACCTCCAAAAATATCTCCCAGTTAGTAACTGAGGCCTGGATTCCACCTGTTTTGAACTGCCAAGAAGTCTAGCATGTACTTCAATAAGGCAATATGTTTAGATATATCACATCAGAATAAAGTTCCAAAATATTTATGCCACTGAAATACCCAAATCCTCTCCTTCCTGGAAGTGATACTAGATCTACTGACTGCCACCTACACAGTGTTAGTTTCCACTGCCACACCAAGGTTCACACAGACAAGTATTATAAAATAATAATAAAAGTAGACTTATTATAAAATTATATAAATACATGGATTGTTTATAAACACACGTGCACGTGCACATGCACCTGTATACAGAGACACACATAAAGTATAAAATGTAACAAGAATTGGGAAGAAACACATCGCTCACTTAGAAAAAAAAAGAACAACATACAAGATGAAAAGCAGCAATCTTTGACCACCACGTATATCTTGTTCAGTTTTGGTAGAAATAATCTTTTAATGCCTTAGCCTAATTAAACATATTTATAAATATGTTTTATCCTTTTATTCCAGTGTATTTGTTGCATTTTATCTTCAATCAATGCCTTGGATGTCATAACATCCTCTTAAATATACACATTGCACAATTGTCATTGTTCCACCCTGTTGGGAATCCAGGAGTGCCTTTTCTTTCTGTCATCAAAGTCAAACTGAATGTTAGATCCCTCCCTCTGGATCTTATCCTCTAGCTACAGGTTGTTCTGTCTGATACATTACTATGTTCCTGTTCCTTTTTCCTCTTTGAGTCTATCCACTGGTTATCTCCACCATAGCTCCATCATTTCAGATGAAGAGGCTTTTGTGGGTCCTTCTTATTCCATTTTATATTTTGGAGAAACAATATGTAAATACTTCCAGAACCTCTATGACTTTGGACCCATAAACCACCTTGATTTCTGTATGGTTGGTATTACTGCTCTTCTAGTCTTTATCCCAGTGTGTTCCATGGACATCATACAACTTGTATCCTATGATCCTTACTCTCAGGATGTCATTCAAAATCAAGGTCTCACTAGCCTGACTTAGGCTTTACTCCAAAATGATTGTATTTTTTGCTTTAAATTCATGACAGTTGTTTCACTGTTGTAGGTTTTAGAGGTTTTTTTCTTCTTTTATGGAGTTAAATGGGACCAGATAAGAAAGGATTCTGAGACTCTCTTTACTAGCTAGCTACTGGTTTTTAGAGTGCTAATATTCAAAAATTTAGGTTTTCAGATTTACTTACTGGATTGTAGAAATGCTAGAGAAACCATGACAATGCCTCTGAAAGCTTTCTGAATTCTACTTGAACAGACTTTCAATTAAATATTGTCACAAAAACATTTCCTCTTCATTTGTCAGTAACTCTCAGTCTTGCTTATGCAGTCTGCTTTCTGCTGAGATCTCTAGTTCCCAGGCCATATCAGGTCTCCTCAATATTGTCTTTTAATATTCCTTGCCCACCTCAAGATCAAGAAATGTTCCAGTACCCAAATTCTGTACCGTGTCACAGTAACTGCTACATGCCCTTTCACATGCTCTCAGTCTTCCATTCATGCCATTGCTTACTGTTTTTTCTCTCATTGGAGTGCTAGACAAACAGAAATGCAGACCTTGCCAGAAACACGCTGAGTTTGTTCCATTATATACAATCTGTTCTTGGAGGTGGGTATCACAACAGACACTGTGCATTTAAAGTCCAAAAATCAGATAATATGGCTCTTGTGGTTATACTTCAGCTATGCACATCCACAACCATGTACTGCATGTTGTTTTGCTGTCTTTGTACAGTCCTGGGAACAGAACTGGAATCAAACCTTGTCTTTATGGCCAATGAGGCCTTCTCTTATTCAGATATGGGGAACGCTGTGGGCACAGTAATATTAGAGACCTTAAACACAACAGAATTAGGCCCCCAGCTTCTGTCTCTCCTGTATGCCCTCCTCCTCTCTGAGGAGTTTAATAATAGTGGGACACTAACAGGTAATTAGTGCTGTGGAAAAACTGGTCACATGTGGGCTTCTTTACTCCCGGAGTTAAAAATCTGCTTTTGGTTTTATTTTTCCTCCTGCAATGTTACAGCCTGTCTTTGACATGTTCATAGATCAGTGGTATTTTCTCCCCTGACTGGAGACATGATTTGCTCATGGACTGTTTCAGAACTTACTGAGCTCAGTTGTACTGTGGTACTCATCTCTGTGCATTAAATCTGGGCTGTCCTCTTCTACATTTGACTTTCAAGTCCATAGCTAGTTTCTGTGTTTGACTGGGCATATTTGAAGGTCCCCATTGTGCTGGGAAAATAAAGAAATCTGTCTGCCTTGGCAAAAAAGCACAAATGAGCAGATTTGTGTGGTGGCCATCTGAGGTCTGGAGCCTTTAAAAATCAATAGCGAAAGCAATCAAAATCAATCAACCTTAATGCCATTAGAAATCAGCTTCATAGTAATGTCATATACCTTATAGATCTTTGGTAACAAGACTTTTAAATGCCTCTAGTTAGATAGGAATAAAACTTTTAATTTAGACCATAGATAAATAAAAGATATATAAAATAATAACCTTGATAACTTTAACAAGGATTTAATTTTCATGTGAGAGATAGGGACCAATAGATGAAATTAAGTCTTGGACAAGGTTCCAAAACTAAATGATGAATATACTTCTAATGAGACTAAGTGATTAGAAATACATCAGCAAATGGTGAGCTGGGAGAACAGAAAAGTACTAAGGAAAGAAAGTTAGAAAAGAGAATAACTCCTGAAGAGAAAGTAGTTAATTATAAGTAGGTTGCCAAAAGATATCTGAAAAGAGGATGAGAGTTTAATTATGGTTGCATAAAACCAGGCTGTTCCTAAGAGTTACATTAAAGAAAATAGAAGTCATAAAGGAAATATGTCATGTGATCTACTCCCAGAGATATCTGTAGATTTGAATCTTGTTGGTCAGAGAATAGATTAAAGCAGTTTCTTCACATCAGGGAAAACTGGCATTATTTGGGAAAAATTTCCAATATCTTGTACTAAGTGGTCTGCAGGAAGTATGGATCATAAGTAAGAAGAAAGTTGCAGAGAAGCTGTAGGCCTAATAAAATAATAGCATAAAATTGTTATAGCATTTTATAACCTCCAATTGTCATTCATTAAATTTATGCAGGAACACAAGTTATAGGGTTTTCAAAAAGATAAAGGATTATTATATTGGAATTGGATGAGAAAATTTAAATTGAAATGTTAAAGAAGATTCACAAATATACTCAGGTATAGCAGAAACAGAAGTAGTCATGAAACCTGGTGAGTGATAATATATAGTGCACTCTGATCTTATCATGGGTGTATCAAAATAACACGGCTTTCATAAGAAATCAATGTTTTGATTTCTATGAGACTTTTAGAAAGGGACACCAGTGATCTCCCTTAGAATACTGAGCAAGGTGATACCTGTATAAGCATGTGAACAACACACACATGGATTTTGATTTTTTACAGATTCTGCTTTATGTCAAGCAATATTTTTTGGTCTGTGTGACAAATAACTTGATTCCTGTACAGGTACTGAAATAGCCTTTGCTTATACTGTTTTGGGTGTGAAAAGATTCAAGTAAAAGTTAAGCTGAACACATGAATTTTGTGCTATGTTCAGAAAATTGTAAAGTTTTGTTCACTCATCAAACAGTTTAAAAGAAACGTCCTTGTATTGAAGTATGCTCTTGCAAGATCAAAAAAGTGTTGTTTTTTTGTCTTCTCTTTTAAAATGAAATCCTCATAATTCAAGTGGATTAGATAGATACATCTTGTGCTACTCTGTCGCTAAAAACATATAGTTAAGTGGAGATAATTCTGTCAGTTCAGTGGGTTGCCTACCTCTCTTCAGCTTTCAGTTTCAAGCCAACTCCCATTAGTATTAAATTAATACATCCATGTGAAGGGAGATGTGAGTTGTGACATCCAGCTTCCAAGCTGCAAAGTCAGATGCTGGAATGGAATTCAAGAGGCTCTTGAGGTTCTTAATTTGCTTCCATAGGAAATGAGGGCTGTTACGGCCCTTGGGTTTATAACAGCGCGTGTGAGAGTTGTTGAAGACAGCTGGTACAAAACACTAGAGAAAGAGCTACAGATGAGATTTTCTCCCATGTTAGGTCTCTCTCTGAAATTGCTGTTCAGAAACAGAAACTGTTTCCCAGGCTCACACACCTGATCTACATAGGTGAGTACAGTAAACTGGATCACTCTTTTCTTTAAAACCAACACTGAGTGTGCTTTTATATTCACCTCATCCAAAGAATGTTCTGGATTTGCTCAGAACATTTCAAAGTATCTCTGTAAGGCATAGATATATTCATATTGTATCCTCGTTGCCTACTCTTGGGATAGCTTTTATTTAGATGAGCAAGATGAAGCAAACAAATCTTCAGAGAAAGAGAAGCATTTCCAGCTGTCCACAGTGTAACTGACAAAGTATAATAATAGCCACTGAAGAATCCAAAATCAAGAATATGGTGATAATTGCATATACAACAGGTGTAAATTAAGTAGATAAATGAATCCTGAAATAAACAACTCTAGAGTGAGCACAATTAATGTAACAGATGATGGATGTAGATAAGAGTTGTTCACAGCAGAAGCACAAGACAACCTTCTGCAGGCAAAATGTGTTTTATAGTTCTCTCCCAAGGTATGCAAAAAGGTTTGGGCGTAGCTACCTCTCCAGGTTCAAAGGAACGCTTTGAACTGCTGCTTGTAAAGTTGAAATGATATTGAATAGCTATCCATCAGGGAGTACTGTGCTTCATCAAATATTGTGTATGGCAGTAAACTGGATAGAAAATGAAAGAAGAACCAGCACATTAACAGTTTACACTTGCAAATCCTCATTGGTAATTTAAAATGATTAATCAAAACAATAACATAAGAAAGCAATTAAAAATCAAGAAAGGCTGTGAGAAGAAAGACAAGTTTTTCAGTGGCACAGTATTATAAAGGACATTGGAGTAAAGGACCCCATAGGATCTGGGAACCAATGGCATAAGGGCAGAAGTGGGTGCACATTGAGCTCCAAAGACTATTCAGCATATGTTTGACACAGCTCAGAAGAATGACTGGGGGGTAAGTGCCTTTCATATGGAAGTCTGTTTTCACAACTGCACTCATAGAATGCAGTAACCAGACCTTTTGTGACCTCCTTCAGTTTGTTTCCATACTTCCTTCATTATGTCTATTTCTTTGTTGGCTATGTTTCTTCTTCTTCATATGTTCACAATTGTTCTTTCCTTCCATTTTCCTTCTGTTATAGCACAAATATTTCTAATAAAACAGAATTTTTAGTGTAAAAGCTCTATTATGTCATGCCTCTTCTAAGGAATTCTGTATTTTCCAGCTGGATTTAACATGACCAGTGAATATTTTTAGCTATGTATATTGTTATCCCACTTCCCTTTCATCCAGTTTATAGCCATTTTACTTTCAATAAAAAGGGTTAGAATTTGAGAAATTGTGCAGTGTAAAATTGTATCACCAAATACTGCCATTTTAGCAGTTGTTTCTGCATAGCCAGATTGTATTAAAGATTGAAACTGCAGCTTCACTAGACTTGGCATCTTTAGGAGGAAGGTAATATTTTCTGAATTCAGACTTCTTTTTCGTGTATTGAAAGCAGAAACTCATTTAGAGGCACATGTTGATAATCTTGAGAAATCCTGTATACCATTTGTTAATACTGCCAGTAGAATTGGAAGGTTAGTGTGGAGAGGTCTTCATTTTATAGATATTGAGTAGGTTCTCCGTCAATGTTTCATTCAAAGTGATAAAATAAGCAGGATGAAGAAGGGTGTTTGTTTCACAGCTTAAAAATAATTTTTACCAGTTCCTGAACCAATTTTGTATTTGGCTTAAACATCCACAGTGAAAAGAGGGACACAATCCACATGATTAGCAAATTCTTTAGATATTTGAATAGTGCTTCATTTTTTCTGACTGCTTCAAATAAATTGTTACATCTCTATATTTCTTTTAAATGCCATTATTAACAGTGTACATTAATTCAGGGGAAAGCTCATTCTACCATAAAAGGCTAAGACAGTATTGGAAATGTCTGTGTTAATACAATATATTGCTTAATTAATTCATGCTTTTCATGTTTGAGATTAAATTGAATTAAATGTTCTGTGGAACAGCTAAGGATAAATGCAAAATCAAAACCATGTATTGACTTAATGGGGCTTCCACACAGACCACTTATCTGTACTTTAATATCATATTCTGTGAGAAGCTAAAACATTTTTCAAAACCTTTTAAGGTTACACTTTTACGCATGTATCAAGTCTATAGATTAAATTACAGAGAGTGAAAAATTTACCATGAAAGGACAACTGGTCTCATCAATTCATAGTTTCCTTTAGGCAGAAACAGAGAAAAGCTTTGATTTTATCAATCACTAGGGAACTCTATGAGATCAGGGCAGGCTGATGATACTCTAACTCACTCAGTAGTTCATACACAAAACACAGACTGTGTCATCTTACCGTATTATGTAGATTGTCTCTAAACCTTTGGAAACAGCTAAAGAGTTGGAAGTGGTACCACTCATCATATAACGTGAAAAAAGCACCTTGCAAATGTACCATTTTCAGTAGCTTTAGTTGTATAATCAGAGACTAATAAGACATTAATTGTGCTCTGTTCTCTCAGGTGCATTCGAAGCAGAGTTCTTCTTGTCATTTATTTTCACATGTAAACATAAGATCTTGCTTTCTATTGTAAATTTTGTTACACAAGAAGGTAAGACCAAAGGACCTTGATGGCAAGGCAGTAAGAAGGCCCACAGCAACATTCCAAAGACAAGCTACCAGCCTCATGGAAAACTCCTCTAAGTTTCAGTGGAGCAGGATGCTGTATATGTCACCTTTTACTGCCTTTTTGCATAGATCTTTAGGAATATCCACCCCCAGTGGAACAGTTGAGGCTCTGGGAAAAAAGTGAAAGAAAGTCTATAGAAAAGGTATTCCTGTTTATGCTGAGATGGTTTAAACTAACAGAAGGGCTTGTTCTACAAAGTCCTCTCCTAGGATTCACCTTTTTCCAAAATCTGAATTTATCATGTCACCTATATACAATAGTTCTTTTAGTATATTTAAACAGGTTCTTCCACAGAATATGCCTAGTCTTCAAAAAGCTGAAAATTCAAAAAATGTACAAAATATGAGACATCATTTCTATATTTCTCTACACTGTACAATATTCTGGCAATGTTCCCCATGTTCTAAAATAATAAAGATAATCTCTCTGGATTTTCCTGTCTAAGATCCCACTTCTTAGATTGCTCTTGTTTTTGGAAGTTGAGCAGGATAGCAGCCTCTTAAAATTTATTTGAAGAAGGAGAAAGGACAATCAAATAATTGTTACATCATGGTTTTTCTAGGTCTCAGAGAAGAGAAATATAACCAATAGCAATATAACCAATTCCATGGATTTTTCTTATCACTCTGCCCTAAATAGTATCTACATATAGTATATAGTATATAAGTAAACCATTATGTTTCTGGAAAACAGGTAGGAAAGGCTCAGAACTCGTGGATTCAGAGTATCTCTGAAGTAATTCTTTCCAAGGGGTGAAACAAGTAAGAGTTTGCACAGTTTTATTGTGTACCTGCTTATATTGTACCTGTTTTCCAAGTAGTATGATTTTAAATTCCGTAAGGTGATGATTTTTCAATGACCTTTTAATCCCCATGGACTGTGTTAGCCTCTTGCTATGTGCTGTTAGATACAGAGGTGACCCGATACTCAAATTTGTTGTCATGAGCAAAACCTTGGAACTCTTCTGGAAAACATACTGGGAGAAAGTACATAAAGGTTTAAAATGCTGTTAAAGAGCTGTACCCTACAAAATAAAAATAAGAGATCGTTTTATTGGCTCTGATCCACATCTCAGAAATGTTTGTACAATCACGGTATTTTTAAAACCTTATGATTTATTGATATTCAAATGATCAATTAAAAAAAATCATTGAAGAATGAAAGGCATTCTTTTAAAAGAAAAGGTAATTAGCAGGCTTTTATTTTTCAGCCAACATTTGAAACCTTGCAAGCACTTGTTCTAGGATTAAAATATCAGCATCGTTAAAAAAGAACCATGTGGCATTTCTGTTAAATTCATTAAATTGCTTTTTTTCTCCTATTGTAACTTCCCATTTTTTCATGGCTCATAGATATGAATCACTTATCTCTAAAATAATTTTGAAAGTTAGCTTTATTTTTTGCAATATATTACTTCAGGAACAAAATGTAGGTAATAATCTTATACACCATCTTTTAAGACTCTCTAAGTAAAAATGTTTATTTAAAATTCAAAGTATTCATTTTTACCTGGAAGGTTTTCTCCCCAAACACAGTGAAGTACAACACTGAATTGAGAAATGTTTATGTGGAGATAGAACTGAAAATGCCTGGTGGCTGCTGTCTACTCTGACAAAGCCATACATCTTAAACTGTGCATACTAAGAGGAGATACTCTTGGAGCCAAGTTTGCTGTCGCCTTTGCATTTTATAATAAAAAGGTCTAACACAATTATCTCTGTTAAGGGCAAGCTGTGAATAGCATGGTGTAGGAAATCACCAGGAATTTCTAGCAAGAACTAGGTTTGGTAGTAAAGCATTTTTTGTCTGCATATAGTTTTCATTTACAGCAAAAATGCTAATAAAAGGCATTTTAGTGAACTTGCCACATGATAAACTAAGATTTTGTCTGCAGGAATTAGGTGTCCAGTTTCCAATAAAATCTGATAGGTTTTTTGATGTCTCATTTTTTTAGAAAATGGAGAAATTCTATGGTAAATAAAGTACATCCATACAAATGATTGAAATTGCCCTTTGCCCAAAATAACTATTGCATGTTAGTCTCAGAATTTGGGAAGGAAACCACTGGTTACTGTCCCAGTCTATCCCAGACAGGCCAAATTAATCTGGCTATATCCTTGTATACAAATGTTGCAGTGTAGCAGGAGTGGATCTGCAGGGCAAAACAGGTGGTTCAGAGGACCTGACATCTGGAGTGTGCAGAGCATGAAGGGTTTTGCTGCTGCCTTACTCGGTCCCATGAGCTGAACCTCATTAACAGCCTGAGTGTCCTAGCCAATGGGATCCAGAACTACTCAAATATGACAGTGACAGCAGCAAGTGGGACTGGTTGGCAGATTCAGTTCAAAAGTATTTTCCTGATCTGAATTGAAAAGGCAATGTAGATATATATCCTACAAATCATTTGTGGGATATCCCCTGTGGCAAGACAGTGTGTTTGAAATGCTTTTTGCCTCCAACACGGTGCTCTCCGTTCATAACCATCAGTGGCCCTGCTTCAGATTCTTTGTAAACAATACATTCAGAGTGCAATAATCCAGAAAAATTCCTGGTCTCTGTGAAATGATGCAATTCCCCCCAAGTTTGTTTCAGCATATTTAGATACAGCTATGTTGCATGACAGTCCTATTAGCTGAGTGCTGTTCCCACAAGTGATTTGATTAAAAGATTCCTATTTGCAGGATTTATTAATGCCTTGAAATTTTTCTCCACATCCTTGGCTATGCCAGTAGTATTTCATCTATGCTATGTGCTGGCTAGATACTGCCAAGGAGTTGAGCAGAAATCTTATTTCTGTGGTGTAGTAGCAAGAGGCTTGCAGTACTGCAACTTGCTATAGATGAAAGAGGCGATTTATGCCTTGAGCATAATCAGAGATGATTTCAGCACATTTTCTTTCTTGACAGTAGCAGCTTAAGTATTTCTGTTATTCAAATTAAAATAAGCACTGAATTAATGAAGTGCTGTAATTTGTAACCCACAAACTGGATTTGCCTGGCTTCCTTTTAACCAACAGAAGTGTCAGATCAGGCCAGCAGAATCCATTCACAATTTGTAAGTGTTCTTACCCTAGCAGTGTAAATGCAAAATATCTGGTACAAATCTCTTATTTATTTCACTAGTATCACGTTCATTTTAACTGAGGTGTAAAACCTGCATATTTTGTGGATGGATGTTTCCTTGATTCAGAAAAAGTTATTTGGTGGGTGTAGTGTGTGTGTTTTTGTTTTTTTCTCAAGATAATAAGTCACAAGGGCCTAAAAGTCTACCAATGTCACACTGGAATAGAAAGTGTCTTTCTGCTTTTAGCATCAAAAAAATATTCTCTTTCTTAAAAATGCAAGATAAATATATTAATCAGCTATTACTGGAAATTTGTATATAATGAACATTATGCAAATTATGAAATCTAATTTTATGGAGAAATTGAGATATACTTTACTGTCCTGCATAGAAATTAGCATATCAATACATAATCCTGTAATTCTGAATTACTGCTTTTCCAGAATATAAGATTGTCTTAAAAAACTTTCCAATAGAGATCTCTTTCTCTTTATACTCACATAACTCTGAAATTCTTATATTCTGTGAATATAAGGTCTCTACAGATTAATGTAACTTTACTGGGTACAGGGTCATCTGAGCGACTTCAGCAAATTATCTATTTTAATTTAGAATATAAATTTTCTTTTATGTGAATTTCCTTTGTAATCCACAAGTATTAAGTCCTATGTCAGTGGAAGACATGAACTATTTTATCACAGTAGCTTACCTGAATTTCTGCTGATTAGGAAACAGTGTATCCTCTTACAACATGGGTCTATAATATATATGGGAAGAAAAACATGAAAGTAGATGTACGTAGAAACAGAAGGACTGATTCTGAGAAGAGTTTTGTGGTAGAAGATATTTCATCTCTAAAATAAAACGTTAGTTGCATTGTTGCAAATGCTGTGTTGTGAAAACAAAAATTTAACTCCCGAACAAACAGAATATGACAGATATTGTGCTGAAGTGCCTCAGATGTCAGCATCCCATCCTGGGCAATTCTTGCAAAATATAGGAAAATGTATTTAAAAACATTTGATATTTTTGTCCTTCCATGAACTGGAAAGAGCTGAAAGAGTAAATTAATATCTTTTTTATTTTTTTTATTATTATAGCAATATTACTTCATGAGACAACTTTTAAAGAAAGAATTACAGTACAGGAGAAGGAAGAGCTATCATAAAGAGAAATTTAATGTCACTGTAGAAGCACTAAACTATTGACCGTCTGCTTTTATATGTGGTGGTTTTGTTTCCCAGAGACAGTTGTTTTAAATCTTTTATTACCTGTTTGAAGAAGTTAATGAACGGCATGAAACGGGGACAGGTTTGTTGTTTCTTTTGTTTTTTTTTTCCTGTAATGATGTTTACTGTCTGGCACAATGATTATTCAATTTTCAGAGATGTTCACCACCTTCTGCTGCTGATTAAATTCCTGTTTGGTTTCCCTGCCAAATACGCTGGATTAAATTAACAAACTCTGTCTCCTTTAGTGGGAATGACCTGCACCGACCTTCAGCTTGTACAAAATAATAATCTTTTCAGTGATTTATTGATTCAGTGCTCTTTATCTTCTTTTAAAGTAATGTGCAATGAAAATGTTTGCCTTTACCTTGCCTGAATTCGTAGATATGCTATGCTTATTTCATTATGCTAGAGACTTTGGCCCTTTATATCTTTGTAATATCTTTGCACTCTTTGCTCTTATTAACACATTGTCTTCAGAATATTCACAGGCGCTTGATTACTCTAAGGACAAAACTTCATAGAATCCTTCCGTCCATAATAAGTCCCAGTCTTGAAAATTACCCACATTAAAAGACCAATTTAAGAAGATGAAAACCTTTCTCTTTTTTCTAAAGTATATTCTATTTTCATTTAAGTACTTCCTTAGTTAATTTGTTTTGTGGTTGCCAATCAGGTAGTGAGGAAACTACAAAGAAATTATCTTATGAGTAAATTGAAATAGCTAAAAATTATACCAAGTGTAAGGATCTTGAGTATTTAATGCTACTTCCACTGACAATTCTACTTTAATTGCTATTTGATTTAATAATCACTAAGTGGAGAAATATAAGTACAAACTCTCCTTTCCTTTTTGCAGGATAGATTTAGACTGGGTGGTTTTATGGTCCTTTGTATCATGTGTGTGGGCTCTGAATGGTGCATTGACGCATGAAATCTTATGGCCATTGCTAAGGCATACTACTTGTGATCTACCGTGGAAAATAGTGTCTAAGAGCACAGATAACTTCAGCTAACATCTGTGGAATACAGAAAGAGAAAGGTTGTTGAAAGCAAAGAGTGTGTCCAAGTTGAAACAGAAACAGTGCTAGACCTTTAGCTACAGCTTGGACAGCTTTCCCCCCAGAGATTATATACTCTGCCTATGGTGGTGGCTTAAAAGGCATCATATTTCTAGAAACGAGTGGTTGATATGGGCAGGTGTGAAAAACTGCCCATTAGAGAAGGGATCTACATTGCTCATCTGAGATGTTAAGATATTTTTCCAGCTGCTATCATACCAGTTTCAGAGTTTACATTGAAACTGACGAGCTTGTGTTTTTCAGCTGCTTCAATACAGATTAGTTTGTCATTCATGAAAATAGAATTTTTGTCCATATTTTACAGCCTTTGAGGTAGTGTGATTGTGGATGGTTTGACAGCCAAATGTATGGAATCTTAGTAAAAATTGTTCAGTGTCATTTGGGATAGTTTGTGAGCCCTTGAGATCAGGACTGAAGAAGTAGAGACAGAGACAGGCTCATGGGGTAGACAGATCCCCAGACCTGGGTTCATATTTTTTGTGATGCAGAAGATGTCTATAAAAAATTGTCAAGATGAATGGATTATCATTGTTGTGATCATGTTGTACTGTGGACCTAAATGTTGTGTGGGGTCTCTCATGTTATATGCATGTGGGAAATCTTACGTAATGACAGTACCATTAAAAGGGCACATTTCCCTTACATAAATGGCTAAATACATGGTGATTTCTGAGAACTTCTTTGCTAGCAAAACTATTTTCATAGGTTTGATATCACAGGTGATCATTTTGGCTATACTTGAGTTTAGTAAAAGCATTCCAGTTGTGCTTTTGCAAGATGTGCCATTTCATTCTCTGACGATGCCTAGTTCTGTTGATTTCAACTGGACCTACTGTGTTGTGGCTTGTGCTTTGTGGTCTCCAGTATCGGACCAAAACACTTATACAGTGGTGATAAGGTTTCTCTGGGCAGTCTTGCATAGATTTATGAAAACTCAGTGTTTTGCTATTTGACTATACTTGTTTTGGTAATGTATTTCTGAATTTATTTTATAATGTTCTTAATAACAACACAGTTGTGATAGGAGCTCAAACTTCCACTTTGAGCAAATAAAATGGCAGAAAGGCTGCTCTTAAAGAGAAAGTGCCTCTGTCAAACGATGTGTGAGAAGACATAGATGTAAAAACAGCCTACTATGAAATTAGCTATAAACTGTTGACTCGGAAGTGTGCATCTTGGATATGGTGCAGCCTTCTGCATGTGGAAGGCAGATGATGTGAGCTTACTCCAGTCCTTTGAGGCACTTCTGGTAGATATTCAGAAAGTCATTCTCAAGATGACCAGTTCTTCATCATGTATAAACTGAATCTTACCCCTGACACTCTGGAATTCGCAGAATCACCAAATTACAGCTTTGAAGCCAAGAACTCAGGCCTTTCAGATACTTCTGGTAGGTCATATGTTGGCAAATGGAAATTTTGTTTAAGGAGTCAAAAGGACTATGGATCCAGGAAAACAGACTCTGCAGAAGCACTAAGTATTACTTCATTGTTTTTCTACTTATTTTCATATTTCTCTTCTGTTGGGTTTGCTAAGGTGAAGATATTTTTATTTTATAGCATTGGTTGTCAATTCACTTTTAAAAATACAGTTAATAGTGAAGTTTTATTCTGCAGATCTCAAAGCCCTTCAAGTGAATGTTTTTTTCTTCATAGACAGGTGGGAAAACTTTTTTAAAAAAAGGATTCCCTTTATGCATAGCTTTGGAATGGATATTTTTCCTTTGTTATCAGAGGGAAATTTTTAAAAATCTGCTTTCTTGACACCACTGCAATATTAAACCATTTCTAAGCTATTTCAGTAAATGGGTTCTTTGGTTTAGCTCAGTTTCAGAGCTTCAGCAAATCCTTTTTATGTGCAATGTAATGGAAGAATGGTTGCAATACATTTCAGCAAGAGACAAGATGAGCACTTACAGACATCTTCCTAAGTGACCAATTGATTTGTTGACGACACTGATGAAGGACAGTGTCCCTTAGTAAAGAGAGATGAGGTAACCACATAATACTCTGATACTGGTGTTTTTGTGTTATCGTTGTCTGTGGACTCTGATAAAAAACAGAATGGCCGCCTAAACCATACTTTAGTGTCGGTATTGATTGCTGGTTCTCAAACCAGCCCTGTTTATGACTTGGCCATTTATCACTTCACAGGGAGTGAACGACCCTAGACTTCGAGCTACAACTACCCTCTAACAAGGGTCTTTTCAGATAAAAAGTCAACATGTAAGATGAAAGCAAAAATAAGAGCTATATCTTTCTAGCCTTATGTGTGTGAGAGAATCAGGACAGCATATATAGGTCATGGTGTTTGCTGCATGCGTGTTGTCTGTTGTGACACAGTGGCTGCTCTCCCATTTGGTCCTCTTACTCTGCTGTGCCCAGGAGGATAATAGTTGTCAGGGCGCTCTCTAGGACACATTCCTGAGTAGTTGAGCAGTAATAAAAGTCACTACTGTGCTCAAATAAAGCTCAGTGAGGCCCAAAGGCTGTAGCTTTGGTTTGAGCTTCAAATTCCATTTAAAAATTTTTGTGTTTGCCTTCATTCTGTATCGTTCCACACTCTGCTTTTCTTGTTTTCTCTAAGTTTTCTATAAAATAATTTTGTTTTTTTGGAGAGCACTTAGAGTTTATGACCATATTTTACTGATGATAAATTTTACTTTGAAGAGGGTCTCATTTTCCTGATGCATTTGGCAGCTTAAACAGACTTGTATTGTTTGCTTTACACAAGAAAATAAAGGGATAGAGATTTTCTAAATTGATTGTCTGAGACTTGGTGCCTTAAATACATATTGAGTTTTCTAGTTAAATGCCCTGTTTCCAACAGCTATGCTCTGTGAGATACTTTGAGGTCTAGAGAAAAAGCCTGAGTAAGCAGTGCTTTTGTAAACCAGTCCTGCTTGACTTCTAAATTCATTCTTGACATCTTACTAAATGGTTTCATTTTTGGGTGCCTTGCTCAGGTAAACATTTCTGCTAACTTCAGTGGGAACAGCTAGCTGGTTTGGCATTGTCACTTTAAACTCCTTTCTTAGTGTGATTAGGCATTTCCCTGTATGTCTTCTCTGTAAGTATTTCTATATTTTGCTTTCAATTATCCAGTTGCTGGTTTGCTATTGTTTTCAGTCTCTGCAGACAAGGGACAATAGATAATTATTTTGATTTATGTACCGTGTGTCAGCCTATACAACTGGCCAAGCAAAGATGTTATTACGTATGAAAGTTTCTAAAATTACTGTAGAAGTTCTTTAAAATGTAAGAATACTTTCAAATTGTAAAATAGGTCTAAGGTATCTGGTCCTTGTGCCCATCAAAAAAACTAACTTACTGTATTTACATATCTCTGATCTCCTGTATAGACTATGGGGGAAAACAGGTTCCTCCACAGGGAATATCAGGTCTTGGATGAGGTGTTTTGAGGTGTCTTAGTGAGGTGGGATGGACTGGGACAATGCATCTATAGATGTGTAACTCTAGTGACCTTGGTCTGGAAGGAATACTACTGCATTAAATATAAAGAAATAAGTAACAAGAAAAGGTTAGTAATTGTTATTATCATGAGTGTGTTCTTACATATTAATTTTTTTTACTAGCAGAAATCAATTCTTTTCTTATTTTAAAATACCTTTGCTGTCTCTAGAAAAATAAAAATCATGACACAATGATGAAATACACATCCTTTCACCTGAGAGAAAATCGCACTTTCAGTGGGAAGGGGCTATTCCACATTATGTTAGTGAGTGATGGATTGCAGTTTCCTGTTGAAAGATTCATTGACTTCAACTTTGTGTCTCCCTATCAGCAGGCAGAAGATAGGCTATCTCTGTCAGAAGTGTGTGATATAAGTGACAGGATGCCAAATACATGGTCTTGAGTAGAATTTGCCTTCTCCTGCAGTGAATCATGGATGCTTGAATAGCACTTTTTCTACAAACTGTGACTGTAAGGACATTCACACTGTGTAGAGGTAGGCATACTAAACAGGTAGCTAAACAATGACCCAGAACTTCTCAGGTGTGTTTTTTAAATGAATACCAAGGTTCTTATATCATTGCATAACCCTAAGACAAGCTGCCTCTTGAGACTCACTCTGAGTTAATAGGCTTCAGGCTTGTTCTCCCTGTGAGACAATGGTCATCAAACCAAAAATCAGCCAAAATATGCTTAACCAGGCCATGGAGAAAATCACTAAGGATAAAGTTGCAAGTAGGTGGGAAAAAGCTCTTTTAGAATGTGTGATTCACTGTTAAGGGTTGATGTGGAACTGCAATGTCCAAAGATGAAACAACATCTTCAAAAGCATTAATAACTCTGACAGTTTAATCTGAAATACTTGTTGCCCTTAGTTTGGTGGCAAACAATGCTGCTTCTTCCATACACATACTGTTTCAAACTTTGCTTTCCCTTTTCCTCTACAAACTGCTCACTTGAAACCAGATAATAAGTCTGGAGAGCCTGTTGAAGCCTGAAATTCAGCTGTTTGAAATGTAGCTTCATTAACCTAACTGCAAAAAAAGTCTCGCATTTTTGTTATTTTTCTGGGGGGGGCCGGGGTGGGGGGGTGCTTTGGTGGTCATGTGATAAGAAACAAGAGGATGATAATCACACAGGATAAATAAAATGGTCTGTATTTCATATAAGGAAGTTTAATGCAAGTGCATACTTTTATGATAGTTTTTTCTATCAATGTTACAACTCCTGGTTTCTTAGTATGTTAACTCTGTTTTACACCAGTCTCAGAGCATTAAACAAGAATAAAACCATGATGAACAGGCTAGTTAAGGATACCCATATGTATTTCTCAATGATAAGATGATGTCAACCTGATACTAAATCAGAGAGGACAAGAACGTATAGTTACCAGAAAAGGTATATGTTCAAAATGTCTTGAGTATCTGCAGGTTAGAAAGATTGTTTAGAGCAGCCCTGAAATTTCTGTAAGTAATTCCAAGGAGCTTACTGAGAGGTATGGGACAAAGCACATGATTATGGAACTACAAAAGGGTCTAAAAGCTTTTTCTATCCCAAATAATGTTATGAAAGCAGCTTGACTGTTAAGTTACTAATAGTTTATAATTTTTCTTCGTTTCATGAAGCAAAGCAAAGGCACATTTATTTCAATGGTGCAGTGACTTGTGCAGACGGCAAGGTAACGGCACCTTCACACAGTGAATGCCATGCGGCCAGGAAGACAAAACATATAAAGTTAGTATGGAACTAGAAATAAATGTTGCAATTTTGAAAGAACTTTATCACCAGCAGCTGCCTAAACAAATGCTTCCCTTAAGTAAGATAGAAATAACACTGACCTACATCTCTGAAGAACTTACAACTTGTTAGTCAAATGTCCTCTTTGTAGAAACTTGATGTGTGTATTTTACACTGTTAATACATTTCTTCTAAGCGCCTAAACACAATTTGATCAGCTATATGGTATATTTAATGATTTATCCAGAAGTCAAATGAAAAATTAACTTTTTATGTTTCTGTCTTGACTGATGTAAGATGTTATTTTGGCAATGTAACATCACTAACACGTTCTGTAAAGCAAAGGGAGAAACACATTCCTGAGTTCACAGTAGTGACCAGAAATTTTTATAGTTCATCTTTCATGAAGAATGTTCTTGGGAGAAAATCTTTGGAGGTGAAATGTAGGAGGATATAAATGGATCACTGCTTTTCATCCTTATTTCTGTCATCAGGATTGACTGTTGCCTGTTCATCATGAGTTCCTCTTCCTCCTCTACCTTTCCGGGGGGTACGCAATGGGAGCTATACATGAGGTATGTTGCATGGTCACCAGCTGCTCAGGGATCCTTGAGGCAATGGGAAAACAAACAAAGCAAAACTGTAGCATTTTCTAAATGTTTTCTGCATTTTCTATCACCGTGAAGAATCTTCCCATGGGTAAATAATTACCCAGTATGTATTTGACATCCCTGGTTTGTAGATGTGTGCTATGTTACAAGATGAAACTTTCTCTTAAACATTTCTTAACTTTTAAGATCATTCTACTTACAGCAAAATGTTAGGGGGCCAAACCTTCAGGTACAGTAAATCAATGGCTTTCTATTATGCCAATAAAAACTGTTTTGATTTACAACTACTGAATATCTCAAGATACCCAAGATATTGATTGAATTTATGGTCTTCTAGTGGAAACAGGGCCAGAATAGCTTCTACTTTCTATTTGCTTCCTCTGCTCCTTCTCTTTCTGCATATAATAAAAATTTGATTATTTTAATAACAAATCCTGTTGCAGACTTTTTACACTGTACAATAGAATCCCTTCAGAGTGTTTATGAAAGTACACTCATTTATTTATGCAAAATTGCTGCCCTCAATTTTGTCTCATTTTTCATGGTGTTCAAATTAAATATTTTATTCATTGGTTGCACTTGTACCCACCATGCATATTATTTCATCATGATGGAATGAGATTGATGCTCTGTTTTGTAGTCACCTATCTATACATGCCATCTTTGTCAATACTGGTTCATTTTTCTTTTCTCTTTGCCAAAAGGCAAGTACAGCAAATCAAATAAACTTGTATAATACTGTTTCAAAATTAAGTTTATTATATGAAATTTGAAAAGTGTTAGCAAAATAATGGGAGACAGCTGGACCAAGTCCAGGCCATTCTTGGAAAGTTTCACGCTATAATCAGTTGGGTTTTCTGTCAGTGTTCCCTGTAGCATTTGATGGGTAGATATTACCATCATTAAAATATATTCAGCTTGAAGAAAATCTGCAAGTACATTGTAAAACCACCTCTCTATTTTAGTGCAAAGAGCTTTGTTTTAATCATTCTTTTCAGCCCTTCAAAGACTGTTTCTTAATAGATTCTACCATACATATATGTATAATATCTCGCTTTTATAGTATAGGATTATACTGTATCACGTTTTGTCCATCCCATAGTACTAAAAGTATACTTTTTGAATTTTTTTATTAGCTTTTTGGAACAATGAGTGTTTCCATTTTATACATGGGTTAGCACAGGATCTCATGCTGGCTCATGAATACAGCAAAAATCCAGCTTTCTGCTATATGATTTTGTTACAAAGCAGTTGTGTTGTTTGACTTTCATTGTGTTCAATGTACAAAGGCCTCCGTCTCTTCTGAGAAAATATTAATGTTAAAGGCTTCCCCAAAAGAGTCACAAGTCTTCACTCCTGACTGTTCAGCAATATCAGAGGGACAGTGTAAGACATAAAGTCTTACTTCATATCTGGCTTCTATAAGACCACATGTATGTGTGTGTGCATGTGTATATGTTTGTGTGTGTGTATCTGTAGTGTTGAAAGAAATGCTGAAACACACAGGTCACTATGTAACATCAGGTCTTACATAAAGCAGAGATTCATTATGGCTTTTCTTGAACATGAAGTCAGTCTGTGAGCATCATGATTCAAAATATGTCTATGCTGGAGACTACTGATATGTCAGACTCATGCAAAACATTAAATTTGGAAAGCTCTTTTAGAATGAGTATTTGTATGCTTAGAAGGAAACACATTGCAAAAACAACTGGCTGAATCTGGTCTTACTGTAAGCACTAACATGACTTGTGTTGACAGTTCCTAAGAAAAATTTCAAACTAGAATTAAATTATTAAACAAAAGATTAAAGAGTTTTGTAAGAACAGAAAATGATGGCTTTTTTTTAAAGGAAGGTTTTAGTAAATCTAGAATGCCTGCACAAAAAGGAAATAAGCTACAAGATAACAATAAAAACTGTATGACTCTGAGTTGTTGTCATTCTTTATATCATGACCATTTATAACGTCATTGTATCAACGGAACAGAAACTTTCCACCTCAAAGCCTGATGATATAATGACATTCAGCTACTCAGCAAAGCAGAACAGGTCACGGGTTTATAAGATATGGTTGAATTCCATACAGGCAGTGGAGGCCATATATTCTGTTTGCTTGTTACATATTACCCGCAAAGCACATTTGTTTCCTGCTAAACTGTGTGATCAGTCACATTTGGATTTTTTTAATTGAATTTTTAGTTTTTCTTTCATCATTTGTGTCAGGAAAGGCAGACCCAAGTTCCATTGAAAGGAATCGAAATATTTCCACACATTCTGTGGCTTTAGGTTCAGAAAATTTTAATCAATTGGCTAACAGTGACAATCCTTTTTTTTAAGAACTTCTTTCCCAGCATTCCACTTGTTTGGTTTCAAAATGTAAATGTGTTTTTATATTTTGGCTGTTGATCCTCAGATAAAGCATGATAAGCAAACTACATCTTTTGTACATGTACAAAATCATAAGGAAAATATTCTGATTTTTACTGTTGAGCTGTTTCACCTCTCCAAATTGCACCTTCTGTTTAGTAGGTCCTAGTATCCTACTTCAAACTTTTGCTTGGACATGAGTGCTGTTGGAGAGTTGTTACACTTTCAGTTCTTGAAAGAGACACAGAATTAGATTTCAGCTATTCTAAGTAGTTCTCTGGACCAAAAATTTTGATTGTCCACAAGATGAAACTTTTATTGATTCCTTGATTTTCACTGTGTAAAAAATTAGTCCTACTATTTTGTACAACAAAACTTACCTTTCAAAATGTTCAACAGCTACTACCTCCATTCATACAGGTACTTAGAAGCTCTACTTTATAAGATATTGGAAACAAATTTAAAAGAAGCAAATGTCTCTTGCACCAGTGAAGTAGCCACAGCTGGGGCACGATCACCTCAAATATAATTTCCCTCTTTTAAGTGATATTTTGGGTTAAATTCATTCTCAAGGTTTGTGCTAATAAATAAAACCTATATTTGTGATAAATGATTAAGTCAAAACATTCTTTTTTATGTTTGCCCTTAAATAGTGTCTAGTGATACAGATTACTACAATGTAGACAGCCAAAAATGTTAAACATCTGAAATGGATCCTTGTACAAATAATAGAAACACTATGGGATGTCCAATAAAGTAGAGATTATTAACAATCTGAGCTTCTTCAAACTCCTGCTTGTTTTCCTTTTCCAGATTTTTTATGTTTAATGTGAATAGGTGGTGATGATTACATTTCAGTGTTCAGGACAGGACAGCTTTCTATAAATTTATAAATTTAGGAATATGTTGTCTGACCACATGACATTTTACCTGTAGATTGCACTACAAAAGAGAGGCACTGTCAGACATGTAAAAAAATTGGGTCGCTGTAACTTAGTTCACATACAAGATCCCACATAAAGGTGAAACTGCCAGCCTGGTTCTATTTTTAGTTTCCATTCATTACATGTTGGACATGTTCTGAGTATGTATTTAACTGCTTGAATAAGTCATAAATGCTTCAGTTCTATCACTTTTAAAGCACAAAGGAAGAAGGCACATTGTAAAGAATGTAAAATTAACTTAAATGAAGACCTCTTAGGCTCAAGTCTGAGCCTGACTGGGTAAATATAAATATGAGAGTACAGCTGGACTTTTGAATAAGGAAATAATAAAAAGAAAGAATGTCAGCAATGAAAATGTAAATGCATATTCAAGGTAAGTTATTTTTAAGCTTTTATTGACTCTATCACTGAAAATATTGCTTTTATATTACTTTTTTAAAGTAGGTTATATTTTGTTAAATAAGTTCTTTCATTTACTTCCATAGAATTACCTCAATTATCTTTTAAGTAAGTGAAAAATGTTTTTAATTCTTCTTTATTTTGTTTTCAGTGGTTTACCACAAATACAGAAAAATAGAAAGACAAGTATTACACTGGCATCCAGGCTATGGCATCTGCTATTCCATGTGTTTTATGTCATTGACAAATGTAAAGATTCTATGTGCTCTTCTGAATAGAAGCTCTTCAAAGGAATAACCCATCACAAGTTAGTCACTAGTGTTGACAATACTATTATTATTCGGAGACAATGTGAGAGGAGTGCAGTGGAAACTTCCTAGAGTTCAGAAAATATCAGTGAAATTTTTTCCTCTGTGAGTGTAATATATGCTGCCCTAGGTAGTAAGGAGTGGATAAACTGGTAAATATAACTGGGGGGCACATATATGAGCATTTCACTAGCATTAAGTTGGAGGGCTTTTTTCTTTTTTTCCCCTCACTGTTGACATAATAATATATATTCACTAAAGTAAGCTGGTCTGTTTCTTAAGAAAGGGAATTGTGTGGGAAGAGAAAGTCCTTTGGAGTGTCTGAATTGAAACTATCAGGTTCATCTTTTGCTTTGTGTTTTAANGGCATTTGGCCAATTTCAACCGCTTACAGGGGACTATAAAGGAACATGAACCAACACCAGGAGAAGAAACATTTAGTTGTGCCACAGATGCCTTCAGTTTACTTAACCTTTAGAAGACTTATGCACATCTCCTCAAAACTGGAGCACAAGCTTTTACTGACATAGGCCAGTCTGAAAGTGAGCCGTCATGGCCAACACTGTGCCATCTTCCACTGCTGCTGCAGCAGGCACAGCCTTGGGTCAGAAAAACACCATGAGGAAAGGGGATAACAAGTTGAAAAGAGGGAGAAGCAATGGGAAAAAAAGGAGAAAAAGTCTTGGGTCCATATCAGGAAGTGAGCAGAGGAGTGCAGAAATGTGTCACCAAGTTTTTATGGAGCTGGTTGCAGGACTGTAACTCCTGCTTGTGATACCTTCAGGCTCTCACATGTATATTTATCCTTTCACACACTTTTGGATAGTAATGTTTTGCAAAGGCACTAGAACTCTGGTTAAAAGGATGTATTTTCTGTCCTCATTTTCATTCCTTTCCTTCTGCCCTCTTTTTAAATTACTAGACAGTGTAGCCAGAAACTCTCGTAGCTTTTAGAAAATGATGCAGTAATCAGAAAGCTCTTTCAAAGCATTCAAGTGAGTGACAAATACCTGTCATCAGAAAAAAGGTACCTAGCATGTTGTGATCAGATGTAATTTTTCTATTGTTTATCTGCAATTTTTGTAAGGTTTCCACAAAAATGAAACTTATAACAGTCTGGATGGTATGCAGAAAAAGTAGAGGTGTAATTCATGTCTTCCGTTGTGGCAACTCTATTTTTTTTTTACAGTGATGTTAGGACCTAGTGGAAAAGTACAGGAAAGACTTATATTAAGAAATAATTCAACTAAAAATTCTGAATAATGAAAACATTTGGGAAAATCTGCTGAGTGTTTATAAATAGAAGAAACAAAGGTGTCAGAATATTAATTGAAAATGCTACTACCCAGATCTATTTTAAGGAAAATGTAAAAAAAAGGTACCCACCCCTCCTCCCCCCCATCCCAAACCCCCAAAACTGGAAAGAAAAGCTCATGTGGGTGTTATTTGAAAAGAATGTGCAATAGAGATTGTCCCACATAAATGAAGATGTTTATAAAGGGAACAAAGCTGCGTGAAATGTAGGTTATCTTTATTATTTCAGAAGTTAGATAATCAATGCATTCAATTTTAGATTTATAATAATTTGTTTCCTAGCATTTTAAAGTAAGTCTCAGAAATACTAAGCTGACAGTATTTACCTTTGTCTATATTGTATATTGTCAACAGCTGCTGATGCTGAAATAGGTAACATTTTTATGTCACATGCTCTTCTGTTTGGCTGACTGCTTTCTGGATCCTCCCTCACTAGATATTTTTCTTTCTGCAACAGGAAACCAGAGACATTGTACATGCAGAGTGGTTCAGGGAATATGCTAAATCACTGTATTGACATGTTGTTAGTTCCACTCACCAGACCTTGCTTTTGGTCATTAGGAAGGCCATCAGTTTGAGAAATGCTTGTAAGGTCTAACAAAACACTTAGGACACCATACACATCGTGTGACAGAGTACAGGGAAATTCAGTCTGCTGGGGACTCAGGAGTGACTCTATGTCATGCTCTTTGTCATGTATATGGAAAGATCACAGGGAAAGATACTACAGCCTTACTGAAAACCTCTGCCTCCTAGGAAAGGTATGGGACAGTACAGACTGGAAACAAAAAAAATCAGGCCCCAGCTTTGTTCTGGAAGTAATACTTATATAGGTGATCAACAAAACTGACTCAGAGTCAGTCTCAAACATGATTATTAGAGAAGCTTCTGGAACAGGGTAACAGGAGCTTCCTCAAGGAAATACTTCATAAGTATCAAAACCATGGGATTATGATACAAAGCGTAGCTATCTGGTTGCCTTTTTGTTGCATGAAATTTCTTTCTTGTACTTTTACTGAGTGGCAAAGTCTGCACCTTCTGCATATTTAGGCATTGTTCTGTATTTGACAGGGGCTGAAAAGGGATTTTATATGCCTTGCAGCTCTGGATGGTCAGTTCTAAGTGATCATAAAAGCAGAACTGTAATTTTCACACCAAATGCGAGACTCCAGCTGAGCTCAAGGGTATGTTACTGCTGAACAAGGAACTTCTTTCTCATAAATTTTGGGCTTAAAGATTAGTTGTCTCTGTAAGTCTAGTGTTAGTTGCATAATTCTGAAGTTTTAGCAGGCTTTCTGTTGATCCAAGGAGCAATCATTGCTTGAAGGCAACAGGGCATCTTTGAAATACTGCTATCATGACTTATGCAAAGCAAATGAAACCAAACTTCTCTGAACAAAAGTATTACATGCCCAAAGGAAGCAGGCACTCTGTTACAATGTTTCAGCTATTTTTAAAATGAAAAATATTTGTTTCAATATCAAGCCTCAACTCCCTATGTTGCAGTTCAAGCTGTTTTTGTCTCAACTTTAGTATATAATGCCTCATGTATATATATATTCATATAGATGCCCATATATTGAAAAAGTACATTTTTTGAGATGCTAGAAACTGTTATTCTCACAGTTCTTTGTAGGACAAAACTGTTTTTGTTTTGCTTTATCTTCCCTCATAGATTACATTCTCTACAGTTTTTTCCAACCCATCTGAATGGGATTTCATCTAGAGGTTAGTTTTCTCATTTGCATATCAGACCATTATAATTTTTTCTAGGTATTAGAAAAGCCTTACTAAAGTCCAAATATGTCACAGTTGTGACTTTTCCCTTATCCAGTTAGGTCAGCAATCAAAAAAAGAAAGAAAGAAACTTGACATGACCTGTTCCTGATAAGTTCAAGTTTTCTGTGTATCACCATCTCACTCTCTTGTGCCTTATAAATGTATTTTTAGTAAATTGCCCCAGAATTTTTCAAGGAAGAACAGTCCAGAGACTGGTTAGTACCCTCCGAAGCAGAAATATTTTCCCATTTTTGAAGTGTGATTTTGTGACTGCTTTCTTTTTATCTTCAGGGAATTCTACTATTCATCTACTCTCCAAGGTAAGCACTATGATTGAGAGATTACTGGAGTTGCATTTTTAAGGATACTTAATTGAAATTCATTGACCTAAGCTAAATTAAAAATCTCTGTTGTTTTCACTGTCCTCTCCCATATTCAAGAAGACATGGCTATCTCCTTTAAAAATGTCATTTAATTAAGTATTGGAACATAGCTAACGTTTATTTGAAAACTGAAAGAAGGGACTGGATACAATAGACTTCCTTCAGTCATTTATTATTTAATCTCTTTCTTAATACTTCCTGTTACTTCTTTAATGTGTCATGTATTTGTAGAATCTTTTTTTGTTGCTTGTTATGTCCCTTGTTAATTGCAATGCATTTTAACCTTAATGTTGCTGACTTTAACCAATGTATCTGAGCAAGTTTTTTTATATCCTTAAGCTATATGCCCTTGTTTTCATTCTGTGTGCAGTTCCTTTTTCCATTTTCAGATAATTAAACTGATAGTAAACAGTCAAAACATCTTCTACTGGACCTCTTATCTTTGAGGTGGCTTCAGTAATGTAGTTAGCATAATGTGTCCTGTAACCTCCACATCTCTCGCACTTTTAAAAACCCCACAAATTATCCATGAAAAAGACCCTATCAATAAATTCTTTCCACTGATGTTTTCTTTCTCAAAGTACTGTCAATATTTTGTGACCTCCCTTTTTTTTTTCCTCTTTCCAACAATATCTCTTCAGCCCAAATTATTTTCTGCCTTAGTAGGATCAATGTTACAATAGCTGTTCTCATAATCCCCCTTTCAAAGAAACTATTGTCTCCAGTACATGCAGCAAATATTTTGGACTCCATGGTGTAATTGTTCCAAAACACAGAAAGGAAAGTCATGACCCCAGTCACCAACAGTTTACCTCCCTTGGGTTGTCTCTGAAAAATTATATCCAACAGCCTCTTATTGATTTAACAGTGGAGATATTGCCTTAAAAGTATCTTCTTTCTATCTTAACCAGAACCATTGAAACTGTCATTCTTCAGATGCGTTTCTTCCTGAAGCTCAGAAAGTGGTTTTGATAAATAAACCCTCTCCCAGTGCATCTCAGGTACTTCTCAACCCTCCCAAGATGCTTCCTTATATATTTACTATATTCCACTAGGAGTTTGTGACACCAGTTATACCAATTAGTTAAGCCTTTGAGTTGTGCCTGTTCATTCCTCAAGTCCTAACCATGTATCTAGGAGGTACTCCAGATATTCAATTACTTGTGATGTTACTCATTCACTTGCTCCATAGTTTCTCATTTCTTCATCTCACTTTCTAGACCATGGTCTCTATGAAGGAAAAACGGCTAAAGTCAGCTCTCCTCTTTCATTCCTAAGATTTTGGAAGCCAAGCATGTATATTTACTGAGTTGCTGTTTTATTTGCACTTAGACTGCATATCCATTCCCTCTCCCATCCTTAGTGTCACAAACAGACTAGTTACATTTTGCAGATTATCAGTGATTGTGCCAGGCGACAGTGACATTGTCCCTGGATTAGAGGTAGAAAAGTAAGTACTGTGCCATTGGATTAAAGTCTATTTGCCAGCTTGCATTCTGATGAAACACAGAAGCATCTAACTGTTACCTTGGATATTCCTTCTTCGGAGTAAAACAAGGAGAGTTACCTTACCCTAGTACAAGAGCTGGAGTGACCACATCTAAAATAAAAATGACAGCCTACTCTAAGCCATGCTTTTTTTTCTTATTTAAAACCATTAAAAATCAGTTTTCTTCACATGCCTGCTTTTGAGAAAGCTTTGAGGTGCACTTTTTCTGATATGAAGGAAAAAAGATAACATCAAGAGAAGTATTTGCAGTGACCTGGGTGAAGATCACATTTCTATCTTTAAAAGAAGAGATAGTCTGTGTGGGTAAGCCACAGAACTGTCACTTTGCTGTTAAAATGAAGCTTGTTCAGTGATTGTGTGGAGAAATTGTATCTTTAGGTATTTCAGCAGCGTGACTTGAAGCATCTCTCAGGAAGTATGATACTGAAATATAGAGCCCTTCATTCCAAGGTCAGTGACTCAGATCTGCCCCTAGGTGAAAGGCCAAAACCTCCCCAAAATACTCCTACCTGGTGAAGAAAGCCCATGGGTTGTTATCAAACAAAAGAAGTGCACACATTGCAAAACTACTGTCAGTGTCACTGATGCCTCAGCAAAATGGCCAAGGACAAAACAGTCATGGAGATTCTACTTACTGCAAATTCCTTCTGGCAGCTGCCAAAAGTCAGTGATGATGGACATATACATGCCCTAAAACTGTACTGTGCTATTGTGGGGAACGGCAGTGGGCAGTGAAGGACTTCAACCTGTAACTTCTATATAATAAAAGAATCCATATCAGGAAGCCATGTGTGCTTGAGGTCTTGCCCAAGATTAGTAATTTTTATCATAGATGTCTGAAGCCCACCCACCCATTCTGAAGTGAAAGGTAAAAGTGTTTGATAGGTTAAAAGCAGTTCTGAAATCTGTTTTGGCAGAAACCTTATCCTCATGGGCTGTGCCACAATAACTTGTTCTCTTGTAGTGCTAACCAATGTGTTAAGAAGAAAAGTGGGATCCAGTGCAGTCTGAGGATTGAATGTCTGAGTACTCAGCCTCAGAACTACATTTAGGGCAGCACTCCAGGAGGGTTCTAGCTCTGAGGCAGGAATCAGCATAGCAGGGTATCTATGGATCACCCATGGAATTCAGGGAACCTCTCCAGCTGTTCTGTGCTTTGGTTTGCACTGTGCAGCAGTCTCAGAGCACATGAACTGGACTTCCTTTGTGTGAAACTTAACTGGAAAATGCACATCAGGAGTTCACCAGTGGCAAGTTTGCAGTCTATCAGAGCAGAACACAGGTAGTTTCATGCAGAAAAACCCCATTCTACATGAGTCCTCACCAGCTCTTTTACTTTACAAAGCCATTTCTACTGGTCTGTATTGCTTACTAACATAATTGTAGCTTAACTGGAGTAAGGGATTTTGGTATCCTATAGACATGGGATTTATGTTCTGCTCTTAGGATCAAAAATTGTACGCCTAAAAATGAGATAGAAAAATAAAATTTTTGGATGCACTTAGTTCAGTGAGTTTGACTCCTCTGTCATCTATATCAAAGGAAAAGAAAAAATCCTAGTGGATTGAATGTTTTGCACCTGTCAACAGGATGTCAGGATAAAAAGTATCTTTAAGCATAAAGTATAGCCAGTCTCATTCTTGAGCTGATATAGGGGGTTCTTGAAATGACCTTGGAGGCTTCGAATGAAGAAGAGACGTAGTCAAAAATGCTTTTTTCCTTCTGAAGTCAGTGGGGTGGATTCAGCCAGCAGTGTATCGCAGAACAACACAAGCTTTCACACTGAATATAGTCATTTTAGGTGACTGTGGAAAGCATTTCTACAAATCAGTGAAGTTGATATGTTAGTGGGTTTTTTTTAACCTTGCCAAACATAGCTTCTTAATGTTTCTACATTGAACATATTTGCAAATCTGCTTAATTGTAGCAGACCTGCTAATTATGATAATGATTCAAGGATAAGATAAAAACAAACAAAAAAAAGACATAAAGAACTTCAGATTTTTTTTCTCTTCTGTAATCCTGTGACAGTCATTTTTTATTTCATGTGAAGAAAATAATGTCAGGAGGATACTAACCACCTGTGTGCTACCACTGAAAATAGCACAGCTGGCAGATGAGTGTTTTAATGTATTTCTATATTAAGGAAGGCAGTTTAAAGAAAACATCATACAAAAATTCAATCTGCTATGGATTTAAAATAAAATCCTTATTTGCACCATGGTAGAGGGAATAGGTACCTTATGTTTTATCATATTGCAGTGGATTATTTTTCTAATGAAGCTTGTGTCCCCCTAAAGCATTCTTGAGATATTTCATGTTCACTTTGGTCTATAATAATGCAAAGATTGAGTGCAAGAGTGAATTTTCCTTTAGTAAGGCTCTATCAGGACACTTTTCTTAACAAATTAAACTCTAAATGAAAGCAATCCATAAAGGTAAGGCAAAACAAAATGCCGTATATTAATTTCAATGAGGTATTTTATTCTCAAATTGGATTCTTTGCAAAATTAGTAAAAGTTTTGAAAAGAAAAGAAAAGAAAGAACTTCTTTTGAAAGAAGGTTTTCCTTGTTTATATTTGTTTTAATACCTCTTTTCACTTTCAATCTTTACATAATAACCCCATATAGTACAACTTTAGCTGGACAAATTAAGTTGGAGCCTATGAAACTACAAATCAACATCCAACACTTCATCTAAGGCCAAAGATTCCTTTACCTTCAAGAAGCACAGATTGAGGGAGAACTAGATCTTTTACTCCTGAAAATTAATTACTCCTGAGAAATATCCAGAATACAGTGGTATTAAACATGCGTAAGAAATGGCTTCTGAACTATAGAACATGAAAAGAACATGTAAAGAAAGTGCAGAGAACATCTGTTTTTAGTCATTTGAACGTATTGTCTGAGGTTTGGTACATATAAGATATTTGTTCACTCCTTGCTTCACAGAGGAGTGCTTGGAGTCTAAGTTTGGAGGAGGAGTGGGAGGAGGAATCTCAGACCATTTGCACTTCTCTGGGTCAATATGGAATCACCACTGACTTCCTGCACACTCTTCTATAAATTGTACTCCAGGTAGGTATGATTTATCCTGGGATATTATCCCACAGGCTAATAGATCACACAGACAGGAATCTGATTTTCCCTCCTCTGTGCTCTGCAAGGGTTTCAATCTCTTAATTATAATACATCATGGCTCATTTTATTGTACTAACTAGTGTCTGCATCTGAGAGACTTCAGATAAGCTAAATATAACAGCAGAAAGATGGTTCTGACTAAACTTTTCACATATTTTTTTTTTGCCTGCCTCTCTGGGAGAGGCAGAGGGCATTCACCTTTCCCTTGGCAGCAATAAACTTCTATAGACCAAACAGCTGGTCATTTTTTGTGCTCTCTGGCACAGGCTGATGTATTTAAACCCTATTACCTATTTGCCCACTTCTTTTTCTCCTTTCCTGATAAGACAGTGGCATACTCTCTCTCCCTTGGTGGTGGCTGCTTTCCCCCCTTTCTCCCTCTCATCCTTATAGAGCTTTTTCATGGACTCTTTTCAGCTGTGGCCCTGCTAAATGATTTATGTGGAGCTTTCCTCCTGAATCAGTGTCAGTCTCATCCCTTTCTTTAGTGAAGATAGTCTGGCATTCTCTCTCCTTACTCCAAAAGGAATATTATCAATCTCAGTCAGGGACATTATTCAGGGATAATCCTACAAACCATGTACTAAAAATCTCCTTCTGATAACCTCACTCTACATCTGAATATGTATTTTTTAACCATGTACATCTAATTTTCGAGATTGGGTATGTCTTGTGATATCATGGGTTTGGATGAACATACTAATTGGGGATAACATACTAATTAATTATAATGTAATCTAGGTAATTTAGGTTCCATTAAACCCCAGTGAAAAATTCTCAAGTAAATTAGGGCATCCTGATCAGCCACTGACTGTTCTTATCTCATTTCATGCCTTTTCCAGTAACAGATAATCTTTCAAAGTCTAAGAACCTAATGGTCATCAAAGTGCTACCATCAGAATTAGTAAAACTGCATGGTTACTTCAGATTGATCTGATACTTTTTTAGCTTAGCCTCTTACCTTTTCTCCACTCCAATCATGACATAAGGTTAGCAGCTGAATGCCCCAGAGTTCTTCATTTGTAAAAGTTATATATATATAAGGAATATATAGGAAGGGAAAAATATTTGCTCATTATTCAAATCTGCAGATGACAGGCAGTTATTTAGAATAGTAAAATTCAGAGGTATAAAACATGCAGTGAAGTGAATGCAAGCTCAATGAATGCTAAATTATACACACTGAATAGAAATAGGAAAATATGACAACAGCTTAGTGGCCTGCAATAAGAAATCAGAGACCACCTGGATCTGATCAGCCCAGCCACAATGACCCTTTCATTTTGGTGGCCAGGTCTGTACTGTCTTTGGCACAGCTGCAGAGGACTGTTTCTGAAGTCTCAGTGAGATGTCTTAAACTCCTCACTGTACCTAACCACTGTTCTTGTGAGAGGTATCTGCATGGCAAGTATGCAGAGAGGTATCTGCACAACTCTGTGAACAATCCAATGAGAATTGGTACTCACAGTGCCTCTGAAAAAGACATAAAGAACTAAAGATAAAAGTATACAAGAAAGTAAGGTGGATAAAGAAGAAAATAGACCTTAATATATACTATTATATCCACATATATATGTTATATCCATATAATATATAGTAAAGTACTGCACAGGGGCCTGTTATCCTATCTTAGGAAGAATATTATTAAAGTGTAATCAGAAAAAGGTCATAATGTGATTAGGTGTTTGAAAATCTCTCTATGATGCTGAAAGAACAGGGAGCATCTATTTTAGGCAGACCTGTACAAGGGTCAATGAAAGAAAATAAAAAAAATAAGTTTAGAGATTACATAAAGAAATTCTGCTCTCACTACCTTATTAGAAAAAGAAAAAAGAGATACATTTTCTGAAATATGGCAGTCAAAAGAAAATAATCTGAGTTTGAATGGACTCACAAGGATCATCGAATCCAACTCTTAGTCCTGCACAGGACCATCCTAAGAGTCACACCATATGCCTGTGAATATGGTCCAAATGCTTCTTGAACTTTGTCAGGTTTGGTGCTTGTTCCAGTGCTCACCCTCTGGGTGAAGAACTTCTTCCTAATATCCGACCTAAACCTCCCCTGACACAACTTCAGGCCATTCCCTTGAGTCCTGTCATTGGCCACCATAGAGAAGAGACCAGTGCCTGTCCCTCTTCCCCTCACAAGGACATTGTAACTGCAGTGAGGTCTCCCCTCAGCCTCCTCTTCTCCAGGCTGAACAGACCAAGTGCCCTCAGCCACTCCTCATACGGCTTCTCCTCAAGGCCCTTCACCATCTTCAGTGCCCTCCTTTGGACACTTTCTAACAGCTTATTATCTTTCTTATATTGTGGCACCCAAACCAGGACACAACATTCAAGGTGAGGCTGACCCAGAGCAGGAGCAGAGCAGGACAATCCCCTCCCTCGCCCGGCTGGTGATGCTCCCAGGACAGGGTTGGCCCTGCTGGCTGCCAGGGCATTGCTGACTCAGATTCAACCTGCCAGCAACCAGAGCCCCTAGGTCCCTTTCCACGGCACTGCTTTCCATCATTTCATTACCTAGTCTGTGTGAACATCCAGGGTTGTCCCACTGCAGATGCAGAATACGACATTTTGCCTTTTTGAACTTCATATGGTTGGCGATCTCCCAGTCCTCTAATTGGTTGAGGTCTCTGTGCAGGTTGTCCCTGCCTTTCAGGCAGTCAGCAGCTCCTCCCAGTTTTGTGTCATCCACAAACTTGCCGAGTATCTCTTCCAGTCCTGTGTCCAAGTCATTTATGAAGATGTTGAAGAGCACAGGGCCCAAGATGGAGTACTGTGGAACCGCACTATTGATAGATCACCAGTCTGCTGTCGTCCCATTCACTATTACTCTCTGTGCTCAACCTGTGGGTCAATTGCTCATCCAGCCCATGATATGTTTATCCACCTCTATGCTGGATTTATCCAGCAGGATCCTGTGTGAGACAGTATAGAAAGTTTTACTGAAATCCAAAAAGATTACATCACCTGGATTTCCCTGATCAACCAGGTGGGTTACCTAGCCAGTTATGCCCCATCAGGAGGCATGAATATCTTCAGGTGATGTGTGAATGTCCTGGTACTTCCCTGGGAGTTTTCACATCTGCAACAGCTGTGTAAGGGAGGACATTGGCATGATAAAAAGCATGATTCCACCTCAAAGGATCTGCTTCTTACAGGCCTCTTCCCTTACCTGGCTTAAACGCCAGCTTGTAGCCTCTGGTGAGGTGTGTGCAAAGCACCCGCTGCTTTTGCAAAGGCTGATCCTTTAGTCAGTAACCATTAGCATTTTAATCTCTCACAGGGGCATGTACAGATTGGGAAGTGAAGCTCTGACTTTAGAGACTGGGAGTCCTGAGGAAGGAAGCACTGATATATACTGTGGGTGGCTCCTACATCTGCATTTCTGCTTGTTATTCCTGTTTGCCAGTGGAGACAGTAAACAGCCTCTTCTCTCACAGAACTATTATAATGTCCTTCCTATCTTCAGTACCCCTATTTTCCTGTTGGATTAAAAAAAAAGTAGTTTAAGAGATACAGATATGAAAAATAGTCAAGATAACGAGAGCAAATGGTAAAATAAAGTGCTAGAAGGAAAAGAGATCCTTGTGACATAGGTTTTGAGATAATTTTTAACCACCCAGGCTTGGAGAATCTCTCCTTGTTCCTAAAGAGTTCCTATAGTGTCAGTCACCATCTGCAGAAAAGGCCATGGTCTGTCTGTATGATAGGTCTGGGCTAGTATAAACACTCTTGAGAGTACTGTAGCACTAACTGAAAATGCAAAATGAGTTAAAAAACCCTCTGAAAAATGTCTGTGAAATATGTTATTCAAATAGGGAGGGAATAAACTCAGATTGCTTGCATTTCATTCCATCTACAGCATTTCTTCCCAAGAAGGTGTGACTGAGTCCCCATTGACTGTGTCTCTCAGTAAGATTAGAAAACTTTCCTGAGTGATACTGTGGAGTTGGAGAGGAGAGGAGCTGCTTATGGACCTAATTATTGGAGCTACTGAACAGACGTATATCACACTGATTTTAGCTAAAGCTGTGGTTATTTAAGGTTTCTGGTAGTAATAGAAAGGCTCTGACTGCAGTGGCATTTCCCATTCAACTGAAGACTCATTCTCCAAAGCTATTACTTTTAGCCTGGAATATTTCCCAAAAGTTTAATCGATCTTTATGGAATTACATTTTTATTAGTCATGAAATGCATTTTTTAACATTGATTATTTTTCTCCAAAAAGTGATTAAGTGATGCATGAAAGGTAGAGAAGTAACAAAATTAAATTCAAAAGATTTATGGAATAATAATTTGAATTATAAAGATCAATCACTTTGTATGTGAAATTCAGCTGACTCAGAAACCCCTTACAACAGCTTTTACAAACTTTTACTACTTGTCTTCCTAATCCTCACATAGGAATGGGAATACTCTGCATCTTAATACCCATATAAATTTTGGTCTGACTTAGAAGTAGTTAATTTCTGTTATAGTAGACTTCAGAATTTGCTGAAGATTATTTTAACTGAAGAAAAACAGCATGCTAAACATATCAGTAATCTGTAAATGGGATTGCTAGGAAAGATTTGAGGTAAATGTTGGAAAATGAAGACTTCCTATGATGAAAAAAATCTTGGTATCTACATCAGGCTTGAATAAAAAAGCTGCATACAGGTTTTTCTCTGCTAGTAGTGAATGCAATGATCAGTAGTTTTCAAATTACTGTCTGTAGACACCATGGAATTTGCTAAACCTGTCCTGATTGTCAGCAGAAAAAATGTTAATTAACAAGTTAGCCAGGGATGGGACCAGTGGCAGTCCAGGAAGTCCTGAGAAAGGCAATTATGCAAAGTGCACTGTGAGGTGGAGTTTCTCAAATCAGCTAAGCCTCTGGGAAATTAAATGGTGATGGCACTTCATGAATTGCCCATATTTTGGTTCTTCTTTTCACATTTATAGCAGGTGGGAATCCTTGTCCTAGACTTCAGGACCTCTGGCGTGTTGAGTGCTATACAAGGCCAGTGGAGTTTGTTGGGTGATAAAGCAACCTGGTGCAGTAGAGATATCAGCTCAGATTGAGGCCCAGGTACAGTTGTGATATAGACTTCTGGCCTAAAGCACCAGAGAAGCAGATTCAGCACTGCTCAAACCTGACATGCTCCAAGTATAGGAAAACAGATGGATAGAAGACAGCCAAGAGAAGACAAAGAACCTATGAGACAATTCTGGTCGCTTTAATAAAGAGTTATCTCGGCACACAGACAGCCTAAGTACTTTCAGATTTAATTATTTGTGCTTTGAGTACAGGTTTTACATAGATTAAGCTCAGTTGCTAAATAGCAACTGCAAAACATAAAATCACAGGCTTTTTCCTAATGGTCTTTCTACATAAAGTTTTGGCAATGTTGATTTCTCTTACACATAATGTGCTTAGATTTACTGACTAGAAGATAAAAAAGTGCAAGTTCTTATAATACAAAAGAAGTAAGTGTGCTTTTTGGCTGATTCATAGTTTGGTTGTTTTCGTTTTTCCTTTAGCAAATTATAGAACAAACGCAATATGAATGAAGGTAGGTACAAGAATAAGCATTACTGAAGAGTATATGGCAACTCAGGAGAGATGAATCCTACAGCTTGTATATCTTTGCTATCAGTAGCAATACATGAACAATAGCTAGAAGCCTGTAGGGGTAGAAATATAGTTACTGTTTAGGTAACAATATTTTAAAATACCTTTTGGCACTATTCTTGCTCAGCTAAAGATTAGTTGCTCATATACTTAGTTTAACAGCAACCTTCACATTAACAGCATCTTCTACGCTAACTGCAGTGCTCTTAATGCCACAGAGATGCAGTGCAGAATTCTGTAAAAATATGTAACAGTCTGAAATTCAATAAAGCTCTGTATGGTATGATATCTTATTAAAAAAAGGATATTTATTTAACATCCTTCCAATCAACTAATAAGTTGTTATTTTTTTTTTCTCCTGAAGACTGCTTCTTTTGCCATTGGAATTGTGCATGAACACAAAGCCTGAAACTATCCTTTAAGTCAATGGAAATTTCTTTACTGGCTTAAGACAGAAGTATACATATACACTACTAGTCCTCAGCAGTATAGCAGAATAGCCTTGTAATTTTATCTGGGCTAGTTATTTGCACCAGGTTTACTGTCAGTTCTGCTACATCTGTTTCTGAAAAATCTGAATTTATATTTACTGAAGTTTTTTGTATTTCTCAGTTCGTGGCTTAAAAAAAATAGCACTTTTGTTAGCTGTTTGAGATACAGAAAAGTCTGGATTCTTTTCTTTAACTATGCTTGCTTTTTTTCAGATGTTTCTGTGTCCTGTTATCTGTTGATACCCTGACTAGGCTACTGAACTGTTCGCTAGTTGAAGTGAATGGCATGTCTCCCTCTAACTTTTACACTTCTGGTAACAGAAAAGAAACAACTAGACAACTGAAGCGGGACAGAATTTTATGCAGGATAATTTAATAGGCTATAAATTTATGTCTTAGTTATCTAATTCCAGTGCCCCAACCACTTAAAAGACAAGCTGTCTTTATTAGGAGCTTGCCTCTGCACTTTTAGCTGATTAGTATACTGCTGCCTGATCTTGCAGCAAAAGGGATGGGTTGTTTTCCTAAGGCATAATTAGTTCTCAAAAGATGTTTTTCAGTAGAGTCTGAAAAAAGCTGATTCCCAGACACAATGCCAGAGAACAATGCTGATTCCCAGACAGATGATATTCTGGTTATTTTGAAGATAAAAATAGGGATTCTTTTGGAATTTTTTTGTAGTAAGTTTCTCAAGCTTGTTTGGCAAAACCAGTGCAAAGTAGGACACAGTTCTTCATATCATAGGTCACCTTAAAGCAATGTATTTTAAAAGTGTTGATTAAATACAACTTCTGGAAAAGTGAAGGGTGGAACATCTCATAAATGTTTTAATAATAATCCTTTCCCTACATGCAAGAACATTTCAACATGGAGCAGATACATGACCATACTGTAAATCCCCCAGATTAGCATAGAGATTTGATGTTAGAATATTAACCTACTTTCTAGGAAGTCCAAGAATTCAAAACATGCTTAAAAAGCTGTTTATATTTCCTTATCTCTGTTGTAAAGTACTTCAGGGTGGCTACACACATTTGGCCATATTTCTTTTAACGGTGCTAATTTATCTTGAAAGTAGTTTCTTGTTCTTCCTTCCAATCCAAAAGTAAAGCTGCTTAGTCAGCAGCAATTAGAGAAACAATGTGAGAACAAAGTGAGGAAAAGATCAAACCCAGAAAAAAGTGCATCATTAAGAAAGACTGAGAAACTTTGTAATTGCTATCTGAACTGCATTAATGAACATATTCAAATGTGGTAATCATGTGGTACTGAGAAGGTCAACTTGTTAGTGGCTAAGAAATACACATATGAGACCAACCGGTTATTAAATTTGTTGTTACTGGCATTTCATTGAAGACACAAGAAGGCCAGTGAGGTCTAGTGAGAGAACTGTAGTTTTCAAACCAGTTTTGAGTCCATTATGCTACTGGAGAAAGTTTGATGTGTTTCAGAAAAAACCCAAGCCCTGGCTCTCCTACTCGTGCTCTTTCCAAGTTCCTTTAAAAATTAATTGGTTCAAATAGTTTTTCTGCGATCTGAAGACCCATGGATCTTGTATTTTTGGGCACTCCATATTCCCTTTGAAAAATAAGCATTTCATTTGTTTTTTGTCTGTTTTTGACCTTCCAAGACCATAGAAATAACTCTTATTGCCTGTGAACTCAAATGGCCAAGTTGCATCCCTCTAAAGTAAATGATTAAAGCATTTGAATGCACGAATATAGCTATAAAGCTAATTAACATTTGGGTTTACTCTTGTATCTGAGAAAAAGGGATCTTAAAAGTAAAACAAACTTACTTATTAGATGTGTACGAAAAGACTTGAACTAACTGAAAATTCTGTGGAAGTACTTCATCTGGGAAAAATACCTCACACGAAAAACATTCTAAAACTCATAATTAAAAAAATTCTTACTGATAATATTAAATCCAAATCAATATCTTCATATGAATATATTGATTCAAGCATACATTTCCACTTTATATCAGCTTTTAAAATAATGCCCCTAAAATTATAAGCAAAATAAGAACTGAAGGGAATAATATTTTGAATAAATTTAAATTGTCATACATTGGGAATTTTAAATAGCTTTAGGCAAACATTATTGATTATGTTATCATGGAATCCTAGAATGGCCTGGGATTGGAAGTGACCTTAAAGGTCACCTAGTTCCAAAACCCCTGTTGTGGGCAGAGATGCCTCTCACTAGACCTGTTTTTTAAATTTTTTTGCAAAACAAGCTAATGGTAATGGTTTCATGGTATAGACCTGAATAGCCTAACTGAAAAGGCCCACTGGTGATGGCAATATGTCAGTGTGTTGATTTACAGCTGCCATCAATATAAAAGCATATCTGGGTGGCCTATACAAACTATGACAATTGTCATTTTACAGGCGTGGTCATCATCTCTGGAGTAGATGCCACTGCTTCAGAAAGAGAACTTGGAGGAAAGAAAGAGGAAAGAAAATGATGTTAATGGCCAAATCTGTATTCCAAACTGCAAATCCTGTGTGAAGCAGTAAAACAAATGATACAAGAGGCATATAGGAGAACCAGAAAAGGTCCTTGAGGAGGCAAGAAAGGTGGTGAATGGTATGAAATTGCTTTCAAATGAGAAAAGACAGACTAGAGCTGCCCCAACTAGGGCTGATGGCAACAGAACAGGTAGAGCAGAGTTGATAAATAAGCTGAGTGGATTCACGGTCATTTCTTCTTCTAAAAGTCTTGTAAGTTATTGAAAAGATTGGTCAGGTGTCAGTTTTAGAACATACAGAAGATGATGACTTCTCACACAGGTCTGCCAAGGTGTGATTGGCTGCACTAAAAAGTAGAAGACTGAAGCTTTCCGATCTCAAAAAAGCAAATAAACTAATGTGAAATGTCAGTTCAGGAATATTATTTCATAAAAAGTATCATTTCTGGCATAGGAAATCCTTGATCAATAGGTCACTGGAAACGTGCAAAAAGTGCATCGGAGTCACAGTATTTATACCATTTCTATACCCTCTCCTGGGTAGGGTTGTTGACATTGGAGGGTCAGGCATGGTTGCATTCTTTTGGCTGATGTTTTTTAGCATTGACCTATTGCCCTTTGCAAGGCCAAAGTTGAAAAATGCTATTAAGGTTGAAACATAAGCCATGGGCTAAAATTGATCTTGCACTGCTGCTGTTTTATTCTTTGATGGTAGACAAATGCTTTAGTTCCAGTAGTGGAAAAATTCTATCTTTTGCTTGATCTGGGCTGAAATATACCAGTGACTTCTGTGGTAATTTCAGATGGGCTGTGCAAAGATGCAGTCTGCAAAATACCAATTGTTGAGCTCAGCCTAGTTATTCTGGTGGTCATTATTAGAGATTTCTTATAAGAAATGATTGCAATTCCTAAAGCTCTCCTGGAAACCAGAAACACAGCTACCCTTTCTCTTTGCTACAACACAGTGCTGGGGCTTTTCTTGTCTGCTCAGTTCTGTTCCTATATGAGGTAACCAATAGCACATCCTGAGTAATTTCATAACCATTTCTAGCTAAGTTTACAATAATTGGGTTTTTTTCAGTGCTTTTGCATCATTTTCATCTCTACTTCAATATTTAGAAACTAACAAAGTATCTGGCTTTACAAATGATATTTTAAAATCACTGCTACCTTAGCAGTGACTGTAAAGAGGTGTAAATACCTCTTACAGGACACATACTCCAGTATCCAACACTGTACTCAGTCCATAATCAGAAAATGTTTCTTTCTAGCAAATGAATTAGTGGTAAATTTCAATAAAAATATGATAAGGGAAGCCAGTCTAGGGAGTGCTTGACAATGTCCTTGTCCACTTAATACATTTCTCTCTTTCCCTGTCATTAATTAAATACATAACAAGAAATGAAGTCTTCAGCTCTGTATTAATTTGGTTTTGGAACAACCTCTGCTGCGGAGAAACCCACTCAATATTAATTCTCTGCACAGGATGAATATTACTGAACAAATATAACCTTAACCATCTTTGATGGCGTACTGTATACTACTCACCCTCAGTTAAAAATCTAGAATGGATCAGAGTGCTTCTTTCAGTACAGTATATATTATGGTAATTATTTCTTCATACGATAAGACAATTCCAGTGCTAATGTTCATCTAGCATTCCTCCTAACCCAGTCATTACCTGAGAGCAGCAAGTTGGGCCAAGAAAAACTCAAGAGTACCAAGCTCAGAGATTTGGTATATGCTTGATGAACTGGTTGTCATGTGATGAACTGTTACTACACAATGGCAGTATCAAATCTACACTTGTGCACTTAATGCACTTCTCATGAGTCATTAAGCTATCTTCACTTACTAGTTTTTATAGTTTCCTTGGGCTACAGGGTGAAATCTGACCCAGAGGGAATTCATAATTTCATCCTGAGTCTTCTACATTCTGTTGAAGGCAATTGAATATCTATGGCCCTAAATGTAGATTTTTAAATTACTTATGAACTGGGAACTGAATGTAACCACTTCTTGTGTGTGCTTATTTACAGGAAAACCTAAAGAATTCCCATGATTTTCAAATAGTGAGTGAAAACTTTTACTTTAGAAAAGGTGTTTTAGATACAAAGACTTGCTAGAAAAGTGATAGAGGAACAAAGTGTACCAGGAAAATTCTTTTTCTAGGTGGTTGTTTTTGGAATAGATCACCAAAATACCCCCAAACAACAACGAAACCCAAAACAAACCGAAAACACAGGAATGAAACTTCACTGTATTAGACTTTCAAATAAAGTGTCTCAGAGGGGCTTGAGATGCAAAAGTCCTCAAAGAAATCAGTTTTCAGTTTTGTAAGAATGGGAATTTTTTGAGATAGTTTGAGTTTATTAGATACATTACAGTTAATATAATCTATATTCGGTTTTTGAAAAATGCTGCAAAGTAAAAGCGGAGCATCAGTATGGATTTTTATATTCAACCCCAAAAGATGTTTGTCTAAGGAGCTATTTTGCTAATCATTCTTGCATTTCTAGAGATATTAAACTGATTTATATACTAGAACGTGAGGGAATTAAATCCTAAATTCTTTTAAATTCATGTGAATCTAGTTCTGGTATTATTTGCTTGAGCAATAGGAAAACATCTATTTCTACAGCAAATCTCAATCCTACCATGTAATTTCTGGTTAAAGTCAGGCAGGGTGAAAATTACAAGCTAACGTGCTTTTTACAAGTGTTCTGGTCCAGACTCACCAAACCATACTCTGGGTAGGATCAATTTAGGGTAAAAGTTTTTGGTAAGAATTAGATCATAAGATAGATTTCCCACCTTGGTAAGCACTTTAAGTGCTTTTCCCTTAAGGGGAAAACTGCTGCTTATCTCTCATGAAAAATCTTGAAGGGCATTTGGATTTGCTTTGGTGTTTGTTGATGGAAAACTTTTTACCAACCTGTTTTCTAGACAGTCTACCTGTCTCTACATGTACAAATAGATGTGATAAGCACAAAGGCAAAGACACAGATTGCTCTGTAAGTTGATAAAGTCTTCAATTGAATCTGGATGTGATTGTTGTAACTTGTGAAAATAATAAATGGTATTAGGAAGAGGATTATTAATGAAGACAGGAAGAAGTATATGGGTTTCTTTAGTTTTCACATTTTGGCACTGTTATTTTGTAATAGAAATTGAGTTAGACTAACAGTAAAACCTGCAAATCATCAAAATTCAGTACGCTGAAATGATTGCAAAAAATTCTGATCCTCTTTAGTTCAGTGTGATTAGGGTAAAGAAGTGCTATGAGCTGAAATCCGCAGACAGACATTTCTGTAAAGTAGCTCAAAAGTAAAGCTAAAGAAATCCAGCAACAGCACATTATCTGTTGTCTAGTAAATTGATCAAAAACTTAAAAAGAAATATTTCCAACCTACATAAGTATTTATTTTAGAAATGTTGACTATTCGATTAAGACAATGAAGTCTTTATGACATCTTGGAGCTGTTAGAATGTTTTTCTGAGGTTGAGTACTAATTCATTGATTAAGGATAATGTGGGAATTACAGACTAAAATATGCCAGCATTTTCTATTTTCTGTAAGTGAAATACATATATTCAAAGCATGATCAGTTCAATATTATCTTTTCAGCAAACACCTACATTGTTTTTAGGGAAAAAAATAGGATAGGACTGGGATAACTTTCTGTTAACTTCCTGTAATTGTCAAGATTTTTCACAAACAATAAACACTCAATCACATCATACATCTATTAGTGTTGCTGAGTGTGGGGGTTGTCTCTCTTGTTCACGATGCTTACATGGGGAGTTGAAAACAGGTGCATGTTCCCCACATATGCTGTTGTTGACAGTGACTGACTGCGACTCTCTCCTCGTAGTGCTGGTCTCATTCTGAAGAGCTTGGCCATACTGCCTGGTGCCTCCCCTCCCTTCCCACTCATTTAGCAGAGCTCTTTTCTCTAGGCAATGGCTGCAAGTGGAGCTGGAGTGACAAACTTCCATCTTGCTGGGAGTTCATGCAGCTTTTGGCTGCACCATCTTCCCTGCTCTTGCCTTTCCAACATGTATATTTTTCAATATAATAGTCAAGATTTTTTTCACTTAATGCTCATCATGCAGCTTTCTCATGTAATGTAAGAAGGAATAGCAGAAAAGGGCTAATTTAGAAGGGATGAAAGGGAATGGAGATATTGTGTACTCCAGTGAGATCCCTGCACCACACTGCAATTACAGAACATTCCAGTGTCTGGAACTGCTGTATAGCTGATATCTGTGCAACCCAAAATATTCAGACTAGTTAAAATAGTTCCTAGCCCTGCCTTGCCAAGAGAACTTTGTGCTCTCTCTGCTCTGTATATGAGACAATTCCACTTCAAATTTTACTAGATTTCAAGTTTCTGAGCTGATTAAGATGCTGAGAACTTATCCTCCTGAACCTCAAAGTTGGGTTTTGGTATCTTAGAAACATGTCTGAATGTCCCTCTGAGGGACTATGAAGAGGACAGATGTGTCAGCCCAGTGAAAAGAATATAGGTTAAAACACAGATGACTGTATTTATATTTAACATGGATGCCACCTGACATAACTTTTTAAAAAAAAATTTTATGTGTTTCTGGTATCTTGTGAATATTTAGGTGCATCCAAGGAGACAAAAAGCATACACAAAAAATTACAATGCACAGTGAAGAGAAATTCTTATAATAATTTTTCTATTATTTTTTCAGTTTATGCAACAGGACAGTAGCTTGGAATACTTACATTCAAAAATTTAAAATGTAATTACACATTTTTCACTAAGAAGCACCATATAAATCTGTGAAGGTATTTTCTGCACTGTTTCAAGTTACTCAGAAAATATCTCATTGGCCAATGTTTTGGCAGGATCTTTAGTATGGAGATCTGTTTTAAATGAAGAGAAAATAGTGAAAGATTAGTCTGTAGTTCAGGTATTTCATCATGTTCTGAAGGTATGCACTGAGAAATCATTTAACATGTGCAGAAATGCTTTAGTCAGAATATGCTACCTATATCATTTGTCAAACCCTAAATCCTGTGCAGGCTGAAAAGTGGTATGAAAACTATTTTAAATTGTTTTCAGATGAAAATGTTATCTGAGAACATTCACATGCTAAGATGCAAGATAAGCTTTGCTGTTGGCTTGTCTTTCACAGTTGTTGTAGGATAAGACATATTGATTGCTTTGATTTTTTTTTAACTGGTAATCTGAGAATTCTGATATTAACTTTTGGTATTTGCAGGTTTTTTTCAAACAGGGATAAAAGTTTTAGAACTGTATTCCGGTATAGTTTTCAAAAAAGTAGTACAAATATATCCAGGAGAGCTGAGCAGTTTCTCATGCCCACTCGGGCTCCAATTTTCCTTATATGCATAATCTTCCTTTTCCTTACTGTTCCAGGTTTTACCTCCTTTATTTTTGTCTGGAGCAGCAAATGTCTTAGCAGCATGACAGAATAACCTGTTGGCTCTCTGCTGTAATGAAGTTGCATAAAAAACTTTGCAAGGAAAAGCTATTCACTCTTTATAATGGTTTGAAAAGAGGCAGCAAATGAAATTAGCAAGTAGCTCTGCAACAAGATAAGGAAGGGCTTTTCAAAGAATTATTTCGTTTACCCCTTTTTGTTATATGTGGATGAGGAAAGTTCAGCAAAGTTAAGAGACAGAGACTGACACAGACAAAATATAGTTTTCCAGATGCTATTAAATAGCTGTTGTGGTTCCCTCAGTTGCAGAGCAAGGAAGCTGTGGGGACACCTTAGTGGTGTCTCATATTCTTATCTCTGATACTGGACATTATGGGAGATAGGATCCTGAAACAAGAATTCCTAGAACTTCTGTGCTACATCAGTGTCTTTTGTTCTTACAGGAAAGGTCATTGCTGCTGTCTTCAGAGGAAAAAGGAAAAACAAGTAAGACGTGAATGGGTTTAGGAATGGATGCAATGCTAAGTATTCCATGCTAAGTATTTTGGCGTTTGAGAATTTTTTCCTTCAGATTACAAAACACAGGAAGAAATGCAACAGTGCTTAGTATTCCTTACTTCTTCAGATGCCTGTAGCCTTGAAACTGTACCAGTCAGAGAATGATGTTAATAGCAATTGCAGTACTTGCTCTTTTCAAGGCTGGCATGTAGGCCACTGGTGTGAGACGAGGAAAAATACAACCCAACCCCTGCACCATACTAGTGAAGAATTGATATTAATCTGGAAAAATGTAAATGTTGTCATGACGATTCCTAATAGTATAATTTCTTCTGCCTTTGCAAATGGAGTCAAGGGAGGACTATAGAGTCCAGCTGCTCTGCAGCTGTTAGTGTCTCAGAATTCACCTCCCATGACAGAAGCCTATGCCCCAAAATTGACTAATTCCATTCATACCTGACAATTGGCCTGGATGTGTGCCTGACCATGTGAAATTTGAATCAGTTCATTACAATGAAATATGCAACTGGTAGAAATGGCAACAAAATTAAAAAAAATACTGAAATACTTGGGCAATACTTTTAGGTTCCTGACTTAAGTTTCTGTGTCCAATGCTTTTGATGTTTTAGCAAGTGAACTGTAAGCAAATAGGAAATAATTCAGTTCCTACTATATTGTTTGCAGTTACCTCTGGTCCTGGGGCTTATAATAGTTCTGTGAAACTGTGAAAAGAATAATTCAACATAATATTCTATATGAACTTGTGATATAAGTGGCTTTGATTTGTTACAAAGCATTAGGATTTTATCTGATTAGCATTGTTTTGGCTTTTTGAGAAATAGTTAAATGATTAAATTGGCAGGTAAAAGCAAATTTTTGCACAACCATAACCAAAAATCACAGTAACACTGATAGCTAAGAACTTTGTGGAAATGAGAGGGGACAAAGAGGTTACTTAATTGTTATGTTTAGCACAGGTGATTCTCCCAGAGCATGAAAGGAGCAATCGTTACTGATATGTATGATTCCAAGTGACAACAAAATGCAGTTTAAAACATTTTAAACTTGAAAATGCAGTGAGCTCAGAACCTATTAAAACTCTCAGAACAAGGCAACAAATCCCAAATGAACCCTACTTCATTTAATATAAAAGTATAAATAATTCTCTAAGGCAGATAGTATCTGCTTATTATTATGCTGTGATATTGGCATCACAGTTCTTTAAGATTTTCTGTGTTTGTGACAAGCATATTTGTATTTTGCTTCTCATTTTTGGTCTGTACTGTAGCCAACGACTGTTTCTTTCCAGATAAATTACATTCACAGTTGTTCTTTTTGTTATTTATCCATGTGTGAAAATACCAGTGTATGGATGTTTTCTCCCCCAACAATTACTGACAGTATTCTTACCTTAGTGATCAAACGTCCTATTTTTGTGTTCTTACAATTTCTGCTTCCTATAGTAACTCAGTTTCATGGTGATGGGATGGAACTTAATTAAGAGCTTCTAATATTCATTGTGAATATATGGGGCTGAACAGGCAGTCTTCCTCAACTTTTAATTTTTTTTGTGTGAAACTCCTATTAACAGTGAAGCAGCTGTTCTCTTAAAGGGAACTATTTTTCACACTCATTGGTGTTGGGAGCTCATGTGATCAATTTATAGTGATGGTGTAAATGTTCTGTTTGGTTCAGGAGCCTTAATGACACTTTGCAAACCTGCTGGGTTTTTTCCATGGAAATTATTTTATCTACACAAATGTGTTGGTTTACTTGTGGAATAATCAGTGTCTCTAAACCAATGCAAGGACCTTTGATTTTGGTACAAAATGCTCGTCATATATCCCACTTATTTCCTGCCACAGTTATAAATGGTAAATGACAGGCCTTTTAAGAAATTCCCCTGTGGTGCAGCTAGCAGGAGATTGCTCAATTGTATAATAATCAAATCTGACCAGATGGTGATGAGACTGGGTACTAAATGTTTTGTAAACTCTCCTGCTAGGTTTTCTCATTTAAAAGAGGAGAAATCCCACTTTAAGGCCTGCATGATTTCAAAGACACCTTGCTATGAGGCATACAGCATTGCCTATTCTGCCACATTGTGCAGCACTTCACATTTTCAGGCAATGTAGAGAAGGGTCATGACTTATATAGAAAGTCAGCATGTTGTCAAGGAGAAGAAAAGTTAGGGAACACATGAAGATTAGATACAGGAAGCAGATGGTAAGTACCCTATTTATGAGAACTTTATCTTTGTCCAGCTGCAAAATGTCACAGCTTGAGAGCAAAATACCATAGTTGGAGGAAGGAGACTTAAGGTGGGGTTCAGCTCACAAATGAAAGGTGTATGCTGAGGTGAGCCAGGGGTCTCTGCTCCAAGTGTAAGCACTGGAGATGAAACCAGTACAGTCAGGGAAGATGAGAGAGCTCTTAACCTTGTGAGCTATGTAGGCAGGAACCATTGACTGTATTGACCAGATCACCATTGACAGAGACAGGAGCTTAAGTACCTGGCACACATTGCAAATAGTTTCTTCTGCACCTAAGTGTGTATTGTTAATCACTCAGCTGCCTCTTATCCCTCATTCCCTATTAGTCTGTACAGGGGCAATTCTGATAATTTTGGGAACTGTGCATACAAAAATTGTCCCATACAAATCTCTGAGCTGAGTCAAAAGTTTTTCACCTCACGTTCTTGAGATGGCAGGTTCTGTATACTGTACTTGTATTATTTTGGGTCAGCCTCTACAGGATTGTTTTTTCAATATCAGAAGTTAATCAGCCTGTTGAAATGCTACTGCTTATACCAAGTTTCAGTATATTTCCTTCTACTGAGTACAAGTTACATTCAGTAGTGGAATCCTTATGAGCCTCTTTCAATCTATCTACAGAATTGAAGGCTTTTAAAATCAATAAAAATCTTCTAGCCTTAAGTTAGCACTTACCTAGAACACAAAGGTTATCTCTGAAACATTTTTAAATTGTTTGGCCATTTTAGGTATTTTCATTGAGGCAATATAACCTGTACCAAAGAAACAAAGGTAGCAAAGAACAAGTAAGCAATTAACTCGTGTGGAAATCTATTGTATTTTGGTAAGGAGCTGGGTAGAATGGGATTCCTCATGAGGAAACAACTAGCAAATCTGTATGTTCAACAGCTATTTCAATTTCTGAATAAGAGAAAATGTGAGTTTTGGGTGGTACTTCATACAAACTTGGGTTGGTGCTTCATGAATCATACATGTAATGAAGCACACTTCATTACAAGGATTTCAGAGCACAGATTACTTTCGTTTCCTGGTTTGTTTGTTTATTCTCTTCAGTGTCTAATACTTACAGTCTGAATGATTGAGAATTGGAATGTGAGGTCTGACCCTGGTGGTTTTACTGAGGATTGAGCCTTCTTTAGGTTGATGGACATAGAGGTACTCACATCTCTGAAAAACCAATCTTCCTAGAAAGGTGTTGTGGTCACCTAGAACAAAAAAATGTTGAGCACAGTCTTTAGTGCCTCACCCTGTTAATCTTTGTTTAATAACTATGGCACTTTTACATCTGACCTTGCTATTTCAGATTATTTTGTAATCTGACACTGAGTAGAATGCCATATTTTAAGCTTCTATTTTGTATGGGCAACAACTAATATTCCAAAGGAGATTTTGCTTTTTCATGTAGAAACTCAGCCATGACACTAGATTTTTCATATTTTTTCTCAAAAAAAAGCCCCTGCTCTCTGCCTGCAAGGAATACTACTGCTTGTGATTGAGATATATTGTATTCATTGCAAAAGGTCTTTCTTTTCTTTTGCCCAGTGATGACAGCCTGAAATCTGAAATCCCGTGAATCTACTTTGTCCTAGTTCTGTGTCTCCTGGTAGTACTGTTGCTGTGGTGTGGTGTCTCCAGACACCCTATCTGCTGTCACAGCATCTCTTCCACAGGATGTCCCTTCTTTCTTTTATTAGATTTTATTCTATTCTATTGATTTGTCTATACATCACATGTTTTGCTGCTTCCATGCATTCCTTTAGTGTGCTTGAGCTAAACACTTTATCTTATGTTAAGGAAAAAATGCCTTCTAATTCTCTGAGCTCCTTTTAAGAAATGTTCTACTATTCCCCAGATCAAGCCAAAGGTTAATGATAAATAGAGAAATAACCTGATTTTGAACATTCTTGTTACTTAAGTTGCTTTCATGTGAAAGCTCTAGTACCTGTGGCTCAAGGTCTATTCAGAACAATATTTAGTAACAGATGTAGTAGAGGCTAGCTATTGATCCAACATTAGCTTTTGAAAAAGGAAAACAAATTGCTTTCTGCAGTAATGAGATCTAGGGAGCCAACAAAGCAAGTGTTCATAAAAAATAAAAGAACCATGAAGGTGCAAAACTTCATCTAAGACTGCGACTCTCTTATACAGTAGTTGTGTTTTCTACAGTAACCCCCGACCAATCACTTTAATTATTAAATGGATTACCTGCATTTTCAAAGATGGTGGAAGAAATTTTTTAGTCATGTAAGAAAATTACCTCACTGTAGTGCTAACAAGGCCACTGGTCTTTTTGTGCTCCTCTGGAGAGCCCAGGCAGGGGAGAGCACTGCTGAGTTATTGGCTTGGCAGGTGAATCATTAGTTTCCAAATCAGTGTGTTTTCCCTGACAATTGCCACCCTGCTTCAGAGGAAGAGAAGATGGCCTGGCTGGGCAGCACGTGCTGCCCGGGCTCCTAGCACCCCTCTGAAGCTGGGCTGTCTGTGGGTGCATGAGCCTGGGGCTGTGCCTTGGTCTACACGTGGATGCTGCCTCCTGCTGTGGACAGGTCAGTCAGCTACAGGTGCAGTTGGCACCCAGGTGAAGGGTCAGAGGGCAGGGCAGGGCTTAGGTGCAGCTTTACCTGTGCTGGGGAGAGAGAAAGAGCTGTGCTATTGCCAACTGAAACCCGGATAGCTATTTTTAAATCTTTTTTTCATCCAGAGAGGTAGCTAATTGCTAAAAGTGGAAGGAAAGAAAAGCGGTGCTGTGCTTGTGCCCTTCTTCCAGAAGCATGTGCAGACCTTACCTTTGCAGTCTGTGCAGCCAGAGGCTCATGCAATGCTCTATGACCTGTTGAAGACTCATCCCACACACTCTTCATTTTCTCTTGTGAAACAGTGATACACACAACCTCTGTTTTTCTGTCTCCTTATCTTTTTGTGACTCTGGAAGTTCTGATGTAACTTTGTGAGATTAGAGATATTTTCTTGTAGCAGGAATTCAGTTTATTAATTGTTGTAGCTGTAGCATTCAGGCTAAGAGCAGTAAAACTCTACTCTGGCAGTCTTTTTTTCAATATTTTTTAAGTGTTGAATTAAAAAAAAAAAAGGCCTAAGACCCTTCAGTTGTGTGTGGGTTTTTTGTTGTTATTGTGGGGAATTTTTTGTGTGGCTTTTTTTTTGGTGAAGGTTTTTTTTTTTTTTAGCATAGCTTAATGTGTGCTTTCTTTTTCTTTGCCATAACCTCATTTATTCAGTTTTATATTTCATGCGTTGTGAAAATTGCACCAGCTGATGCATCTTCTGAAATGACATGTACTGATTAAAGGACTTGCTGACCTACCAGCCGCCAAATAATTATATCCTCAGTTAGTGAAAGTGCACCAGACTAAAATGCTCTTTAGAGTGATATTCAAACAACTTGCTCAATACTTTTATGTCTCTTTGTGTACATATTTGGTGTGAGTTAAAGGCTTTAAGTTAAAGCAAAACCAGATCTGTATTCCAGAGAGGAACAGTTACCAAATTGGAAATACCTTTTCTACAAGAGGGAAGTAACAAATGAAATGAAGCTGTGCACATCCTGAAACTGCTTGTGATGGAAAGAAGTGATTGTCCTAACCTGCGCATCATCCATTTCTGCAATACAGAAAGAGCAGTTTGAAAAATGAAAAACTGTTTGGAGGGTTTGCATGAGTATGTTTAATTAAGCTGCTTGCAGTAAGAAAAGCTGCTTAGGGGCTTATTGCCAAAGAAACAGAATGACATGTTAATGGGATGCAGGTTAAGTGAGGATACTGTGATAGTTTTCAATGTTTCATGCAGTTTTGCTAAAAACTAAAATGAGCAAAGCTAAAGAGATTAATCAGAGCGTTTAGAAGCAAGTGTTGCCCAATAGAAGTTACTAGTTCAGCTGAGAGAAACATGGTGAATCAGGCAGGGCAAGGCAGCTTAGGTTTGCTGTTGAGGAGTGTGGAAGCTGTTTTTGCATGAAAGGAAAGCAGTCAACAGGCCTTGTCAATTGCCTGCCCAAAACAGGACTGTAAAATTGTTAAATTTTTTTTTGTATGAGATAATGTGTTTTTCTATGCATGGTGGGTGAATTCCCTCATTATTTACCTTTTTGGTACTTTTCTCTTTTTAATGTAATATGGTTTGTTAAGCCTGCTGATTCATGTTAGATTAGTTTGTTGAGCATCAGAATGTTTATTTGGGTTTTTCCAGAATCATGTATGGGGCTTTTAATCAAAGTCTCATTAGCAACTCTCAAATTTGAACGCGTTCCTTCCATTACATTCCTGGCTGAAAGGTTGCATATACGTTAATCCAGTTTTTATATTCTAAATTTTGGGATAAAACCAGCTCTAGGTACACAAAAGATTATTTTGTATAGGTTCATACTAAGGATTCTTTTGCAAAGCTACAAGAAATCTACTTCTAAAACAGTAAAAAGAAACAAAAGAAAATCCTGTTCCACTATCCAAACCCTCAGATAATTGTCAGGACTATGCCAAAGTACTTCACAACCCCATGCAATGCTCCAGGCCTGGGAATGAGTGTCTGGAAAGCTGTTTGATACAAAAGGACCTGGGGGTGCTGGTTGACAGCCAGCTGAACATGAGCCAGCAGTGTGCTCAGGTGGCCAAAGAGGCCAATGGCACCCTGACCTGCATCAGAAATAGTGTGGCCAGCAGGATCAGGGCAGTGATTTTCCCTCTGTACTCAGCACTGGCTAGGCCACACCTCAAATCTGGTGTTCACTTTTGGACCCCTCACTACAAGAAAGACAATGAGGTGCAGAAGCGAATCTTGAGAGGAGAGAAGGGCAACGGAGCTGGGGAAGGGTCTAGAGCACAGTCTTGCGAGGAGTGGCTGAGGGAGCCTGGAGAAAAAGAGGCTTGGGGAGACCTTACTGCTCTCTTCAACTACCTGAAAGCAGGCTGTAGCGAGGTGGGGGGTTGGACTATTTTCCCGAGTAACAAGCAGTACGATGAGAGGATATAGCCTCAAGTTGCACCAGTGGAGGTTTAGATTGGGTATAAAGAAAAAAGTCTTCATTGAAAGGGTTACCAAGTATTGGAACAGGCTGCTCAGGAAAGTGGTTAAATCACCATTCCCAGAGGTTTAAAAGATGTGTAGATGTGGTGCTTGGGGACATAATTTAGTGGTGGACTTGGCAGTGCTGTGTGGAAGGTATTGAAAGTCTTTTCCAATGAAAACAATTCTGTGATTTTATAATGCATCTTAAGATCATAGGATGCAGCCTAGTGTTACTCAGTGACACAAATTATGGAACTTGTTTGCAGGTGCTCATATGCATGGAAAGTGACTTACAATACTTGTCCTACAGATAAACTTCCAGTGTTTTGCAAAACCTTTGAGTAAGATTCATTTAGCTCAGAGTGAGGAGCTGTGACAGAATTTGACCACAAGACAAACAGGTGCACCAAAGACAAGTCAAATGGTGAGGACCACAGTTCCAGGTGAGAATCATGCTTTGCACCTGTTGTCTATTAAACTTGTCATTGTGAAGATGAAAAAGATGTAATTCTGGAATTTGCATTCCAGAAGAGGCTGGAATGCAAAGTATCACCACCAGCTGATGAACACAGGGAGGAAGGCAGAGAGTGAGACATAGCCAAGATGGGACAAGATATGTGGACTAGTAACTCTGTTTTCCTTATCTGTTTATAGAAGTGGCCAAGGGGCCTTGCCTGAAAGAACCTTCTGAAAAACAGTACCTTTCAAGGGTGAGGCTGCTGTGGGAACTGGGGGGAGACTGTAGGTGCAAATGTAAGGCTGACATCCTGCTTTGGGTACTGGTATATCAAATGAAGGTCACTATTTAAGTCCACTTCATGAAGACTGAGACTTCAAACACAGATGCTGCTTCAGTTTGAAAAGAAAAGTAGATGTGTGAAGTGAGTAGAGCTGGGAATCCTGTCTTCCTGTAAGCCATTTCAGATTTCAGTACCTGACATGACACTAAAGCAGTCTGTTAGTGGAAAGGCACACAATTTCTAAGCTTTTCGCAGATTTCTATAAAGCTGAGCAAGGTGCCAGAAAGTGTTTGGATTTCTGCTAACTTTCAAAGTCTGATGGAGGTATGTTTTAACAATAAATTTATCCCAAGAGCTCTTGTGGCTTTAGTTTCTGTATGGATTTAAGATGCAGCCTGGTAAATAGTTCATTGCAGGAGTCTTGCATGTGCTTCTTGGGAAAGTTTCAGCAGACAGCACTCAAGCAGACTTATTTTAGCAAAGTTAATGAAAATAGTAACAGATATTAAATGTTGAACAATTTCAATTAACTAGTCATTGAGAAAGCTTTCTGAGAACAGGGTACAGGCTCAACTTTACTGTTACTGAGATTCTTCAGGTGGGAAAACATATTTAGAGCAGTTTAGATAGCAGCCTGATATAAATTCCTCTTATTTATTTAATGGTGTAATTTGGAACCAGCTGGGACTTAGTATATTTTCTAAAGGAATCTTTCTTTGAGCAGGAGTTTAGCTTTGATTAGTGAAGGCTCAGAGAGCAGGTAATTATCAGTTGTGTCTTATCCATGTTTGGAAACGGGAAAGTCTTTTTTTGTCGTCTATTAGTTGCATTGCTACTGGGAGGCATAGAGATGGGGAAAAGATTTTTTTTCTTCACTTATTTTTGAGAGACGAAAAGCTGAGGTGTTAAGTGTTTGAAGGGAAAGGCAATTAGGGATAGAAATGCAAGTTTCAGGAGATGTGTGTCATAGAACACACAAAATCACTTTAAAAAAGGAAAGGTAAAAACTGTTCATAGGCAGAAGGTACATGGGTACATTTTTGGTATCCAATATTGAGGCAAAAGGGGTAAATATTGCTTGTATTGAACAATTTAAATTGGGAATACCTAAAAAAAGAAGTGTTTGCTGTGACAAACACAGCAACATCTATTAACCTGTAAACCAACAATTGACAATGACCAGTTACAAAAGTCCTGATGCATCTTTTGGTGCTGCCTACAGATGTTTGAGAGAATAATATTTATTTTTTAGAACACTGATTTGAGAAAAGACATTTAATAAGATCAAAAGGACACTTGAAGATCTATGCTTTTACACTGAAGTGCTTATTTATCATAGTGCCCTGATAGTATCTGAAAGCCTGGTCCATTTGTACTTAATTTCTTTTGTCTGCAGTACCCTATAATAAGAACATATAATAAAATTATTTCTTATAGGTGAAACTAAAACATAATCACAAGTAGTTGAAATAAAGTTTTCTGTGCCTGTGCCTGTACCTGTGCCTGAAAATTAGTGTAGGAATTTTACCACCCACTGTGTCTTGCAGGAGCATGTAAGAAATGTTCTCTGTTGGTTTAGGTCAACAAATTTTTATGGGTTCAGTGTGGAGCCATTCTGAGGGGAAATGTTTACTCTTCTGATGTAGAAGATGTGGTTAAAATTATTTAGTAAACTTTGTGAAGCTACAGTTCATGAATTTAAACTAAATAATCTCTTTACAGCTATAAGAAAAAGCAATATGAATTTGAAAACACATTGATTGTTACAGTTTGTAATGAATAATGCATCTGTTTGTTTTGCATGTTGTCTGATAATATATGGTAAAGCAAGTTTTACCTCTTTGGTATACATATTGCAGCTTTTATGAAATATATTCTGTGGAGCCTAGCTGGAATTCTTTGTTTGCTTTGCCTATTTTTAAGTGCACGTTTCATGTTTGTGAATGTAACCAGCACCTTTCCCTTTTCTCCAGCATTCCCACCCACCAACTGCTGTCTCCTTCAAATATTTCAGCCAATTTTGCAAACAGGTAGACGCCCAAAACATAAACTCTCAAAGCTTTGTGAAAATGTGTAACTAGTGGGGAAGGAAGTCTGTAGAAGTGGGTCAGTTGAGGGATTGTTTATACTCCTGAACACTCAGGTCACAGGACTGCAGGAAACTCTGAGTGGGAAGATCTAATGAGGGGCATAGAGAAGGAACATATACCAGTTTTGATACCAAGAGCAGTAAAGCATAACAGTATCTACAATCCCTGTTGTATCCAAGCAATGCTATGAGTTCATGTCATACCCTAACATGAGGCTAATGTGTCATGTGAAAGGTGGGACTTTAGATTTTTGCCTGTTGGATCCTCTGGGAAAGTGGAGGCCCTGCTGTCCGACAGTCTGTCAGTGTCTTGTAATGAGACCCTTCACCAACAGATTCACAAAGTCAAAGGGTATTTTGACCACCCCTTCAGGGAGGGCTCAACAGAACAAAGACTACTCAGCAAGTCCTGCCAAGGCTTTTTCCACTGCCGGAAACTGCAAGGACTCACTTTAACAGTTTATGGAATAACACCCTATATTAATACAAATTGTGACAGATTGATAAGGTTCAAAGGTTGTTGGTGATAGCGTCTACTGAAAAAATATGTTTTAAAGAAGACTGCTGATACATATATTAAGCAAGCACAAGCTCTAATACAAAGCAATTTACTAATATGCTATAGTGTAAGCACAAGCAAAACCTCTAGTTCTAAAAGCAGCATTTAACACCCATAGAGTATAATTGTCACCCAAGGCATCCCTCTGGATAGGAAGATGGACTCGGCCTGTCGATGGATCCCAGCGGTTTTGGTGGAGGTCTTCTCCCACTTTTGCCCCCAAACTTAGTTTTATACTATTTTCCTTATGTTTGGGTGGAATTTGAGTGGCTCTAGTAATAAATACCTTTTATTTCTGACTGGTGTACCGAATGGGACGGAGGTGGTGGTCGTGGCTTGACACCCAAGGAGGGAGTTCAACACGGTTGTTAGCTTCAGCAGCAGAACATCTTGATTCTCCCTTGGCAGACAGGTACTCTTCAGTCTCAGTACCACAATGTCTCCCCATTCTGCTGGGATTTCGCTGGAGGGTGGCCATGTAGTCTCCACTTCATTCCACACTCTCTTCTACTTCTCTGAGCAGATGATAATTCTTTTATTGTGGAGCATGTCGACCTCAGTCCATCCAAAGAGTTGCAGCTGCTTTTTACCCTGAGTCTGAATCCCCTCCAGCTTTACCTCTATCCATCATCACACATAATATGTGGTCAATGTACACCCTAGAGGACCAAGTTTCCAGTACCAAACTTGGAGCTTAATTTTCTTCCAGAATAGATATCCTGAGATATAAAATTACACAACATCTAAATCCATAGGATACTGGGCTCCTTCAGTGCCAATACTTGTGGAAATACATACTTTTCTTATCTCTCTTTTTAAATTGCATTTAAAAAAGATTATAGCATGATCTGAAATGGAAAAATATTCTAGATGGACACAGCCATCTGCAGAGTTCTGCTGTGCCACTAATTGAGATGAAAATTTTCTTATGCTATTTTTTTTAATATTTCACCAATAGTCTTGCAGTAAATCAAAATATTCCTCTTAAAGAGGAAGCAGTATTGGATTTGCATTGTTTTTGTACTGCTATGATAAAATAGGGGTAGATCAAGAGGGCCTGAGGAGAGAAAGTGTGAGAGAAATGTACTGTCAGACTCTTCAGGTTTCTTACTTAGTTATGATCCCTGGCTCTGAGTGATACTGGAGTATAACAGCTGAGAAGTGGGCTGTTCATCCTGTGTTAGGTAGGTCTCTGAGTAGTTTCCATCAAGGGAGTAATTTATACCATGGACTCGCAAAGTCCAAGCTCATGAAGGCAGACTTTTTGTAAAATGTGTAATTAAAATAACAACAAAACAAAAGATCTGTCTTGTGCTTGCCAAATACTCTATTTTCATTTTATTATATTTTTTCTGTTGACAGTATGCCTACAGGAGAAAGCAATATTTCCTGTAACTATGGGAAGAGATAAATCATAGTCTGCTCTTTGTCACATTAAATAAAAATTAATAACATAATGAGATTTTCTATTAAATAAAGTACCAACAAAGAAATATTTTCCTTTGAGTATAAAAACAAATTATAAAATTCCAATAGGTTAAATGTTATAACTCCATAACAATTTTTCTCACAAATAAGTGCATATTTTCTCAAAAATACCTATATTTAAGTATTCAATTATCTGTAAGAGTTCTGATTTTTTCCCCCTCCAACTGCATTGGGAGGAAAGTAGTTCTGTCAGTCCAGCACTTGGGGACTTTATTCCATAGATAAATGGGTAGTATATTAAAGAAGAATAGTAGCTTGTTTCAGTTTGACAACTGAAATATTTGCATTCAGATATACTTAATAGAAATATATTTGCTGTTTTCCTCCTGACTGAAATAGAGGAGAAAAAAGAATCTAAAAGTTTCCTGTGGAAAAAATGGATTATTTTTTCTATAAATGAAATTACATTTTTATGTTCTTGACCAACTGAACTTTTTGGTTTACAGTGAAAGACGCTGTGGTGTTGGCTCCTTTTTTTATGAAGTAGTGCAATATATTGCTTTCTGATGACTGTTCCACAGCAGGAAAAAATAACTTATTATGGCTTCAGATAACAGTTCTCTTGGAGAGCAGTAGTAGAGGTCAGTGTTTTTTCCACAAAAACTCTGGGCTCCAGTTCCTCAACAAATATTGGGTGAGTGAGGTTTTTTTACTATTGAGTCTGTTTGCAACATAGAGGTTTCAATTGGCCTCAGATTATAGACTCATATTTTCAGAAATTCATTATTTCCCTAAACTCAGTCCCTACAACAAATAGGTACAATGTCTCCTTGTACTAATTTTCTAACATCCTTAGAATAATGATTTTAAATAGAATTTTAACATTCTGAGCATCTCTGTAGTCTTCCTGACTTGAATAACTCCCCTTGAAATTTCAAAAATCCACGCTTATGTTTTCTTGTTATAGAAACAGTAAAACTAATACTTCATGTACTTCTTCAGAAATGACATGGGGGTTTGTGGCCTGGCATTTTTTTCCCTAGTTTTCCTTCTCTAGGCCATTTATCATTTAAAAAATATTTTATATTCCAAACACTTAGTTGTGATTAATTTCAGCTGCAATAGTAAGTGTGCAATACCTCCATAGCCAGATCTCAAGTGTCTAAAAATTGAGCTTTAAAATCTAAAGACAGCTATCAACTGAACATTTTTGTGATAAATTATTTATTGGCATCTGTAGTAGGCATCTGGTAGAATGGAGTTATGTAGGACACCATTTTACTTCCTTAACTTGTTTTTCCTTTTAATTTAATACATCTTCCATGTCCTGCAATACATGACAGGTTTCCTGGAAACAAAGGACTATTAAACAACATGAATTAGCCTTGTTGCCCATAGGGAATCTTTTGGAAAAATCGTATAGGAATATTTATGGTGGCTGCTGGGGGCAAATCAGAGAGTCTTGACTTGAGTCTCAAACTTGTTAATGGACAGTTTTTATTATATTTCCTTGGCTGTACATTTTGGAGTTCTTGTGAAGTAAAATTCCTGTATTGTCAGGAGAAACGCAAGGCAAAGATGGAGATGTGCTAAGGTGGGATGTGCAGAAGAAAGAACTGCTGAAGTTTACCTACCTAGTCTCAATAACACACTGCAAGTAAATTTTTTTCGTTGGGAGAGGAGACCCAGAATATGAAAATTTGAATGAATTTTTGCAGGACAAGAAAAATGCCTATCCTTGATGTAGAGGACAGTTTTCCCTTCACTGTATTACAAGTGCCTTCTCTCCATCAGGAAGACTCTGAAGGTTCTCAGTACAATGTGTAGAAAATGTTACTAACACAAAGTGCTTTGTTATGTGGAAAGCCTGAGCAATTTTAAACTGAAATGAAATCAATTGAAGGACTGTGGGACTCGAAAATAAATGGCTAGCATTGGGGAAATTATAAATAACCAAAATGTGAGTCTTATCCAGTGTCAATCAACTTAAACAGAGGCAACATTATCACTGGAATCTATTAGATGAATGGGAAGTGTTAAAGCAGTTGACACAAATAATTTCCTAATAAGACTTTGTGCCTATCAGAAATTAATAGATTTTTTTTTTCAGAATGGTTATAACTGTCCTATATATTCAGAAAGAAAACTCCTCCTAGAGGGCTTCTGATATTTGAACCATCTTTTAGAGGAGAAAAATCCAAATCAAACAAACATGGAAGAAAGGTCTAGACTATCAGTGATAAGGATGAAAATGAAACTTCAGTACTGCAAATATGTGGGTGCATTTACCTTTGAACTCAAGTGCAGTTCCATTTATATATGTATATAGTCTTGATGCACGATGGTACGTCGAACCTTTGAATGGTCCATTCTCCTAAGCAAAATACTTACTGACTTTCCACACAGCTCCAGATAGCCAGTAACGTCACCTTGAAAACTCTGGTAGCTTGGTGAATATAACAAAACTGAGTGTGTGGAATAGTACAAGTACATATATATGCATACACATTAGTACATATATTAGTACATATATATATGCATATATATTTTTCTTTTTTTAATTTTTTTTTATTTTTAATGCAATATGTCTCCTAGGATTTACCTGGGGAATTGTGTTTCTGAATGCTTTCTATCCTGTCACTGAATACCTGTCTTTCAGCATAGTATGGCTTTTGAATTTTCTTGTTTGTCTGTTAGCTGTTAAACTGCTTCATTAAGAGTTTCATCTTGAAGGATCACTTGCTGTCTGTCCCCATGTAATTTGATTTAGAAGCTGATATTTAAAACATGTATATGTTCCACTGTTCCTCTCAAAAAACCTAGTTTTTGATGCAATAAGTAATGATCATCTAGGTCTTCTTGTAGAAATGGATAAAAAAAATCAATTACTGTGAGTTTTCAAAATGTTGATCAGATAACTGACAATAATAGTAGAAGTTTGAATATTTTAAGCACTTAGGCTGCAGACACTTTTCCACTGTCATTTTCTCTCACAGCCTAAATACAGGAACTAAGGAGCCCTTCCTATTCACCTGAATGACTGAGGCTTCTGGGGCCCAAAAAGTTCTGGGGTGATTGTGACACATTTCTTGGATATTTTACCTCAGGAAGAAACTTTTCAGAAGGATCAACCAGATTTTGGTAGTTGACACTAGCAGCTATAGAGGGTATGAGGCAGGAAGACAGATGAGACTGGATGGCTGCTTCATAGGCATATGTTTCTGCTACAGACAAGGCAGCCCGCGTAGAATTCTGGGTTAATGGTGCAAAAGGAATGACAAATTAGATCGTGTCTCAACAAGATTTTCATTCAGAGGTTTTCTTTTCAATGTCAACATAAAATGATTCTTACAATTATTAAGATACTGGTAACATTCTCCATTCCTACCTTAAAAGCAGAGTTTATCTTCATGATGAAACATGCATTGGTTTGATTTTCTTTGAATGCAGAGCTGCCATCTACAGTTCTAATACTCTACAGTCATCAGTCTGACTTTCTGTGAACATGCATCTTCTCGGCAGGCACCCACAATGGTAATTCATCTGATTTCTCCAGTCTTAGAGTTCTTCCATTCACTTCAGGAATTGAAATGCTTTCTCTGTATGTTTCCTTCTTCCCTTAATGACTGATGGAGGGGCAGGACCTTAAAGGCACCCTTTCCAGGTGATTCCAACCATTCTAGCCTTTCTGGGACCTGCAGCTCGTTATGAGGCTTTATATATGTTGTTCACATAGCAGCCCAGTATAGCATGCCAGGATCACCACCTCCATAAGGGATTGACAGCTGTGATAGAGGTGTAGGGGATATCCACAGCCATGGAGACCAGTTGGAATACATTAATGACTCTCAAATGTTCTCTCAAGTGCAGATATGTGAGTGACTGAACCTCTTGTAGTCCTCATGCACCTGCCAGGACTGGAAATGCTTTTGGGATCTCTCCCAACTGAAGTTTCTTAGTTGACTGTCTAGGTATCTAAGCAGTTTCTGGGATGTTTCAGTATTGGCTGTTGTAGTGTGACATGACACCTTTTAGCTATGCAGCTCTGAATACATAGACTTGAACAGAATGCAGCAGTACTGATTGTTGTAATTTATTTTACCTTTGAGATGCCTTAAATCTTCCTGCTGCTTATAATGTACTGAAGGAATTTGCTTTTGTTATTTTTTAACTTGCCTACATTGATTTCAAAGTTAGGTTTTTCAAATGAAGTTAAATCTGTCTTTATGATACACTTTTTATACAGTTGGTAATAGTCCACCTGTAATGGGTAAGCTCAGCATTATATGGCACTTAGTCATTTTCCTCTGTCTGCTCTGACTGTCTGGTTTACTGTCAAGAAACTGTCCTAACTTTTTCCTTGACCATTTTTATGTCTCAGAATACTCTCAAATTTTCTGAATAATTTTTTGCCTTGCAGTTTGCAATGTCATACATGGTTTATAGCTTTTCAGGCTGTCTGGTTAACTTTTCTAGTAGACCATGACCATCACTTGACTTTCAGAATCCTCCAAGTACTGCATCCACCTTCTCTCCATCAATGTAGATGAAGGTGTTGTGGATGATGTAGAGTAGGTATCGTGTTGGCCTGTTAAGGAGGTTGCTCTGTCTACTACAATGAAGAACAACCCTGCCTGGAAAGGGCTTATTCTAAGAGCTGATGTTAAGAATATATTTATAAAAATAATAATCAGGGTAGGATGAATAGCCCTTATGCAAATGGGGTCCTGATCTTAGAAGTACTTCCAAGCTCTCCAAAGAGCTCCAAAGTACTCCTGACAATAAGTCAGTAGGACTTTCCAAAGGAGGAACAATTTAGAGACATTCCCTACCCAAGGAGTTTGTCAAATACGTTCCTGCAAACCCTTTCATGTGCTGGTTTTTCCCAAGGAATTCCCAACTGGCCTAGTATTCAGAGCAAAGCAACAGTAATGCTCAAATAAAACAAATACATAGGGAAGAAAGATGTTTTCATTAGATTTCACTAGCACTGTGTGATATCACCAGATTTCTGTATCTGAGCTGACAGAGATGATTTAGATTGCAAATAAACTATTAGCATAATTCGATTAGACATACCATGGTACAATTAGAATTGTCTCTGTCAGACTATTCTTCATTAACAGAAGTTGTTCAGTGCATACTGTCTGCTTCCTGCTTCTCCTAGACTAATTAGTTATGTGTATGGATGCTTGGATTGCTTAATTATCTTTGCTGTTCACCATTAACGTCTTGCTGAACTGGGACATACTGTCACTCAGAAAGAGGCTGTGGAATTGACCCAGGTCCAGGAGAGATGGAGTCCAGACATCCACCAGACTGAAAGAACAGTAAGGGTAGAAAAGACCTTAGAACAGGGAAAACATAAATGGAAGGAGTTAATAATAATAATAAGAAGATATCAGCAAAACTGCTGCTTGGAGACCGATCTCGCTGCTTACAAAGAGAACTGAGAAAATGGATCCCAGATAAAGGAGAGTTACTGGGTTTTGGGAGAAGGAAAAGATGAAGGACAGGAAAGGAGTCCTTTTATGAATTTTTTTCTTTTTAATAACAAAATGTCATGCTCTTGTAGTAATCTTCTGAAGTGATAATTCAAAGATCTCCACAGGCTTTGGCTTTTAAGCCTTTAAATTAAAGCTGATCACATAGTAGATGTTTTGCTTTGGTTGAAGAAAAAAAAAAGTAAATTTGAAGTCTGTTTAGGGAAAGAACCTCAAACAACTGCGTCTTTGGAGATGTCAGTTGAAATGTTTGTTAACCTTCCCTTTAGAAAAAGGCAATTTGGGAATGAAAAATACCATTTCAAAACAAAAATGAAAGTTGACATTAAATGAAATGTCAAAACAGAATGAGTCAATATTTCTAAAATATCTCCTTTTCTCAACAGTCTTCAACTGAAGCTGTTTTCCAAATGTGGAATGAAGGCAATTTCCAGCTCCTTCCATCCAGACTGACGTCATGCTGCATTTATTTTATGACCTACTATTTGCCAACAATTTTGGCCAGTACTAGTCTTGTTTTAATGCAGGTGAGGCTTGCAACATCACTTTTCCCAGTGTTTTGAGGTAGCTCTACCTCCAAGAGAAACTGCTTTCTTGTGCTTGCTGAGAGGAGAGAAACTCAGAACAGGGTGAAGCACAGTGGCCTTAGCTGACAATGCAGCTGTCTAGTTAAGATGAGCACATTGGAAAGGATTGTGTCGCATTATCACCAGAATATGCAGACTTTAGTCTTACAAAAAAAAACAAACCAAACCAAACCAAACCGAAACAAAAACCCCACAAAACCCAGCCAACAAAAAACAACCAAACAAAACCCAAACAAACAAATAAAAAAGCATATTTTTCTGTTTAGCTGTTGTGAAAATGCTATAGCATCACCTTTCACCTTAATGACTAAGTGTTCAGCCGTGCACTGTTATCACTTCTGAACTCCTCTCTGACCTTTCCAGTAAACAAAACTGTTGGCAGTTCCTTATTGAATTAGAAGGAAAAGAAGAGACTGGCAATGCACTTCTGGTAGCATCTGTTTGTTTCTCAGATTAAAAACCCAACCAAACCCAAAGGCGACTATATTACCTTATAACTTCTAATACACTACTAAAGGTAGAATCATTAATTTCTTCAGTTTGTTTAATCACAATGCAGTTTTTTCAGGCTTTTTCTCATAAACAAAGCTTGAACTCTTGATGATCTGGTCTTGTAAAAATTCCTAACTTCTTTGGTAACTACCAGACAAATGAAGAGCTGTTTCAATTATTTTGCTAGTCAGAATTTTAGTGAGTTTAATCTTTTCTTGGACTTAAAGTGTCATTCAGAGAAATTTTGTTCTCTTTGAATAATTCGCACAGCTGTATTGATATAAAAATGAATTTCAGTGAATTTAAAAATTGAAGCAATTTTCCCATGGTATGCTGAGTACCAGGGCATATTATGTTCTATTGTATTCTTCTTCAATATATCTCTCAGTTCTGTCCAATAAATGGATAAAATTTATGTTTTCTTGTAATATAACAGGATGGATTCATATGGAACTTAAATGTCATGCAAAGAGGCAGACTTAAAATTCATCAAGCAGTTTTATTCAATAAAAGATTGCTCAAGGACTTTGGGCATGGATATATTTATTCTTTTAACATACCATCATAATTACATTTAGTGCTGAATCAGTAATGACAGTTTGAGATATTATTCATATTGCTTTTCTGTTCTTCTGTCAATTCACCAGCTTCAAGGAGAAGATGTTCTTACTTTTAAAACCTGACATTTCAGCCCTAATTAGATGTGCTTGTGCTGTTAGTTCATTCACAACCCTTCTACAGGCAAGTTGTATGAAGCTTTTGGACTCCTTTACTTCAAATAATTTAATGGGTTTGTGGTTTCATTGCAAGATTTTGAGTGTGAACTGTGAGTTAAAGTGTTAAGCTCATTTTCTGTAGTGCTTTGCTCTGCATTTTTTCCACAGTCTCTTCATTTTATTGGACTTGAATATTGGATGTGCCACACTTGAATATGCTGTTATTAGAGCTACACTATCCAGACAATAAGAAGATATTTTTCATGCAACTTTTAAAATGAGATCAGTAAATCAATTTCAAAGTGGGTTTTAGAAAGCTGGGATTTGTTTGCAGCAATCACCTCAAACAATAAAATATCTCTTTTATAATATATAGCACATTTAAACCTTTATATAATTTATGGGTGTACTGTTAGTTCATTAGAAATCTGAAGTATTTTTTCTTCATATTCGTGGTTTAACTATCCATTGAATAAAATGCACACTAATTTTTTTTTTTTGTTTGGGTTAGGTTGTTGTTTTTTTAATGCTAGAATATCCTTAAAGAATAAAAGACATATAACTACTTGCCCGATTTAGGGATTATATTATCTCACATGAATTGCAGAGCACTCTCTTAGTACGTAAGTAGACATTTTTTAGGTCCTTGAGCTGATGGCCAGTGGCATATCTTTAAAAATAAAAATGACTGTAAAGGTTTTGGGTAGTTCAGTATAAAATACTCACATTCTAAGGTCAAAATGTTGTCTAAAAGGAGACAGTGAAAAATTTTTGAATTGGTTCTAGGTTTTATCTGAAAAATGTCTTTGTAACGTGCTACTTGTGTCATAGCCATGTAGTCATGATGAAAATTCATGGAAGAATTTGTCTCTTTTAAGGAACTTAATACTTGTATACTTTCCTGTACTTATAGTGCAGGTATCTGAACCATTTCTGAGAAAGATGTTGTCTACTTCTAATTTTTGCAGGATCTCTTTCTAGGAAGAAATAGCTAATCTGAAAATTGTCTTGCAAAAAGCTACATTTTTTTTTGTATTATTTCCGACAAATCTCTTTTAAAGTACTTCATCTTGTTTGACCATGGTTATTAAATTCCTCTGCTAAGAAACTAATTGCTCAAAAAAACCCCAAAGGACCTTTGGTTCCTCATTTTAAAAATATGAAAGAAAACTTTTCCAGCACAAGACTAAGTGCTTTGTGTTTGCATCTCTGTGGGTTTTATTTTGTTTAAGTTTTTTTTTTTTTTGTTTTGGTTTTTTCTTTGTTATTAGTCTTGCCCAACATTTCTGTCATGAAAGCCAGTTGCCCAAATACTTTACTGAAATCAAGCTTACTATATGGTGTTCCACAGATTTAGGCTTTACAAAGTCAGCTTTAAAAGTTGTTACCCACCAGGTCAGTCATTGTTAGGTCAGAATCACCTTGTGGGTGTGGATGTGTGTGTGTAGGGGGAACGGATAGGTCCCACCTCATGGAGGTGGGGTGATGCCATATCCCTCATGGCAGGCTCTGGAGCCCACGCAGAGAAACCCTGGAGGAGCTGCCAGTCACAAACAGCCTGGGAAAACTGTAGGACCCCACAGCTCCTGGAGCCCCTGACACAGCTCCCATTGGCAGGGACAGTGAGAACCCTGCCCCTTACCCTGGCCTGGGACCACAGAGTGGCTGGGGGGTCAGAGGCCCCTCCTAGGGGAGTTTGGCTATATAGACCAGAACAGATAAAACCAGAGGTTTTGAGGTGCCATGTGTCCCAGCCCTGCCATCTGGGCATGTGAGAGCTGATCTTCTACAGAGGTTTGATGGTAGCTCTCTCTCCTTTCTCCTTCTCTCTCTTCTTGCTCCATCCATTTAATTTTCTTTACTCCTTTACTTGATGTTTCAGGTGGCTTGGAGCTGGAGGAATTAGATTTGACTTAAATGTTGTGAATTAATTGAAAATTGACTTGGGTGTTTTTGGTTAATACGTGCTGAGTTGGTATTGTGGTGGAATATTTTGTCTAACTTGTGTGTTGCCCTTTTGAACTTTTGCCAAGTTCCCTTCTTTTCTCCCCTAAATTAGTAAAGAAACTCCTTAGAGACAAGCCTGTGGCTTATTTCCTAGATGTTTTCATAAGGTATTAAAGAACCTTATACATATATATATATATAAATATAAAAGTAATACTCTTAGCAGAACCCACAGCTCTGAGGCTGTAGTGTTGCAGAAGTTCATGCTTAGTAGCACTATTTCCAAATACTCTGGTTTATTTTCAGTATTGGAAATATGAACATATAAGAATCATATGAAGAAGCCATTGTGTGGTGGTTTAGTTTTCCTGGCTTTGGCTTAGTCCTTCCTTGGTAACAAGGTCATAGCTAGGGAAGTATTCCATCCCATTCCTTTACGTAATCAGGTGTATATAAGACAAAGAGGGGAGGTTCTTCTTTCTATTCCTTTTGGGTGTTTGGAGGACACCAGGTCTCAGTGTGTTGACCTCTCTCTTACCTGTGTGAGCTGAGGCCTCTCTGAGAACTTGTAGTCCAAAGCCGCAGGAAGGTGTAGGAACTGTTTTCTTGAGGAAAGTTGGTGAGAGTTTATTGTGTTAGTTACTTTATTGAGCTATTCCTTGAGTTTTTGAGTATGTATGTCTGTTTTGCTTTGGTTTTACCTATTTATGTCTGTTTTTCCCTTCCCCTTTCTCCCTTTTCCCTTCTGGGGTTATTTGGGATTTTTGTTCTGCAAGTACATAGTGTTTAATTGTATATAACTGTAATATATGTGAATATATATATTTTTTTACTACAATTTTCCTTTGGTACCTTTTTCTTCTCTTTTGGGAGGGGGGAATTTGTGTCCCAATGTCTCGGTTTGGCAGGGAGCCAACCCAAACCACCAGTGGGTTCATGCAGGATGCATATACTTCTAAAAGCAATATACCTATTATTCTTTGGATGGAGACTCAGTTATTTGTCTAGTAAAATTATTATCTCTTGCTGACTTTCAGTAGAGGATCTCCATACTGAATGCACACAGTGTACAGGGTTTTGAGTTTGGAAGTGTCAAGAAACAGTTCAAAAAAACTTACATTCCTATTCTGTTTCAGGACTAAGGTTTTACAGTAGAGGCCCTCTCCAATTATTTTTCTCCCCTTTGGAAATAGCTGACACTTGTTATCTATTCACTAGAAAATTGTTTTTTGCTGATTTTTATACCTCAGTGAGTCTTGCTCAGTATAGATTTCAAAAATGATGCACAAACCCTCTTATTTCTAAATCTTTTGAAATCTAGAGAGCAGCACTGTAACTACACATCTTCACTTGTTACAGCGTATCCTTCTTACAGAAATAACCTCCATCAGTACATAACTGAAAAGAGCAAGTTAGGTTCATAGAACAGCATGTAGGAAGTGTCTCATACACTTTTTTCATGTTAAAGATCCTGAGGATCATGTTTCACATACTGCTGCCTTTAGAATTGTTAACACACTGGGACTTTTCAATGATGGGGAACTGTGCCATTCCAGTTTCAGGCAGCAAGGCTAAGGAACTCTAGAGTAAAACTTCAGATACACAGAAATGGTGGTAGAGACACACTAACACTTTCTGATGAATATTCAGCTTTGAAATGTTTATGCCATTAGGCTGAAAAAAGAATAAGAATGCATTGGGACAATCATTCTGACCTTTAAAAAAATGAGCATAAATTAATATTGAATGAGCAAAGAAAATTATTGAAGAACTGAAGAATACAAATACCAAAGAAGTTGTCTTTATTTTTGGTATGAATGGAGTTGCAGAATGCTAGACTAGCATCAGCTAGGGTAATGCCGAGCAAGTGAAGAACAGACACATGAGGGACACAAGATGAATCTTAGCTTAAAGTCAAGAATGTTACACCAATTTCATTGTGGCTACAATTCAAGCTAGTTCTTAGTGCTGCTGCAGGTAAATCTTATCAATAGTACTTTTATATATATACAGCTCTTAAACAAGTCTCCTTGAAAAAACAATGATTTTTTTTTTTCAGGCAGATTCTCAAGGTCTCTGCAGAATTTAGGACTATTTAACTTTGCCAAATCATCTTTTGCATAAGTAACCATGTCTGCAATGTGTAATATGAACTTTCCAGTGGAATAAGAGAGAGAATTGCAAGTAAGCAAGAATAGAGATTTTATTTTTCAAAACCAATGACAGTGATATCTCATGGTTTTTTCCCTATTTTGTTTATTCTCTAGAGCCTCCTGAAACATCTCTGGCAGGTGTAGTGCACTGATAAACAGATGTGGTTAAGCAATGGAACTAAGAGCCATTGAAAGCCGAGACAGTTCTTAACAGCCCCACTGACCAGTTTGGTCAGCATCATTAAACATCCACAGGCTTATCAGTGGTCCTTGCTCATGCGAGCTATGGTGCAATAAAAGATTATCTCATTTTCTAATCCTATGTCTAAGCAGTACAGCTAACCTTTAGTGTGTCAGGATGGACCATGAAGAGACCTTACAGTGTACAGGAGAAGAATTGGTGATGCTTTTGAGCTAATGCAAAATAGTTATATGCTGAGACTCTGAGACAGCTATTTGCTAATTAGTAGTATTGCTGAAGTTCTATTTAATCACTTCAGCAACAGCGGAGCAAAATGTACCTGAAGTACCAAGGTATAGTTCAGTGAGTGCACTCATTACCATTATGCTTTGATATGCAGATCAAAGACTTCTTGCATCTAGAAATGCAAGCTGCCATTGAAGTCCACACTAAACACCTGCTTGATCATGTGCAACTGATTGTGTTATGTGTTTCATGTCTTTGAGGCGAGCATTTAAGGACAAGCTTGCTCAGTGTTTATTGGTATGATGATATGAATAATTGCTATAGTATTCAAGTCAGCAACATTAGTACTTCTTAGCAGTATCAAAGAAAAAACTATATGACAAGAGCAGAGAATATGTATGGCTTTACGCTTTAACCATCTACAAAGTAAAATCAAATAAATGTGGCAATATCACACACATTATTCCATTAAAAGAAATCGAGTAGTTTCTGCTATGGATTTACCATATATTTACCCTGTTTCTGTGCAAAGATGCCCTAGGCATCTTTCAAATTAAAGAAAAGTTAATGAGCATAAAATGTGTCAATAGTTTGTACACCAGCATGTTACGGCTTCAGTAACAATAATTGGACTAACTTTGATTACAGGTTTTTTAGGAAATAAGATTGTATTTTATTAGAGTCTTCAGCTAGTGTCTTACTTTGGCCCATGTTTCAGGAAAGAAACAGTTACATAATTGGCTTACTTACAGGCTTGTCTTCATTACCACAGACCCCCATGAAAGCCCTCGGGAATATTAAACAGAGAAACTTTTCCTTTTAGTGGTTACACTGAGTAATCAAAACCAGTGTGTGGAAAAGCATGCTTTGCTCTCAGTTATTTAAATGGTCTTTCCTAGAGTCTGCATGTGTGTCTGTGAGAATGTTCCACCTGTTCCTAAATAGTACTAGGAATTAGTCCTGGTTGCCAAGGGACCAATCAGGTGAAGGTTTATTGTAAATGCCAATGGTTAAATCAGCTTGTTTTTTTCCGATCCATACCTTGCCCATATTCTCAGGCTATGCCCAGATCACACTTTGTGCCAGAAACTGTTGTCATCTTGCCCAGAAGGTTCCATCTGGTGGGTCATGAAGATCCATCAGAAAGTTTTGTCATCTGTGGTTTATATGACGTTTTAGGAATTGGGTTTGATATCTTTTGCTAAATCTGCTTAACTGTTTAAATGCTCAAAGAAATTGAGATCGAGATGGATGATCATTGTCTTTCTTGCCTTTGGGAGAAAGCTTCTGTTTCTGTCATTTCAGCTGAAGGAAGGGCTCACTTTGCAAGCCCCCAAACTCTTCAGTCCTTTTGGAGAACTGCTGCTTAAATACCAACTCGGTCTTTCAGCAGCTGTAGGGCTGAGCCCCTCAGCTGGTATCAGGCATGTGCTCCTTGTTAAGCCCGAGGAAGTTTCTTTCCATGCTGCACTGGCCCCTTTCAGTAGGTTGCACCCTTTTCAGTTGCAGACTCAGCTCAGTAATTCCTGTCTGGCCAGAAAGGAGGCAACCCCAGAGCTGCAACTCATTTGGCAGTGCTCCTGACCACATATAGGCTGCTTAAGACCATCATTTTAGTTCAAGTGCCGTGTCCTGCTAGAACCCATGGGGACTGCAGGCAGGGACAGGGCAGAGTGACTGCCAGTTCAAGGTGGCACACATGTGTCAGCCTTTGAGTATGCTCTGTAAACACTTTAGAGTGATCCCTGATGCATTTCTGCATAAATGATGCCTTCTGGAGTGAACTGCTTTCCTCTTACAGAAGTAACAGAGAGCTCCTTTTTCTTCCAGCATTATGACTCTGGGACTATCGTGTGTGAATACTTAACACACAGAGAAAAACCTTCTGTCCTGGCCCAGGGCAGAACTTTTAGGCAGCCTAGTAATGTGAAGTTGCAAGTGCATAGTTTACATCACCTGTGGAAATCCTGTTACAGAAGTGATTTAAGAAAGTGCTGGTAAATGACTTTGAGGTACTCAGTGGATTGTGACATATGCTTACCCGGCGACAGGAGAAATAGAAAGCTGATGAGCTGTGCTTAGGCTGAATCTGCTGAGCTCACACAGTAACAAAAAAGAAATCTCAGCCCTGTCAGAAAAGGATTATTTCAAGTAGCTAAGGCTTCTATTTTATGTTTTATTTTTGCATATAATCCTATGAAAACCTCCTATCCTAGCAACAAATGTCACTTACTGGAATCAGGTATGCCTCTATTTTCACCCATGAATAGTGCAAGAATGCCACAACCACACAGTGAGCTCTAGAATGTACTGCAAGAAAGTCAGGTGGTGTTTGCATGTTGTCCTTTTAAGTCACAAATAGCAATTTATTTGTTGTTCCTTAATAGGCAAGGTCTTCATTATGAATGCATCTGTCAATATTTGAAAGCTGCCTAGAGGTGGCCACTTAAAGCAGGTCTAATTAGCATTAGGATACTTGTTTTTATTTCTGGTAGAGTGAGAGCATGGCTTATGGTCCCTATAGGGTATGGTGCTGAGCTTTGCTGTCCATCTGGTCAGCACACAGAGGTTCTGTCATGAATTGTATAACTGGGTTTCAAATGCATTATTTGCACATAGGACAGCTGTTTATGTCTATGTCCCAGAAATCTGGTCCTTCTGGTGAGTAGGTGTGACCAATCTTCACTCTTAGAGGCAGAGGAGAGAAGGCTGTAGGGCAAGAGATGTGTCTAACAGGGGAGGAGAGTGCCTGGGGAATGCTTTCTTTGATCATCATCTCTGCCTAAATCTTGTGTAATATGATCAGCACAGGGGAAGAGCATTTTCTGTAGTATTGAAACTTTTCAGTTAAAGTGTTTTCCTAGTGTTTGAAGAACAGGTAAAATGCCTAGATGAAGGTGGTACCACCCAGGCGAGGCATTTTTCTTTCTCTTTTTCCTTTGGCCTGACCATCTCCTTCTGTCTTCATTCAGAGTCCTCTCTTCCCCTAATGCTCTCACAGTCACTGCATACATCTGCTTTCTCATGTTTCTTTCTGCATGCCATTGAGTGCTTGAAAAGACTTCCTAACCCTTTTTTTCCTGAGCATTATTCTGTGGAAGGCAGGCTAGTGAGAGATAATCATACAGTGCTGCTTCAAATTAAAAGCACTTATCTTTCTAATAAATATTCAGTGCCAAACCAAAGGTTAAGGAGATTGATACACAAAGATGGAGCCAACCTGACATATTGGATAAAATAATTTTACCATTACAAGAGAAAAGTACTGACTTTATAATTTTTAGCTGTATCCAGAAGGGATTGCACCCTTTCTACAATGCCAAAATTAAGACTTCTGAAGAATAATTAAATTTCACTCATAGACATTAATGTTCTATTTAGCGTATTTTCTTCTCCACGTTATTGCCATTTTACCTATAGTAAGATGATTGAATGTCAAAAGACATACTGCATTTCTTAAAGCAGTATAAAATGGATTATTTACTAAAAATACATGCACTTATGCAATTAATTTGCTTGGAATAGTCTATATAAGTAGCTTGTAGATTGGCTATGCATTGACCTTTAAAAAGCTGAATTTAGTTTCAACTATAGCATCCTTGAAGACTGAACAAATTGATATAGAACTAAACCTGAATAAACATCAGAATAAGTAGACATTGAGATGATTTACTGATATGGCCAAAGCTAGATGAAAATTTCAGTGTGTGGAAAAGAGAGTTAAGATAAAACATCTTTGAACTGATGTTTGAAATAATTGGAGTAAATTAAAGCAATGAAGACTAGTGTTAGGTACCAGCTTTGGTTTAGCTAGGTTCAGTTGTCATTGAAAATTATGGTTTTAATCAGCAATCCTAAACGATTCAGTAATTTATTTCCATTCACAGTGGACATTTGTCTGCTGACCTACACTTTTACTGACTGTCCCAGATAAGACCAAGGATTGAGTGAACTCTAGAGGCCAAATGACATCATTATTAGTGATCTCTTTAGTCAGAATTAAGATAAATTTCAGGTTCAGAAGGGAGATAAATTTCAGTTTTCCCATTTAAAAGTGAGAAGAAATTTTTCTGCATCAAACTGACCAATATGCACTGGCTGTGCCCAGGATATCTGACAAACCCAGCTTTCATCAGAAAGCATTAATATCAGTAGCCTGAAATATTTCTCTGGAAGCACCACAGATTCAGTGAGCCCTCAGCAAATGCAAGACAAGGTCTGGGGATCCAGCTTGGTATGACTATCTTGTAAATTAAGCAGATCCAGGATCCTTTTATGGCATTAAGTCAAGCTCAGATTATTTATTATCTCTTCCTGAAGTGAGTGTAATTGTTCCCTTCACTGCTAGCTTTGACCCTTTCAGGAAGAGTACTGTCCCTGTAGTGGCTGTTGCACTTTCCTGAGGATAATGTTTGGGAAAGTACCAGTTAGAGTTAAAAGCACACCATGAATGTCTCCAACTGTTTATCAATATAAACATTTGGGTTCCTGTAGCACTGGCTGGCACTGTTTTATTTTCTGTTATGGAAACAATCTGTCTGTGCCCACAAGAGGCATCATATTACTGCTCCAGCACACAGGTGGATTTTTGAGCAAACCAGGTTCAACTTAGGCTCCTGTGATGGGTTCAGACAGGCAGGAGGTTTGAGGTGTGCTGTCCTGCAGACCCTGATCAGGTCACAAGCTGGCCATGTGTGCACGGTAGATGTTTACTTCCTGGGCTTCCTTTATAGTCAGCTAGGGTCTTAGAGCATGAGTCACCCAAACCCCAACTACTTGAACTGTGGCTTACAGGTCTTAGTTCTCACCACTGGCTACAAAGAGAGAGTGAGTGACCTACCAGCACTTGAAGTGGGATGCTAAGATTGTCACTACAGGTCCTGTGCTTTCTGAGCACTACTCAGCAGCTGAGATCCAGGAGGTCTTTCAGTTTACAGGAAGTTTGGGAAGATTTCCATTTCATGTAGACATGTAATTAAACTAGTTTCTGAGAAAAATTTAATTCTATGTGAATGAAAACACCATCTTTTTGGACAGAACTATATTACATCTTTGTAGAGATAATGACTAATCATAGCACAAGACTGGAGGCTCAGTCCTGTTTATTTTTCATCAATCAGTCTTTGAAACAGCCAGTATATCAAAAATAAAAAAGATACAGTGATTTTAATTAGGCTCTGCTCCTTTGTCTTTGTATCTCTTGCCCTGCTGTTCTAATGTTTGTATTTTAGTGTAGTTTCATATGCAACTAGTATTCATATCCTATAAAGGATTTTGTACTTTTTTTTTTATGAAATAGCACAGCATTGAACACATGAATTTAGCAATGATGTATATTATAGGTGAATTTAGGCATGTTGCACCGGTTTGTTGAAAGCACCAAGGTATCAGGCATTCAGAAACCAGGAATGTCACTATATTCACTATTTTGTGAATCTACAGAATTCAGAAGTCAATCTGAGCCTCCTGCAGGACACTTTTACTGTCAAGAAATTAAAAACGTTCTCAGTGAGAATAAATATTTACCATTAGTAAGAGTAATATTTGCAGTCATATAACTGGTGCTACAAAAGGAAATGTAAACCTGTATATATCTCTTGCCTAACAATTAAATTTTGTCAGGAATAAATGATAACACGTGAAGGACAAATTATTTAACAGTTTTCTCTCTAGGGTAATCGTGCATATGTTCTTCAACCTTCTAGTATATTTGGAGATAGGACACCAAAGAGGAATTATGCCCCTATACAAGTTCATGTTTGCCTTTACGCTGAATGTCATGTGCACCCTAGTTTCCTTATCTCAGAAAGGATGTCTTGGAACTGGTGCAGGTTCAGAGAAGGGCAACAAGCACAGTCAAATATGTGGCCAGTCTCTCATTAAGGAATTATTAAGCAGGCTGGGGCTCCTCAGTGTGGAAGAGATGACTTAGGATGTAAAATAGACAACTGCAAAATTATAAATGGCATAAAGTGAGAGGAGAAAGATTAATTTTTCCAATAAATAATACAGGAAAAAAAACCCCAAACCCCACTAGAAACTGGGTTCAAAGCAAGAAAAAGCAGGTAATTTTCCAGTAAGCAAATAGCAGCCCTGTGTGAATATTTGCAAAAGACCTTGTGAACACAAGACTCTTGAATGTATGTAAAAAGTGACAGAAAAAGTGCTTTAAGAAGAGATCCATTGCAGTTTGCCAAAGAGCCACGGCATGTCAAATTTAGGAAACACCCTGAGTGAAATGAGTTTGAACCTATGAGAGTATTAGGAATGGATGTTACATGCTTTTCTTGTTTTTATGCCTCCCTAGCTATGCCCTTCAGCCAGGTAGATTCTTGCTCTGAACCAGAAAATTCTTATGTTCTTATTCTGGTTTTGATCACAAAGGATAATTGATATATTTCTCTACATGAACCTGTGGATTCAAAACAACAAATAAGATATGCATTGATTTTTATTACAAAAAAGAAAAGTTGACATAAGCAGACCGAAATAAACATCTTAGTGATGCTTATAGTTTCTTCTGGCTCCTGCTATTTCTCACACAGCAGATAGGGATTGCAGCCACTGCTTAGCAGAATATTGAGGAATACCTTTAGTGCAGGTAGCTCGGTGTGTGGCTTCAGTGCAAGCTGCAGATAGAGCTCTGGGTGGTGGGAGCTTGAGGCAAGAGGCCATCATGCACTGGCACCAGCTCTTTGTAGAACAAAGGGCACAGGGACCTGTGTCACCAGCCAGCGGGAGCCAATGAATCAGCTATCCCAGACTACCACATGCTTTGACTGTGAGGGTATAAAAACCTGGACAGACCTTTGTTCAGGGCTCCTCCTCCTCGGCAGCCAGCTGAGGTGTGACTCTGTTGCTGCACCATGGTAAAATCACTTAAAGGAACCAGACGTCTGAGACTCTTCTATGGAAAACCGAGAGTCGAGCTAGTAATGAGAGCTTGTCTGACTATGAGAGTAGGACGATTAGGGAGCCAAGCAAGGACCTGCTTGCTCTCTGGAGAAGTCTGTTGTGAAGCGGCTTCGGTCCTAGCAGTTAAAAATCTCTGGTGATGGGAGTGTGATTGTCAGAGTCCCCCCCTAAATGGTCAGACAGGGAACATTCTTTAACTTCCTAAACCAGGCTCTGGTTACAATTACTGTGAATAGTATACAGAAAAATTTTTTGCTCTGTTACAGAGAACTAAAGATATCAAATCAAGAGTTATGCCAGCTCCTCAAAGTGAAATCTGAGATTGATTATTTTGGTTAACTCCATAAATTACTAGAGACAATAGTCTTGGACTCATTGCATCCAATGAGACAACTTTGGCTTCAAAATACAACAATGTTTCTCTAGTTGTTAAAAGAAGCATAAGTCAAATAAGAATGAATCTTTTGCTTTGGAAAAATATCAGGTCTCCTATCTGTGGCTAATGAACACTGTTGAAAAAAGAAGTGCAACAGACCATGCAGATAAAGAGAGAAAGGGGAAATCTATAACAGGTGAAGGTGATTCACTTTCAAATGTCTGTAGATAATAAACTTATTGAACTTTTTTTGACATTCCAGCATATATCTCTGAATCCTTAGAAATGATCTGAACAGACAGCTTAAGTGTCACTAACACCATTAGGGTTTTAATCATTATTAATTCTTCCATATTAACTTCCAAGTAGTGAGAGATGCAGCTTTACTAACCAATTTTATTCTAACAATGTTTCAAGAGGTTGCTGGTGCCAGCATATTTGAGTTTTACATGTGCCTCAGCATTTCTGCAGGTTAATAATGTCCTGAAGGCTACAGGATTTCCTTTTGGTTTCCAAAATTACATATGCATTATTGCAAATGAGTTCAGCCACAAAGGAATTCATAATGAAAACATCAGAGGGAATTAAAGTACTTCTTATAATACTTGAGCTTGCTCTATTAATCGGGGGGCAAAATGAGTTGAGTTATTATGTTCCCAGACGGTATCAGGGACCAAATGGGAAGCCCTGTCTCAGCTTGATTTTTTTTTCTCACTGTAAGTATTTTTTTGCTGGGGGAGTGGGTCAAGTCCAGGGCCAGCAAATCCATAGTGGGTAATTCAAGTCCCCAAGTAATGTTTTAATTCAAGTTTTAATCTTTATGCACAGAGACAGCAGGTCACTCTTAACTAGCAAGAGAAGCAGAAAGATTAAGAATGTACACAGTGCATTGCTTTGAGAGGATAGGGAAGAAGCATAAATGTCTTTTATTGTAGAATCATTTGGTTCTAAATAGCTGTCTTCTCATACCTATATGCATGACTTGATTGGAAATTTGTTGATGTCTGAAAGGTGTCTGGAAACCAGAAGGCAACTTAATATTTATTATAACAGTAATTGTGATTGTCAAGGATATGAACAAAGCAGTATCTTTAAGCCAGCTGATACACCTGGAAAAAAACAGACTAGATTTCAAATCAGAAGTAAGAACAACAAACTTGGAGTTGTTATTTATTCATGCACCTTACAGGTTTTATAGGGAGATTTGAGTCTGTTGTTATTTATTTGTAATGAAGAAACACCTAGATATCTTGTATGCGTCTCTCTGCAGAACTAAGTTAATTAGACTCTTCAAATAATGTATTTGGCTTTAAGTAGACTGCTCTCATGCTTAAAACACCTCTTACATATTCATGATTACTTGGGTGTATTTACACTGGATATTGTAAGAAGACACAGTTCTGCTCTTGCTGTCCTCCAGGTGTATATGAATTCATTTTATCTCTTCTACAAGATGGCAAATGTGTGTAACTATTTTAGATTACATTGACTATGTATATATACCACACTGGAAAACTGGATTTGTTTGTCTATAATATGGTCTGCACTAGTGTGGATGCACAACACTATCTCAGTGTAGTTTGGACCTCAATGAGTTTTCATGTGATGACAAGAAACCATAAATATATATCCCAAAGATTTCCTTGTGTGTGAAAATGACAGTTCTGAGAAGTGTTGGAATTGGGCTAGTGGAAGTCTATGTTCCCTGGATGGCAAAGCTGAATCCATGCTTATGTTCAACAACAGGCTCTGTTCATGCTGCTCCTCTTGGAGTTGTGTGGTCTTTCAATAAGGGAACAGATAGAGGATGAGTGAGGCTGTAGCTTCTTTTCCTGCCCTGAAACTTCTAACTTATGTCTACAGGAAACACTTTCCTCAAAAATGGCATAGGCAGAGCTACAGTTAAAGCTATCAGGCATATTCTTTCATATAAACCCATTTTTTTCTACTGGGGCTACCCCACTTTTTAGTCAACATGTTCCTTGTAAATGGTCTGGTTTTGAAAGACTTCCCTAGAAAGGACCTTTGTGGGCTGTGATTTCTGAGGTTACAGTATCCACAGCCACAGAGCAATGTGCCAGCTGTCTCATCAGGGAGGCCAGGGCTTGCAGTTCCCAAAGCACGGAGGTCCAGTTCCAGCAGAAATCCATGTTTTAAGAGGTTTTTGGCTCTTAGTTTTGTGTGGGCATCCTACAGATCTGAGGAAACGATCCATATTATTTTGAAATGAAGAGATGGATGTTCCCCATGAAAAAACTTTGTATACATTTTCCTATCTGCAGTATTTTTAAATTAAAATTAAATTTAATTGAAATTGTAGAATTGAAGTTTTTTCCAAATTTCAGCCAAATATGTTGACCTTCTTCTACTCTGATCTACATAAGAACAAGTGGAGTTAATGACGGTACACACACCTCCTTCTGAGGCTAGTACAAAATTGAGAGCCATTTGGTTTTCCAAAACCACATGAGACAAACCATGAACTTCTTGCAAGGCCATAATTGCAGCCAGAGTATAATTTTCAATATGTTCGATAACTGCTGAAGTCTTCTCCACTTCAGTTACCCCGAAAGAAGGAATAAGAGCTCTAACCACACTCTGAAAAGTTGTGGGACATTCAAAGAGAGGGTTGCTGGATCTTTTGAACCTTCTCACCTAAGTTCTTATCCACTCACTTGGTTCTTCAATTGATCAAATATCATTATGTTTGCCCCAAATATCAGCCCCAAGAGCACCGCTCGATCTTTATCAGGGGACAAAACTTTCCATGTTTCATTTTTACATATCCAATACCATACTGAACCCTGTGGACGAATCATTCTCCAAGGGGTCTGTGCCAAATTTATTACCATCTCTGGTGCTAGCCTTATTTTAGATTCAGTTTGATGACAACATGAAGGGAGAATGATCTTTCCAGTGGCATTAAGAATCATGCAGGGTACTGCATAATTTTCTTGGTCTGGAATTAGGGTGCTTAGAGTTATAGGCAAGCAAGCTTTAGTGACTTGTGTACAAGTTCCAGAGTAGAGACCACTTCAGTTGGTATAGCTTCTAGGGGCCTTGCTAACGTTTGTCTCATTCATTAAGACACCAATTAAAGGCCAGTTGTTATCCTCATCAATTGTTGGCATTTGACTACGAATCCAACAGTCATTTTTGCAAAGAATATTAGATACATTTTGGACCAGAGCTACATGCAAATTTTGGTTCCAAACCTGAATCATGGTTACCAGCTGTGTAGGGAATAAACACAGAAAGAACAGTCTAAACCACATCATCTTTCTCTGTATCGGTCTCTATTTTTGCAGTAGTTCCAGGAGCAGAAACCTTCTTAACTCTGGAGCAGTGAATCCAGGGTCCTTTACCTGCAACCTTGACTGCGGTGAGGGTGGTTAGCAGAACCTGGAACGGTCCTCTACATCTGGCTTGTAGAGGATCATTGTGCCACCATTTAATAAAGACCCGGTCTCCAGGCTGGAAGAGTCTAAACCTATAGGTCTGGATAACAGGATGATTTTCTGGAGTTTCTGCAAAGTAGAACCTAGAGACATTAAATATTTCTGTAAATCCTTTTCACTCCTCACATGGATGTCTAGTGGAAGATGAGGAATCTGATACAGCCTACCATATAATATTTCATAGGGACCTACATTATCTCTCCACCTTGGTTGTATGCAAATTCTAAGTAAAGCTATAGGCAAAGCCTGGATCCATGACATAGATGTTTCTTGACAGATTTTCTTATTTGTGTTTTGAGAGTACCATTCTTACATTCAACTCTGTCACTCACCTGAGGTCTATAGGGAATGTGCAGATCCCAAACAATCCCCAGAACACGACTAACTTCCTCCACTACTTTTGCAACAAAGTGTGTTCCTCTGTCTGATGGCTTTCTCAAAGGAATGACAAATCTTGGAATTATATCATTGAGGAAGATTTTTACCACTTCTTTTGCTGTGTTAGTGCGACAGGTGTAAGTTTCAGGCCATCCACTGAAGGTATCAACCAATAGCAGTAGGTACCTGTATCCTTCTTTATGTGGGAGCTCAGTAAAATCTATTTGTCAATAATTTACAGGAAGGTCTCTAGCCTTGGTTACCCCTAGTACTACTCTTTTGCTTGTATCAGGATTAGTACAACAACAGATTTCACAATTGCTTACTACAGACTACACAGTTTCAGTCATTCCTATCCCTATTACTATTTTTTAAAGATGTTTCAAAAGATTTTCAATTCCCCAATGAATAACCTCATGCTCCTGCAGAGCTAACTCTTGAAGAACTAGGGGTTGAACTACAACCTGTCCTGTGGGTGTAATATCCCATACACCCTTTTTGATTTTACCTTCAAGGGATTCACTTAACTGGTGGTCTCTTTGATCATGTTTTGGGGTAAACCCTGACAGGTAAATTTCCTTTTGTGGTATTACTGCTAGGATGCCTTTCTCTGCAGCCTCTTTTGCCATTTGGTCACAAAATGATTCCCTAATTCATGTGTTGTTTTCCCCTTCTGATGAGCTCTGCAGTGAATAACTGCCACCTTCATAGATTTCCAAATACTCTGCAGGAGAGCATGGATTTGTTCAGCGTGTTTGATTCCATTGCCCTGACCAATTTGTTACTTTTGGGATAGCATTCCTTACACCATACACCACACAATGCCGACAGGTTTTCAACCTCTCCATTTGTGCTGACACATTGGGATCCCATTTTGGATCCTGTAAAGGGAAATATCAGCTTGTCCTTGAAGGGTTCCAGCCATTATTTGTGCCTGAATATGTGTTCCAGCAGTTCATCGAGCCATCTCTTTCTCTAGTTTATCAAGTAATATATCCATTACAACCTCTAAATCATCTCAGTCTGGTTCTGTGATTTCATAACCCTTTCAACATAATCAGCCACCTTAAATACATTTTCTCTATATGGTCCAACCAAAGCCTTCCATTCTTTCAATTCAACTAGAGAAGAGGGAGCTTTTATTAAAACAGGACCCTGGTTACTCATGGCCTGTCTCAAGGGAGTTTCTATAGCACTTTCTCCTTTTTTTAGTTTTGGTACTTTGAGTACCCTTTCCACCTCTGGTGTTTCAAGCTACAGGGTTAGGGGCTGCCATGGCCTTTTGTGTAGGAGTGCTTACTAATTTTATAACACTACTTAATTACAACTAAAGGTGACCTCTTTATGTCAGTCATGTGAAAACTTTGAAGATGCAGTTACAAATCTGTGGCCAAACACATGGATAGCTATCAATAACAGAATGGGTTGTGCGTGCCAACTTGGGCATTGCCAACTGAACTGCTGAACATCCACAAAACCCAACCCAAGCCAAACAAAGCCAACATTCTTCAAGCACTCTCTTCCTCTTTGGAATCCTCCAGGGCTTGGATGGGAAAGGAATCAAGGCTTCTGTTTAAATTCTCAGAGTAAAAATAAAAATAGTCAAGGCCACACTTAGAATTGACAGTTAGTCTGCAAAATAGTTGTTGAACTCTTGGAAGGTCTGAAAGTGTAGCTGAGACTGGAAGTGGAGCTGACAAGAGGCAAGGCAAGAGCAAGGTATCCAGCTACAAAAAATACAGAAGGATTTGAGGCTTAATTTTACTGTAAATCTATGGTAGTCAGGTGAAAATTCTAGGAGGTTTTCAAAGGTTTTTTCCCCTAGAATTATAAACAAAATAACAGTTACCCTGAAAAAAACTCCAGAAAATTAAAATGGATCTTGGTTATTTTCCCTTCAGGCTAGTGTCATTTTTGCTAAGCTGTCCAATGGTGCCAGAGTATGTAACATCTTAGTCATCAGCAATCTGGCAGGTGTTTTGTCCCTTATATTGATCCAACAGCTATATGCCAGGCTGTTTGCACCATCTGTCACACTGGAGTCAGCAGAGGGGACAAAAGGTGGACAGCTGGCACTATCAGTCTGCAATACCATTTTAAGGGAGAAATACCAGAACCTGTGTCAAAAGGCGAAGAAAACAGAAAGCTTCAGTGGTGAAAACACTAAAGCAAATACACTTCAGATGGAGCAGCTCATCTCTCCTATTACACTCACTATGGTTATTAGAAACACACTTCTAAGAATGAGAAAGTTTACAGGATGTCTAAACAATATAATCAGTCTTCATTAGGCATACTTTTGGTTTTCCAAGGAAAGCAAAGTTGCCTGAGTGACTGGTGATAAAAAGCCAATCCATAATGAATCCCTCAGCTGCAGAGAACTAGAATAAAACTGAAGTAGAATTTCCAGATCGATTTTTGCCATGGAATCATAGTTACCAACGAAGCATTTGTCAAATGCTGGCCAGAAGCTGACCTCCATTACTGTGCTCCTCTTTGCAGGTTTGTCTTTGGTAAAAAGCTATTTCACAGTCTTATGAATAAGTTGGCAAGAGAGTAATGCATAGCCCAAAGCAGGATGTTTGGAGAGATTTTTCATATGTCCAAAGGCAAGTCAACCAATATTCCACTATACAATGTGTCAGTCAGGCCATCAGGCAGTGCTTCAATGAGTCAAATCTGCAAATCTGCCAAGGAGACATTAGGAAATGCATAGAACTACATCTTATAGGTTTTGGTAGAGAGCATACTGCAGCAAATGTGATTCAGGACATACAGTACCATTTTGGAGTTTACAGCCAGTCTATACCTTCTGGATTGAAAGTGCTGCCAACATGACATATGCAGCTGAGGATTGTGCTTATATTCCTGTGCTTGTTTTGCAAAGTGTTGCAATTTGGTTTTGACAGACTTGAATGATAACTGCAGCACTGAAAATAGAATCATGGCTTATAAGAAGATACTCACTTTGCATATTTCACTGAGGCCAGCGTAATGCAGAGTGAAGACCAGAAAGAAAATAACCTATTAAAGATCAACTGAAGCAAAACAGTCTGCTCATGGGGTTTAAAGAGGAAGGGTTTGCTATTGTACATAAGAATAGTGAAAGCCAGGGATTTCTGCCCTGGGAAAATTGTTGAAATTTATTCCATGTTATGAAAAAAAGCAAAATTGACCAAAATATATCTTTAAATAGTCATTTGACTAGAAAACTTATTTTGGAGATTTTTTTCTGATCTGATGACTTTATGTATAATTGCATAATCCATGAATATTTGAAGAATGATATGACTAGAACATGAAATACTTTTAACAACAATCTGTAAAAATAGCATTAAGGCATCTTGTTAAAAATACTACTTTCTTTCTAGGAAAATCAATGCATTCTCACTACCTTGGACTTCAGGAGAGCAGAATTTTATCTCTTCATGGGTGTGCTTGGGGATAAAGACCTGGAGGGAAGAGGGGCTCAAGAAAGCTGGTTAATATTCATGGTTCACTTCCTCCAAGCTTAAGATCAGTGCATTCCTATGAGTTAAAAATCAAGCAGACGTGCAGGAGACCTGCATGGGTGAACAAAGAGCCTCTGGCAGAAGGAAGTGTACAGAATGTGGAAAAATAGACAGGCCACCTAGGAGAATATAGGAACATTGTCAGAGTATCCAAAGATGCAAAGAGGAAGGTTAAGGTCCATTTGAAGCTAAATTTGTCAAGGGATGACAAGGACATCCAGAAGGGCTTCTTCAAATACATCAGTAGAAAAAGGAAAATGGGGGACCACGACTGAATGAGGTGGGTGCCCTAGTGACAGAGGGTACAGGAAAGGTGGAATTACTGAACACCTTCTTTGCTTCAGTCTTTACTGCTAAGGCCAGACCTCAGGAATCCCAGATCTCAGAAACAAGAAAGTCTGGAAAAAAAGAAGATTTTCCCTTGGTTGAAAAGAATCAGGTTGACGATAATTCAGACAAATTTGATACCCGCAAACTCATGGGTCCTGTTGGAATGCACCCACGAGTGCTGAGGGAGCTGTTTTTGTTAAGTCTCTCTCTATCATCTTTGAAAGGTCATGGAGAACAGGAGAGGTGGCTGAGTACTGGTGGAAATGAAATGTCACTCCAGTCTTCAAAAAGGGCAAGAAAGAAGATTCAAAATTACAAGACAGTCAGCCTCACCTCTGTCCCTGGAAAGGTAATGGAACAGCTCATTCTTGATGTCATCTTTATGCCATTGTGGCCAAGAGGACCAGTGGTATCCTGAGGGCCATTAGGAAGAACACTGTTTGCAGGTGGAGGCAGGTGATCCTGCCACTCTACTCTGCTCTGGTGAACTCTTACCTGAATGCTGGGTCCAGTTCTAGACTCCCCATTACAAGAGAGACACAGCCATACTGGAGAGGGTCCAGCAGATGGCTATGAAGATAATTAGGGAACTAGAGCACCTCAGTTATGAGAAAAGGCTGAGGGAGATGGGTTGTTTTGGCTTCAAGAAGAGATGTCTGGGAGGAGATTTTCCAAAATACACAAGTAAAGGAAGGTGTCAAGAAGATGGAGCCAGGCTCTTCTCAGTGGTTCCCAGCAACTGGACAATGGACAGTGAGCACAAACTGAAACACAGGAAGTTCTATCTGAATGTGACTGATGCCAAAAAACCTTGGCTAATAAAAGAACCAGTCAGAGATATGTTTTCATCTTTGAGTAGAAGGTATTTGTTATATTACAGTACTGGGAGGCGAGGCGAATAGCTTCACTAAAACTCGCTCACTTTTCAGAACAAAACTTACATATTTATATACATTAATAAACAGGATACTATAAAGAGACAGCCCCGTTTCTTCGCATCATTTTACACTTTTGATTACATCAGTGTCTCTGTTGGAGAATGCGCAGTAAGATGCTCTGGTGGTCTTTTCCGTCTCTTCCTCACTTCGGGGGTCTCACAAAGTAGTCTTCATCACTGTAAACTTTCGACCTTATGTCTCGACGCATGCTCTGTTCACTTGGTCTTTTACTATTTTGCTGATTTAGACAGTTCCATGGGCAGACATCCTGTTAGTTACTTTTGCTACATTCTGATTGGTTACAAAGATTCTATAGTGAATAGAGTTAGTAATATATAGATATCCTTTTTCCTCTAGGTTAAGTGACTACAGGTACTCTCAATTGATTACAAAGATTCTATAGTGAATAGAGTTAGAAATGGATATCCTTTTTCCTCTAGTTTGCGTGACTGTGACCAAAAGCACCTTCACATACATCCTGTCAAATGTTAGACAATTCATAAATTCTAATATAGGAACGGATCTCTTTTATCAAGTATATAAGTGAACTTAATTCATATATTCTAATACATAAATGGCTTTCCTATATTATGAGGAACATTTGAGGGTGACAGAGCAGTGGAACAGATTATCAGAGAGGTTATGGACTCTCCTCTGTAGTTATTAAAAACACACTCGAATGTGATCCACAGCAACCAGCTCTGCTTTAGCAGGAAGTCAGAGGTCCCTTACAATCCCAACCATTTTATGATTCTGTGATTCTGTGAAGGATGCTGTGATTTTGATAAAAATAGTATTTTCTGGTAAAGGAACAACTAATGAAGTAGTTTTGACCAGATGTGAAAATAATCCTTAAAATTATCAATGTCACATGGGAAACAGGGATTTTATACCACATAACTGACATTTGGAGTGACATAAAGCTGCCTTACAGGCTCTGATATGTTTGCAAGCTTCTTCAGAAACCTTCATAAGGTAGCAATGACAAAGTAAGCGAGGGTACCATAATGAAATTTACCCTCAGATGTTATAACCAAAGTGGAGAAAATGCAATCCAAACTTTTTAATGCTATTGCATACAGCAATTCTAAGTAACAGAAGTTGAGCTTTGATTAATCAGACCTCTGACCTCTCTGTTATCTCTCTGCAGTAGGTATGGCCAGAGTATGATTCAGCTCAAGCCTTCTTTTGCCTAATTTAAAGGACAATAGACAACGGTCTTCTGAAAATACTCTTGTTATGATCAACCTTATGTCAAAACTACTTGATGACAACTTCTCTCAAAAGTTCTCCTATCACATAGAGATATTATCCAAATCTAAATAATTGTTACAGATAAGAGGAGAATGATACCCTCAGTATCCTCAGTCTTCTCATATTTCCTCATTTAACAGAACATTAAAGGTGCATGGTTGAGCCTGTGATAATTTTCCTTTGTTAAGAAAATGTAAAAGAAAGAAAAAGAAAAAAAAGAGAAATACTGTAGTCCTCTTCTGTTGCAAGTTGAACACCTTTATTCTAGACATTACTGTTTTTGCATGACTCCTTATTACTCCACCTTCACTGATGTCTCTGGTTTTATGGAGGTGCTTTAGGTCTGCTAGCCACAGCAGAGGCAAGTGATAAGGTTGGGACCTGCGTGGCCATATGATGTAAAACAATATCATACATAATTTCATTAATTGTAGATTAAATTTTCAGGTGAATATTATCCCTGATCTTCTTTCAGGTTTGGCCTTGGTAAAAATGGCTATGGCACTCAGGAGTTTAACTGTGAAGCAAGAAATGAGTGTTTAAGACTATTTTCCAGTGTTTGCAGGAAGATCGTTCAAAGTATCTATGAACTCAGAAAAACATGGAATCTGGAGTCAAAGCACATCTTTTCTGCCCATCTTTCTATTCACCAGCAGTGAGTGATGACTCTGTGTTTTAAGGGGTAAGAATCTTTCTCTTAAATGATTCTGGGCTGGAAAGAAATAAGTTTCTTGTGCAGCAAAGATCATTTAATTTTTAAACAGCTTTCTTTTGTGAGGGTCTTTGGAAAGTAGCTCTGACTTTTTTGCTTTTCCTTCTGCCTTTGGGCATTGTTGTAGTAAGACTGATGTATCAGGTGTAAATGCCGATGCTGTGAAAAATAATGTCTAAATTGTACCCAAAATTTTGTGCATTAGATTACAATAAAATATTATTATTAACTGTTACACTTTTGTGAGTATACTTTACTTACTAATCTTATTCCGTATTTTATCAACATCTAGAAGAATTCATCACCCAAAGTAATACTTGCTTTCTTCAGTTTGAGTCTCAGAATAGATGAACGTGATATTAAAATGAAACTCAATTATGGTGACCTTGATATCCAAATGAACTGTCTAATATAAAGAATATGCATAGTCCAGTGTTTCAAAATTATCAGCAGAGGTCTACTATTTTATATGATAGATGAGTTATTAAAGAAGTCAGGTGAAGAACTGAGAAAACTTTTGGTTAAATTAAATAGAGAGGTTCATTAATAATTTATTTATTATAGGGAGAAAATCATAACTAAGAATTGTCAGGAAATGGAGAATGACTTAGGTCAAACTCTTCACAAGTTATCATTCTTCCCTAAATGAATTTGAAACTAAGAGAGTTCATAGACTGTTGTTTCAGGGGAGAGTTTAAATCAGAATGCTAAAAGCAGTAATTGCTACAGCCTAGAAAATCATATACATTAAATTAAAAAGAATTCAAAGCATTATTCAGTATCCTAGAGAATTTCAGTATCCTAGAGCATAAAGGAATGCTGCTTGCTGATACACTTGGTAAGTGCCAAAACTACTTTACATAGCACGGGGTCTGTATGATCCGATTCTGCTCTGAAATGTTGCCAATCATGAAGGTACCACAGCCCAGGCAGTAGTCAAGCCCTTGCAGTACTGTAAGAGCACAGCAATCCATGAAAAGGATTACTTACAGGTAAAGAGAGTCTATTTTTTCAAATTTCCACAGGCAGCCCCATGCAAAAATCTGTGTTCAGAAGGATTAACAGTGACTTTCTTTGGTTGAGGAAAAATCCTACTCAAGACAAAGAGGCCTGGAATTTTCATAGGAGTCTTCAGCTGTTGGTGAGAAGAGACTTAGAATATCCTTCAGAAATTGCTTGATGAGAACAATATTTTTCTTTCTGTGTTCATTTGCTTTTTTTTGTAGAACACAGAAATGCTATTTACTTTGTCAAAAGAAAGAAAATGTCAGCGCTTTCAGCTCTTGGCCTTTCAGCAGGTGAACTCACGAGTGTTCAGAGGAGGTCAGTGAGCTGAACATTGGCAGGGATATTAATATTTTATAATCCTCTGAATCAGCATAATTTATCTCATCGCTAGGTCATGCCACGGTCCTGTGCCTTTTAAACCCTGAAACATCACCAGCAGTTACAAGTGCTGCTTGCATTGAAGGCAGTAGGGCTCTGAAGGTAATTTCAACTCAAAACAAGCTCTTATCCCTGAATACTGTAAAATGAAAAGAGAACTCATTTTTTTAATCATTTTTTTTGCAGAACAAAGAAGGAAAGACAATAAATAAACGGGATGTGGCCTTTTTAGCCACCAGCGTGCCTGTAGCAAACGTGGGTAGAGCCCTTCCCAAATCTTCATTCGCAAAACCTAGCCACGATGTTGATGATGACTTTTAATGTATTTCAGACTAAGCAGGAGGAAGTACAAGCAATGCTCTTGAAGATATGCATATGGTTACTTAACTTCAGCATGTGGTACCTGCCCTACTGACTTGTGGTTAGTAGTATTCTTTACTGTGTTTGTTTCCCAATCTTATTTGGCACATGTTCCTCAAGTAAAGTCTTTTGAAGAATCCCATCAATGCTCATAGGTAATCATTTCTGAGAGGCATGGCAGCAACATCCACTTCATTGCTTGAGTTATCATACAACTGGCTGGGGCGAGAGGCAGGAAAGCCCAACTTTCTAGCTTCCCACAACATCCTGCAGTAACCCTGGATGGCTCTGGGGTGTGTTACAGAGTGGGATCTCACTTCTAGTTTCTCAAGACATTATGATTCCCTAAATTTGGGAAATGCTGATTGATGTGCTTGCCCAAAAGCATGAATAGGAGTTATGTTATCTCTAGCATCTCATATGAACGGTCTTATCTGCAATGGCACCCCAGTTCAGAACTGCTTTAATCCTGCTATGCCAGTCTTCAGTGTACCCACTCAGTGTTGCAAAGCTTAGTGGTAATTTGCGGATGTAGAGAAGCAGATCACGTATATCTTACCCTGTGCCTTGTACCATGGTCTGAGCATGAGTTTTCAGCAGTGATATTATAGGACCCACTAAGCCACCTTGCCTCATTTGTTATATTAATCTATAAATCTCTAGTTTTCACTTCAAAATTTCCTATTTTACAGTCATAAATGTGCCTGCACACTGTAGACCCTTGTCGGAATACTGTCAATTATGGTAGCAGTATAAAAACATTGATGATATAAGAACATGCTGTTCAGAATTTTTTAGAACTAAATTCACATGTGTTGCCTCACCTCTTCTATTTAGAAATCATAAATTCTGTTTCATGAAAGCTCATATTCATGGACCATTAGCTTTGTTTATCACCTAGGATAATTAGTATAGATTCATAGAGTAATTTAGATTGGAAAAGACCTTTAAGATCATTAACTTCAACAGGAAACTAACATTTCCTCATTTCTTTAAATGGCCTGGACAAATAGGGATACAAATTTCTCACTAGTTTGTATTAAAGCAGCTGGCAGTGCTCCACTTTCTTTTCTATAGTAACAGAATAATTTGAATATGAATGCAAATACTCAGATTTCATATACACATTGTCAGGTACATGCTGTCAGAATTCCACAATACACAGCCTGAAACACATTGAAGATGCAGGATCAATAAGTCACTTTCTTTTTAAAGAGCTATCCCAGTGTTTTCCCTGATATTTTGAACACAAAGTTTGTCCTGTTCACATTGATGTAAGAATCAAGATCTGTTGACTTTGCCTTTTGGCTTCTAAGTTCAATGATTATGATTGAATTCATAATAATGTCCTTTGCTACTTTCTTAGTAGGCCTGGAAAGGGGCAGGGAAGCTTGTTTATATGCTGGGATTTTTGGGTTTTTTTTCTGTGCACAGAATGTCCCAATATTAAAGTGGGCAAGTTTGCACAGGAGTATGAGTTCTCAAGAAAGCAGGAGTTAACATCAAAACCTAAATCAATGCAGCTTGTTTCAGGCAAACTCAGTAAACATTTATATTGTGCCAGTTTTGCAGTCAAGAATAATTTTTAAAATCTGGCAATGTCTAAATTAGACAGTTTTCCATTACTGCCTAGAAAAGTAAAAGCATAATTGTCACTTGCATATGGTAAAATGGATTCTGCATTGCAATATTTAACACATAGTGAATGAACAAGCTAAAATCAATAAAAAGTAGACTGAAACTTTATGCTTTCCCTCTCATTTTCTTATTGTTGCCTAGGAGCACTAGGTAATTGATGCAAGTATTTATTGAAGAGGTTTGGATACCAAGCTCTTCTTGCATAACATTTCTGTATAAAATCTGCATATTCCAATTGAAGTTCATAACATATGTATCGACTCAAGTGCAGTAGGTTTGCTATAGGTGGTAAGTAAGAGGGACTGTGCCTTTTTAGAGGCAGAAGTTGCTACCTTTAGGAATTCTATAGGCCAATATGAAAATATAATTCTGGAATATCAGGAATGCAGCAACCTTGTTCCAGAGGGGGCACATTTTTAGGCTGTGGCTTCAGACAACAAAGGTTTTGGATAGCTGTCAGGTAATTTGAAGTGCATTTTTTGTAAAGGGGTTCCCCCTCACCTGAGGTCCCAGGCTTGTGGGTAGTAGAAATGGTGGTAAAGGAGGGCTAGCTCTAACCTGCAGGCCATCAGCTGGTCACCTCTGTGTAAGCTGCTCATTGCATGTTGGTGTACAAAGCTGGTACCCTTTGAAAATGCATCATCACTAGTTTTAACGACCACTGAAAATATTTTGAGAAAAGAAGGCAAAGTCCCCACAAATACTTCCCTCCCAGATTAACTTTGGGCAGTTTTAACACCCAGATGTCATTGATATCACAGAGTTTCTCTTTGCTCAGACATGGAATAGCTATAGTGATGTTGTGTATATGTATTAAAACTGAAAGAAGAATTTGAAGGAATAATTTATTTGATGTATTGATCTGCCCTCTCACCTTTTTTATCTGCCTTGCCCATTTAGACAGAAAGGTCTTTGGTCATATACTGACCCTGGGAAAGTCAATAATAAAGTGCTGATAGACTTCACCAGAGCCTGTATCTTAGCCTAGGGGTTTTCACTTAGCAGTTCTATGAAGCCTTGATATTTACAAAGCAAGATGGACCAATTATTTAAACAAGGATACAAGGAATGAACAAATAGTTTTGTGAGCACTAAAGAAGAAATACTTGTTCTGGGCTCTGGGTCAATTCTCCAGTGTCTAACAAGACGTGAGTACATACCTCAGGCTTTGCCTCAAGCTTCGTTTTGATAGACTGCTTTCATGAGGCTGTTGGGAAGATAATACTTCAGAGACCTTTGCCACTTTGTCAAATCTAGTTTTAGTTAAGCAGCAGTAATGAAAATTACTGGCTTGGACCAAAGGGAGGAGACACAGAAGGTGATTGCATAAGCCACATATTCTAGAAGAAGATTTTAAAATTAATAATTTGAAAGGAATTTTAATTGGCTCCACATTATTTCAGTTGTACTTTAGCGAGAGCTTTGTAGCATTAGTTGCTAAAGAGAATTTTAATAGATCCTTCCTTTTCACTAAATGCAGTTTTCTAAAGCGTGCCATAATGAAATCTAATAAGCATATATGTTTCTTCAGTCTTAGGATTCCTTTAAAATAAATTAGTTTGGAGGTTTGTCATAAATTATCATAAACCAAAGAAAAGGAGTGAGGGAGAAAAGCAATTCTTTCCAATTCTGGTTGCTTGTCCTCTACATGCACCAAATGATAAAACAGAGATGATAGCTCTGTTTTAAATAGATACCCATACAGCTAAGCATGAATCAAATGAAATGGCTAAATTTGCAGAAAGATATCATCTTTCTAGACTTTAGGAGAAAATAGTCTGGAGTGCTACCAATCAAGTTAATGAAGCATATACTCAATGCTTTTCCAGAGAACCTTAAAACGCAACATGAGAAAAAAGCAAACAAATTAAAGGTTATTTGAAAAAGAACAGCCATAACACACATGGATAATGACTTGCCTGAAGATCTCAGGTTTAAAGACCTGTAGAAATGGAAGCAACTAGCAGAAGAGAGCCTACTCCTATCTCTTAGCCAAATTGCACCCTTTTCATCCAAAAATGACTAAATTGCTGAACTTCTTGTAAATTTGTAATCTGTCTACAAAAAAACTGACAAGTTTTCAAAATTTGAGCACTGATCACTTGTGTAGGTTTTGAGAACCCTCAATTTCTGATAATGTCAGTAAGTGTATTCAGCAGGATAGGGTATTGGGAAGTCAGAAAAAGTTGCCATGCATCTTGGAAAGTCCAGGAATTTTCTGTACTATTGATATTCCTAATTTTCTGAAAAGTGTTATGTTTCCTGGGTATGATTTTGTATTTTATACCTTGACAGCCAAAACGTAGATGCAATTTCAAACTGTTATATACAGTGACATGGCATTTAAGAGCTCTAAGGTATTGATCAGAACACAAAGGAGAATAAATGACAGACTCAGGAATAGATTTAAGTGATGGACTCCAGCTTTATGGCTTTAACAAAGCAGCTGGGCAATAAATGTCTAAATCACACTTACGTTGGTGGCAGTTAGAAGTCAGTGCATAGTTAGAAGATTCCAGATGTGAAGCCAGTGATCTGTGGCAGATTTCCCTCTTCAACCTGTACAAGGACATAATCTTTTCCCCATGTGAACTGATAGAGAGTTTATCAAGAGAGGATTCTTCTAAAGTCTGACTTTTTAGTGCTGCTAGGTGGGTCTGGATTCCACCAGCCTAAATATAGAAATCTCAGTGAATTTTCCAAGTTGGTGGAAAATGTAAGAAATCAAAGACAGAATGGAAACACCCTCAAGATGCTCCTGTTCTCAATTGGCTATATAGAAGTTTGGAGCAACTGGTAACCTAAACTAGGCACTTCAGTTAAGTATCTGAAACTAGACAGGATTAATCTAGCTGTGGTCCATCAGCTAAGTCCATCTCATTTACACTTAAGAAAAGATTGAGAGATTCTAGACAAATTTGTCTTGCCATTTTGAGTATGGAAGATTCATATTTCACTGTGCTTGTATTAGAGGGAGGGGGGAAAGAAATGGAAGTCAGAGGGTGACAGAAATACCTTTTAGATATCCAGAGAATCTGAATATGCTTTCTACTGCTAAGGTATGAAAGACTGTCCAAAAGTGAAGACCAGAATTTGTCTTGTCTCAGACCTAATCTACTCCAGTCAGTGAGTTAGTGTGAGTTTTGATTAAGAATTGAAACAGAGGCATTTAGTCCCTGTCTCATTCTCTGCTACAGTCATTTTCTCCCTCCCACTGATGACAAAAGGAACACTGAGGATAGGAGACAAGTGAATAGAGATAATAATAATAATTGCAAACAAGTAAAAAAGTGTATGTATACTTTTTGACAATCTGCTTCCATATATCATAAATTTATGGTGTACAGCCTCATAAATCCTTCCACCATGCATCATTGTGGAACCCTTCACATGTTTTAAATTCAGAGGGCAATTACTCAAAGGGGGACCTTCCCTGGTGGCTTCAGAAGCAATTAATCCATGGTGTGGTCTCTGCTGTATCACAGGCAGAATGTCCAGGTCTTCTACTTCAGTGTAATTCACCTGGGCCAGCTGCAGGTCCAGAGTGCCTGCACATTCAGAAATGAATTTTTCTCTTTGTGTTTGCAGCAATCCCAAGGGATGTGCTTAGCTTGGACCCTCACCATCTTTGCAAGACAAGTTTATGTCCTAGTGGGATCTGACTCCCAGCACCAAAGAATTCAAACTCAAAGCATTCTGGGGTCCAAATATCTCAGGTGCCTCTGAAACAGTCTTATAAGAACCCATAACAAAATACAGGTAGCTCAGATGGTTAATGTCATCATGCCTTTGTCAAACTGATTCCAGTCTTATGTTTATTCCTGGCATCCAGGATCGCATACCTGAAAAAGGCCTTGTCAGCTTTCAGAGGACAAACGTGTCCATGGCTATGTTCCTTCAGCATGACTCTGTCCCTCGTCTTTGCTAGTTCATTTGTGAGCATGTTAATTGCAGTGACACCGCTTATGGCATAAATTGCCTGTTCGGTCATTTCAATGCATGCCTGGAGATGCTCTTCGGCTGCCTGAAGAATGAGATTGCGAATTCCAAGAGCCATCAAAAGCTGCAGCAAATGCTGCTTTAATCAGTTGATTCCCATTCCTACAAAGGTGATTTCTGAGTACATGTCCTACAACCTGAAAGCAGTATGGGTTTGGAATACACATCACCTTTCTCATCTTGACACCACCAGCAGCTTTAGTAAGAATAACTGTTTTTAGTCTTTTGCAAAACTGACAGATCAGATCTCCCTGATCCCATCACAGCTCAAGATCACCCATGAAGTGGATTCAGCATGAACTCCTTATCACTCTTCTTTGTTGTCTCAAGCTTATAGATAATAAAAAATGCTGGAATATGACTCACAGTCTGCTACATTTTGATAAGTTTCACCAAATGTTTTTGGAAATCTTAGTTATCCAGGGTTTTCTGCCTGAAGTCCTAAAGCTTGAGACTGGCCCCATGATTAATAAAGCTTAAGTAGTGGGTGAATATGACTGGGCTCCCCAGATTTGTATTTCCTACAAAGCATGACTGTGGTCCTGTGGATGTCAAGAGTGACAGACTGTGGAAACATTTACGCTAGCTGTCATTTTTGGAGGTACTCACTGATGACATCTATTGTCACCTAAAGCTGGACTGCTGACCAGCACTATAGTTTTGGGTTTTCTTTGGACCTCAGCATTCATTGGCCACATTTTCAGATCTGAGAGGAGGAGTTTTGGATGATGCATTGGCTTCCACATTACAACACTGTTAGTACTCAAGTACAAAGTTCATAGCTAACATTACTTGAAGTCTGTTGAAAATATAATTCTTCAGTTACCCTAAAAATGTCTCCCTCAGAGGCAAGACTATTTTTGAATTAAGTGTTTTTCTATGATATTATTGAAAAACCCCTTGAACTGCATTTTCTTTGGGGTTTGAGAAGCATTATCTTTTTCTTCCCAGTAGATTTGGTTTCTTCATTTTCAGTTTGTCCTTGTTATTTCTGGGCAGGAAGATGAGGACAGAAACACAATACTTCAGAAAATTATTATGCAGTCATATTTCCAGGACAATGTGATACATAAAATAACAAATCTTTCAAAATCAGAGAAAGTCCCAAATCAAAGTCTAAATTCAGACCTCTTTTCTAAGGGCTGCTGTCTAGGGTAGTTTTGTGTACACCACAGTTCCAGCTTCACTCCTTTAACATTGCCTGAGTTGCAGCCTAAATTGTTAGGAAAAGTTTAGTTATGAACAGCATAATCATACAGTTTTTTAAGGGCTTATTTTGACTGAAAATTTAAGCATTTTTTTTATGGTAGCTCTAAATCCTGTACTCAATAACTGGATGCCAGCAATTGTCAAATATTTCACACCAAGTCCTGATGGCATTTCAGAATACAGGACAATAGTACCTTTGCAATTTAAGCACAGAAGTCAGGAAATGTTAAAGAAAATGACTGAAATGAAAACTAGGCACAATTTAATTTGGCTAACGAAATAACCCTATGTGTTTTACAAGTAAAAAGAAAAAAAAGATAAAATCTCATCCAATTAAAATTAAAGCAGCTTTTTGCTAAAGGAATTACTGAGAAACAATTCAGAAAACAGATACTCATTCCCCCGTATCTTGTCTTCTTACACAATCAGTGGAAACTGATTTCCTTCTAAACAAGGTAAACCACCTAGGTGATTTATGAAAGTTGATCTAGGAGAGCCAGTAGATGTAATCTTTTTGGATTTCAGCAAACCTTTTTTTATTCAGCACTCAGCTGAATAACTATGTTATGTGACGGGTGAGAAAGTGGCTCACAGGTCAGGCACAAAGAGTTATAGTGACTGGGCTGAAATCAGGTTGGTGTCCAGGGGTGTTCTGCAGGGCTCCATCCTCAACCCAGTTCTCCAGTATCTTCATTAATGACTTGAACAGTTTGCCAACAACACTAAATTGGAAAGAGTTGTTGACTCTCTTGAGGGCAACAAATTAGAGAAATTAGAGAGATGGGCAATCACCAACTATATGAAATTTAACAAGGGCAAGTTAAACAAGCAACTGGATTCTAGGACAGGGCAACCCTGGTTGTGTGTATAGACTAGGGAACAAGAGGCTGGAACACAGTGCCACGGAAAGGGACTTGGGAGTCCTGGTCAAAGTCAAATTGAATCTGAGTCAGCAGTGCCCTGGCAGCCAGGAGAACCAACCCTGTCCTTAGGGGCCATCAGGCAAAGCATCACCAGACAGTCAAGAGAGGTGATTGTCCCAAGCTGGGGCAGCCTCGTCTTGAATATCATGTGCAGTTTTGAGCACTGCAGTATAAAAAAGACATTAAGCTGTTAGAGACCATACAAAGGACTACATTTTGACTGGTGAAGGGTCTGGAGAGGAAGCTTTGTGAGGAACTGTTACTTGGTCTGTTCATCCTGGAGAAGAAAAGACTGAGGGGAGACCTCATTGCAGTCTTCAACATCATCATGAGGGGAAGCAGAGGGGAAAGTACTGATCTCTTCACTCTCATAACCAGTGACAGGACTTGAGGAAATGGCATGAAGCTGAGTCAGGGAAGGTTAAGGCTGGATATCAAGATAATGTTATTCACCCAGAGGCTGGGAACTGGAACAGGCTCCACAGGAAAGTGGTCACAGCGCCAAGGCTGCCAGAGTTCAAGAAGTGCTTGGACAATACTCTCAGACACTGAGACTCTTGCAGGGTCCTGCACAGGGCCAGGAGTTGGACTTAATGATCTGATATCCCTTTCAATGCAGTATAATCTGTGATTCTATGATCTAGTCCTGGCAGTTTTCCATACCATTATTTGAACTAAAGGAAGTCCGAATGTAGAGTGGTTGATGAAGTTTTGTTTTTCTGTTCACAGAGATTTATGAACAATAAGTAGCAAAACTATTCAAAATCTCTTAGAATTATTGATGAATTAGAGATATGCTTTGTGCTTACATCAATCGAAATTGTATGGTCCTTCCTGGTGGTGAGCTATGTGCCATATTTCAGTTTCTCCTCATGACAGCTGGCTGTAGTACCTCTAGTGATAGCTGGATTTGTATATATATATCTGTGAATTCCGAGATGGTATTATGCACTTCTTTTTCAAGAATGAACTCTTTGAGCTTCATCATGAAGATTTCTGGTAAATAGCATCTGTGACCAGAATTTGTGGCAAAGGAGATGAGTGGGAATGGCATACAACCCTACACTCTCCTTGATTTCCAAACCCAAAAGTTACTGTGTTCTCAATGTGTTTAGGAAAGTTAATGAAAATATAGTTCTGTACTTGTGCGATGAGTTGAAATAAAAGTCTCCACAATATTTTAAAAGGCAATTTTAGCCCTAATGGAGCCAGTCAATAGATGTCCCAGTATCACTAGATTTGCTTCAATTCCCACTTGAGTCAATGGAGAAAATCCCACTGGCTTTAAGTAGGAATTAGATTAGAAGGATTTATGAAGCAATTGTGTTCTGTCTGCATTAGGAATATGAGTTTCTTGAAATTATCCTATTTTTGAGGAAATCAAATCTCTGTACCTTGTGTCCAGATTGCATATTGAGAAAGAGGCAGAAAAAGCCAAACTTCCACTTAACTCAGTCTGTGTGTAGTGCAATGTGTGGAAAGACAGAAAAATGCCTTCCACTGGAAGAAGCTGGTAAAATCAATAGTCCTATCCTTATCGTTAGAAAATAGTAAGTCTATATAGCAAAAATTAAACATTTACAGTGCTTTCCAATGATGTGTATTTTAACCAATTTTCTTGTAGTCTTTATTGATACATATATTGGGCCTGTGATCCTGTGACAAGTAGCTCTGTTTGAACTTTTTTTTTCCCTATAAAGGAGAAGAAAAATGTGTGTACAGACATGCTTTACAAAATGGATATTTCCATGGTAAAGCAACCTGTGCTGTAATAACTGGAGCAAGAACGCACCTTTTCTTCTCACCTTTGCTCCACTAAGTCTGTGTTCTGTGTGTGAGCTTCTTTTCTCTCTTGCCTCTAACACAGCCTCTTAATTTAGCCAACTGTTCATTTATGAATGAGTTCTGCACACAAAGTTCAGACTATTTTCAAGCTCCTTGATGGCTCAGAGGCAATCAAATCCATCTTCAAATGAAAACAATGAACATAAGTCCAATAAGTCCTATATACTTTTTCTGATATCAACTTCTCTTTTGCCTGCCCTGCCTAGAAGCCTGCATGCTCCTTGTCAGTGAAAGAGATCACACTTCACTCAGCAATACTCAGAGACTTTGATTTAAGACAAGAATTCTACTGCTGCCTATTTTTATAGCAGAGGTTTATATATATGTGTTCTGCAGTTCAGTGAGGTTAGAGGTGTGTCATGCTGTAGAAGCATCTGTGATTTTTATTCTCTCTAGTTTCACTGGAAAGGTCTTAATACTTTGTATTGAAATTTTTCCATTATTTAAAAAAACATTTGATACTTTAACAAATATGTTTGTATTTTTCAAACAACTCAGCATCTGACCTGTCATTACACAGGTATAATACAGCATGGAGGAAACATGAGAGGCTGTAGTCCCTTTGCCCAAATTATCCAGAGAGCAGCTGCGGTCTTGTAGCCTCTCTTTTACATCTCAGCCAGATCCATATTTGTTACCAGGACTTCTATTGAGAAGTCATCAGTCTTGGAGTGAATGATAAAATAGGAACTGATTTCTTTTGGAGAAAGACTCTGAAAAGTCTTTAGTGTTATAATCAGTCATACACAAATGAGTTCACACAGAGGTTAGAGTGCCAGCAAAGAGGGATAATGTGGACAGAACTGTAGGTCTCTGTATGCTTTGAAAGTTGTAACTTGACTATAATATTACACAGTCCTTAAAAAACATTAAAAATGAATAGTCTAATGGCAGTCAGATACGTACTCAGAAAGATTCAGTGTCTTCAAAATTATAGTGTTATGAATGTTAACCAAACCAGTCATCAGATGAGATAACTGGATGAGAATTCCTAAAGTGTTTTATAATGGCTGTGGACTACAAAGTAAATCATACATACACATTTTACAGTTAAAAATAAATTAAGCTCATGTGGCTACAGAAACTACTGCTGCTGTAGTCTGGGGGGAGATGTGTCCCCCAGTATCATTCTTAAGTCCAAACATCAATAAAAATGTATAAAATATAGAAACAATGCAATGAAATTGAGTGTTTTGAAGCTGCTGCATTTGATAGCTAATTTAAATATTGTAACTTAATGTTTTATTTGTATTATATTTTCTTACAAAATACATAAAACAATAGTTAACTCTGATAGTGATGCAGCTGAAAAATTGTGAAAATTAGAATCCTGACCCCAGAATTTTCTTGTGAATATGGAGCAGGATATAGTGTTTGGATGCTCAGTTGCATTCTGTAATTTTGGAACACGTAGTTGCAGTTGAGGTACCTCTGTTCCCTGCAAGTCATTGGAAGAATTAAGACAGTTCTGGAACTATAGCATAAAACAGAAGGTGTTACTGAGCACCAACAGAAGTAAGTTTGGAATGGTCCTGGGCACCCAAACCCAGAAGTGTGGAGTGGTTGTATGGAGTCAAATCACAGAGTGACAGAATATGCTGACATGGCAAGGACCCACAAGAATCACTGAGTCCAACCCTTAGTCCTGCATAGGACCATCACCAAGAATCACACCATGTGCCTAAGAGTATTGTCCAAACACTTCTCAAACTCTGTCAGGGTTGGTGCTGTGACCAGTTCCCTGTTCCAGTGCCCAGCCACCTTCTGGGGGAAGAGTCTTTTTCTAACATCTCACCTAAACCTTCCCAGCACAACTTCAGGTTCTGTTACAGGTCACCACAAAGAGATCAGTGCCTGTCCATTTTCTTCCCTTGCCTGGCTGGCGATGCTTTGCCTGATGCCCCCCAGGACATGGTTGGCTCTCCTGGCTGCCAGGGCATTGCTGACTCAGATTCAACTTGACATCAGCCAGGATCCCAGGTCCTTTTCCACGGTACTGCTTTCCACCACCTCATTCCTTGTCTGTATGAACATCCAGGGTTGTCCCATTGCAGGTGCAGAATCTGGTACTTTGCCTTGTTGAACTTCATATGGTTGTTGATTACCCAGTCTAATTTGTTGAGGTCTCTCTGCAGGTTGTCCCTGCCTTTCAGGGAGTCAGCAGCTCCTCCCAGTTTTGTGTCATCCACAAACTTGCCGAGTATCTCTTCCAGTCCTGTGTCCAAGTCATTTATGAAGATGTTGAGCAGCACAGGGCCCAAGATGGAGCCCTGTGAAACCCCACCAGTGACAGGTCTCCAGTCCGATGTTACCCCATTCACTATTACCTGTAAATATTTTCTGAACCTTCCTCTTCAAAAAAGAGACAAGAAAAACCTCACTTTTGTTTGAAAATTGTCAGCTGGAAAAACTTTGTTTTTGAGATGAAGCTTTTAGTTTTCAGACTCCAGTGCCAGGACTGTTTATCCATTTCTTATGACTTTTTAGGCACAGTCCATAGGGAAGGCCAAGAACAGAAAGCAGAACAAGATGTCTCTTTCTTACAAACCAAGGGTCTAGTCACCCATACTCAGTGTTCTCCTGCTTTTCCTTTTTTTTGTGCAATGACCCTTGTCTTTCTTCCTGTGGCACAGCTTCATGCTGCAGGAAAGGATAGAAAGTGCATTTCCACTGCCTTACTGATCCAACTGTGTTTAAACAGGAAGGTATGAACCTGAAACTGAAGGAAGATCAAATCTTTCATATTCTTAAGAAGTCTCATAAACCACCGAACAGCTCAGTAAAACTGATCCAATGTCCTTCCCTGCATTTTACATGAAGCTCTCTTTTGCACACAGTATTAAGTGCCAGCAGCAGCTCTTAAACGTACTTTGAGGAAACACACTTAATAACATTTAGAAATCTACCTCATAGAAGTAGAAACTTTGAGAATCCTTCCTGGGCTCTGGTATCACAGAATCACAGGAAGGTTGAGGTTGGAAGGGACTTTTTCTCTAACCCTCCTGCTCAAGCAAGGTCACCAAGAGCAGGCTTCTCAGACACTGTCTGTGACATGAGCAGAGGGTTAATGTAATAACAGTTCTGTCTTCCTGCAGAAACAGGACTTTTTAAATTTCACTGGAAAAAATATCAATTGTCTGAGGAACCATTCAGGGTTTTTGAGGATTAAAGTTTTAGATGTGTACTTAGGGACTGTCTGGACATATTCTCACTTTTGGTGGATTGCTCTAGTGTATGTGATTTTTCAGATTAGATATAATGGATATCCAGAAGGTTAATGTCTATGAACCCCCACGGGGTATTTCACAGGCTGAAAACAATTCAGTTTAATAGGGAGGGGACCCTACTGGTATTACTTTATCAGATGTCACAAGTGTTGGAGCCTTTAGGGAAGGATTTAGTCCCTTCATTCAGGTATACAGACATTCTGCTATGAAGACTATACTGGTAAGGGCTGAAACAACTAATGAAGATGCACTTTTGGAATATTTCTATATTAAATGTCTACCCAGGGAAGGGGAGATGGGAGTTGTTGTGGATATTACCCTGAAGCACAGCGGAGGATTTAATGGATGCTTTTCTTTCACCCTGGGACAAGTCCAACCCTGCTCATTTATTTTTTCCTGCTGTAAAGTTTCCTATAATCTTAGTTCTTTGGATGCTGGCCCACTCAGCACTTTTGCTTTAAAGATGGCCTGTCTGGTGTTTATTTTGCCTTTTGACAGCACAAGTTTAAAATTTGGAAAAGATTGGGTAGCAGGAATAGCAAATACCGTGATTACATAAATCATAAAAAGGGTAAAAGCTGAAGTTCTCTGCACCTTGTAATTTAGCCATTTCCAACCTAGTTAGATAAGAATCCCTGTAATGCAGTGCTGGACTTTGAGTACAATATTATTTTTGTTAGCCGTGATTTCACCCTATGGCACTTGTGGCAATCAGTATGCTTGTTTCCTGAACACGTACTCCCTGTAATGCAGGCAGTGGCAGAAGGAGGTGAGTGAAAGAGCTGTTAATTTTCCACCATGAATGAATACTCTATTCTACTTGGTAGGTGTTTCTTCCCCTGCAAGTTCAATAAATATTTATGTCAGCCCTGCTGTCAAGTTAGCACTCAGTAACAGACAGTTGCTAAATTAAGATACTTTCCTTCTCAGTAATGGAAAGCTAATAATGCAATTGCCATATGCAAGCCTTGGAGAAGACTTGCCTTATAATTATCATTAAAGGTTGAACTGCAACTCTAAGAATAATAAAACACAGGGGTAGTCTGTGTTACCATGAGGTGGATTGAGGTAACACTGAGACAACATAAAGGAATCAGGTTCCCTTCCTTGGTAGTGCTGTTTCACAGAGACAGCTGCCAAGTGAACTTCAAGCTGAAAATTGCAGAAATGTTGGGAGGTGGTGCTGCAGACTATGACCTGCTCACAGAGGTGTTCCTTCATCATTGTGTCCTGGCAGCTGTAGTTGTAGGCTCCAGAACAGACAGATGTGTGCTAATAGGCAAAAAGTGTAAGAAAACTGCCACACATTCAACCAGACCTACTTTTTGCTTTCGTCCATCCTTCAGCTTCTCTTAGTCGTTATTGTTGTATCCTCAGTAGAATGGGCAGATTTACTGTTCCTTTTTGCAGCTACAGTTCAGGAAAGAGATCTTGGAACTATCACTGACAGATCTATGAAATCATTGTTTCGATGTGCAGCACCAGCTAAAAAAGCCAGCACAATATTAGACACCAGCAGAAATGGTATTTAGAACAAGACAGACATCAGTATTTTGCCATGACATAAAATAGTCAGGCACCACCTTTGGTGCTGTGTGCAGTTCTAGTCTCTGTGTCTCAAGGACATGGGTGGATTTAGAGAAAGGCGAATAAAATTATCAACATGATGGGACAATGCTTTGTGCAGAGAAACTGAAAAGACTAGGAGTTTCTCTGAAGGGAATGGATACAGGGAATACAGAACCACTTTTTACCAAATTCCATGTGACCATATTTAGGCTGGACACAATGAAAACTAAGAAGGTAGTTCACCAAACACTTGATTATGGACTTTGCAAACTTCACAGAATGATATCTCACAAATCGCTGAGGCTGGAAGGGCTCTCTGGAGATCAGTTTCCCAAGCTCAGGGCAGGGGTAACTAAAGCTCCATGCTCAGGGCCATGTCCATCTGGGTTGATTATGTCCATGGACTCCACAAACATTCTGGTCAACATGTACCAGTGCTTGACCACCCTTATACTAAAATGTTTTTTCTTGTGCTTACATGGAATTTCCTGCATTTCAGTTTGTGCCCATTGCCTCTTGCCCTGTCACTGGGCACCATTGAGTAAATCTGGCTCCATCTTTCTTGCTTACCACTATCAGATGTTCATACAGATGGTGAAGATCCCCCCCAAATCTTCTCTTCATCACGCTGAATAGGCTCAGCTCCCTCAGCCTCTCCTTGACTGAGAAATGCTCCTCTCTTAGTCATCTCCATGATCCTTCACTGCACTTGTTCCAGTATGTTCTTGTCTCTCTTGCCATGGGGAGCCCAGGATTGGACACAGCAGTCCAGGTGTGTCTCATGAATGCTGAGTAGAGGAGAAGGACTATCACCCTCAACCTGCTGGCAATGTTATTCTTAATGCAGCCCAGGAAGCTGTTGCTGCAAGGGCACATTTCTGGCTCATGTTCAGCTTGATGTCACCAGGATCCCCAGGTATTTTTCTGCCAAGATGCTTCCTAACTGAATGGGTGACAACATATACTCATGCACAGAGCTATTTTTCTCTAGGCACAGGACTTTGCATTTTCTGCCTGTCAAGGTGCCTCTAAATGGCAGCACAGCCATCTGGTGTATTAACCACTCTTCCCAGCTTTATCATCTGCAAAACTGCTGAGAGTGCACTATCCAGGTCACTAATAAATATATTAAACTATATTGGCCCTAGTATTGATCCCTGGCATACACAGCTGGTGTCTGGCCTCCAAATGGACATAGTGCTCTTTGCAGGAGACTGTGAAGGTAGACAAGTATCAGCAGATCCCTAAGGTTCCTGTTAAAAACGAATTAGACAAATTAATGGACAACAGCTTCCTAAGCAAATACTAAAAGCAAATATCAGGGATATGCCCTCTAACATGCCTAGTCCAGCAATTAAGCATACTGGGAAGAGGGTCAGATGACAGAGGCTGGCCAGCCTTTGGGGAAAACTCTTGCAGTATGAGAGATAGTACTGATACATAGGTCATTAGTGTGCTCAAGTATCATATTTCTCTTTCTTTTCCTGCTGCCATTCCAGGCCAGGGTCTGTATGGTAACAGTTCAGAAAGAGAAAGCCCATTGTTGTGTTAACTGTGGGATCTGGTGCGTTCTTCTTTTTCGCTCTCCAACCATTTCTCTTCAGCTTTATTGATTCCAGATTTCACTGGTTTCTTGACATCTGTCTGGCACTAGTAGCACAGCTGCATATACCCTTCTAGACCAAGTAAGCTCTCTTCTCACACAGCTGACGAATTGAGACACCCTGGCATACTCACTGGCCACTCTATACTCTGCCTGCACAGAGAGATAGCTTTCTCCTAGGAAAAACTATCCCAGGATTTCCCTGTATTTTTGGCAAGGACCATAGTACTGGAAAAGTATGTCTTACCTATTGTTACAACCGATCCCTGAAGGTGGAGTAATTGAGGTTCTTATTAATAGATCTTTTAGGGCAGATTAGAGTAAAATGACAGTGAATATATATGCATTTGTGTTTGCATACATGCATACATACATACATACATATATATATATATATATGGGAGATTTATTTTAGAACAATCTGGCTGCAATGGAAGAGAGGTATTATTTTGGATATTACTATTATCTATGGTAATATAGCAATATACACATATAATGATCACTTAAGAAAATATCACTTCAGAAAACACATAAGGAAAAGAAAGGAAGAAAAAAGGATAAGAGTAGATAGTGGGGAGGAAAGATCACCACCCATGATCCAACAGCAAGACTTAATCATTGCAATTTCAGTGTCCCTTAGTTGAGGTGATGGTTGCAGTATTGATCCTTCAGGGGTGGGGGAACCCCACAAAACAAAAAGTCCAATGGGTTAATATGCATTCAGGTTCAGCTGAGAATGCCCCATTACTTCCCCTGAAGGGGAAATTTTACACTGTCTGTTGTAACACTGTGGATTGTGCACAGTCCTCTCATGGAAGGCCCCAGAAATGAGTCTGAGGGTGTTTCAGTGATCATTGGTGGTTGCACTTGGAGTTGTCTTTGTTTGACCAATGATGTGTGTATGAGCAGTTGCTTCCTTTCACACAGTTTGCCACAGCGGAAATTTTTGTCTGGATGTATTAACCAGAAGGTACCTGGAATTAGTGCCTTTCTGTTGCAAATTCCTTCCTTCTGTGCTTATCTCAAGTTTTCCTCTATTGTGTCTTATGGCAAGTCACTTCTGTGGTCTTGACACTGTTTAAGACAGGTAATTGTTCCCTTTAAGTCCTCACACCTATACTGTGAAAATTTTGAATAGGGAGGCTATGCATGAACATGACAATGTTGTCAAGGGTCATCCCATGTGGTGGTGTGGATAGTGCGTTGTCAGATGTGGAGGATGGCACACTGAAGAACAGCATCCCTGTATGGGGACATTCTCGAGAGTCCCAGAAAAGCCACTTTAATGTTTATCAATGGGGGTACTCATCATGCTGCATGCTCTAGGCAGAGTAGCTAGTCAAACAATTTGTCACTGAAAGCATAGAAATAAATGCATACATAATACCAACAAGAACTTTGTTGCCTTAATTGGGTTAGGGATTAGTCATCTTGAGAAAGGAAAAGTTACACAATCAAAAAGCTAGTGATATATAAATACACATATGCATATACACACACGCACCTACTCTCGGTCACACAGACACACATACATATGTGCATGCACATTAGCACCTCCCAAAAAGTAACATATGGTTTGCTGCGTTTCCAAGGCTGGAGGACTGAAGCTCAGACCATGCTAGAGGTGGTTGCATTGCTGGATATTAAAAAGTCAGCACTTAGCAGATAAATGTGGCAGATTAAAGGGCACTTTCCCTTCCTCCCACACACATGCTGGAAAGAGGAGATAATTTATAATACGCTGCAAAATGTTGATTTTGAAATGTTACATTCTGTGGATAAAAATAAGTGACTATTTATTACTTTTGTGTTACTGTGGGTGCTTAGCTCTTGATTTTTTTGATCTCTTTCTACTCAAAGTAAGAAAGAAATCTTGTCTCATTGTTTATGGTGCCAGGTTAACTCCCAGAATCACATTTTTGAAATGATGTTTGTTGCCCCTTGAAGGGGAGAAAAATCCTATCTTAGATATATAATTTGTATAGAAATATTGTTTCATCTTGAGAAAACCAGGCATTCAAATCCTCTAAATATATTTTATGTGGATGCAAGTTCCCTGGACTTAACAGGGAGGCTGACTCATATTAGTCCCTCTGACCACTGGAGATAAAATGTGTTTTTAAAGTGAAAATAATTGAACAACTTGTGCATTACTGCAAGCTGCTGTGAACACTGTACAGTATTTGACACAGTATGCTGAATCCTACTGAAAAGTATGTGTTCCAAGTCATGTTTTATTGTGGTGTTATAGAAATGACAGAGATACAAGGGTGACAAGAACCAAAATCCAGTGGGTTTCTGGAAAAGGTATTCATGATAAGAGATACTTTCACAGCAACCTGTGTATGTTTACTGTACAAGACATAACATATTTGTCAGTGCTCTGAAAGGATCACTCACCATCTGGCTCCACTCCCTTTTGGATGGACAAGACATCGCAGAACATCTGGGACGACTTGGACAGGAATCACTGATGCTTTTAATTGTTGAGATACTCCCTCCTCACGGCCGACAGAGCCTGCAGGGTTGCAGGGCTCTGGAAATGGTCAAAGCCTGTCCCAGTCAACACAGCTTCTCAGGACCCCCAGCTAAGCTGTACCTCAGTTATTGTGTCCTTTCCTTGTCCTGAGGTCTGCAGCTTCTTTCTACAGATTTCCAGTGTCATTCTGCTTATATGGAAACCAGGACCCCAACAATTCCCAGGAGCAGATGTGCTCAGCCCTATTTTGCCTTCGTGATGAGTTCAGTGGGAGCAGAAACTCTTGCTTTTATACACAAGGCAAGGATTCAAATTATCCTAGTCCAAGATAGCTGCTCCAGAGCCAGGCTGATTGTGGTGTTCATAGGGGTTCAGCCAAAACAAATGGTGCCCTTCCCCAAAATAGAAAGAAAAAAAGTGGTAGTGTGGGATAGACCAAGCTCTGCTTTTCTTTGCCCTTGAAAGAGAAAAAAGAGCTTCTTTATCTCTAATAGACTTCTTGCTCAAACACATTGCTGGGGAAACTTGAAGGGCTATATTCTAGAAATTCTCTTTCAGTTCATAGTCTCAAAGGTTGTGTGTGAAATTGTGTGTACTAAAATAGATAAAAACAAATTGTTCCCTCCTCTGTATTTATTATGGATCCAGTATTTATTTAAAAATATATTAAGAGACTCTTGCTGTATAACCAACTGCTACATTGGGGTATGAACCAGAATGTGATTCCCCATTCACAAAGAGTTTTCTTCTCTCCTTTATTTGATTTCTAATCTGTGCTAAGGCATTTGTGAATATGATATCTCAGCCCAGACAGGAGAATTCTTATTCTGAAGAGAGTGGAAATTGCTGAATATTTCAGTTTAGCATCCATTTACTAAACCAAATAACTTCTTGAGGATGTGTGTGAGGGGGAGGGGGGAGGAAGGGGAGAGAAAGGGGGGGTGAGATGTAAGGTTCATTTTGTAGCTCTGTATTCCTATTTCAAGTGAAAGGAAAATATTTAACCAAATCTCTCATTAATGAGACCCTAAAGAACAGTCTAAACTTCTAAACATTTCTTTTTCACCACAGTAACAGAGTCCAAAGACTTTGATTAAGCTTTTCATACCCAGAATGACATTCCTCCCACATGCCCTCCTACCAGCACCCTAAATTTGCAGGCAACTTCAAATACTTTTAAATATGAATGTTGAAGGACTTTTTTGCAGACTACATCCTCTTTGCAAGTGGTGGGCAAATCTGTCAGAATTTTGTCTTCTGCCAACAATGAGGAGAAAAAAAATATCAGTCACTCAAAACATAAAAAGCTGCAGTTCTCAGGCTTTCATTCACAGTATACACACTCAAGAAAAATAAGTTGTATGTACATGTCTAGTAAATACCCTATAGAACTATTAGCCAGATAACAAAACTAAATTGATCTGGCTGTTATGAGATTTTCAGAATTTGATCCATCATACCCATTCTAGCTAAGGTTAAGAAAAAATCCCCACAAAACCAGACTTCCAAAGCCTCATGTTCTTTTAGGCACAGAGCAGCTTTCCTCCCGCATTTTTATATTTTAATCAGCTTCATGCAGCATGTTCAATCCTCCATGAAGGCAATTCAATTCCCAGAGCCAGCAGCTTTATCATATATTTTTCGCTAACTTAAAACAGAATTCACTTCCAAGTGGTAGCAGAAAGTGATTGAAAAACTAGAACTTATTTACTTAAGATGTCCCACTATACATAAGACCTTTCAATTATTTTACAAGTGGCACAGAAAGCTATAACTGGGATAGTCTGTTGAGGCAACTTCTCAATACAGAAGATAAGTAATTTAGGAGACTACTTGTCTCTGCTAGTTAATGGCTATATGATACCACAGTATAAATCCATTACCTGGGTTTCCAAAACACAGAGTCAAATGTCTCTCAGTTACAAAGGTGTGAACACCAGATTTTAAAAGATTCTTCCAAACATATTATAGTGTAATAAGTTTAGTTACTGAGCACCTATATCCTCCATGCTATTATGTTCAAGTCTGTAGAGACTAAAATCCACCTACATACCATCCACCCCAGGTACAAGAGGAACATTTTCCTAGCACACAAGCATCCCAATCTGGGCCCATATTTTCTCCTGTTTTCTGTTATCTGTACCAGATACCATCTCTTCTCCTGGCTCAACGTAGCACTGCTCTCATGTGTGTGGGAAGAAGCATTTTGGCACGATGGCCACACACCAGTTGACACAGTGGCAGTTTGTCCAACAAAAGAATAATTAGCTCCCTAATTTATTTTGCCATTGAACACTTGTGATGAACAGAATCATGGAATACCTCACATTGCAAGAGGCCCATAAGGATCATCTTGTTCCATCCCTGTTCCTCATCAGGCTACCTAAAAGTAAACCATAGATTAAGAGTGTCATCCAGAGGTCTCTGGTCCTCTTGCAGTGGGATGTTTCCAGAATGTCTTATTTGATGGTTTTCTTTCATACATCTCGCTTCAGGCAGGTCTGTATTCCTGGAGGTTACAGCTGTTGTCAACTATGCATTTACTATTTCAATGAAATAACTCATTTTATTCCCTACGATTTTTCAAAATTCACCAAGTACCAACCTAAAAACAGCTCACATCTGCCCTTCATTTGAGGGCAAGCTATCAGCTTTTTGTTTTCCCTTATAAACAGCATAGTTCTACTATACTGTCTGTAGGTCATGTATTAACATGGCTGCCTCAGAGAAGAGACACATGTTTAAGACACATCTAAGACATAAACACCAATTAAGATTAGTTGGATTAGGCTGCAGTATACACTCTTCAATACGATATATTCTCCTTGATATAACAGACTGGGTATTTCTTAATGGTTAGTGGCTACTCTATAGAGGCAGACAGATCTCTAGCTTGAAGGGATCCATGTGTTTAAGAATGGATTTCTAGACCTACTTTTTACAGAGACAATCTGTAAAACTTTTCTATGTAATCTGATTCATTGAAATGTCTCTTTTAAATAATTTTTATTCCTTTAGTAATATCTATCTGTACAAGTCCATATGAGGTTCTTTCTCGTACTATTGTCATCAGTGAATGAAAAGGGAGATCCTGAGTCATTAAATGTAGTAGTTGTTGGCATGAGTAACAGTGTAAAATAATTATTTTTATGTATTATGACAGTAGATGTGTTCATCACAACTATTTTATAAGGAGGAAAAAATGTCTGGTGCAGTTCATAAAGGTTTAAGCAAAATCCCCGAGTAAGAAAAATCAAAATTAACACTGTTCTGCAAGAGCCTTTCAAATTAAAGCCTGTGGAACAGATAGCCTGATCATAGTTCTCAAGTAAATGGAGGGCTTTGCTAGAGAAACTGAGCATTGTAGTTGTAGCCAATATCTGGCTTAGAAATGTTTCATAAGGCCAAATGTACTTTGCCTAGTATTGTGTAATGATAGTAATACTGCTTGTATCTATGTATATATTTGTCTCTGTTTAAAAGAAAACCCTGATGTCCATCAAGGAAAGTGAGGTACCATTCGAGACTAGGAAGGGGGCCCTCTCCCCAAAAGCCACCACAACCTTTGAAATTAAGAGACTTCAATCAGAAAATGTAGAGAAAAAGAAAAAGTAAAGAAAAAGTTCTTTACTACAAATATATATATGTATAACTAAAAGAAAAAACCCAAAACAAACCAACAGAACAGAACAAACAGCAACACCATAACTAAAACTTTCAAACAAACCATGTCCTGTCTCTGCCCCCTTGGTGCAGTTGTAGCTGCAGCCACCAGGGGGCGCTGTCACCCCCGGGGNCGGTGTATCCATCGTGGATCCAGGCAGTGGGGATTGTCCCCTCAGGAGAACAGCGCAGGGCACGTGGAGTCAGGGGAGCCCCCTCCAAGTGCTTCCACCAGTCCAGCAAATGGTGGCTGGTACACAAAGCAGCCAGAGAAGAGAAGTATGGCAAAAAGCTAGAAACCTCTCTCCCCACCCACCTCCACCAATCCTCTCCCAAGCCATTGTGTTGGAACGCAAAGCTATCAGCCATCCCTTTGTTTCGCCTTTAGACATTTAGCTGGCTCTGGGAGCAGATAGTGGGGGGTTGGGCTTCAACAAGCCATTTGTCCTGGCCTCCAAGTCCCAAACCACGGTGGTGGTAAAGGACAGAAAAAAAAAATCCATGAAAGATTTTGAAACTATTAACAATATTTTAAAACAATTCCCTATGGAGTCAACGGCAATTTAGTCCCACTGACTCCAAAGGGAAGGTGGGGATAAACCTTAGGATTTGCCTTGAACAAGGCAAATGATCAAGGCTTGTGGCAATATAGTCATCAAATTTAATCAGTAAATTGGGCAGTTTTTTGCAAAAACATTTAAAAAATCCCTGTGAGTGTTATGGGTACTACAATGTGAGACTTATTAAAGATACAGCTGAAATAGTTTCTACTTTTAAAGTATGATAGGAGCAATTCTAATAGCAATATATTATTTTGAAAAAAAAACAACAACCCAACATAAAGTATAACTTCAAAGTAATTTAACTATAAATTTGTCTTTGTGTCATCTGTTAAATAATTTGTCAAAGATTTCTAATTGAAAATTTCTTATCATAATTGGTTTAAAAGCTTGGTGAAAAATATTCTTCCTTTCTGTATGTCTAAAAGTTTGCTGTTACAGAAATGGGCTCCTTATTGTATACTCAATCCCCTAAATATTTATTGCTGCAGCAAAATGACTGAGACTGATATGTTTAGTACTGGGAAGTTTTCAGGACGATTCAGTGCTGAGAATGGTCACTGGGGGTGGAATGGCAGAAAAGATATGAGCTGACCTAACAGCTGCTTGCAACAGAGAGCAGCTCTGTTGTGAGTTGTGATCCTGCTTCTTCTCACCTTGCCACTTCTTCCCTTTGGTCCTGTTTAGGCAGGTTATTCCTCTTGATTGTGCTCTTGCATGCATGTGGGGCCTTTGATAAGCCAATTCATCTTGTTCAGCTGGTTCTTATTCTGATGAGATGGTGAGCTGAAGGGGAGTCAAACTGAGGTCAGGGGTGACAGAGTTTGGGAACAAGGTGCTGGGGTGGGAGCGAGGGCATGAAAAGGCAGGGAGGGAAGTAGGAGGGAGTAGGGAGTTGCTGTATCTGAATTTATCCTGGCTCATTGCTGTGGTGTCAGTCACTTTTTTATGTGAGAAGGGTGGAGCAGAAAAGACAGACAGACACACATTTTTCTTTACAATTCTTTTTGATCCAGCTGTATGGGAAAAGAAAGCACTTTACATTTAATTGCTGCAACAGAAAAAATTATGGGGAATGGCAAATGAGGAAGGAGGCTTGTTCTGGGAGGGCAGAGGTGCAGATCAGGCTTTGAATCCATAATGAGGAGAGTCAGTATGTGAGTGACTCCTCTTTTGTTCCTCCATCGTCCCAGGGCTTGTCAGTGTTGTGAATGCACCTTCCTGTTCTCCCTTCTCTGTTCCACCATGTATGGGAGATTTTACATGTGTTGGACATGGTTGCATACTGCAACCTTGCTCCACTCAGCTTTCAAGGTTGCTTTCTCATAACAAGTGACATTTGTGTTTTGTGTTTACAGCTCCAGGTCATCGAGAATTGTCCTATGCCTGTATCACCAAGGCTTCTTTTGTCATCTGATGCTTGCGCTGTCGTGGACCCTGGCTAAAAATGACAGAACAATCCCTTCTGGCAACAGCGATCTGTTGGACCTTCACTATATTGTACTCACTAACCTGTGTTTTTGCTGATGTAAATGAATGTAATGATGAGGGTTTTTTTTGTGAGACCTAACAAAGTAGATCAGTATCTATCCCAATGCAGAACTGAAAGAAGTGGAAATCTTTCCTTTTAATTCAGCTGTTTTTAAATTAAGTCCTTATTGAAATTTTAAAATAAATAATATGTTGGTAGATACTTGTAAGTGAACAGATGACAAATTGCTGAACGATGCAAAACTGCAAATAAGTAAATATTAACATTCAGAGATCAAAAATAATCTTTGGTAGGAGACAACTGTAGTATGAAAGAATATTTAGGTGTTTGATTCCCTTAAAATGTTCCTTGACCACCAAGAAAAAAATATGAACTTTGGGAACATTTTGAGGGCAATGTTTCTTTAAATAAATATGGTAGAAGGAATGAAGATGGTTGAGTTCAACATAGTTGTGGAAAGAGATGTAGTAACTGTGGAGCTTCAAGTTTGGCTTTAATATTTTTGAAATTGTGGAGTTGTTTCAGAGCTGTCCAAGACAAAGTCTATAAAAAGCCCTTCAGAATTTGAAGTTAACTATGCACACAAAAAAAGTGTGTGAAAATTAGACAGTAGTGAGCCATAAGATATTCAGACCGTCACCTCTGAGACATCACCTTCATCCACTTAACAATCTCTTCTCTTCACTGCAGGGAAAGCCTAAAGTATGAACATCATCTACTTTCTGATGAAGTGCATCTTACAATCAAATTATGTCTTACATTGTTTTAGTTCCAACTTTTCTGGTCTGCCATCAATATGGAAATGTTCAACTCCACTTCCCTATTCTTTCTCTACAAGCTGAAAATAGGAGTCCATGAAAAACTATTTAGATTCTTCACCAGAATTTTATTTCGAGGCTTTCCCTAAAGCAAAATAATGTTATGTACTTTTCCTTTTTTTTGTATTTTTCAAATCTGCTAGAGAACATGGAGAGAAAGAATTTTGTAGTGAAAGTACCTGTTCGTTGTGCCTTTGTCACTTTTTTAATGAAGAAAACCATCACAGAGCTGTTATAATTGCCTGATTATGCTGCTTTATGACTCATTGGCTAAAAATTTAAGCCTCTACAGATGCAAACCTAAAATAGAAATTCGAAGTCTTACATGGCAAATTTTATTTCTTTTGTTTGTCGCTTCTACTCAACAAGTTGGCTCAAGAATGCAGTAACTTCAAAAGGTAGGAGTTATCTTTTTTTCTTTGGGATATCAATTCAAAGTTGAGAAGTGGAAACAGAGAAGAAAATAAATTGTGGATTTTTTTTTAAATGTTTCTAACAAGAAAATCTGAACTCTCCCGGCCTTGGTTTCCTAGCTTGATCAATCACTATTTTCAAAATCCCTTTTGGGGAGCACTCATGCTCAGACTGTTTGCCAACAGCTGACATGTGTGGTTCAGTTGTGCACTGTTTGACTTTAGCAAGATTTCTGGGTAGCCACCACATCCTGAAGAAGCTAACTGTAGGCTGTGAGTGTAAGGTAATGTGTCACTGCCTTTTGAGAGTAGAGCAGGCTATGGTGGTGTGTGTCAGGGTCACTAAAGCAGCCTGCTGAAATCAGTGACATGTCACAGACAGTTGTATATGGCTGTTTACATTGTATGTCAAGATAAAGACTTCTTAAAAATTGTAAATGATGCAAAGTATACCAGAGGCAATGTTTGGAAAAGAGTAAATATCTGAAACAAAGGCTAGAAGTGAGGAAAACCAAACTAAAAGAAATGTGGGAGCACTAAAAACCAAACAAAATCACCTTCAGCTGAAATGTAGTAGCAGAGTCCTGGAAAACAGTAAGGTCAGGATGTGACATCCAGATGTGGGCAGATGGAGTCTTTGAAGAAGAAGATTTAGAACAGTTAGCATTTCACTCCTATTGCTGGACCTGGATCTACAGGTCCCTTTAACAGTCTGCACTTAAGCCAAGATTAATAACAGTGAAGAATACTGCCTTCTCAAGAAAAGCAAAGTAACTAAAATATGTAGGTTCCAAATTAAACTTCAAATAGAAGGAAAGTTCTTTGGAAAGTTTTTGACTGTCATTAACTTAGCAAATCAGGCATGAGATCATGCTGTTTTGTCATATTTCATTACTGAGATTTGATTTTGATTGAAATCAGTCTAAATCAATAGATCGAACCTGGGCAAATGGAAATATTGAAAAACACTTTAAAAGGCTAGAAAGCAAGAGGTAGATACTGTAGACATTGACTAAGGAAACATGAAACTGCAAGAGTGGAAAGATTTGAGGAAGGCAATTATATCAAAGAAATGCTATAGAGCAAATGTCTACAAAGTTGTAAAGTTGTAACAAGAGCATGAAAGTGGAAAGTTACATGGATACTAACATGTCTCCAACTGGAAAACATTAAACCAACTGTAAGGTAGATTAGTCTTTTGCAGGAATATGCAATCAGAACCAGCAAAATCAAAATGGAACAACCTGCAAGCACACTGATAGTGCCTGATGCATATTTATCAGGGTGGCAACACAAACAGGAGTGAAGAACAATTCTAGAAAGAAGCAAAGTGCAAAAGTTGTTAGAGGAAAATGTACCACTTCAGTGGAGTGATGGAACTGTTATGAATTGTTAACTGGGGGCTAATGCTTGGGTAAATATATCTGAAAATATTGTAGATTATTAGGATGAGAAACTTAAATATGTAGAATGAGAACCACTACAACTGAGGGCTCACAGAGAAGACCTAATTTCTCTGTTCTGTTCTGTCAACTTCTGTGTGTGAATTTGTACAGAAACCTGTAAGAAAAAGTGAGTCTCTTTATTTACAGTGAGCCAATAATGAGTCTAACACATGGCAAATCCTTGGTTTGCTTAAGACAGTGCCTAAAGGCCGGTTGGGCATGAACAAATGCAAAGGAAATGTTGAATAAATCAGTATGTCAGAGGAGTTAGGGAGACAAATATGTATGTTTGCAAGGAGTATATTTAAATGTTGACTTACTTTTCTCTGAGATTGCACATTCTATGTAAAACACAGTATGCCATGTATTAAATTAGTATTTGCCGAACTGAGAAACCCATAGATTTTATTTGATGTTTGTTGGTCAAAAGATTTGTATCAGATTCTGCATTTCAACATATATCAAGTCCCAATCAACACACTGTCTGGTAGAGAATGCTGACATCACTACAAAGACTGCTAAATGCAGGTTAAGGACTGTAAACAAATCCAGTAGCGCTGGACTTCAGAGGAGATTTTTTAAAAAGTGAGCTGGTACTGACTGAACACTCACTGAGCAGAAAGATGCGAAAAAGCATTTTCATTCTATCCCAAAGTGCAGCAGAAATTATTTAGCTCAGAAAGATAAAGTAGAAGAGGTCATGATAACCCATATATAGCAGGTATAGCTCAGTCATGCTATGGGTACAGTGGTATGTAGATGCAGTTTGTATACACAAAGACATTGTTTGGGTGTACAAGGCTGCAGCTGGCAGGAAGATTGCTCGTTGTTCTTATGTGCACTCCCAACTTTTGTGCAACTGGCTTTAGGATAAGAGGGAATAGCTACAATTTATTCCTCTGGAAAGAGGAAAATGAAGGATGAAGAGAAAGAGTCAAAGCATCCTCAAGTAAATTGGAAATGAAGGATTTTGCTGAGCTCCTAATGCACAGGATTGAAGCTGCAAGTAGACAGAAAATGCGATATTTTTCTATATTGTGTTCTGAACACCTAGAGCTCCCAAAAGCCTCTCGCAATACATGTAATGCAGGCAGCATGGTTGTTCCTAAAGATTATGCAGGAATGTAAGCTGTCTCCTTGCACAATCTCCTGTTATGGCAAAAGGGAATTTTGAGAGTGTCACATTGAGATCTAAGCAGACAGATGTGATCTGAGCAGCCTGAGCCCAGGAGAAAGGGGCTGTCCACAGGCAGGTGCAACACAGGGCAGCCACACAGCCTGGACAGCTGCTTATGCCTGAAAACCACTTTCCAGCTATCAGCCGAATATAACCACTTTTCTGAGAGACACAAAACACCACACTTCAAATTATTATTTCTTCAATAAGTCATAAATTTTGCTAGCTTGAAAAGAAGTTTCTCCTGACATAAAGCAACACTGGAAATTGTACAAACTGCAGCAAAACTGCACTCTAAATCCACTGTAATTTTAATTGCTGGTGTTACTATTTGTGCCATGCCACAAACAAACAAGTATATGTGTTCGTGTGTATGTGTTTGCCTGTATATGTTTATCTATACTGATATGTCTTATTTTTTATTCTCAGGAAAGTATGCCAATAAAAGTGTAAATACACTCTGACAAAGAATATCTCCCCATCGATCTGTTTTGCTTTGTGGCATAACTTTTACAAGATCTTCTACAGAATCCTTAAAAACTCTACAAAATCTCCATGTAAGTTTTGCTTGCTGGAGATGCTGAAGGACTGTTAACTAGCACATGAAAAGCCACTGAGCCAAAAACTTTGGAGCTTTATGATTTTCCTTGTCTCTGCAGCAAAGGGCACGTTTCAGCAATTTTTCTTGCCTGGTGTGCCCTACTAGAAAATTTTGTGTGGTATTTGTATGCACATGTTTTGTTGTTCATGGCTTTTTTGGTGTGTTTCTGTGGAACAGTGCTAGTTCATGGCCAAAGCTGAGAGGAACAATCTCAAGTGAAAGATTGCAGTATCAGTAATCAGGGTTTTAAATTAAGTAGGAGGAAATATTTTTGGTGTACGTGATTTGCAGCCACAAATGTTATTAAGTATTCTAAAAATGCTCTGCCAGGCAGTCTGATTAAGTGTAGATATTTGAGAATGGATATTTAGGAATATTTGAGATTATGAATCTGACTGCTCTGAGAGTGTTCTGCATCAAGTATTGGATTTATTCACTTTTAATGATTACTTTTTGGTTTATCACTCCTCAACAATTCTCCTGACACACTTAATATTATTTTAAGACATACAGCATGGATCAAATATTAAGACCTCAAGTTATTTCTAAATAGCATCCAGTATTGCAGCGCTATATCTTCAAATCCAGAAATGAGATCCACAGAAATAAGTAATCCACAATAAATAGTGTTCATGATTGAATGCTTAAAACTGATGTATGTACTTAAACCAGTCTGTTCAGCATAAACAATATTTCTTTAAATGTCACAAGCTCAAGCCATATTTTTACCTTTAAGTACAGAGAATAGCTTTGGAAACTTTATCATCCCTAAAACTGCATTTTTTAAAAAAATATTTACACATGAATTTATGAGACACCAATATTAGAAGTTTAGGTAATGGCCAAGTAAAAGCTCTGGCACTGATATTTAAATTGTCTGTAGACAAAACAGTCTGTAGAGCTGAAGAGAAAAAATTTGCATATAGAATACCTTGCCATGATGTGGGAAAGCATTTTCTGTGTCTGGCTATTACTGGGAATGTTTAAATGTGAGTTTTACCTATGAAACACCCCAAGCTTCAAGTTTGTTTGTTTCCACAAGAGCCTAAAGAAGTCTCAGGTCGTTTTTTCATGCTTTTCTTCCTTCTTTCACTATTTGTTGTGAGCCCAAAGTGGTGTAAATTTGTTGACCTAAGTATCATGATTTGAAGTTCTTCCTTTTAAATGCCTACTTGGGTGGAGTTGGATTGGTTGGAGAAAACAACAAAAGTCTGTTTCTTAGGGTTTGTTGATGTTTGTTTTCTTTTTAAATTGTTTTGTTTGTTTGTGTGATTTTTTTTTTCTATTTTCCGAAGGTACTTAAGTACTGGGGAAACTGACTGGGAGGGTTGTTTAGATGGATCTACCAGCTCAAGAAAATGTTAATGCATATACTTTAATTCATCTCTATTTTAGAATTTGGCCTTTAACCCTTACATGAAATTCCATCCTTAAATACAGAACAAGCAAATACTTAGCTTTATATTAAACAGAGTTTTTTTCCTAAATTGCAACCATTAATCAGTTGACAAATAATTGAGAAAAGTGCTTCTTCCAATTTTTAAAAGATAGTCAATATATTTTAATTCCCCCAGGAAGCTAGAAATGTCATCAAGCATGGAAACTAGAACTTCAGACAGAAATAGTAAGAAATGTTAGAATTATGTGAAAGTTACATATGGGCTGAGAGCCTTTCCATGTCTCATTTCATCCAATGCAAATTAAAATGAATGAGAAATGCAGTACTTCTGGAGCACAGTTTTTGTGAAGTAAATGCCAACAGCTTCTTAACTGGAGCGGCACAGCATTAATGTGACGGTGGTACTACTGAATATGCCACTAACATGTGGTAGAGGTTTGGTATATCTTTAAACAAGTCAGGAAAAAGAAAGCCTCTCATTTTTCTCTGTTCTAATTATCTTCATTCCAGTGGATTAGAAAATGGAAAATGTGAAAGTAAAGCTGAAGATGGTTCAGAGCTCAATCGCCTGCCAAGTTAAGTCTGACAAATGGCAAGTGTGTGTAATTAATAGTGTCATCTTCCCCTGGACCAAAGGGTGACTGTGGTAGCTATAGATTGTAATTGTCATCGTTGTCACATAAAATGTGCTATTATTAACTTCAGGCTGAATTTTATTGCTGAGAATGCTCATAAATTGAATGGTCAGTCATTTAAATTGCCAAGTAGAGAGCTCTGCCATTTGCTCTAAAGCTTCTTTCTAAGGCAATGTATTTGACTTTAGACCTCTGGAAACTCTACATTCCTTAAAGAGATGTTAGACAGGTTGTTACCTGCAAGAGAGGATGCTCTGACAGATGTGCTGTGTTCTGTTCATGTTTTAATCATCCCTACACTCTAATTTGTATTTTTTTTGTTGAAAGGCAAGTACTGCACATGCTATGTTGGCAACTTAAAAATTAGGACTTACTATCTTGTTAGTGCAGCAGAGAGAATGGCTGAGGATGGACTTGAAATATGGATGAATCAAGAGAAGTTGTTTAAGATGAAAAGGTGAAAAAGGATGAAAAGAAAGTGATGCATTCAAAGAAAGAGCCTTGAGATCAAGGAGTTTCTCAGCAGGATCTGAAGTCTTTAATTCTGGAGGTAAAACACAGGTCAGCAGTGATTTCAAGTCTTTTCCTCCTGATGACTGGATAAATGCAAATTTTCAGGAAGACTGGCTCAGAACTGTTGTGAAAATAACACCCAACTAAAATACGAAGGCTTGATGAAGTGAACAGGACCCAGGACAGAAAGGGAACTGCAGCAGTCATCATATCCTGTTTCTTGCTATTAGAGACAAGTATTCATATAGTATCTTTCATTAACTGATTGTATCTTAAGATTAGTTTTTGTCCTCACTATATAGTAATTGTTTCAAAATATGACTGGTATAATGGTCAGAAAACATATCTTTACTGGTCATTAATTCTTTTGCTAGCCTTGTCCTTTACTTTTATATATGTCTTATGCCCAGCTAGTATTATCTCAACAAGTACATTTATAAGGCACACACTTAACACATCCACTTAAGACAAATATTTTGCTTTAGTGTTCATATTTGATCTTCTTGATCTCTTTCATGTTATAGTATGCTGTCAGATGGCTGGCATATGCCATATAACCACTCCCAACAGCTTTGGTGACTCTAGATAACCTCAAGATGATCACATACCCCTGGGGCAGCGACGACCCATTTGAAGGAAGGCAGCAGGCGCACAAATTGCCTACTGCTGACCTGGGAAGGTAGTGATGAAAAATAACAACACAGGACTCTTTCAAGGCCCTGTAATTGAAATGAGCACACTTTAATTCCTTGAGCAAGGATCCATTGGAGGGCAAGTCTTATGCCAGCAGCTGTGGTAAGTTCAGCTCCAATAGCGTATCTTAAAGTTGCTGCAGTTAAAAAGCTAACGATTGGATCTTGGGATCAAGCTCATGGTCCACTGTGAGGTGAGACACCACCTGTCCCAGCCCCTGCTTCTTAGCACCCACTCAACGCTCTTAGCTGAGTGTCCCACAGGGCTTGAAGTGTTTGTGTTTACTTTGAGAAAATTCGAGTGTTCAAAGCAGGCCGGCAGCCGGCATTCTGCAGCTAGGAATAATGGAGTAGGGATCCAGCTCTATTTTGCTGGTTTTCAGAAATAGGGCCATGATTAAGAGGGATTCCTGGGGGAATTCATATTGTGCTGCTAGAGGTGAAATTCTTAGACTGGTGCAAGGCACCCTAGAGTGAAAGCATTTGCCAAGAATGTTTTCATTAATCAAGAATGAAAGTCAAAAGTTCTAAGATGATAATACTGCTGTAGTTCCGACCATAAACAATGCCATTACCTGGAAGCCATATAACTATAACAATACTGTGTTCAAGCTACTAAGTTCTGCAACATGTTTTCTCAAGCAGGTTTTCCTTTAGACTTTTCTGGAGTTTTTCCTCTAGTAGGATTTTTGTTTGTTTGATTTTTCTGGGTTTTTTTCCTTTGCAACACAAATTTTTGTTAGCACATCCACTCCTAGCCTATATATTAAGCCGAAGTTTTTACACCAGAGGTGCATAGTACTGGAAAGGATCAGCTGTCCACATGGGTTGTTAGAGTTAATTCCCTATTATTACAGGCAATATATAGTAGAACCTGCATTCAAGTTTAGCGGAACATCCACTCCAACCTTCATACAGCCACAGGCCACTCAGTAACTGCCTTTTGTATGATAGTAGAAGACAAAAAGCTGAAACCATAATAAGCCTCAGGAAGAGAACAGAGGAAAACGAATGTGTCGCTTGTACTGTGTGTCCTTGCAATGGTAAGAAATTAAGTAGATTTTTTTCCCCAGATGATCACAAAAAGTGAAACGAACTACGCTGCAGAAGAAAGACAAAGAAAGCACTAGAGTAGCAAGAGGGCAATTTCTTAAATCAGTGTTTCCTGTTGAAAGAAGAGCTGTTTCTTGAGTCTGTGTAAAATACATTCAGCACCTATGAGTGAAAGAACAACTGTATTGAAAGTTTGGAAGTACCCTGTTACTGCTGAAAAATTGTTAACAGCTCCTTTTTTTGTGTCTGTTAGAGTATTTGGTAGCCCAAGTGTAGCAATGTAAATTTTGGCCAGGTATCAAATGAAAATTGCAGTCCAAGTGCTTGGGTAATAAGGAACAAATTTATTCTATATCTTTGCTGATGTTTGTTTTCAGTCAGAAACAGGCTTTCAAATCAAATGTCAATAGCACAATGATATTTTAACAAGGTTGCTGACTGATGTACTGTGATTAGCTTACATGTCAACCATATCTGTGCAAAAGGTCTATTACCTCTCTAGTCAGTGCATCCTCTCATGCCTTCTGCTTAGTCAAAGTGCAGCAATGGTATAACAGTTTCCAGAACACATCAGGATGAAAAGATAAACTAAAAGTATTATATTGATTTCTGGGGCTTCTTCTCTTTCAGAGAATCTCCAAACTCCGTAAGTGTGTGTGTGGTGGTTTTTTGTTTTTGATTTTTTTTCCCCCAAAGCAAACGCCTTGACTAGTACAAAGATAAGGAAAACAGTGAAAAATCAGCTTTGTCATCACATTAAGTAGTTGTTAAACAAAATGTTGCTGCAATAAGACTTGTTTAATAGGACTGAATGGAGACCAGCACAAGCACACAACTAAGAACTACATGATGGAGAAAGGTCATAAGAATAGTCCCAACTGCAGCATTTAAGGAGGTGTTTCAACATAAACTGATATGAATTATAAAACTTCTTTTGATTCTTGACAAATCCAATGTTCTAAACTTATGTAAATAGCCAGAACCCTGAGATCTCTTTAATGCTTCCACCAGCATGACAATAGTTATTCTCAGACTTCCACAAAAAGTATTATCTGAGTAAAATGATGGTTTGCAGTCAGCTCCCATAGCTCCCACAGCTTCATTGTGGCAAGCATAGCTGTAGGGGAAGTGACTAAAACTTCACTGGCACAAATGGAGTTACAACTGCTGGCATTAGGGCTTAATTTGTCACTCTTGGTTTTAATCTCAGGAAGCATGCAAGAACTAAATGGTACCAATCTTTCATATGACAGGAATAAGATGATCAGAATATATTCACCCCCAGTCCCACGGCCAAATCAGAGCTTAGCCCTGGCTTTTGAAATGATCTTGAGGAAGGTTTTGATTATGGGCATATTATTCCACATTTTCCTATGTATTCTTAGCCCAGACTTCACTTTCTAGGCCACATCTAGGAGTGACATGTATTAAGTTTGTGGTGAAAAAAGGAACTGATCGTCAAAAGATGAAGAAGAACTGTATAATTTCAGTCTATTTTTGAGGAAATCTGTGGAGTTCCAAATAGGCCTGTTGTATAAGAGTACCAACAGAAAAGGATCTGCAAAGTGCTGCCATCACCATCAAAAAGATGTCTTTATCTTGCAGCTTCCATTCCCTATGTCTGTGTGAGGCTGCTGGTACATGAGATGAGATTGTCACAGTTGTGTTGCTGCAGTGGTACAAGAACAAGAGTACTGTGCCAGGTCATAAGGGACTGCGCAGAAGCTAGAGATGGTTTAGGATTTCCACGTATTGTATAGCTTCTCAGTGAAGATCTTTCCCTAGAGCCTGGGTTTGATCTTGGGAGAGTTGTGCTATAGTGTTCTGGCAATGGTCGTGTTGTCAGCACACATAGCCAAATGAAACACAGTGTTGCAGCTACTACAGGCACTGAAACAGTCTTTTTGTGTGACCTGTGAGCACAGTGTTCACTGTCAAACTAGGCTGACATGAACTCAGACCTGTTTAGTCTTACTTAGTCCTTATTAATGTTTCTACTTTCATTTCCTAAACTGAAAAAGCCCCCTATAAATACTACATATACACTATATAGTGTATATATATACTATATATATATACCTAATTCAGCACATCTGCATGCATATATATACTCTCACACTATATTTGGGCTGTATTCTATTGGTAAAATTCTGAAATACTGTTTCTTATAAACAAAATAGCTAGTGTCACTGTGACCTCTTGGTGTTGGGGCTATCTGAACAGACGGCTCTTATTCTGCACAAATACACCTCTACACCAGTTTTATGTACTGTTGGACGCTGTTGCCTTCCTACCTAAATATCAAGACCCCTAATGCCTTTTTTCCTAGAGCCATCCATTACAGGTACTACTAATAATGCAGTGTGGAAAGTAACACCAGTTTGGCTTTGTGCTGTAGTTACTTTCTACTTCTGCATTTATGGTCACTAATGCTTCCATCTATTAACAATATTAATTGAGCTGATTCCATTTGCTCTTTTGGGAGGTTAATTCTGTTTCCCTGGCTTTCGAGGATTGCTCTTGGATTTTTGGAGAGAAAGAGAGCTATTTAGGTGTTTGGAGACTGCTAAGTGACTTGATGTCTAAAGGCTTGGAGAGTAGGGGCTCTCCTATGTTTTGAAAAGCCTGGATGTTTTTGTCATCATCTGTATATGTAGGAACTGACACAAAAGTTGTTAGTGTAGAGAGAAGTCCTAGATGGGTGCAAAATTGAGATGTGGAGAGGAACAGGATCCCTGCACCCATTCTTCAAAGTGGGAAGGTAGGGGGAGTAAGGTTGTTACCTGTGGATAATGAATAGACTGTATCCAGATAAATGTCTTCTGGCTTACTTTGCAGAAATAGTAGAAGGATGTTTTGTATCTGTTTAAGGGTTGAATTGTATTTATTGAATTTTTTCATCCAAGCTGTACAAAAATGATTCAAAAATGATGTTGATGCCTGAGTAAAATTAAATTAAAGGAGTATGTGACATGAACTATGCTGTCTAGTTAAATTAAAAAAGGGCTGAGAAATACCTTTAGTGGATCCCCTTGAAAAATGTCCTTTCTCCATCACTTGGTGGCTGAATATCATGGGATAATCCTGTATTTAGATTAATTGAAATGGTGGACCTAGCAATGATTTGCTCTCCATCTTTTAAAAATTATAGTATTAAGGACTGTATCTTTTGAGTATATTATGATCTTCTCCTTCCTGTATGAGTGGAACTCATCTCTGTTGCTTATGGGAGTCTATCTGTTGCTTATGCAAAACATGGTAATTATTCTGTGTCAGATGAAGCACTATCCAGGGGAGTGTGAGCATCTACAGAATGAAAACACTTATCTAGGTAATAAGAGATTTTTTTTCCCTTTGTCAAAGGAGAGATTTGAACACAGATCACCCTCAGTTAGGGAAATAACCAGTAATGAAAGAGCTTGATCAGGAAGAGCAGATTCAAATCAGTCTTTTTTAAAAATAAAAAAAAAATGCTTTGTGTCCTTTCTTCGTTTTTTTTTTTTGGTGTGTTTTGTTTTGTTTCTTTTGTTTGTTTTTTTGTTTTAGTGTTTTTTTATTTTTTTTTTAAATATGAGGGAAGACAGAAAACAATATCAAGTGGTTGACTCAATTAATCCTTTGCACTACTTTAGGTACTACCACCGTTTATCTTACTGTTTTACTCATGTAACATTCCGGCACTAATCTGCTTTCTCCAGGACATCTTGCACAGGAATATAAGCCCTTTGAATCTTCTGTCAAGTCCTGACAAGGGCTTCCCATGAAGAAACTGCTAAGCCCCAGAGGGGACAGAGAGGACAGGGCACTTTCAGGAAAATGTAAAAATGTAAAAGTGTAAAAATGGAAAGCAGGAGGCAGTGGGCTGGAGGGATGAAAAGCTTGCATCTGAGCCAGCAACAGTGCTGCAGCTCTGCTCATTGCAGAGAGAGATCCCAAATGTAGAGCTTAATTGTTTTGTTTTGCTGGGTTTGTCATGCCAGTTGTCAGAATAATTCCTTTGTGCGTGGCTGGATTGTACATATGTACGCAATGCCAACTTAGCCTTCTGATATCCTGAGGGGGCCTTTCATATTGCAAATTATTTTCCATTGAACAGAGGGTGACTGGAAGATTGGTCCTCATTTGTCCATATGGTAGCTGTTGTTCTCTTCCAGTGTGAAACTCTGATGAGGATATTAGACACAGTCGCTCTACACATGCCTAAAAGTATTTCCATTCCCCGTGGTTCTCCTATCATTGACTGTTGGAGTGTTATATTTGTTGACAATAATGAACTTTGGTAGATTATATACTGCTCACACATACCAAGATCTGGATGACATTTCCAACCCTTGCTTGCTATCTTGTTCCCTTATGTAAATAATACTGGAATATTGGGGTCCTGAATCGCCAGTTATGAAATGCAAAAGAAGTCTTTGCCTACGTTCTAGAAAAACTGGGCCTCAAGATACAAAAGTATTTGGGGATTCTTTTTGCTTTGTTTTGCTTTGTTTTTTCTTCTGTTTGGAATCCTTACGGAATATTATTTTTGTGAAAGATTACTCTTTTTTCACCTTTCAGAGCCTATCTTAAATGAGCTGGAAAGAGATTTACATTTCTCTGCATGACTGTAGGATACTGGAGTTTAAACAACAAATGAAAAATTGTCACAGATTTATTTAAGAGCAGTGAAGTGTTGGTGCCTTAATATACACTGTCAGCAGATTTTAAAAGGAGAAAAGGTAGGGAGCTGTGTGATTGCTGGGTTGTTTTTCTAACCTGGAGACTTTCAGCATGAGGGAAATGCTTTAGGATTTATATTGGGTAGCCAATTGATGCTGCCTCAACAAAACAAGGGCAAAGCAAATCTGAAAATTGCAGATGTGAAAACACAACTTTTTGAGAGACCCTATTTCTTTTTTTGCCAATTCCAGATTTCTTTTCAGACTTTAAACATTTGACTGTTTTTGAGTCTTTTGAATCGCACTCAATTCCCATGAGTCAATAAGCTGTTTTCTCTTTACCACATTCTGCCCCAGGCTTTCTTTCTTCTCCTTTCTGTGCTTCGTCTCTATTTTTTCATGGTTTCACTTCACTTCTTTCCTACATTCTCAGTGTGGTTGTACTTTTTGCCTCCTTGCATGAATTGTGCAGTTTTAAGTCAGTTTCTTTGACTTCCACAATCAGCAAGATACTAGATGGTTCTTCAAAGTAATTCCTGTTCTGTGTTATTTTAGCCAAATGTTAAAGTTCCCCATTGGTGGAAAACATTTTGTTCACTGTATGAGGCAAAGAAACTATCGGTTTGTGGGTATGTGTGAGTATGCAATTAAAAGCCATTTCCTATGCTTTATTTGTGGAGAGTCAATTAAGGAAGTATAAACAATCAGAATTTTGGCATCTCATAATTTTGCTTTATTTTACAGCCTTTCCAACCTTAATGTTTCCTTAAATTGAAGTTTGCTTTTTGTGTGGATGTTATTATCTTACATACAATGCATAGAGGCAGAAAATATGTAGTGTACAATTATTAGCAGAGAAACTCAGGCATCAAATCTTCAGCTTCTATAAAGAGAATAAAGTTTGCAAAGAAAAACAAGATCATGTAAAGATTTAATACATCCCAAAGCCAACACAATTTGGTTTGATACATGACCCTTTTATTTTGCTGCCTTAAAATATCTCCCTCTTGCCAAAACCATTTGTTACCTTCTTCCTTGGGGAAATATGCAAAGACATGCAGTTATGCCCAGGCCTCTGCACTGGAAGGTTTTTATTTCAATCCTATCAGCCTCTATGCTCTCCAATCATTTTTCTTTTGTTCTCAGTAACCATTCTTTCCAGTAATTCACTTGAGCTACAATATCTGAGAAAGACTGAGCACTGCTGTAATTTAAAGGAAAAGATCTTTTCAGGCTGATTTGGTTTCAAGCAGCTTTTTGTGAGAGAGATTGGTTTGCAGCCTCCAGGCAATTAAATACTCTGACTGAAGATTGTTTATCACCAATTATTCCATACAGAAACTACTTTCATTTTTTTTTGGAAGAAGACATCAAAAACTAACAACTTCTTCATGAGGGACAATATAAAACCCAGCTAGACTAGCACATAGCAGTTGCTTGCAGCAACTGTGACAAGAAGTTGGCAGGCTGTAACGGGAGTGACAGAAATCTGTGAAACGCTGACTGGATCAAAGCCTCAAAGTCAGTGCCATTAGCTTTAGCAGGGCCCAGATTTCTGCCCAGACAAGGATTCATCTGACCAGAAGTAGTTGGCACATTCCTTGTTATGACTATAGAGTGGAGGAACTTCCATGTCTACAGAAGACTTGACAAAAACTTGGCAGGTGGGACTGACAAGGAGTTTTTTGCTAGATAATCTGCCTGGACTGCAGCAGGTCCAAACACCTTCAATTGCAATAAATTTTCTATCAGCCTTATAAACAACCTTTGTCATTTTGAAAATCACATGAATATCAGAGCGGAAGAGGATTAGAAAAGATAAAAGTGGTGAGTTTTGTTTTCATGATTAAGTTTAGACTAGTCATGATGACATTTTCTAGTGCAAAAGCAATCTGCGTTTTTCTTATGGCTGCTGCCATCTACCTACAGAGGGAATACTAATTTCCAGCAGGGAAATTCTCTTCTGTACCTCCCTAATATCACCCCATCATTGTATATTGCTCTAAAATATGGCTACCATGAAATCAAGAGTGATCTGGTTTGATGTCAGTTCAGTAGACTAGCATCTGGATGAAATCTGATGACCTTGTAAGTGGATACTGCACAAGATCATGTTACAGATCTTAGAGGGCAAAGACAAGGAGTTTTTTGGCAAATGGATTATGGGCAGAGTCAGTAGTGTATTTATTTGGACAGATATTAAATATAATTAACATCTTTAATGGAATATATAAGATTCTTCCCATAGGGGAAGAATGACTTCCACTTGTCACTACAATGAGTGCACCACTGTCATGAGTGTTTTCAGCTCTAGACAGGAGCAAGGAAGAGTAATGATCCTGAATGTCATTTTAATGTCAAATGCTTGTTAAAGAGTAATGGTTACACTGTGAGAGGAAAAAGAGTCCATAGGGTAGTTGAGGCAAAACCTTCTCTGAGAAAAAGGTGGGAGCAATAACTCCATTGACTCCTTTTCTTTCTAACTCTCTCCTACAGAAAGGAGGAGAATGAAGGAAGATTGCTTCAGAAATATTTCAGTGTCAACCCATGGGCCTGACCACCTGGGAAGACAGACTTGGAAATTCTTGAAGGTGATAGGAAACCTTTGAATTCTTTCCTAACTAACTCCTCAGGATTTGTGAAACATGTTTCCACTGTTTTTCACTTTCTTTATCATTCAAAATCTTACAGAGGTTCTGTTAAACTGTAGTTCTGGCATTACCTTGCTTGACTAACAGATAGGATGCAAATAAGTGAGAAGTAGGTTGCCAACAAACTACTTCTACCCAATTTTGCCACATGGGCATCTCCCCTCAGACCCAGATTGATTCAAATTGCAGACAGGGTTATCAAGTTGCATCAATCCTATGTGTATTTGCAGAACCATAGCATGCAATAGGCTGGATTTCCTGATGAGGGAACTGTTCAACTAACTGGAGAAGCCTGGGAATGAACCATCATGTACCTCACACAGATGAGTGGGGATTGAAGCTCCAGCTGTAGAACAGGTTGAAACAAACTTCATGCTGGTATAGGAGTAGAGTGCTCCTCTCTGCCATCTCTACAAAATGTTTTGAAGTCCCCAGGTAAGAAGTGATGTATGCACAGAATGTGTTATAAAACCAACACTGCCCAAAGAATGATAATTTATCTCTGTCTAATTGCAATTTGATTAACTGTAGAAAACACGTCTCCCTCTCTGACTTGTAGGTAGAACTAGGGAAAAATTTTCTAATGGAAAAAGCTGTTATCCAAAAAGAGCAATATCTTTGAAATATGAAGATTTTTCATTTTAATAATTTTCAGTGAAAAAACCTTCAAGTGTTTTGTTTGGATAATCTTTAAATCTCTTTTATATTTCTGGTTTGTATCATAAACTCTAGGCACACATATATAAGAGTTTAGAATGTTCTGACAGTTTTGAAAGAAAAGGCTCTGATTCTTTTTTGAAATGATTCTTTGAGGGGACAGAAGGAATTTTCATCTCCCACAAATATCTAAATTTAAATTTTTGCATTCAGATCTGGGACAAAAACAAATACTGAAATGTCAGAATTTTATACATGATAAGAATTCTTTTTTTCCCCCCCAGTACATTCTGCTTAGATTACATTGCACAGCATGTGCCTTCCTTCCCTAGTCTGCTTTTGTGTTCAAAAAATCAATTCGAACATTCTGAGCAGAGATCTGCTGCTGGCCCCAGCCTGAAGGGGTTCAGAGCACCCATCACTCAACACACAGGGCTTGAGTTACAAATTGATACCTGAGTTCAGCAATGGGAGTGAGTTGGAAAATCAGAGCAGAAAAAAGAAAATAAAAAGACATTGATTTCTCACCCTCTTTAAAAAAAAAAAGTCTTTGTAATTTCATAACTGACTTTTCTTCATTTTCTTTTGTGCTTGTAAAACAAGACAGGTGAGATACCACCTTCTCTCAACAGCTGCTTTTTGACAGGCAACTGATTTTTTTCTACAAGTTGCATACCCCCTCAATTGTGCTGACCAAAAGACTGATGTCTTATGCTTGATCTTAAAGAGGAGTTAGATGCAGATTCATGCTGCTGGAACTGCAGACAGTTCCCAAATTAACGTGATTTTAGTACTTCTGTGAATACAGAAACAGCCTTTCCTGTGAGTATTTATGATCCTTTGAGACTTGCATTGCACTTCAGATAAATATTCTTAGTTACACCAGGTCTCTTATATCTTTCCATTCTTAATTTTAATTTTGCTATCTCATTGCCTATAAGGTAAGAACATAATCAAATGCTAAGGAGGAGGCCATTTAGCATTTTTCCCTCTTTGGGATGCAGCAATAAGAAACATTTCTCTACCTCTCATTATATATCTACCCTTCCTTGTACAGTGTGGGGAAATTAGTCATTGTAAATGACTTGGGATTTGGACTAGTGTCCACCAATGCTTCAGCTTCCAATCTGGGAAGAAGTCTCCCTGAAGAGGAACAATTAGCTATAGTTGGGCTTGGAACCATCTATTCACATTTGTGAGAAACTCAACTAAATATTGACAAGAAGTTTACATCAATGACTCCCTACCTCTACCAAGGTGATCTCCTGAACTTACCTTTAAAACTTAGCTTTTTGGATCTGGCTTTCTTCTGTCATCTAAAGGGAAATCAAGTCTCACTATGTGGCTAGAAGTGATTGTAGGCTAATTACAGCTGACTAATTTGTGTGAACACAGCTAATGTGCTCATAGAAAGGAGAGGGTTTAATTTTTGCAGGTGATATATGTTGATTTTGGGAGATTAGAGCTGGAAACGCTGGGATTCATGACTTTGAACAGTAGCTATTCTTTTGTTATTACCATCAGTCCCCAGTTCTGTGAGGAAATAGCTTTCTAGCATTCACAGAGAGGGTTTGCCTTCTGGGACAACTGAACCTGCTTTCAGTTCAGGTGGGGTTTTGCTTGTTTATTTTAGGGTGTTGTTTTTGTTGTTTTTAATTTGCTGATGTACAAGTCAGTCCTGAAAGCCATACTTACCTAAAAAAAACTAGAAGGAAGGAAGCACAAACAAACTAAAGAAACCACTCTTGCCTTCTTCCCCAGCCTTGTAAATGAGCCAACTACCAACTTTGCCTTCAGATGGTTTCTGAAGTTCAGATGATTCTTTCTCTCTTTGCACACCTATTGCCATCTTGTTCTCATCATTTACTTGCTTGAAGCAGAACCTAAAATTGCAAAAGTTACCTGCTTTGAAGACATTTCTCTCAGGGATGGATCTTGAGGTCTCTGACACTGAGCAGCAGATTGCTGTTTGTTCTCAGTACATTGGGCTATAAATTCACTGAGAGTGACGTGGAAAATGTGTTCTTGTACATGCACTTCCAGAGTGTTTGAGTTAGGTGTTGTATATTCCCCACTGTCAGTGTGTTGTCAATAACTTCTGGGAAAGCAGTATAAAAATAATCAAACATACATAGCAAGGCAGAGGAGGGAATGGTACAGTTTCTGCACCTGTGAGTTAAAAATGCTTATAAGTAATTGCTTGAAGTGATTAGGAAATGCAGAGAATCTCACAGTGATTGAGATGTTTTTCTTTCTTTCTCTCTTCCCTCCCACCTTCCCCCCTCCCTCCCAGCCTTCCCCATAAACCAAAGGTTGATAGCTTTGGTTAGTATAGCATTGTGCTTATCCACAGCAGAAAAATGTTGTTAGCCAAAAAAATTTCCTGCTGCATGAATGAGCTTAATATGCAATAAACTCAGCAGTGCAGATGCAAATTTAAGATTCCTGAAAACTGAAATTTAGCTGGAGAGCTGTTTGATGGGCCTATCTACGTAGACAGAGCCAGAACATCTCTCATTCTTGCCTGACTTTAAAGATAACACATTGTAGAGTTCATGTAGCTTCTATTTAGCAATAGGTGAAGATGCAGCTTCTTTCGATAGTCTTTTGCATGTAGAAACTGAGAAAGTGAGAGTAAAAGCAAACTCTCCTTAGGAACTGGCTTTATTTCAAAGCTTTCACAACATTTAACATAAGATAGTAATAGTAATATACCTAGCTGATGAGATAACCACTTTCTCTTTCTTAATTTTAACTGCATAAATTACTGATTCTTCTCAACGTGAATTTATGTGTTATAAAACTGGAACGGCTTTCTAGGCCTTTCTCCAACATTACACAACAGAAAAATGCAATACCCCAGGCTAACAAATTCTGAGGTAGAATAGTTGCACAAAAAATACCAGATCTACCAAAGTCACAGGAGAAAAAAGGGGGAGGAAAGCATTCCTCATCCACTCTAGAAGGGTTTGTAAAGATTCATGGGGCTCAGAGAAATCTGTAGCCTAGGAGATTGGTGTTTGAAAGTGTCACAAACAATAATGTACTACATCTTGCACTACAATGTACAGGTGTCCAAAAACTATTACAATCCAGCCATTGCACAAAAATTGTATGAAAGGGATTGCATGGCCTGTGAGTGGTACCAGAAAACTTTTCTTTATTTTTCTGTCTTTTTGGTAGAACTATGGAAGAGGTCTCCACTCTGATAAAGTGCTACCAAGAGGCCAAATTAAATTTCCTGCACCCAGATTCGGCAATCGCTCTTGTCAGTAATAACTCTGAGGAAAAGTAGCTGTATATTGAAAGTATGTTCTGAAACTTTTGATAGTTACAGTATCACAGGCTCCTGCAACAGATGGATGATACTGTAAAATTTTGTAGTGCTCTATGGTATTACAAACTCCTAGCTCTTTAAAGAATATAAATGTTATCTCTCTATCTTAGTTTTGCCAAAATTGTTCTTTCTCAAATCTCTGACAGAACTTCTTTGCCTGCTTCAATATGGCTTCTTTGATAGTACAACACTGCTGTAGACTGAATAGACTGTCCTTCTAAGGCTGCTTTAATGAAGTATTTATTTTGTTCCCATTGAATGTTATTGCACCTGTTAGTGTGTTCTCTTTAGGACAGCTAATGTAATGAAATCTAGGGATACAACCTTCTTAAATTGCACATACTTCTTAAAGTGGATCACTTTCTTACAATAATTTTGGTTTTGGCCTGAAGTGAAACTTTAAAACATAGACATAAGTTATATGTAAATCTTTAGTCCATAATAAGAGAAATTACAGTTACGGTTAAAGAAATAGGTTTCCATGGTGTTTTAAATACAAAATTGGTCTAATGACAGCAGGAGCTCTCTGGGGTAAATCTTCAGGACTGTCTGAAATCCTCACCTAAAGACCACCTGCAAGAGTTAGAACTTTTGTGGTGAAGGGGATGTCTCAGACCAGCCCATTGTCTCAAGCCAGCTGAGGGTTTGTCTATGCAGGGACATGATGTGGAGTTTCTGGACACAGGGAGCTGGTGAATTTAATGCACTGAGTGTGCACACAGAGACAGTCCTGATATCCAGCTACACCAAAATTATAGCCAAGGGTTTTAACTTGAGTTCTGTTCTTCTCCCTGAACTGTAATGTCAGGTCCATTACTGCTGCCACAAAAGTGGCTTTCTGCATTTTTTCTTAGATTTGTTTTGTTCAGACACTAACACAGCATATGTCGGTGGTCAGTACAGAAGACTTGTTTGACACTCTCGGAGCTATTTACTATTTGCTCTACAAAACAGGAGAGAGAATTTCTGGTTTGCTCTGGCAAGCAACATTAGCCTCTCAGCTGATATCTTAGAAATAAGACTGTCAGTAATTTTTTAATTAATGGTCAGCAGCACAGTTTTGAGAAGGGGTGTCCCAGTTACAGCAGCCGGGACCAGTTTATCACTGTGTGAGTGTAACCAACACTGTGTATTCTACACCCTCTATGCCAGTTCTGATGAACTATTAATAATGGATCATTTGCAGCAGCTGCCCAGGGCACACCTGACACTTCAGGCTACAAGCTTTGTGTTAAGGAACCCTGCAAGGCATGGGAATGTTTCTGTCTTCACATCAATGACTTGGCTCTGATGATTCCCCTCCAGGGAAGCATCAGCACCTTCACACACAGCCTGAGGGGGTCATGCCTGCTAATGGGTAATTAGGAACTGGAATACTAGGCAGTTGCAATGACCTAGACCATCAAACATTCCAAAAATATCTCATGACTCACGGAGTTAAATCAGTCATTGTGAAACTCCCTGACCTGGGAGGAGGTACTGGGCATTCCCATCTGAACCTGAGCATATATAATCTTCAGGTTTTGGGACTTCTGGTGCCACTTGTCAGATCCAGAGGAGGACCAAAACCTCAACAAGACTGTGACTGACAGTCTCAACAAGACTGAAATCATTACTTTGACAGAACTGCAATCATTACCCTCACCAACAGGTTTCTTGTCTCTTTAATTTGCACTCAAGAGGACCAAGCAGCACTCAGTGCAGGGGCTAACAAACACTGTTCTGATTGTGTCCCTGGGTGCTGGGTTATACATCTGCTTTTTGTGGGTTAAACCAAGTTTTTCTCTGTATCATTGTATTTATTGTAATCTTCTTAGTAAATGGTAGCTCTGACTTATAATCGCTCTTGAGCTGGGTTAATTTCTATTGCTGGTTTGCCTTTAAACCAGCACAAAGGGGAATAAAAGTTCCATTGTGAACAATGTGTAATTTGTGTGCTACAAATTACATTGATCTCCATGTTGCACGCAGGAACAGTGAAAGTTACCCCTAGCTTGCCAGGATGGTCAACACCTTCAGGAACCAGTGTCTCAACCTTAGGAATTAATTAAATATCTTAAGACTTAGAAGAAAAAAATTTGTATCCTTCATTTTTTAAAAAAATAATTTCATCTGGCTTATGAGAAATAGGTCACCTATAATGTTTGTGGTTTGATACTCTGTGGTCACTGATGCTCACGCTTGCTTCAGGAACAGATCTAGGAAGAAGATTATAAACATCCTGTGGTTGCCCAGCATTTAGAGAGTCCACCACCAAATTGCTCTTAGCATTGGCTAACACTTCAAACATTGGCACATACTAGCTACCTTCCAAGGAGCTGGTTTTCAAAGGTTCCATCCTCAGTGGTGCATAGACCAGGTCAGACTGTGGCAGGAGGACAAAAAGCAGTGTTTGTCACAGCGATGTTTCAAAGGAGGGAAGTGTTCTTTTGGACACTTTTTAAGACAACAGTCACACAAAACTTGACAGTCCTCTTGTTCACAGCCAGACTTCTCTGCTGATCATTATTGCAGTCCAATTTCCCCAGGAAATTCTTCTGTTTTTCTACTGGTGTCCTTTGCTTGGTTTGGTGTCAGTCTCCTTTGTTGTGCCAGACTGACACAAAGCAGACTTGGCAAGGCAAAAGTGTGCTTCTTACTCTGTATGTGTGTGTGTGTACACGTGTGTGGGCATTACTGGAAATAAAATGTTAGTTTATTTTCTTGCCACTGACGTAAAGATGATCTGTACTGATGTATTGAACTTATTGTTTCCTAAGCATCCTGGAAAGATTAAATGTTTATATCTGATAACATGAACCATAATCCACGTAAATCTCTAATTTGGAAAAAAATCTGCTATTGTTTCTATGCTACTTGTGTCACATTTTATAATAATTCTTTTAATGGGATTTTGTCTTTCAAGGAGGAACTAAGGAGAGAGTTAAGGATCTTGATTAGAAAACATCTTAAATATTTTCAAACTGGGAGTCAGTACGTGTGAGATCTGTAGCCAGCTGCTCAGTATTTATAGCAATTAGAAATTTTACCATAATTAGGACTTATTATTACTTATACCCAAATTGTCAAGCAAAGCCATGTCTAGGTCTACGAATTTTTAGTCTTTTGGAAAAAAACTAAAGCTATTTCATAAATAAGAACTTTATGAAGGGTGCTTATTTTATGCATTATAGGATTGCATATCTATAACTTACATTGGCTTTGCTTCTTGTTTGGAAGAAAGAGGCCTTCAAGGACAGAATAAATGATCATGTGACAAATAGCAAAATACCTTGTTCTCATACCTCTCCTCATTTTCCCAGATCCTTCTCAAGGGCATCAGGCCCCCTTTCACATTTCCCAGTACAGTCTTTACGTGAAAACTCTGTGTGAGAGAAGAGAGTATGTGAGAGTTTATGGGCACTGTTGGAAACTCAGAAATGTCAGGGGTTCAAAAATAGTAAATTTCTATAGGCATTTGGAGTCTGAGTGAATGTTTCTTTTGCAAAATTTATCCAGTTATAACAGGGGTGTCTTACAGATTGAAAAAAAAAGCCCAACCCAAAACCCACCAAAAGAAACCTCCCAAGAAAATTAGCTTCCATTGTCTTACATTACATTCAACACGGGTAAAGTCTGAATAACGTTGGCTTGGTAGTGCCTTGTTATTTTCCCAAAGGAGGTTTTATATTAAATAATCATCTTGCTAAAAGAATACAGTTTCCATTCTAGTTGTCTCCAGTTCCCTATTGTATACTATAAAAAGCAGAAGGGTCATTTTCTGTATGCAAACTTCTAATTTTACTAGGATTCAGAAAATGCTCCTAAGGGTGGTTTTGAGCCTGTACCAACTTGTGGAATGAACTCTGGAAATGTTTACTCTTGCTTTAAAAAAATTCTGTTCGGAGCACAGAAACTAATGCAGAATCTTGTGGGAAGACTCGTAACTCATAATCTGATTTTCCTGTTGATTTCTCTGATATACTTGCTGAAGTCCTATGTGAGAATATGACTACCAAGAAGATAATATACTAAAATTCTAATTTATAAATAGTCTCATCTAATGAAAAACATTTTAAAGCAGAATATCAGCAGTGCTAGAGAATGATCTTATTTACAGAAATATGGGAAATGATCTTATTTACAGAAATATGGGAAATCATAGAATCATAGAATGATTTGAGGTGGAAGGGACCTCAAAGGGACCCTTAAGGGGATCTTAAAGCTCCAACTGCCCATACTATGGGCAGGGATATCTTCTGCTAGATCAGGTGGCTCAAAAATGCCATCTAGCCTAGCCTTGAACACTTCCAGGGATGTGTCATCCACAGCTTCTCTGGGCAATCTGTATCAGTGTCTCACCATCCTCACAGTAAAGACTTTATTGCCAATATCTAATCTAAACCTACTGTCTTTCAGTTTAAAGCTATTCCTCCCTGTCCTGTCACTACAGACCCATGTAAAAAGTCCCTTTACAGCTCTCTTGCAGGTCGCCTTTAGGTACTGGAAGATGCTAACTGTTCTTCCTGGAGCCTTTTCTTCTCCAGGCTGAATAGCCCCAACTCTCTCAGCCTGTCTCCATAGGAAAGGAGTCAATGTCTGTGCTCCTACCTAGGAGTAATTTTCTGTCCATGAGAGATGAAGAAAGAGTCTTGTTCTCTTAGAGGAGAGAGCACTAATTTAGACATCTCAGTCTGTAGATCTCAGCTTATTTGTATAGCTTCAAACACTGCCATGGTGACTGAGTCTACATTATAAACTTCTAGGAATACAGAGAAGAAAATCATGTCCTGTAAATAACTCATTGTTCTTATAAGATGGAATAAGCTTTTCTTAAAAAAAAAGAAAAGAAAAAAAATATAAAATTGCATTTTATGGACAGGTTGTAGCTATTGTAACAAAAAGGTTTGTTGGCATGACATAATGCTGCTATGGCAGTGCTTTCAACAGATAGATAAGACATTGTAGTATAGGATCACTTGTGGATACTAGTTTGCTCATAGATCTAAAATACTGTAAGAAATCAGACCAAAGGCAATATTTATATTTGATAATACCATTTCCAAAGGAAAGCCTTTTAAATATTTCCTAGGATTTTAATTATGTCTATAAAGATAGCTGTAACAAAATTGCAGAGTAGCACATGGAAAAGAAGAAGTAGTCCTCAGGAAAAGTAGTTAGAAACCTATTTAGAATTTACAGTCAGGATTATTTTTAAAAGACCTCTTTCTTTGTGTTTCTAAGTGCACTGTATATGTGACATACTTCTGACAATATAAAGGTCTGCTTTATTGATATTCTGTGAACAATATCCAGTACACTTATTATACATACTGTAGTTCCTTTAGTATACTCCATTTTTTTATGTTATAGTCCAACAGACTAATGAAACAGGCTCTTACCATTTAATAAAATCTATTTTAAAGAGATTTGTCCTTCTGAAGAAGTTTTATTGTGAAGTAATGTGTAGTTGAGAGTTCAGGTCATAGAGACACTCCTTTTAATAAATGGACTAGTTAACGACTTCTTCTGCCAGTCACACATGAGAGCACACTTCTGACCAGAGAGAGCTGCAAGATTCATACAAGCAACAACTTATGCAAGTAACTAGCACCTGCATTACCATGATCTATATGTGGTCATTTACTGAGCATTTATCCCTGTAATTTTCACCCAATACACATGTACACAGATAACGAGATGAACTTTGTTAAAACAGGAGGCACCTGTCACAGTGGCCTGTTTGAGATCTATTGTTAGGGACTGCCTGAGAGCAGTGGATGCTGGTAAGTCAAGGTGAAGGCCAACAGGAAATTTCCTGCTTCTCCCTGGGTTAAGCAGAAGTGCACAAGACTATATGCTATTTCTTCTCACATTTACAGTTATGGGCCAAGTAGAGTTGGAATAGCTCAGGAACTGGATGTGTAAGATTTACTGTGGACTTCTCTTGCATGAAGGCTGCAATTCTTCTGTGATTATTATATTTTCCATTTCATGCCTTCCTAGTTATGTTTGGATTCATTAAACATGAAGCCTACACAGCTAAGCCTGAAATGACTGTGTGCTGGAAGTGATGTTGCTAATTGCTAATACTGTTTCTAATGGATAAAGAAAACTGGTAGGCTCACAGGAGGAAAAAAAGAAAATGGGATATTTTAAGCAGACTAATGCAGATTAAAATACAGCTAATAAGCTTCATGTGAAAAGCTTATATTTAAATTACAAATGTCATTTTTGTGTGAAAATTAGCATTCCATTTAAAAACCTGTTTGCTTGTGACTTTCTATAACTAAAAGTGAATTATATTTAGGGTATTCATGATAAGAGTAGAAGAGAGAAAAAATGTCATGAAAGGTTTTTTCTTTGTAAAGAACCTTCACGTTTATATCTATTAAATTATTAGAATTTATATAATTTATATGCTTTTATAAAATGGAAAATTAAAATGTTTCACTTGTTTTTTGGTGATTGGGTCTATCTGCATATGGTGTGGGTGACTTTGCAAAATTCTTTTCCTTTTGCATGTGGAAACATGAATATTAATTTGACTTATGTTCTTATATATTTTTAATTTCCTTTTTTTTTTAAATTTTATTAGTTTCCTGTAGAATTCTGGATTCTGGTTAACAGCAAGAACTTAATTACTTCACCTTTATGCTTTGCTGCTTACATAGGAACATGGAAATTGCATATAAATCTGGTAACATTTGCAGGATTTCAGAAGCAAATCGGCAGAGAAACAAAACACATGATGAATGGGGGCGAGGGGTATACTGAAGAGCAGTAAGAGCAGCTTTTAAAAATATTTTTTAGAACAAGTTTCATATTGTCAAAAAAGCTGTTTCATACAATACTGAACATTGGTGCTTTGAACAGCTAGAGAGAGAATTTGTGGAAGGAACACAGAAGAGCAATCCCTGAGGACTCACTCTCTGGGAACTGGAGGTTCACATGGGCCTCATGGAAATGAACTTTCACAACAGTGCTCTTTTTAAAACTTCAACATGCATTTTCCAGAGTTTCTCTTAACACACTGTTGGTGGCTTAAGATCTTTCTGAATAATGGAGTGAAAGGGAGAGGGGAGGAGAAGGGAAGGGGAAAGGGGAGGAGAAGGGAATAATTTTGAGAATGATTGCATTGCTAATCAACAGTTAATGCTTTTTTTCTTTGTCTTACTTTCAGAGTACATATGAGCATCTCAATACATTTTTATTTTCTGACAGGCATGTACAAAATTAATATATACCTTAGGAGACTTGTATGTATTTGCACCAGTCAATTGCAAATGAAAGGCATATTCTCTTTTTGTTTATGGTGTTCTGTATGACTACTAGCTGGATATTTCTCCACTGTAGGGCACAATAACCTGATAGACATGCCTTCTGAAATTGCTCTGGTTATTCTCTGCTGGCAGATGGCCAATTGGCCAAACAGAGCAATTTCACAGCTGAAAACCTCAGAGTCTGTCAATCTGTAACAAGTTCCTTTGCCCTATTCCATCACTGTAGATGAGATGAGTCAGGATCAGAAGTCCCATAGAGCATTTAACACTGCTAATGTTGGTACAAGGAACTGAAAGAACTTGGAGACTTCAAAAATATTCTTCTTATCCAGGTACTGTTGCACTAGGCTATAAATGCACATAAAACAATAAAAAAAAAGAAAAAGGAAAAGTATTTTTTCCCTCTGTAAGTATCTAGAGAATCCTGAAGGAAATTTCTGAAACAAATCAGCACAATTGTATGTTTTATGGAAAACTAAACCAGCTTGTAGTAAGATCATAGTATCAATAGTATAGGTGATGGTAGAAGGCACCTCTCTGATATTCAGTACTCTGTGTGGCAGTGGTTAACATCCCAACAGAATGGTTTGATAGGGCTGAAGAACCTAATGTAAAAGACCAAGGGATCTTTTCCTGGTTTGGGAGGAAAAATATTCCAAGATGGCTCAAGAAAGTACCACAGAGGGCAAAGAAACCTTTTCTGTAGTTATGTTGAATGTGCAATGTAATTTTAAACATTAGAAATAAACTTGTGCAAAAAGTAAGCTGGCAATCTGTTGAAGCAAAAACGAAGATTTATACGATAATTTTCCTTTCTGAAAAACATGAAAGAGATAATCAGAGAAACTGCAATAGTGCAATTAGAGTAAACAAAAGGATCCAATGTCTAGAACAGGGAAAACTGAATTGTAAACTTTTAGCAAAGATGGACTCATACCTTTGTGCCCAAAAGTGCTATGTTCTTAGACGACCAAGGTGAAATGCATCATTGCTCTACATATGTGTAGGTGGCCAGAGACACAAACATAAACTTACACTACTGCACTCCCAGAAAAGCAAAATTTACAGAACTCAGGCTGAGATAATAAATTCTGCTGAGGGAAAAAATTGTATTGATTCTGTCCTCATGGTCTGATAACGTGGTCACAGGGTTTTTTGGATCAACACAGGGTCATGCCCCACCAAGTGAGAGCATAGCTGGGTATCTTCTGCAAGGTGCACTTGTCTGTCTGATTAGGGGAGAGTTAACGGGCATGGGATGAAACAGGACAGTGTCTAGGCTTGCTGGTTCTTCCTTTAGGATCCAAGGGAGCTGTTTGTGAAGCTGGGCTGATCTCACTGAACTTACTGCATAAATGGAACTGAACATTGCAGTATCCTGTTTAGAAAGCTATCATTGTAGAAAGTGCCTGTTGCATTTAAAAGAATGATGAAGGGCATCCCACAACTTTTCAGACTTGAGATGACATGTATGTCTCTTCTGTGATTTATACCAGTACATTCATGATTAGTTTTACTCTTGTAATGAGGGCTGCTCCAGGCAATCCACGTTTTAAAGTATAGATAACTCACTATGCACAGCACACACCAAGTAATAAGACACAATTACCATAATTCTACATTTTAAAAAAATCTTACTATTCTCACTGGATACATATGGAACTCTAAAGTGTCTTCCAAAAGTAATTATCCTATTTTCTAGTTGCCTTTTTACACATTTTTTATGTTAAGGTAAATCATGAGTTTACCATCATTAGAAATGAAAACAAACAACACTATAAAAGCTGCTTGAATGTTCAAGGGTAACTAAAAAACCTCAGTAACAGCAATATTCTGTCTTCCAAGTTGCTGTCATGATATGTATCTGATCAACTGAAGTTAGATTTGTTAGTGGCATTCTTGCAAAAATGTTTTATATGAAGAGAATTCCCTCTTTCATTTATGTATGAACTCAAGTTACTTCCCCTGTGAAGCCGTCTTTGATTCCCCTGTGAAGCTGTTTTTGAAGGGTCTGTCCTCTTCACCATCAGATAACCACAGAAAAAAATGAAATGAACTAGGTTAGTTCTCTTAGCCAAATTTATTCCATGGATGTCACTGCTGAGAGGATCAGGACTTTCCAAATCTTTTATCATTTCTTTGGTTCAGGAAAAGGAACTTTTACTGCTTCCATACAGCAACAGAGTCCTCATTCTTGAGAAACTGTTCTTTTCTAGCAAACACACAGTGTCATGAAACTGTCAATGCTCAGTAAGTGAGCTTAAAATTTTGTCATAGCTTGTTTCTACATGGAAAGCTAGACAAAGTCTAGTTATTTTTTCAGCCACAGGTCTGTATCAGAATTGCAGCAGGGTAAAGTCAAGTAATGAAGTCAACTGTGATTTTTGACCATCTTTTGATCACTCTGTTTTGACTGAAATTGAATCACTGCGGATGTAATTTTTTTAGTGCTAATTAAGAAAGGATATAGTAGAATATTTGCAGGACTCATCAGAATTACAGGGGTTTATGTCTCAGTTCTTTGCAGGGACAACCTGCTCAAAAGTTAGCCTTTTCTCTGAAGTTTTTATGTCATTACAACATTTGTTATTCTGATATGGGTTTATCTTATCTTATGGATGATATTAATCATAAAAGTGTTGCTGAATCGCACACTGGAATGCAAGTGGTCTGTTTTGAACTATGTGGCATGAACACAACCCTTGTTCTATGGTGAAGAACTGTAGAAGTATTTCATACATACTCTGTTGACTCTACTAGATTTTTCAGTTACAAAAGGTATAATGAATGTAAAAGAAGCCCTAGGTGAGTAGCACTGTTGATATGCTGCTATAAAGAAGCTGAGCTATTATGCAGGATAAAAACCATGACCTGGTTTGTTATTTAGAAAAGAAAATAGAGACTTGATATTTTATCATGGACAGGTTGTTTCCCAGGATTGCTTTGGTTAGTGAGGAAATGCAAGATGAATTTGCAATAGCCATTGCATTGTGAGTACTAGACTGAACTCCACAAGAGAGATTTATGAAGCTGATAAGAATCTGTCACATTGTTTAATATGTTAAGTTCTGGGAAATGAAGCTGGCACATACTTTTTACTGAGTTCTGTATTTGATTTCCAGTTTTATATTGTTTCCATTTATAATCAAATCTGTCTCCATCTTCCCCTTATTCTTAATCCAAGTGCAAAAGAGTTTCTTTCCATGCTATCTCCATCGAACAGCTCTTAGGGCTGATCCTATTAAGTGTCTCTCTGTTCTTTGGCCCTACCTGTCCTAAGAACTGTTCCTTGTCTGAAATTCCTTCCCTCTGTCTTTCTGTTTCTCTTTCTTTGCACTGAGAAGACAAAATAAATGGACAGCAGCAGGAACTTTCAATGGTTAAATTTGATTCTTAGGGAATGTCATTTCCAAGCTTCCAGCATCTGCAAGAGCAAGACTCCTCTGATGGCTGATGGGTAAAATTGAAACTCTAGAGAATTAGAAAACTGCACCAAGGGTTGTTCATGCATTAGATGACTCAGTTGTCAGTGACAGCTATGCCACACATCCAGGAGAAAGTCACTTAGGCAACACAGGTGTCTTGGATGCCTGAAGATATCTCAACTAATGGAGAAGTTAGCAAAAATGAATTAGATACTTAGAGGACCACAACAGAGCAGTCATTGCAGTCTTAATACAGTGAAGCAGTGGTAGGTAAGACCAAACCACTGGCAGCTCAGTGAAGGCAGATGAAGGTGCATTGTCTGGCTGAGAAGCTGGAGGAGGTGCTGGGTGCTCTCAGATGTGAAAAGCTGAGTCTCTGATGTCATAAAGAGGCCTGCTGGAGGAGGGTCCTGTGCATGCTCTGCAGTTCCCAGTTTTCTGGATAGAAACAGCACTCAAGAATGTCTTATTTCTTGCTGAAGAGGATTTTGCCCTTTCCCTCTTGATGCACTGTAGAATTGTCTTGGGGATTTTGCTCAAAATTAGAATGGTTTATGATGAAACATTGATCTGTATTCTTTTTACAAGAAAATAAAAACTTCTTGTCTAAAAGACAGTAGCATCTCAGTGATTTTTAAGTGAAACTAGATGGTTATCTTAGGTTCAAATAAATTAGAGAAACATTTAAAATATTATGGTTTTGGCTTGGCACTATTCTATTTTCACTGATTTTAGACATAATGCAGCATCAAATCTATAGGACATGACACTTGGACAGATTTTCTGCTGTAATTTTTCTTTAGAAACAGAGAATACAATTGCACTGTTACAAGATAAAAAGGTTAAGTGGAGAAAGTTCTTGTTACTTTCAGAGTTGATTGATGCATATCACGTTGTCAAATGCTTAACTGTTTTTCTGGAATGCAAATTATTGAATTGCTTTTGGATTTGCATTGCAATGCAAAGTGCTCTCCCTGCAAACACTGACATGCAGGTACCAAAAGAATAAAGCAAGCAATATTTGGCCTATTATGAAATGAAACTCACTACTGAGGCATGAAAATATTCATCTCCAAAAGAGCTTGATGATGTAATTTTGCAGCTCTATGCAAGAATGCTTCAATCTATAAGCTAGTATAGTCCTAGGACACAGAAATTCAAATATTCTACTGTATATTGTTGTGAATATAACAAATATATGCAAAAGACTAATGACTAACCCTAACTCAACAGCTATTAGGTAGGATTTTTTGAAATGCACTATAAAATAATTAGCAATGCTAGGACTATCTAAATCCTAACTCTGAGAGTGCCATGATAAGTTGAAGCTGTCTTGTGTGAGGCAGGTTCCTTGGTGGAAGATGGAGAAAATGCTGTGATAAGGGGAAAAAAAAAAAAGAAACAACTGATGAAAAGGTTTATTGAAGAATCAGGAAAAATATTACAGGAGAAAGGAAGAAGGCAAGAAGACATGGTAAAAATACAAAGAAAAAAACATCCTCCACCAAAAAAGAAGCCCAAGCCCAAAATACATAAAAGAATAAAGAGAGCAGTCAGGAAAAATGAGGCCAGCATGCAGAAGACTGTGCGAGATGATGGGAACAGAAGGGTGAAAGGTCTGCAGACAGAAGGAAGAGCAGAAGGGAAGAACTGAAGATACACACTATCAGAAGGAGGAAGATCTGTTTGACTGGTGACTCCTTCTTAAGAAAATCTGAAAAATCTGTCATTAGACCAGCCCCAGAAAATGGAATGGTGTGCTTCTGTTAGTCAGTCACACTCCACAACAGCTGGGGATGAAATGATCTGGCAAGAAGGATCTATGTGTTGCATTGCCACACTATTGCTGGGATGATCCCCAAATGACAAGGCAGAATGGGAAAGACAAAAGACTTATTTTAATTTAAAATAATAATAATAAAAAGATATATGATCCTTAGAACAGTTGCAGTGTAAGATCTGACATAATAAAAAATTGCGGTTCTCAGTCACTAGGATTTAGTGAAAACTTCTTGAATGGTGAGTATTCTAGAAAATAAGGTTCCTAAAATAAGATTGCTGATAAAAAAAGCCATTGAATCATGACTTTCGATCTGCAGAAGTTTTAGGGAGAAAATTACCAAATGAACATGTTTAAGGTGAAAGAACATACTTGAGCTTTGGAAAACTTCCTTCCCCCATGGCCTACCACCCCCCCACAATGTCAGAGTAATAATTTGAGGCTTCTGCTACAGCATTTAAACAGGATAGAGTGGTATCCTCAATAGTGTGACTTCAAAAGTGGTAAGTTTCTCAGCTGGAAAACCTTAGCTAAGCAACAAAATACAGCAATCAGCCTGACCATGACAGTGGGCGTGGTAGAGCCCTAAGGGCAATGGTACTGAAAATGTGTCCTCTCCACTCCTGAAAAATATAGTTCCCTCTCCTTCTGAGCTACAACCCTAGTATGTGCAGATGCTACAATCTGAATGTACCATATGCCCACTGTGAGATGCCTCATTTCTTTCCCAGGAAGTAGCTCCACTTAAACATAATGAAAATGATCATATTTGTTGAAACTAGAAACATTGGCAGGTACTCTGAGTTCAAATGGTTTAGGTTTACATTTTCCTCCCTGGATAGAAGAGGAAGGTGATGGAGGCTGAAAGATACTGCATGCAGGAAATGCTACGACAAGAACACACAACAAATTTTAAAGCAATTTATGAGGAAGTTTGCTGAACTTGAGTGCAGAGTTATTTTTGCTGGATCTCATAAAAGTGGTGCTCTCTCCTTTGTGAGCTTTTGTCTAAATATCTCACAGCACAAGGGCTGTTTTCCTCCAAACATTTTCTGACTGTCTTGAAGAGCTACTACAGCATTTAGTATGCCATCTTCCCTCTGAGTCAAAGGCTTCCTGAGTGGTAAGTCTGGCTCACACAATGTTTGTCTGCTGGTCACTTGAGTAACTATCTGAACCACTTTTGATGACTTCTGCTTCACAGTCTGTACTCACTGTGTTTTAAAAAAAAGTGTTGTTGGGTTTTCTTTGTTTGTTTTCTTTTTTGTGTGTTTTTGTTTGTTTGTTTTTGTTTTTGTTTTGTTTTGTTTTGTTTTTCTCCCCATTACTACTTTGGTTATGCCAGGCTTGTTTTGACCTTATCTCAGTGTATGCCAAGGTGAGAAGTAGTGGCTTTAGACACCACATGCAAACTTCCTGGCAGACCACAGGCATATATCAGGGACCACAGAAAGCATAAAACCTGGTGGAGACCACACCTATTTAATTTGTATGAGTGTTTTACTTCAGACCTCCTACTGTGCCTTGGCTTGGTTCATAGAGAGGTTTAGTTGTGCATGAACTAGAACCTTATTTGGGGAAAACTAAACTAGAGCTCCACTTCAAGTGAGGGCCCAAATATCCTCCAGTCTTTCCTAAACGTATGTGGGTACATATGTCTGTCCCTTGCTTGTGTATAAACTGCAGAAAGAGAATGTGCCATACAGGGTGTCAAACTAAATGTAGTTTGAAGAAAAAAAATTCAGAACCATTTGCAGTGTAATTGTAGGAGCTTGTGCAAAGCACTTACTAATACAGGCATTGCTGGGGAGTGGACCTCAGATGCCACTAGAAATTGAATTTCATGGACTTAGTGTAGCATCGTTATTTCCAAAGCCCAGGGAATAAAGGACTCTATTTTTGCTTCTCAGAACAATGTCGTGGTCACCTTCCAGGATTTGGCTTCAGTTCTCTTAGGAATAAAACCCAGGGTGTGTGTGTTTGCAGGGCATGGTAGTCAAATGTGACCATGTCACAGTTACCAGGTGACTTCAATGCAATGTTGTTCTTATTTGGCGTTCTCAATATAAATTTCTCCTTGACCCTCAATAAATCTGCGTCTGTGTACAGTGATGTATATGGCTGTCCAGGATGGGATGGTTTTATCAATCAAAGTCTCTAATGTTCTTTTTATCCTGTCCCAGGACTATTCCTGCTTCATAATCTACAGTCTTTGCCCTGAATGTGGATGACCTGAATACAAAGCATGTGAATATCAGATACAAGTTGCTGTTGTGCCTAGCTGAGGGATTTCTCCCTCAATTTGTCTCAGTTATGTATCCTAACCAGTAGGTTTAAAGTTTCCTTCTTCCTCTCATTTACCACAAAAATAATCCTGAACCTGAGCGGTGTTTTCACTGGGACACTTTCCCATGCAAATTTAGACTCTGACAGGCTAGTTCTTTCCCAAGAGGTAATTCCTACACAACTCTGCTCAGGTCAAACACCTTATATGACTCAACTACTGCTCACATCTCCAGTGCTAAACTAAACCCTAGTAAACCAGCATTTGTCAGTTACAGTATAGTATGTTTAAAAGAATATATTATATTCCTTACCCAGTGTTTTATGTTTTGTCCTGTGGTAATTGAAGTACCTTTGTAGCTTTTTATTTATTTCCTGTTTAATACAATGTTGTCACCAATATAGTCCTTTCCTGGATTTGGGATAATTTTACCTTCAAAAGCCTTTGCAGATTTTTCATGGTTTTCAGTGCTGCCTTTCATAAAATATTCTCTTTGTGCTTACTTTCTTAATTAACAAAGCTATAGAGATGAGTATCTATTTTTCTAGTTGGTCTTTTCTGTATTATCTAAACCCAAACACATCCAGCAAGACTTTTTATTTTTACTCTATAATTGTCATCAAATCTTTACCTTCTGACTGAAACAAAGGAGCATGGTGAATTATTTCTTCTGAACAGGAAACTGCTGATCTGACACAGGTGGATCTCTGTCACAATCTGTTTCTAAGACTATGCATGAATTTCTGAATGCAGTGGAAGCTGTTTACTCTTTTCTTGTGTACATTTTGAAAGGCTGTCTTTTGCATGTTCTGCTTCTGCTCCTTGCAGGATTGTAGTTATCAGGGAGCTAAGCATTTTCCAGACTGCTGTAGTGGTAGTGTTCCCATCCTGTGACACTATACTGATTGCACTTTCCCACGTTCCCAGTATGGCAGCAAGTACCCTTGTCTTGTCAGGGGCAGCCTCATGATTGTTTTTTCACTATCTACTTTATTTTTTTTTACTATGCCAAGTACAGCAGCACAGAACTGTAACCAATAAACCCCTTCAGCCCAGTGTTGGTAGCCATTTTCAAAACAAGTTTGTTAGTATAATGTCAATGGACTGTTAGATCACTTGATATAGAGAGTAGAAACAGTTCAGGGACCTGTGTGTTACCATCTTTCGCATACACAGGCAGTGCCAAATCGCTAAACCAGATTTCCAACTCATTTCAGTTAGCACGGCTTAGGCTTGGATGGAATTTACTGACTTGAGAGCCTTCACATGACTTTTACTTTTTGCAGTATCAAGGGACGTCTAGGGCTTGTAAATAGACACCTTTCATGCTGAAGAAAGCCTGAGCTCATTCAAGATCAATGACTCATTTGCTGATAGCCATTAAACCCTTTCAGAAAAAATTCCTCCAGCTCAATTATGTGCATCATCTACGTGGAATTCTCACTGTTGACAGCCTATTTGATCCAACTGTACAACCAAAGTATTATAACTGCAGTAATATTACTCATAAAAAGCACCTAAGATTGACATAAAAATCAGTCTACTGACCAGAAATTGATTTAAAAGTCTAGATAGTACAGATGGAGTCAAGGAATATTCTTACAGTGTTTGGCTGCACCCGATTTAAGATCATCTCTCAGCTGAGTTGAATGTTACTTATTTTACCCAAAGCACTACTTGTGAAAGCTTCCCTTGTTGTATGTTCCTTGGTTATATTTTTTTTTTCTGTATAAAATTCTGCTCTCTGGCATTTTTAGATACCATATTTGTTAACAGTGGCCCCAAACTCAAAGCTTGTGGTACCTCTTCTGGTTTGACAGTCTACAGTGGACATGCTTGAGATTTCCAGGCATCTCCCTGCCATGTACTACAGAAGGTCTGGAAACAAAGTCAGAGGTCTCAGATTTTTTTCAAAAAGATTTCTGGGTGGAAAAAGAGGACATGTCCAGGGAGACACAAATGCAGGAGTCCTATGCTCTTTGTGGTATTTCTTTTTCAGTCAGGGGATGTGAATTTTCTCTTTGGAAGGATGTTATCTGGTATGGGAATTGCGACTGTTTCTGTGTTTGAAATGATTTCCCCTGAGGACTTCTAGGTCTAATTTCAAACACATAACACTAACTAAAAACATGATCTCCTGGAACCAAAAGCATGTTTCTTTCATGATCTGTATATGTCTGTACTCTTCCCAAAGCAGGCAAAGAACTAACTAAAAAACATTCTGTAGGACTGGGCAGATGAGAAATTTTTACAATCTTGCATTTTGATATAGCACTTTGGCTTACTGCATTTACATTTGGGTGTCTGTTAACAAAATCTCAGAGTCAAGGGTTAGTCAGAAACTTACAAGGATGTTAAAGGGCACAGTCATCTCTGGTAGCTAACTTACTCCAAAAAGAGCCAAAAAAAGTATGCATTAATCAGAGTGGTGAAGAGAAGAGCTCATATAGGTATGAGCTAATGTTATTTCTAACAGTGTTCTGAATTCAAATCAAGTGTGCAACGTCTTTGAGTGTTGATTAGATTCCAGTTGCAGTGAACTTGAAGAGCTACACCTGTACTATAATTTGTAGCTATCATGTAAAATTTGCCCATAATGTGGTGCTGAAAAGAGTTTTCAGAGCAAATCAGTGCTGTCCCAGGAGGACAGTAAAAGGCAGTTGATGAGGCAGTTTCTTATCTGTTTGTTAGTGCTTCTTGCAAATCTGCTATGCAAGTCTAACCTACTTCTGTAATAGAGGTACTCAATTCCAGCTACAGGGAACAGAGGTGCCCACCTTTTTTTTTGATGCATAAGCCTGCAGGTTTCCACAAGAGCCATGTGAATCCAACAGCAAGTTCTGATCCCTTAAATTTATTCTGAAGCCATGTCAGCCTATAAAACATAGGCTAAAGTTGAAAATAAAGTTTTAAATAGCAGCTATCATTTCTGAGACTGCTGCTGACTACGTCTGGCTTGTTAAAATGGATCATTGTTTGTGAAACTGTAATTAAAGTCATTCTGTGTCAGAAAGATTGGATGTGTTCCTTCTTGCTCATTTCTCAATGCAATCCACTTCTGTCTTGTCAGTCTCTGCTGTTTTTGCCTTGCTCACCCACACATGGTCATCATTGCTTTTTGTTATATTCTACATGACAACTACATGCTCATGTCACCTCATTCCCAACCTTTTCAGTAGAATAAGTTTTGTTGTTTGCAGGGGTTTTTTGTGTTTTTTTTTTGTTTGTTTGTTTTTGTTTTAAGGAATGGGTAGGGCCGGGCAGGTATGTCTTACCTTACATAGGCAGGAGAGTGTGCTGACTGAATATTAAATAGATTGCACAAACCGCATTCAGGAAACTGCTGTGGTTCTGCTGTAGAATCAGAGGCTTGGGAGTAGAGTCATAGCGCATGGGTTCCACTAGTCTCCAAACTGAAGTGCCATTCTAAAGACTGGATTGTACTAGGTTACAGGTTACACTGCTACAGACTCACATAGTCCACAAGAGAATACAGATGGCATTTATTTTAGCAGGAAAAAGGTTCTGATCAGTTTAAATAGTTACCCAACTGAATTAATTTTGACTAACTTCAGGCAAGTGATTAAGAACATCCTGATGAACGTTTTGGTGCCAGGAAAGTGGCTACTGTGAGCAGTGTCTCTTTTGGTTTGTTAGTCTATAGTACATTGTCAAATGCCAGTTGGACTGATGTTGAATGACATCACAGAGATGAACAGGGCTGTGAGATGAGCACCAGCATTTTCCAAAATTGAACAGATTGGCTCATTTTGCATATTGCAGGCTCCTCACTGGCCATTTCTCTGTCTTACCAAAGGGTCATACTTGAAAGAAGCTTTTCTTTGTCAGTCGATAACAGTTCAGTATCTTGCATTGATTGTGAAGGTCTCTAAATTAGACATGGCTAATCTAGCTTCGTTTCATTTTCTTCATTTAAACTACTTTGTGCATCACAAATTACTTGGCCCTGGTTATAAAACTATTTAGGGCATGCAGTGGTTAAATAAAAATGAAATGATATAAAGTTACATTTCTTCCTTGTGTGATAGTGGAAGTGCATAAACAAATTGGTGTCAGGCCACTGTATCTGTGCAATGCAAGCAATGAGCTCAATTCAATGGCCCATGAGATTAATAGAAAGACTCCGGCCCCAGTGGGTCTTCAATCAGTCTCATCCTGCAGACAGCCAACTGGTAAAAAGAGCTTGGTCATTCCTGATGGTTCACTCTTCTGTAATAAAATAATATTATTTATTTTGAGGGAAATAGAAGGCAGGAAACGGAGGAAGCAGAGGACAATCTGGTTTTACTGCTGGAGAAAGAAAATAGGGGAAGCAGATTATAAAAGAATATGCTGACAAAAATGAAGTTTCTCATACAAATCACACTGCTTGAACAGCTACCATACATTTCAGTCAATTAAGCTAATTTCATTAATTAACAAATAGTTATACAGTTTAAAGATAAAATACTTATATCAGTTGTAAAGACTGTTTAAAAAAACATTTGCTAAGTTGTTATATCCTGACACTTGTGTGCTATTTTAAAAAATCATCCTGTCACAGAAGGATGCTAATGACTTAACAACCTAAAGCTTGCCAGTTGGGAAACCTTAATGTTTAATCTAGATAAATGTGCTTGTTTATGTAGCTGTGTAATCAATGTGTGCAGTAGAATTATGGTGCTACGCAACCATTAGCTGTATTTACATAAATATTGCGTATTATCAATGGAAAAATTCATCACTTTATACAAGAATGTATCACAGAAAGAAATTTAGAATTTTAATGAGAACTTTCTTCTGTATTTTTGTCATATTGGACGTTTATGGCATATAGTATTATTTTTCATAAAGCTTCATGAGTCATTGTAGCAAATCATTGATTTCACAAATTCAAAAATTACCAGGTGCAACACTCCAGCCTTGGGGCTGCGGAATCATGGGCTCAGCTAGGAGTTTTACTTTAATACCTGTATATTTATAAGGGTTCCTTAACACCTTCAGAGAATGTCAGGAGAATAAGCTGCAGACTTGTTCCCGAGGGGCTTCTTTATCAATTTAGGGGAGAAAAGAAGGGAACTTGGCAAATGTTCAAAAGGGCAATAAACAAGCTAGACAAAATGTTACACCACAATACCAACTCAGCATAGATTAACCAATAACAACCAAGTCAATATTCAATCAATTCGCAACACTTAAGTCAAATCCAATTCCTCCAGCTCCAAGCCACCTGAAGCATCAAGAAATGAGTAAAGAAGAAATAGCAAAGGGAGCAAGAGAGAGAAGGAGAAAGAGGGAGAGATTGCTTACCCCTGAGACTCTGTGGAAGACCAGCTCTCACACATCTAGATGGCAGGGGTGGGACACATGGCCCTCCCAAAACCTCTGGTTTTATCTTCTCTGGTCTCTACAGCCAAATGCCCCAGGCAGGGCCTCTGACCCCCCAGCCACTCTGGTCCCAGGGCAGGGTGAGGGGCAGGGTTCTCACTGTCCCTGCCAATGGGAGCTGTGTCAGGGGCTCCAGGAGCTGTGGGGTGTTACAGTTTTCCCAGGCTGTTTGTGACTGGCAGCTGCTCCAGGGTTTCCCTGTGTGGGCTCCAGAGCCTGCCATGATGGGTACCACATCACCCCACCTCCATGAGGTGGGACCCATCCATTCCCCCTGCACACACACATCCACACCCACACCCACAAGGTGATTCTGACCCAACAATCTGATCTGGTGTATAACACCTGGCTTGGGAAATTTGAAGTTTCTCAGCCATTACTAGTTTGTGTACTTTGAGAGAAGCTGTTTCTGACTGGATATTTCTCAAAACAGTAGAAGCTCTGTTCCGCATATTTCACTTGTGAACATATGCAGTAACCATACGTTTAGAAGAGCTGTTGATATGGGTGTTGGAAGTTTATACTTCTATACACTGGATCATAGGAATAGAAAATTGCAAACAAGAACAAAGGTGAAAGCTATGATAGGGGAGGGGTTGTGATTTAAATCATCAATTGATAGTTGACACTGAGATCTGCTTCAGAGCTTTTCCAGTTTTAATTTAGAATATACAAAAATGGATCAACTACTGCATAATATACCTAGACATATTTATACACTTGAAGACATAGAAGACAATATTTTTATTTGTGAGATAATAGTCTGAGAAGAAAGAAAAGTTTATAGGAGAGGATGAATTGTTTTTGCAAATAGTAAATTTATTAGTAATGAAGTTTACTAAAGGAACACAACTACCTAAGCATTTGAGCAAAGTTGGTAAACAGACAACCTTAAAACGAATGAAGTAGACAAGAAGATTAATAAAAAAAAAGGTGAAAAATGTTTTCCTTGAATGTGTTCTAAATTAAAAAAAGAACTTTTCATTTTGAAACAGTTTCAAATTGAAAATGACTTCTATCTTTTAAAAGGAAATGAAACAAAACCGTAAAACATAAATTCTCTGAGGCTGATGGAAAGTAGAAGCTCTTTTATTTGTGAAGGAGAAGAGACTGGGAGAACTGATAGGGTGCAGATAGGAAAAATTCATGAGACTCACAACTTTGTTTGATGTACTCTGTTATGCATACAGCCTTAGCAAAATATCCTGTGGTTGTGTTACATCTGTGGGAGTTCTGTTGTGGATTTGAGAGGATTCATGATTTTACTCTCAATCTTTATGTCTTTGTGAAGGATTTCTGCACTTATTTAATGTAGTGAGAAAATCTGGGAGTTAGGAAGGCAGAGACTTTCTGAGATGGATGGATTAGGAGGATGTTCTTCCAAAACAGTTAGACCTGGATATAACCCCTTTCCATTTCTTGGGTGTCCCTCCCTAGTACTGATCCATCTTGATTCATTCTCTTTCCTTAGTATTTCCCTGGAAGTGAGAACATTTGGTAAGTGCTGCAGTGAAAAGTGCCAAAATTACTCACCAAGTGCTGTAGTTCTTCTGCTGCACCAAAAAAATATGAGGAAGTTGCCCACAAAATATTCTCTCTTTTTAATTACTCCATGCACTCCAGTTCTCAACCAGGTATTGAAAGGGTGCAATGTCCCATGGACTAGACAAACTTTTGTAATACATTTGAGAAGTAGGATGCTACTTGAACAACACAAATTGAACTGTACTCTTAGGAATGTCTTCAAATCTCTACTTAGGATCAATTTATTATTTTATTCTCAGAGAACTGGAGGTATTGAATGGGTCTGAAATAAACATTCAGAGATGAACTCAGCAAAACATCTGAAAACTTCAGTACATTGTAGTTATTACTACAAATACTGTAAAATTTAAGTTTTAAATGTTCACTAACTTTGTGCCATTTTGTTTATGCTTGTTCACGGGGGATATTTGCACACTTATGACTTGGTGTTGTGTGTGCAAGTGGGACACCAGACCATCTGCACAAATTTCACACAGAAATATATGTTTCTTCTTGTACAAATTATTATCCAAAAATTCAACAGTTTTGAAATCCTCTAAAAAGGCTCCATATTTAGTATCACACTTATGTAATTTCTGCATTTCTATATATTTTTTTTCTGCAGCTTTATCTGTTGTGGGTAGAATTCACATTCAACAGTGATGGTTCCTAAGTAGTTCAAAATATTTTAAACATAAATTACTTGCATTCAACACCTTGATCTTTGTTCTCAAGACCTTAAAAACATCAGGAAAATCAGAACTTCTTGTCATTTGTTTTCAGCCACATGCATTAATAACATTCTATTTCCAGATTATAATTCTGATTCAATCTTTTAATTGAAGAAACAGGCAGTTTCTTCTGCAATTTCCATCACTTCCTATTTGTGAATTAAGGGACTTGACAACCCACTATAATGGTTGGACAATTCTTGGCATTTTAAAAAAGAACCTGTTCTTGAAATGCCTTATTTTTGCATTATTTATAGTTTCAAAGGTGATGATGAGGGTGACAGAAAAGGAGTTAATAATATGCTATGGATATTATGCAATTTTGGAGTGAACCACTGCATGACCTACTCAATGAAACTCAGGTAGGCTAAGACTTTTCTGTTCTTAAAGAAAAACATCAGAAAAGAACATCTATAAAAAAAACCCACAAAAAAACCAACAAACCTAAATAAACGAAAAAGACCTCCAAACCCCTAACCAACCAACTAACAAAAACCCCCAAAAACAAACAAAAAACCCACTAAAAACAAACCTCAACAAAAAACCCAAACCAAATTCCCCTCCACAAAAATACAATAATAAAAAATAAAAACCTTTGAAAAATATGTTTGTTCCTATGTTCCATTGAGATGCAACCAGCTTCCTCTGGTACTAATCATGATCCCACACTGGCATTCCTCACACTTCTTTTGCGCAGTGTAATGCATTAACTTCTGTCCACCTTTCAGTGTCCTGAAAGATCATGGCACCATCAGCCTAAGCCCAGGGAAATAATAATTAAAGAACTCTTTTCTGAACTCAGTGTCCAGGAAAAGGCTTCAGAATATAAAGAAGTAGCATCTTCCATTGATGGAGACTGAGGTCCAGTACTTGAGATCAGTTGGGAGTAGGATATGAGAGGAATTTGGGTTCTGTCTGATAATAATTTCAGAGCCCAGAGCCACCAATAACCCAGCTATTATTAAAGTTTATGGCAGTGTCTAGTTTTGTCACCTCTATCAGTTTACCCTTACTGGTTTGACTGCATGAAGGTAGCCAGGTTTTGTTGGAAGGTGAGCTGCAGAGGACAGCCTTTGTGAGAAAAAGCCATGGTCTGGCCCCAGGCTGGACACAATCTATTCCAGATGGATACAGTTGACTCTGCAAGGAACACAAAACAGGACACAGCCAAGCCCATCAGCAATGCTGGTGGTGCTTTTGTGAAAGCAGATTTAAGAAAGGGCAGAAAATTGTGGAGGGAGTGACAAGGAGAGATCAAAAAGGGGTGAGAAGCAACAGAAGGAACATCAAGGTGGAAAAGGAGGAGGTACTCTGTGGCAAAACGGATATTATTATAGGGCCAGCAGCTCATGCAGGGCTAGCAACGGAGCAGAGGAAACGAGTTGGACCAACAATGGAGATAAACTGCTATGGCCTGATCACAGTCCCGCTACATCCTTTGTTGTCTTAGTGAGGTGACTGAGTGTTACCTGCAGCAATAACAAGTGAGAGGAGAGGAGTCTGAAGTCAAGCTGAGCCTGGAAAAGGAGGAGGGGTATATTTCTCTGAGAGTTTTAATGTTTATTTTTCTTTTTTTTTCTTCAATGTTTTTCCTCCCAATATATGAATAAATACTTCAATATTTCCATAAATCAGCAATAAATTTAGCTAAATTGCCAAGCTGAATATGTTTTGTCCATGACAGTAATTGGGAAGTGATCTCTTTGTTTTTATGTCTTTCCACAAGTCTTCTTGCTGTCTTATTATTCCTATTTTTAGCCTCTCTGTCCTACTAATGAGTGTGTGAGCAGCTGGGTGGGTGCTTGGCTGTCAGCTGAGGCTAGCCCACCACACCAACTTGTGGGCAACCTACCCATACCAAAGTGACAACAGCCCCTGGTAGCTCTACATTCTCAAATGAGCATGGCCACTTGTTTATGAATAATTAAGGGATCTCTTGTACCATCATATCAACATTACTGGGACAAACTGAGATATTGCTCTTCTAGTGGTCAAGCTTCTGCAGAGGCTGCTTGCTTGCCTCGCTGCACTTGCTAACCCCATTGGAAAGCTGGCCTAAAGTAAATCAAGTTATTCCTGCTTCTCAGAGTGTCTCATTTAGTTTCTCTTCTAGTAGTGATCAGTGGCTGTCAGCTGTCTTTGTTTCCTCTTGAAACTGTTCTTAAATTAGCCTGTCATGTCTTCCTTGAAGGGTACATGTAGCAATTGTCCTTCTTCCTTTCCCCATCAAGGAGAAGTCATGACTGCTGCACAAAACTCTTATCAGAGCTGACGCCACCAAAACAATTCTGGTTAAGATTTCACCTTGTCTTAGTATCTGTCTTAGACACAAAACCCTGACTCTTATTTTCAGGTAATCTCATTTACTTAAGATTTGTATGTATTTACTAAGGAGTTTGGATTCCTTTAACAGATTAAGCAGCAGCAGAAATAAAACACCATATTTCGTCTTTTTTTTTTTTCTTTTTCTTTTCCCTGCAGATAATGGTATGTTCATTACTGCATTATGTGCCTTTGTTTCCATGCCTATGGGAGGCCCTACAGAATTTGTTTTATGATTTCCAGTGACTCCTAGTAGAGGGCTTTTGCTCTTGAATATTTTTGCAAAAGCCTCTTATTGAAGATCATGAGTTGCTAGCAAAGTCAAGTCAAAACAAAAAAGCAATCATTCAGCTGAGGAAGGCCTAATTTCTCATTCTCTCATTTCTTGTGACCTCATTTTCCCAGTTGTCTAGCTTTTAAAATTCCAGATCTTAATTTCTAAAGTAAAGCAAGGGAGAATTACTTCAGAAGTTCATATTAACTCTATAAATAAGTAAAAACAAAAGTAAACTCTGAGTAAAGCTGAATAAAGCTCATTTATTATTCTTTAGTCATTCTTCCTTTATGTCTGCTTTTGCGGTTGACACTTGTATGTGTAAAAGAGGAGTGAGGAGGAAACCAAATTATTTTCACTCCCTCACATGCTTCCTGGACAACCTTCACCCAGCATTGTGACAAATCAGTGTTCTGGTTAGATCTGGCCTTAGGTGCCAAACCAAATCCGAAGTATGTTCCTTATCTAGTTTATTTTTGGAACTCACAGAACATGATCCTAAAAGTGCAAAACAAGCTCTAATTGGAGTTATGCACAGGTCTCTGTGCAATAATGAAGGAAAATAAAAAGAGAGTGATTTTGTGCAACGCATAGGAATCATGTGTTTTGCAATGGCTGTCCAATGACTATTACAGACTTTCTTTCTGTTATGATGGATAGCTTTGCTCTGCTTCCCTTTGTAGTGTTCACAGTGACACTGCAGTTCCACCTAATAAGGAGTCATGCTGAGATGGGATGATCTAATTTGCTATTTTCATTGAAGCAGATTCTGGAAATTGAACAAAATTATTTTTCACCACTTCACCGACAATCTTTTCTCATATCTCTTCCTCTTTCTTTTTCTTCTTTGAAAAAAGGTAGCATCACACCAAATAGTACGTGGTTTTGAAAAGATTATTCTAGAAGTACTGAAATTGCTCTATCTTGCCATTTTTATTCAATTTAAAACTTTGGGTTAAAAAGGCTTCACAGTATAAGATAGAATTATGTCTGAAGATGTCTTCTCTCCTAGAGTACCTGAAATTGCTGAACAACACATGCTATTGTCAACTGATCTCTTGCAATTGCCATAAAAAGCTCTTATGTTCTGTCCATCTATTATGACTCAATGCTGATTTAATAATGTTTGAAACTTTTAAAGGAAGTATATTTCGAATATTTTCCTGAAATGACAGATCCATGTATCTTAGAAAATCTGGAGTTTCATTATGCATCCTTGAAGTAGAATCTGTAACTTAGAAAGTTTCTTCTCTCTTTCTTTCCTTTCACTGTGTTGAAGTATCTAAGAGTGAAAGATATAGTGAGAATAGACAATGGAGAGAGAACCTGTGGATTTCACATATATTGTCAGTATTTTCTATCATCTAATGCCCAGGAATTTCGGTGTGAATTGAAATGTCATCTTACATACGAACATATCCTCAAATAACTATTTTTTTTGGCTAATGGAATTACCTCTAAGACCTTATGATGCTTTTAATTTTTGGTGATGATGACCTGAGAGGCATTATTAGTATATCCCAGATTATGAATTCTACAAAGCTACCCATCAAGTATCTGCTTTGCTATATAGCTTCAGATTTGAGGAAGAAGGAATGAACTGCATGATGTGATTAAAGACAGCTAATTAAAAGACTAAAACATGTGAAACAATCATTAAGAGCAATGAGGTTAAAGAAAGTTTTAATTTCTCATAAATTTTCTTTACACAATATTGAAGACAACAATTATCTGCTCTGGGGGAAAGGAAAAAGAAATATTTTTAAAAAATTAGATTGTAAGGTTGTTTAAAGCCTTTGATGAATTTAATATTTCTGGGAATCAACTATACTGGATCTGCAGATTCCTACATCTAGCCTATCTTGTGATTGACAGTCATATTGTCGAAAGGATTTCATGACCCATGCATGACTGAAAGCAAGCTGCCATGAGAAAATAAAATATAACTGGTTTTGAGTCACACAACAAAGAAAAAAAAATGTCTTCTTGCCATTAATTTCAGTCAAAACACTGTTTATTTCCCATTTTAAAAGACAGAAAAAATGTGTGAAATTTGAAGGTGCAATCTTAATGACACTCAGGCAAAGCCTCCAGTTTCCTGGTTGGACTTTCTTATAAGATTTATAATTCATAACAAACTAGAATGAAGATTAAAGGAACAAGTAGGGAAGAACAAGCTCAAGCTGCTTTGCATTAAAATTATGTGGGTGACAGAGCCCAGTGTTTGCGCTTAATAGGGTATAGGTAAGTACATCAGCCTGAATCAACAGTGACTGAAAACTGATACCAGCTGTGGCTCTAATATCAAGTGTCAGCTATGCTTGTAGTCTACAGCCAGGGAAATCAAAAACAAGTAATCTGTTGCCCTTCACTGACTATCAAGACTAGGATGTCTTTGGATGTGTATTCAGTGCACAGCCTATCAGAGTGCCCAATGACTCTCTAATGAAAAATGTTCTTAGACCTTGCTCTTCCCCCTTTTCACTCCATCAGCTCTATGGATAGAGGATTGTCAGTAAAGATTTAATGACCAGTAAAGTTAAAAAAGACCAGAGGGTGATTTGGGAGGGAAAAAACCTAGTCCTTAAAGTTTGACACATTTCTTATGTTCCTTGATTAATTTTTGCCAGTGTGGATGAGATTTTTAATGGAAAATTAGCACGATGTTTTTCTTTCTGTTGGGCTTATTTTCTGTTGCTGGATAACTTGGAATGCCTGTTTTGAATTTCATGCAAAAGTCACAGAACTACACATTAATCAAGTAGCTAGATTAAATAGAGCTTGAGTTATAGTACATTAATCTGTTCTGGATAAAACTTGAATAGTGTGGAGAAATTCAATTAAAAAAAATATTTATCCAGTCTTGACATCAGTGAACCCCCAGTAGCCAAGAAAATGGAAGGAATCTGTACCAGGAATCTGCTCTGTAAAACAGGTACATATGGGTGGTTAAAGGGACATTTGAACTTCTGCATTAATGGAGTGCCACAGGATTCAGGTCCCTCACTTTGATTTGAAAATAAGACTAGATGTTGGCATGTATTTTTGGATTACACCTGGGACATTAGTTTCAGACATTAGCTATCATCTTTATGTTCTTGTATTCCTATTTTAAGGAGTATCTTATATACAAGCACAGTAAGTAATAAAACCCTCTTGCATTTGTATGTATTAACTCATAAATGTACTGAAAAACTCTGTCCATGGTTCCTGCTTGCCCTCATCTCTGCATGCTTATTTATCTCAATGCAAAATTGAGCACCACGTGGGTGCAAGGCAGGACAGACTTTTACGTCAAGGTGAGGAAAACAAAGACATATCTGAACCTAATGGACCTTTACTTTAACTTGCTTCTTTTTTCAGGGTGTAGTTTTGCTTTTTTATTTCTGAGAGGGATAGTAGAGGATGCAATTAGTGTCAGAGTTTAACATTTCCTCCGTGGCACTTTACTTTCAGCGTCACTGACTAGTTTTCTCCTTTCAGCTGGGAACAACCAAATTGTATTTCAAATAAATCTTTCATCTTTTTGATTTCCATCCATTCTGCCTTGATAATCTTACATCCTTTATTTATAGGTATAGTGAGCAGTAAATAAAGAGAACATACTGTGATTTCGTACTATAAACAAGAAACAAAAAATAAAGAAGAAAACTGCAGGGTGGATAGGTCCACGATTTTTTTCAGAAAACTTACTTTAGATTTCATTTGTAAGGGGAAAAATATCCAGGCAAAAACAAGTTTTATGGAAGCAGTGTGTTCACAGATAGCAAAATTTATGCAATGAAAGTTCAGAAATGCATAATAAATAGTTTGTTCTGAGTTTTCAGTCCTCTTCCTTCATATAGGAAAGACCTGGATACCTCTTATTTATAGACTTTAAAGAAGAATATAAATCTCTGGAAAATGGAGTTGTGAAAGAAGGGGGTGGAAAACCAGTCCCAAAAATGCATTCATGAACACAAAAAAAGTTAAAAATGAGTTTGTAATTTACTGCAGCTCAGAGGCAGCAATAACTAACACACTGGAAATTTACCCATTTTATGCATCTATTTTGCTTGCTTTACTACTCTGCTGTTCATAAAAAGTGCATTTATTTCAGCAACTGTCATGCCACTTGGCATTTATGTGATCTCTGAGCTATGTGTGAAAATGCACTTTTTTTCCAGTTTCAATTTTTATTGAAAAGTTATTTATTTTGCAAATTGATATCAAGGTGATTTGTTCTTCTGTCTAACTAGTTTTACTATTCTACTTTTATTATGTTCATTCTTATCACTTGGGAATCAGAACTGTAGATCATTTGGTTTTGTTTTCGGCACCCTGGGTCCTACTATGGGAATTGCATTCCATCCTCAGCATGTTGCTGTCCACCTCTTTCTCTCCCAGTTATTAACTGGGAGATTAGAAACTATGCTTTTTAATTCCTATACATTTTCTTACTCTTGTGCTGTACTTACGAAGCACTTAGGATCACCCACTGCATTTTGCACTCAGCTGGGTCTTTTGACAATTTACTCCCTTTTTTCTCTTTGCTGTAGTTCTTATCTCTCCCCTGCATGCTGCAGACCTCCACTCCAGTGTCACAGCTGCTCCATGGCTGGCACTGCTTGTTTCTACCTTGTACACCTCACCTGCCCTATACAACTTCCAGTGCCACGTGTGGGATGAGAGGCATCAGATGCATAACTAAACAGGGAAATCAAGGTAGTCATTATCTCGATGAAGCATTTCTTGAACTAAGGTTCCTGATGGCTATTCTAGCTGTTGCAGAGAGGTGCTGTGGTGCCATATTTCTCCTTTGTAACAATACAGTTTCAGAGGTTCACCTAGAGAGAGTGAAGATTATTAGATAGTCTCCTGAGATGATCTGTAGAAGTAATTTTGTTCCTAGTTCCACATCTTAAGATACCAGCTGAAAGGGAACTAGAAGATAATAAACTGCACCAAACATTTGGAATTTAAAATGAGAATAAATTTAAAAGAAGCTTAAGAGATAGTTTGAATATGCCCAGTTGTAGTTTTAGCAAACTTGACTTTCTAGTGAAAAGCTTTCGCTATATTTACTCAACTGTTAAATGAACCTGTAGGTCATCTCATTTCTCTGCTCTTTTGTTGTGGCTGTCAGATTAAGTAGCCTTGTTTCTCTAAGAAGATTGGCATAAAATGGAGGCTGTTTATTTCTAATCACAAGCTTTACACGTGACAAGGCCATATTACTTCTTTTGGTATAAAACTGATCACAGAATAAATGTCTGCTCAATGGCTATTGATGGGAAAATCTCATCTGTTGCCTTGGCAGTTTCAGTATATTTAGAAGCTGAGAACCCAGATGTGAGCTCACATTGTGTTTGTTTATGACTAACACAATCTGCAGGGCCACTCAGTCCTGTAAAATATTCAAGGCTTTTCCCTTGCTTGAGATAATTTAGCTGCAGTGTCTTTCCTGGGCTCCACATTCATCCTGACTGTATGTAATTTATAGGGAAGGGGTAAAGGTGAAATGAAACCTAATTTTGAGGAAATGAGTCAGAATTGATATCTTCTGAGCATCAATTGTGAGACAAAGAGGGCTGGCTGCCTCAGTGAGGAAAGTCCACCTATGCCACAGGTATTTTTACAAGTGTCCTCCTGTTCCCATGGAAAAGTCTTTTGCTTTCACTTGTACTGTGTCAGATGTCTGCAAGCCAAGGAGCAACTGCATTATTTTCTGTGCTATAAGGACAGCCTGGTTGCTGGCCCATAAAATAATAATGGGAGAGCTATAACAAATCCTCTGAGATATCTGCTCATTTCAGAAATATTCATAGAAGCTGTGTTTCTATTTACATGCAGCAGACCCTCTGATCCTGAAGGAGATCCCAAGCATAGGTATGAACCCCAGATAATCAGTTATGTTTGCTTTACAAGTAATGCCATTTTTGGTGCATCTGCTCTCAGACATACCACTGCAAATAGTGCTGCCAATTAATAGTTCTCCCTTGCCTAAAAATTTAGAGGAAAAAATAGAGTCCTGCTGACAAAAAGATAAAAGCACAGGCTCTGCTAGCTAGCTCTGAACGTTGCTTTATTAAGCCTGGTATTCTGCATCCAGCAGTAGCTAATGTGTCATGCTTCAGAGAAAAGGCAAACCCCACAATTTGTGCAAAGCCATAAAACAGGAGAAGTATTCCTTGCTGAGCCTGCAGCCATCAGCTTATTCCCTGAAGCATAAGATTTGATTATATGTTTGTTTCTGGGGGAGAAGAACTACGAGTATTTAAGCTTCTCAGGCTGGAGATCATGCATTAGATTAACCTGGAGGACTCTGAGGCCCATGTAGAACAGATTGTGGAATTCCCTTGGCAGAAATGAGCAAAGCAGCCATTACTAACATGCTGTCATACTGTTAACTGGAGCCGAATGACAAATTCATAGGAAATTTTGCTTCTATTTCTGCTCTTAAACTATCAGTGAGAAGCTTATGATTTCTTCTGGGTGTAAGTAGCAACCTTATTTCCCACATAGTTTCTAAGTTGGTGCTGTGTTTGCAAACATTATAATCTGGTATGAGTAGTAGCTGGGACTGAAGAGCTCTATCATGGTGCTTGTTTGCATCTCTAACTTTGGACAGCCTGAAAGGCCTGTGAAGCAACTATTTTGGCTCTGTTCACTCTTTTCTACCTACCTCCAAATCACCTTCCTTTTTTCCATTCTACATAGAACAAAGTACTTTTCTTTTTGCTTAGGCCTTTACATTTTTTTAGTTGCATTGGCCTGTTTGTTTGCTCTGGAGCCATGTAATACTTGTCAAGGAAAACAATGCAGAAAGTATCTATGGCTCCAGTCACACATAATTTGGGACTGGTCCAATTTTGTGAGAAAGATTTGTCTAAGTAGGCAGATGGCGAAAAATAGAAAAAAAAAGTTGTGATTTGAACTGTTATCCTGTGACTTGTGAGCAACTGCACAAAAGTCAAAGAAACTGCAAAGAGATTTGGGTTTGCACCAAAGATGAGTTCAGATTTTGCCAGACTCAGGAACAGGAAGAACACAGAGGCCTTTTAAAATGCTCCTTGCACCACCCTTCCCACACAGCCTGCAATACTAATAGGATACTACATGGTGCACATTGCTCAGTCTTCCTGCAGTATCCAGCTGGACTTAAGGACTGTGGGTAACCAGTTACATTCAGCCAGACTCACAACCTGCTACTCTGTTGCCTACGAAACCCGAGAATAAAAAGCTGAGTACCCTTGTGGCAGCATTAACCTGGTTAAGTCACTCTTAAGTGCTTCAGAGAGCCAGAAAAATAAAGTTCAACCCAAAGCTTTGGTTTGAGTAAAAAACTTCTTTACCACCTGCTCCAGGTTTGGACACAAAATGCATTTTTGCCTTCATATAGTTCTTTGACTTGTAAAAGGTGGGAAGTCCTGCAGTATTTCCTTCAAAAGAGGTTAAGTTCTTTTTAATTCAAGTGGGAGCTAAGGGCAGTGAACAGTTCCTGATACCTCTCAGCAAAACATTTCATGACAACTCCTATATTGTTCCCCCTGTTTGGGCAATAGTAACTTTGTTATTGAAGACTAAAGAGCTGGCAGCACCAGTTGACACTCACATGTGAGTGAAGTTTCAGCTTTCAGCTCTGCCAATACAGAGTAGCTTTGTTGTCTGCTGGGTGTAGTTCAGGCTTCATTTTGACCTACAGAAAGAACCTTGAGACTGTGAGTACCACCCATTGTTTAGGTTGGAAGCAAGTCCAGGCATTGCCTTCAAACCACCTGGACCCTGCTGTTTTCTCCCAGCTGCACAGGGTGGATTGCTGCCTGCATTGGACTGAGGTGGTGGGGTAGAATTGACAAACATCTGGTTCTAGAGATGTGGTCTCAGGGCCCTTCTTTTAGCAGTAGTAGGTGAACCTTGCTTGTTGCCTGGGATTGGTAGTCCTGCCATCTCATATCTCTGATGGTTATTGGATTGTTGATGGAATCTGTCACGATCACCTCAGTTAGGTACAGTGCTCTGGTCAGGGAACTCATATCCTTAGGATGTCTATTATGGATTACTCCTGTAGTTTGAACCCGCAGTAGCCCTGAACAACTTAGAAAAAAACCCATTTTTCAGTATCACTTGCAAAACACGATCAATATTTCTGATTTTAAGGGTATTGCACATGGAGATAAAATAGTAAGTGAAAAGTATTATTTCCAAGTTATAAATAGTGATATTTCCTGTCTTCCATTTACTCTAATTTTTTGGCATCATATGACGGACTTTTTCATCAACCAGTTATTTATGTTCTTGCAAACATTGAAAGAACTTACAGATGTATTGATTTGGATGAGAGATCACATAAAAATATTCTAAGGAAATGCAGCTAATAAAATACTATTCTGCAAAAAGTAATTTTTCACTCTTTGAAGCAGTGAAATTTTCTATCAAAAATATCCATAAAAAGTCAAATTGTGGCAAAAAGCCAAATTGTTTACAGGTGAGTCCTGCTATCCAGAAACACGTCATGTTCCATTTCATGAAACCTAAAACCTACACTTGGTGGTGAATGTGAACTTATATTAAGTTATAAGATGCAGAATAGTACCTTCATTTCTATTTTTGGGCATTACTCCCTGGTGAAGACTGTCACCTGTATTATTTAGTTTCTTGGTTTCAAGTATCTTACCTTCCAAATTTATGTTCTTTTAGGAGTAAAGATAAAAAATTACTTACATAGAAACACTTTGATGTTAACATAAAACGTAATTCAGACCAAAAAACCCCTACCACAGCACTGCAGCACTAGCAAGCCAAATACCTTAGAAAGCAGAATGTAAAAGGGCTGAGTAACCTTACTGACAACAGAGGAGTTGTTCAACAATCAGATCATAAATGCCATCTTCTAGATCACTGTTTTGGTCTTCTTCTCTCCACCCACTCAGCAGAATGCACCTTAGACACTCAACTGGGATCACAATTTCCAGGTGTCTCTTAAAGCTACTTTTTCTTTTCAACTTAAAGGTTTTAAGCCTGTATTCCTCTTCTACTTGTTCCTTGATGGAACTGGTCTCTCTTTAGTCACACTGTGGTCTGTCCCAAATTCAATCCAACAAATTGAGTCAACAATTTGACAGAAGTGACATAGGTTTCTCACAAGGAGCATTCTTGGAATTCAGGCGTGTCTTGCACATGAGTTTGTTTGGTACTGTATTTCCTGAAATTATTGTATTGCCTCAATCTGAAAAGAAAAGGAAACAATGCTGACATTGCCATAATTTGCTCTTTCCAGGGTTTCTGTGTTATAAAGCATTTATAATGAAATGCATATTGAATATATAACACATTAAAATATAGGAGAATATAACTTCAACACAGGCTTCCTGTACTGCCAGTAAATAATTTCTAATATGTAATGCAATCTCATTCTCACAGTGTTTTTCCTTGGGGCGTACCAGACATCTATAGAGTAAATGAGCCTTGCAGTCAGTATACCTATAACCACTAAGTAATACAATAAATTGGGGTATTTCATGCAATAACTTCTTCACTGATCAAAATAACAGTTGGCATAAAGGATCTCTACTCACAGAAAGCCATTTGGGCTTGTATGAGTTTGGGGAAATCTACAATCTGCACTGTAGATGACAATTTTTACCACCCCAGTATGCAGAAACTGAATTCATTCTTGGAGCTGGGCTGAGGATCAGAAAACTTCTGGCAGGAAAATTAGACAAGGAGATTACTTTTTTCTGTTTAATTTTAGCCTTATCACTTCTCAAATCAAGTTCACAGTGCCAGTATAGCTAAATAGCTGATGGCAGAAGCACTTCAAGCCACTATTGCTGCTAAAAAACTTCATCTTGGAAAACTATAGCCTCTCAAGTACTCATTCATCTTTCCTCAGTTTATTGTGTTTTCCATCATAACTGCTGAATATTAGATGGAGAATATACTTCTTGCTATCAAAGCTGATTTCTCTCTCTGAGGAGCCAGTTTTTCTTTGTGCATTACTGTACTTTAGCACATAAACATGAATTGTCAAAATCTCACTCTAATTTGTGGAATTGTATTTTGGAAACTGAAGCAGCCGAGCCCAGTAAGCATTTTCAAAAGCTACAGCATTAGTGTTGCTGTCTCTGACCTGAGTAGCTAGTCTCTAGCTGGGATCTTGCCAGCTTGTTCTCCTTGAGAAACTGATAACACAAGCTGGACATTTTTCTTGGTGCCAGTGATGTACAATGACTGCACAAAAGGCCTGGCTTCTCCCAAGGCAGTAGGAACACAGTAGGCGGCTCCCCTACTCACAGTTCCCAAGTCTATTTCCAGCTATCTTACTCCACAAAGGAGTAAAGCTGGTTACTCCTAATTGCACCTAAAAGTGTAAACCATTTTCCAAAGATTTTTCAAGATGTGATATTGCCTTCAGATGAGAACCAAGGTTGAAGGCAGCCCTTGGAGACTTCCCAGGCAGAAAACCACCGGGGACTGGGCAGGAAAAGAGGGTCTGCCCAGACATGCAAACACGGAGAACAGCTTTCTCACCCTGAGGTTTTAAAAAAACAGCTTCATCCAGTTGCTAGGTGTCTCTAGCAAAAAAAAAAAAAAACCTGTGCAGGAGGAGACTGATGACTAAAACTCCATAAAAGAAGGATTAAGTACTTAATTTCTTGGTTTCAAGTGAGCAAAAGTTAACATTAATCGCCATAATTCTTGGTTTTGAGTTAATGGACTTTAAGAGGAGATTAAACAACACAAGACTTGGAACACTTCATAGAAGGCGGATAATAAAATTCGGGTTTTTTTCCTAACAATGCATTTTTAAAATAAATATTATACTTGCAGAGGACCTTCACTTCTTCATTTATTACTTGTCAACATTGACATTTTAAAAAATAGACATTTATGAGCCAGATGCTTATTTATCTTGAGTAATATGTTACGGTGTCAAATGTGGAAATTCAATCCCTTTTCAGGAAAGCATAATACATATATTCACTTCTTACTGCCATGAAGGATTGTACTGCGTATTTATGGCTAAGCATAATTGAGCATATGACTCAAGAATTTTCCTGAATGCGCATATACAGAGAAAAACATTTATGAAATTTGTTGATTTGGAGTTCATGTGCAAAATGAATTGTGTCATATTAATGTCATATCATTAGCTGAAAGTAACCTAATGATACCTTAGAAATTTATTTTGATTTATTATATGGAAAAAGATTCTGAGCAGATCTGAAACAACACATTACAAAAAATTTAAGGAAATATGTAAAAAGCAATCTTGACTGCTTTCTGCACCTCATTTTAAAAAACCCATCAGACTGCCAGCGTGACCTACAGCAGATTTATTGATCAGAGCAGGTACTCCATGTTGATCACCAACTCTCCTTTCAAAAATCTGATTTAAGTCTTGAGACAATCTTGACCTTTCCTGGTTTTATCTGTGGAGTCCTTGTACTACCCATCAATGCTGACTCCTCCTAAATCTGGATAAACCAATTCCATTTTCCTCTCAGTTTCTAGTTAAGAAACAAAATTGATGGTATCCTCAGTAATAAATGAATACCAGGTAGACTTAATTCTGACTTGGGAACATTTTACACTTATTTTGCAGTTGTTCAAAATGTCTAGATAAAATCTAGGACAATGACTAAGAAGGATTGTGTTTTTCCTGGTAAGAATAAATTACAGAAACATTTTTTCTTAATGCACATTGAGGTAATAAAATGTTTTGTAAAACAGATCACCTGCAGAAACGATGGGATGAATATTATTAGTACCTACGTGAGTCATATACAAGAAATACAACAGAACTTAATTTTTCCCAAGTAAATATTGCTACCACCTTCCTTTACAGTAATAAGTAGTTAAGACTATTAGGCCAACCTCCAAAATGCTCTCTAGAAATGTAGAGTGTTAAGTTGATTGTTCTCATGACTCATGCTAGTTATTATTCTCTACAACAATCTAGGCAATCTCCTGCTCTCTCTGCTTTAGAGTCTGATTTAAAGGCCCGAGAGACAGAAACAAGGAGGAAAGGCATAGGGAGTCAGTAGAGTGTCTAGGAATCAAAAGCTAGAAAGACCAAAGAACCAATTTTCAAGTACTGCCATCTTGTGATATTTCATTTTTTTCCCTGGTGTATAGTAAGGTGCAAGAGAAGAGCCAAAAGGTGAAATAAAGACACATATGTGAGTTACAGAACACCAATGTGTATGATTTGTGTTTGAAGGAGGTATGGTGAGATTTATTAGATACTGTACGTCTTAGGATAGCCAGTTTTAAATGCTTGTCTTGTTTGTTATGTACTGCATTTTACTTTTTGTCACCTGCAACGCATCAGAAGTTTAGAATCTGACAACTTTCTTTCACTAAATTCATGAAACATTCTAATTAAATAAATGACAAAAAAATTTCAGTTTATATTAGAAATCATAATTTAAAATTCCAGATCTTCTCTAATCCTGAGCTCTAACTCACAATTCCTTATTATATATGACTGGTTGTTTTAAACCTTTTGATCAAATGATAAATCATATTGATATCAAAGAGACACTATATTCTAGAGAAAACAAATCTGAGTAACATCCTAATGACAGAGTCTTTACAGATTGAATTGTCAGGATTGAATTTTCAGACATAAGGAGGATGAATATGGCACTAGCCTGCAGTACTAATCAGGATAACTCCATCACAATAGTGGCAATTCTTATGGTTCATTAATGGAAATCTGTGTGCTTGAAAAGGACAAACTCCACTAATAGTAGGAAATTTCATTTTTGCCATGCATAGGTAGTATACTCATCACGATGTAATATGTCACAGAGACACCATAAACAACTCTTTCTTGGAATAGTTATTTCAAAAAGCTACAACAGAAAAGCTACTTACTCTTGATGAAATCCTCAACAATAGGTAGAACAAAGTTCACACATAAATACACTAAAATTCAACAGCCTTACTGGAAGCAAAAAAAAAGAAAGTATATGGTTTGATTAAAAGGGACTGAATAAGAGTGTGAGAAAGCATGAAATTCTTATAGGTGACATGAAGATTTCAGTTATCACAGTGGAAGTGTTGGAAAAATATCTGTTGCTTATCAAAAAATAAGATTCTGAAAGAACCATATAAAATCAAAATCATAAACTAAATTCTAGCATCATTAGCCACACTGTCTGTTAGAATTAAAAGTCACACTTCAGAAATAAAAGGAAGACTTGTCCAGTTGAGAAAATTTGAAAGGAGTGTAAATACTCTCTAGTTGAATGTAAGGCCATAATAGAGGAGAACAAAAATTATTTTGATATAGAACTTGCTTAAAACATTAACAATTACTGAAAGTTCCTCAGAAACAACAAATGCAGGAATTTTTCTAGCTTGTACTATGGATTTCTTGTTGAGATAAAAAGAAATAAGGTCATAGCAAAAAATCATAGAATTATGGAATGTTAAGGGTTGGAAGGGACCTTAAAGACCACCAAGTCCTAATCCAGCTGCCATGGGCAGGGACATCTCCTCTAGACTGCTCAAGGCCTTATCCAACCTTGTTTTGAACATTGCCAGAGTTGGGACATCCAAGAACTTCTTGGGCAACTTGTTCCAGTATCTTACCACTCTCACAGTAAAGAATTTCTTACATCATCTCCAGCAGGTCAGGGGAGGGGATTGTCCCTCTCTGCTCTGCACGGGAGTGGCTTCACCTTGAATATTGTGTGCAGTTTTGGGCAATACAATATAGGAAGGATATGAAACTACTAGAAAGTGTTTAAAGGAGGGCACTGAAGATGGTGAAGGGCCTTGAGGTGAAGTTGTATGAGGAGTGGCTGAGGTCACTTGGTCTGTTCAGCCTGGAGAAGAGGAGACTGAGGGGAGATCTCATTGCAGTTACAACTTCCTTGTGAGGGGAAGAGGAGGGGCAGGCACTGATGTGGTGACCAGTGACAGGACCTGAGGGAATGGCCTGAAGTTGTGCCAGAGGAGGTTTAGGTTGGATATTAACAAAAGGTTTCTCACCCAGGGGGTTGTTGGGCACTGGAACAGGCTCCCTAGGGAAGTGGTCACCAAGTCTGACAGAGTTCAAGAAGCACTTGGATTATACTTTCATGCACAAGGTGTGACTTTTGGGGATGGTCCTGTCCAGGGCCAAGATTTGGACTCCATGGTCCTTGTGGGTCCCTTCCAACTCTACATAATTTGTGATTTTGTGATTTTTGTCTTATCACTACTTTTTCTGAAGAAGAGTCCATTTTGGCTTCCCAGTAGGCCCCTTTCACATGGAAGGTTTCTATGAGATCTTCATGCAATCTTCTCCAGATTGAACAGCCCCAACTTTCTCAGCCTATCTTCATAGAGGAGGTACTTCAGTCCTCTTATCAACTTTGTGATTCTCCTCTGGACTTGTTCCAACAGTTCCATGTCTTTCTTTTGTGGGGGGCACCAAAACTGTACGCAGCACTCCAGGTGGGATCTCACAGGAGCACAGTGGCGGGGAAGAACCACCTCCTTCAACCTGCTGGCCAGACTCCTTTTAATGCAGCCCAGGATTCTGGTCGTTTTCTGGGCTGGAAGCAGAAAGAATAAAAAAGACACATAGAAATTATATAATTAAGATGAAGTTTTGTTTTCTTTCTTTTTCTTTTTTTTTTCCCCTGAAAGCACATGAATCTTATAATTATTTGAGGCAAGTAATATATTAAAGGGGAGGAATTCAGGAGATCTGGATTTAAAATAATATTTTCACTCACTGAAGACTTAAGGAAACAGACTTGTAAATAGAGATTGTTCACTTCTAGATTAAAAATCAGATAATGAGCATATATATATATATATTGTTGATCCATAAAAGATTAAACAAAGCTTGGAAAAATTGATCAGAAACATGGAACAAGGAAAAGCAAAACTTTGAAAACTCTAAAGTAACTAATTGCATGGAGAAGGTGGATGTATTCAGAAGATGACACTGTAGGAAAATATAAGTAGGCTTACCAGAAACAAGATGAAAAGGACTGGTTATCCACATAAAATATCATTAAGCAGATGAACCTAAAGGTTTTGATACTGAAAATATATATGAGGTCAGCAAAGAATGAAACAAATTCACAAAGAGCAATCCAGTAGGAGTCATCAAAAATAAATGGCTATATTGTATCGAGATGGAATCTTTGAATCAGGGACATCTGAAAACATACTTCGCTGAAAGGTGAGCTGACATAACAGGACATTTCCAGTGGAGGGTTTTCTCATATTTCCACCTTTTGATAAACTTATGTCACTGGTCAGTGAGTGTTGTGTCTGGCCATATATGGCTATTTTTATATTTTTAGCTTAGTATTTCCTAGTGGATATTTTTTGCCTAGTCAATTTGTACAATGGAAGGAACATATTTTAAGAAATCACTTTCATGATGTTGTGATATTCCTATCTGCAACAATGTTATTAATATTACTAATACAACATCTATCAAAGGTGCCTTTTCAATTATGATCCAGTTTGTATAATTTTTAATGTGAAGTTCTATCTGACTTCAGGTCAAGATCTTCCTTACTTTTTTACAATTAATATGGGAACTCTTCATCAATGTAATTTTTTTCTCCTGGACACTGCTAACTGAATTTCATCTTACGAAATGAATTTATGGCACTTAGATTGTATCAAGTGGTATTAGAGTGTGAAATCTAGGCAAGTATATCTCATGACATTTTTATCATTCTTTTACCTTCTATTGGTTTAATAAGCCATTTTAGAAAGTCCAGATGTCTGGTTTATCTTGTTGTTTTCATTTTTTTTTAATCTTTTTGTATTACAATTGAGCTTCTAACACTGCTTTCTCTTTTACAAACATTCTCAGCTGAGCATTCATGCTGAGTGAGAGGTATGGATTTTTTATTTTTGCACTTTCAAATTGTATAATCTGATATGAATTTAGAAGTGACTCAAAGGGCATGATATGGCCTTTACAACGTACTTAGCTGTGGATCTATGTTATGTAAAATATTCTATTCAAATTCCCATTTTTGCTTAGGCCTATTGTATGGAGGTAGATTTATGTTCCCAAGTACTTTGTAGGAAACAGAACCTAAATTTTGTGCTAAACTTTCTGTTAAGCAAGGCTTAAGCAAAAAGATCATTTGCCACTGGCTTGAATGTAAAATGGTAAAATTTACAAAATAACAGACAGCTAATTACAGAATGAAATAATTTAAAAACCAACTGGAATCATAAAAACATGTATTTGAACAAATTATGGTAATGGACATTGAATTGCATCATTTGAACTTTATACCATAGCACTTGAGGTTTGAATTTCTTCTGTGAAAAGTTGGGTTTGTAATCTTTGAAATGCATCAGACTTGAGGAAGGTCTAGAAAGAAGCGGCCACTTCGAAGAGGGAACCAAGGAAAGATCTTTGTGAGATGAATTGCCTGGATCTGTGAATCTGGATTTTACAAAAATCTTTCCCTACTGTTCAGACCAAGAAAAGAATCACAAGGACTTTTTGCCACCTTGGCCACAGCTGTCTTCCTAATAATTAATATACGTGTCTCACACTTCAAATATGTGCTTTTATGCATCCTGTTTTAAGTGAGTTCCCTGGCCTAATTTGGAATTACGGATTTTATAAGGAAGTGACTGATAAAGCTCAGATTTGATATACAAAAGTCTTTCTATAGATCTCATTTTTTATCAGAATGACATTATGAAGGAAATGCAGTAAAGTATGTATGGAGAAGATGTTCTACGTAGGGTCTCATTCAAGAGGAGAAACTACCTATTTCTATCCAGAGATGTGTCTGCTGAGAGTTCCCCAGGAATCTCACAGACACCAGAGAAAAGTCTGCTCTGTAACTCTAAGTCTCTTAAACCAGACTGAAGCCTTCAGAAAAGTGTTGCAGGCAGTGAACACATTTGATAATCCAGACAATTGTTACCCTTTTGTTTAATGCCAGTAAACACAAAAGAGTCCTTCTGCATCTAAACATATCTTATTTCTCTCCAAATAGGTTGACTTCATCTTTCCAATAAAGTACCTTGTCTATGATGATGTATTTAAGATTTGCTAGAACTAAGTGCAATTTTAAAAGGTTTTCCATCTTTTTACAAGTAAAAGTTACAGTCGAAATGTACTTTTATGTTTAAAAAATGTTGCTGAGTGGTGAGACATGGCCTTTGGGTAGTGTAAGCAAAAAGATTCAGGAAAGAAACAGTAATCTCTCTGCTTCCTGATAAAAGGTGAATCAGAAATAGAATATTCCTGCAACACAGGAAGCCTGCAATTCAGCATTGTAACTCGATCATTTAAATGAGTTCATATATTTATGAAATGCATGAATGAATCCATTACACAGAAGAAAAATTTTTGAAGTATTGACATGGAGGGAACTTGGACACAAAAAAGGGGAAGTTTTTGCCAATAGGCTACAAGAGGATATTTTTGTTACATTTTCTGAGATGTACATTTAAGCCCCAGAGCAACACAGCTGAACTTCAGTGTTGTGCTTTTGAACATTTCCTAAATTTTTGACAATATTTGACAAAATATTTTTGAGAAAAAGTTTTGATTGTTCACATGGAAGTTACCGATTATCATTAACTGACTGATTGTCTTGTCAATGAAATTAGTACATTACACATTTCAGAGAAAAACAGGATTTGAGGCTGTCTTCAGACCTCAGTTTAGAAACAGGAATGTGAATGACAAGTCTGTAAAAATGCATAACAGTCTGAGAGAAGAAACTGCAGGAGGTGGACATCAAACAATATAACACCAGATTTCCTAGGCCAAGGTGTTAGAATGGATATTTGCATATTAAATTCTCAATTTCCAGCTTTACCATAATGTACTTTTCAACAGCAGTCAGTACTTGAGCAATAGCCATTGCAGTTATATGGAATTAACAGAAATTACAATAAGTTAAAATTTAGTGATAAAACTCCACAGCATTGCATAATATGATACAAAATATTGCCAATAAAGAGAACTAAAGAAAAGCCATCATAAGGGTAAAGATGTGAGATAGGATTCAGAAAGTGTGCTTAATAAAGTGCCAAACTTAGAAGGAATAGAGACAGAACTAATAAATATTTTTTTATTTGTCATAGCGTGCAGCTGAAAAGCCACTCCACATACTGTGCACTGTTTGCCCAGATTTACTGCACCTTCTGTACTATGTGACACATTTACTCAGTGGTCACTACTAAAGGTTAATGGCTTGGTCACAATCTTCATGTTAAATATGGTACAAACAGTAACTTGTTATTCATGGGTCATGAGAGAGTCTCAAGGTCACCTTTTTACAGCCTTCTAAATATTGTCTTTAAATTTATGCCTGTTATGTTGCAGGTATCCAGCTCCAGCTTCACCAGAGAACAGAGATCATTAATGAAAAGGAAATTCCACACATTGTAAAAAAATTGGACCTTGATAACAGCCATAAAAAAATTGTTCTATTGAAAATAATCTGGAGGTATCACAGTTCAGGGAATATCTCTTGACCTTCCCGCCATTTTGCTTCTTCAGTAGCACAAGACAATTACCTGAAGTCATAGTCATACTTGTTGACTTTGATTCTTCTTCCTGAACAATTATTAACACTGGTTAACACAAGGCATTCTCCAAGCTCACACTGTAGTCTGTCAATCAAAATACAAACTGAAATTCAGAAAAAACTAGAGAACACGTCTGGCCACAAATGATTTTTCAGAGTATAAGCTACTGGCTTCGTAATGTTTCTTGCCACAATCAGAGCCAAGTAAACCTTTCTGGTCTATATGCACTGTCTGGGACATAGATGTGCCAGTGAGGCTGCACAGAACAGCCACTACCAGTCAGGAGAAGAGATCCTGTCATGAAAATCTGCAGCTTCTGTCCACATAGTCATCAAATTCTCCTGTTTTTTTGTTTTGTTTTCTTTCCCCCCCTGCAACACCTGCAAGTAACTCATTTACATTGTCTTTCTTCAGTTTCTCCTAGATCCTTTCATGAGCTCTGAATGTTTAATCCTGCGAAAAAGGAGCCCGTGCCAGACGGCTGCTTCCTCTTGAGTTTCACAACTGCCTGTCCCTCAGTGTGACATTCACACAGGTCTTCAGTCCCTCTGCCAGGTTTCATAAAATGTGCAAAGTTCAAGACATTTGCAATCTCCACCTTATTTGATTTTGACCAAAACTTTTTAGGAATTTCAGAAGTTATTCTGAAGGAGTCCTTGGCAAAGAAGATGGTGTTGTGCCTTGCCTCATGGGCATCCTGATTTTCAAGTCTAGGCATTCTGGCAAAGCTCTCTTTACAGCTCCACTCTCCAAAGAACAGTTTCATGCAAGAATTAATACAAGAGGGTAAAGAGAATTTGAGAAGTAAAGAGGATTCAGAATAGCATGAAGAATGCAGCTGCTTTAATAAGACCAAGAGGTCTTCCTAGACATGACTCCCTAAGAATGCATAAATAACTTCAGGTTTCTAAGGAGAAATTTAATCTTTTATTAGATCATTACATACAACCAAGAAAAGCCACGCTGTTTGGGGCATGCTTTTATAGGTCTGAAATATAAGCACTAGTCTCAATAATTGAATACAGGCTGGGAATGATTACTTTCAGTTTAATTGACACTACACGTTTTAATCAATGTGAATTTTACTTCTTTAGTGAAGTGGGGATGAAGGAACTGTTTGATTTTCCTGCATTGCAAGATATTCAAAACTTGTAATGTTTCCAGCTATATCAATTAGTCTAATGAACTCCACAAACCCTAGTTTAATGTAGTATTACAAAACAATGAAGGATATAACCAAAACATATTCACAGTTTAGCAGGGACATTTCTCCAGTCTGTCACACCACTTGAAATTAGTGTTAATGATGGTCAGCGCTTGCATCTCACTTCTTATTTCCAAAATAATTTATTTAGATTATGTTTGCAGTAATAGTTGGTGAGGTATTTCAACTCAAGAGGAAAGAGTTGTGGGTTTAGGTGTAATATGAAATTAAGAAATCACTGTAGCTTTGCAAAGGAACAATTGAAACAATAGACTGTGCATATGCTCTGGATATTCCAACCACAACATTTGAGTATGATTAGCTACCTGAGACAACACAGGTCACCTATGTCAGCCAAGGCAGCAGTTGCAGGATCCTGTTACAAGGATACAGCAGACTGCAGAGAAATAGTGAGGATATGGACCTATAGTTAATATTATGATGCACTGTTCAGTCCAGGCAGAAGAAGCAGATTCCTTACTGAGTCCTAGGTGGCAGCAATTACAGTTTCCTGCCCACTCAGACAATATCTTCCTCCTGGGTGATCTGACCCTGCTTCCGTGTCTTGTATGCTTACTTTTAATGTTTCACTATAGTCAGGAGATCCTTGGCTCTCTGACTTCACTGCTTGATTTCCTGCTCATTCAGATGGACGGTTCCTGAGCCGTGAAGAAGCATCTTTGAAAATCAACCAGCTGCACTGAGCTCCTCAGCTTTCTGAGGCTGTATGTCACAGTGTTTTTCTAAGAAGATTCATGAAATCTGCTCTCCTGAAGTAGAGAATGGTTATACTTTTCCCCCACCCTGTTCTCTGCTCTTGGAATCCTGAACTCCATCATCTCGTGGCTACTGTAGCCAAGGCCACCCCCAGCCACCACATCTCTAACTAATTATTCCTCATTTATAAGTCTGAGGTTTAGCAGAGCATCTCCCTTTATCAGCTTCTTAATCACCTGTATCGGGAAGTTGCCATCAGAAGCCATCTGGACTGTGTGTGCCCTGCTGTTCTGGCCCTTCGGCTGACATTGCAATGGTTAAAGTTCCCCACTAGAACAAGGGCCTGAGAGCAAGAGGCTTCCTCCAGCTGTCTGAAAAAACACTTAGCTATTTATTCCTGATCACGAGGTTTGTGACAGGTGCCACAACAATGGCATCACTCTCATCTGGCTCATCAGCAGTCCCAAGGCAGAGCTCCATGCATCCTCTCTGCTCTTTAACATAAAGAGCAACTCACCCTATTCGCCATATTGTCCTGTCCTTCCTGAAGAACCTGTATCCGTTCATGGCAGCACTGCAGTTGTGTGTGCTAACCCAAATTTCTGTGATCCCAGTGAGATCACAGCCCTGTAACTGCACTCAGAAACCCTCTTAGTCATTGCGCATGTATCCTCCAGCGACAAAAGTCGTAAGTTCTCAGCCTTCACCATGAGAGAACTCAACATTTTCCAACATGATAAGCACAGGCTTTGCCTGGCCCCCATTCAGTATACATTGAAGCTTCAGCTGGTGAATCTGAAGAGCCTCAGAGAAGATCTGACCTTCTTTTTTGGTATCCCTGATGTTATGCAACCTGCTGACCTCCTGCAGCTCCATTGTGCAGCTCCAACAAAGATGCTTGCCCAGAACACTCCTTCTGCAAGCCAGGAGCCCACCTCCCTAGCCCCAGGCTTGGTGGGAGGCCAGAAATATGAACATACAGAAGAAGGGAAACCTGTGCCCCAGACCTGTAAAGCCTGAAAGGAGCAGAGCCTGCATCCCAAGAGCAAGCAGATTGTCAGCATCAAGCAGGAACAAGACAGAAAGAGAGAAAAAGAAAGAAAGAGAGAAAAAGAGAGAAAGAGAGGAAGGAAGGAAGGAAGGAAGGAAGGAAGGAAGAAGGAAGGAAGGAAGAAAAAAGAAAGAAAGAAAAAGAAAGAAAGAAAAAAGAAAGAAGGAAAAAGAAAGAAAAAGAAAGAAAGAAAAAGAAAGAAAGAAAAAGAAAGAAAGAGAAAAGAAAGAAAGAGAAAAGAATGAATGAAAGATTGCTGTTACTCTTATGAAATGATTGTGATTAGAGCCTAATCAAGAGAAGATTAGGATTTTAAGTTCACATTTTATATGTTATGAAAAACAAGCAACTAACTTAAAAAAAAAAGAAGGCTCAGATCAAAAGCCAGAGTTCAGTCTGATCCTGTGAAGGGAGTTAGGTTTAAAATAGATCTAATGTACTATATATACTGATTCCTCTCTCTCCCAGAGAGGTCTGTAGTTGAAACCAGAGAAACTGGAGATTGCAAGTACATTTTCTGACCCAGAACTAAAATACTACCAAAGAAAAGTAATTAGTTCAGCCTAGTGAGCTGACCCAACTCCACTCTGACAGAGCTACAGAGACTTATGAGAAAGTTAGTGAGAGTGACTGAATTTGCCTTACCTAGTGTGAGATACAGTCTCTTTCAGCTACAAAGAAGAATGCTTCTAAGAGCAACCAAAATAGATGCTAGTCCAGTGCCTTTTTGCATAATAAAATCAAACTAAAAAGATTCTCTGGGGACAGCTGGTGATTAAAAAGTCTCCAGAACTGGTTCATTAAGCCATTTGCTGGCTGAGTACAAATTCTGAACAGAGAAAAAGAAATTGCAGTCTGTGTTTTAAATGTTATTACATGTTTTAACTGTCATTATGACCAGCTAAAGGAGCTAATGGTGTTAGAATTAGTACCTACATCTCTGTGGGAAAAGCAGGGTCAGACAGGGCTCATTATAGTGTAAGTGGAATGGCCATTTGTTAGCTATCGATTGCAATTCCAGTTGTCTGAAGACTGCTGTGCTGTCAGAGGCAGCATGGATTTCATACCCTCTCGAACAGCTCTTGACAGTTACTGGATGTGGAATTCCAACTCAAAAGCCATGTGGGATGTGGGGAACTGTCCTGTCCTGTCTCATGGTAAGAAATATATGCACATCTCAGGGAATGAAGCCCCCAGCTCTATAGCTTTTTCTGAAGGAGGTGGCCAGGCAGAAATAGATCCATCCATAACAAGCTCACTATAAGAACATATATAATTCTGTGTGTATATACATAAACATAAAATACGTATTTATAAACATACATAAAACATATATAAACATAGGCACAGAAATAAATCAATATGCAATTTTTTGTACACTTGTGGGCACATGTATTCATGCTGAAGCACATTGGCATGATGTGGTCAAAACTGATATTTGGAATTTTTTTCCTAATTTGAATTGAGAAGGACATCTAACAAAATTGTTCCTCTGTTGCCTCACAGTGCTGACAAAGCTTCCTCTTATGGATGTTTGTTATACAGTGTTATAATTAAAATGTAACGGTCTTGAAGAAGCTGCTCTGAAGTGCCTGGCAAATCATCTGGCTTCCTCTGAAGTATTCAGCATTTTGGAGTAAGTGGAGAGAAAATTTGAGTCCTATGCAATAAAGCTGATTTAGGAGGAAGTATTAAAAGGAAGAAATCTAAATTCTGTCTATAGAAATCAGATCTGTGAGTGAAAGGGATAGGCTGAACCAGAGTTAAATGTCCAGGTTGCCAGCGCAAAACCCAAGCCAGTTGTAGAGGCAGCAGCAGTATAGAGCAGCAATGGCTGTTTCAGATAATACCATAAATAGACAATATCAACTTGGTTGTGGATAATACAGCATTCCTAGGAATGAATAATGGTTGATCTTAAGGGGCAATGAGATGTAGGTGAGCCAAGTTTCAGCCTTTTATTGGTCTACTGTTGATGGGCATGAGGCTTCTGAGTCCTACATGATTGTCCTTGCTTCTAGATAATCATCTGGGAGGGAAAATTAGTTTTAATTTGCCCAGGGAAAAATACACAAAAAGCCTTGGGAAAAGGAGGCAAAGACCAATACAAATATACCAATGTCTACTATTAAATTATAAAAATATTTTGATTCTGAAGTGATGTTTTAGTGCTTGATGGGAGCATTTCTTGATTTCAACACATTCCATCATATTTTCTTTTTGAATTGACACTTTCAGGTATCTAAGAGCACAGAATAGCACAGCTCTGTATTCAGGCCCTATATAGATCCCATTATATTCATCCACTTTTTTTTCTCACCAGGTTAGATTAAGCGGTGCTAGAAGGCTAAAAACATATAATGAAGGATGTTTTACATGGGTTATAAGCCTTGAAATGATGGGATCTGAACAGTTTCTTCACAATCTGTACTCCAAGGAGGAGTAAATAATCCTCAAGAAACATGTAAGTCTGCACAAAGAATGAAATAGACATAGCACAGATAATTCTCATGTAGGAGTGGTGTTGATCATAGCAGTTATGTCTTACATTACCTGTTTTTGTAATTTAAAGAAGAATTCATATTTTGAGGGTTGCAAATACATGTGTATGGCAAATTCAGTTTTCTTTGGGTAGTTCTCAATGAATTTGAAAAAAGAGAGGGAAAATTGTCACAGTTCTAACCAAAGCCCATTAACTCTCTTAGAGTTTTTTTCCTCATTCTGCTTTTCTAGTTACTAATCTTTACTTTCTAAAAAAAGAGAGTGGCATATCTTTGATACTGTCCAGACATTAATTCTCCACCCCTCCACTCAGTTTCCAAATATGATCTATTCCATTTCAGTGCTCCTTGGCTACATCTTTTGTTTCAGGTGAATACTAGTAAGTCCTATGTTATGTCTTTCCTTTTCTTTTTGGAAACTGGAAATAGACCATTCTCATGACGTGGTCTTGAAGAGATGCTTTTTTATGTAGTTAGAAAAATAATTGCAAAATACTGGATAACAAGGAGACTGTCTACCTATATTAACCATCAGTGAACTGCTTGTAAAATTCGCACATAGCTGAGGATCCAGGCACAGTTCCATTAGGAGGTGATAAGACTTTTGCCATTGAAAGCAATACAGTTCTGGTTACTCACGGACAGCACAGTAGTTCACCAGGCAGGTAAGCAAGCAGGTGAGTATGAGCAGTGACAGAGGGAATCTGGTAAACGTGTGTGACGTTCTTTAACGCTATATTCCCTGCAGCTCCCTGCTCTATCCGTCTACTCGTAGTGCTACTTCAGCAGACTTAGCTAGAATAAAGTATCTCTCTCCTTAAAGCTTCCATAGCCCAGCCTGTCATCCTTTGTAGGCTTTTTAGCTCATAATTTCCCATATTGGCACAAAAGCCGTATAAAGAAAATGTAAGTGAATAAAACAGTGATAGATGTAAATCTTCTCCGCTGCCTGCCTCTGGGGACAGCAACCAACTTGTGGCAGACATGATGCAGGTATCTAACATGGGAGCATCTTAAAGTGCATCAGCCTATTTGCAAAAGGGTGCCTGTATCCCTCCAAGGTAAGCTTTCTTGAGGTCAAAGTCTTTTTATTTTAATAAATATATGTAGGTTTTCCCCAGTCTCATTTGCATTGTGTTACTAGCATATCAAGAGTAGTAACGTGTTTGTTATTAAAATCAACAAATTGAGACCAGAGTCATTATTACTTGGGCTGAGTAGTGATTTATCCATCAGTTATTTAAGAAAATGATTTCCAAGATTTCATGATATTCAGAAAAAATGCCTCATTCTCCATGGAATTCATTCAAAATCTTCTGGTACCTAGAAAGACACCATGTTTATTTCTGTTCTTTCATTTTTTTCCTTTAGAACTTTCAGTGTTGTGTTTCGGTACAAATCTTATAATTCCACAGGGCTTAACAGAATTTCTTCAGTGATGTCACCTAATAGAGACTGTTCAGCATAAAAATATCTACCTCATTTAGTATTAATGGCAGAGACAAAAAATGAAGTCCATATCTACTAGATTTAAAAATTGTTTAATATTTAGCATGAAGTGGGTTTGGATGGCAGTTTGATGTTAGAATAATTATTTATTAGTCTATCATCACTCCCTTATCTTTTTCTTCAATGTTTTCCCTGTCATGTCCTTTGAAACTGAACAAAACGTGTCTATACTTACATAATCTCCTTCCCCCCTCCCCTGAGAAAACAACCAAATGATGTTTTTTTACAAAGGGTGAGGATATTAAAGGCTGCTGGCAGAAATTATCTGAGAATCTCAGCTACTGCACTGAAACCTAATGAGAGCTCTGTAGACAAGAAATTTCTCAGGCTTCAACCTCTTCTAGTGGTTCCCAAGGAAGAGATTCTAGAGAGGACAAGAGGCAAGTAAGTTGTCTTTGGCCATACTGCCATTTTTCAAGGAACATAAAAGAAGATGTTCTCATCTTCAATGCATGAAGGCAAAAGTATTCCCAGAGAGAGCTGTCCTTTCCAAAAAAAGCATAACCAGGCATTTTTCCTGAGAAGGGGCTGATCTCTGAGGGAAAAAAATCCCAGTTCAGTGACTAAAATTTGTATGAAAAGACTTGTGGTTTGGTTAACACCTTGTAGGTTTAGCCATGGGACAACAAAGAGATTGTATCATGAGACACCCAAAAATTGTTTCTGTATGATTTAATGTCTTGCAAAAGTATTTGATTTACCATAGAAAGGACCTAAGTTATTGCTCTGAATTACCTGTTTGGTTTATGCCGACATTAGAATTATTTAGGAATAGGTGCAAAAGATCCCTAGACTTTACCAAAACATTTACGTTTCAGTGGCCCTTCTCTGCGTGAAACTATAGATAAAGAAACAGAATCAAACTCTTGGGATGGCTGTCTGTTACATTAAAGCTGGATGAGTAATTTATTAGGCCTTGGCTTCGGTTCCCACAAAACTGATGTTAGAATTACTTGCTTTAATTGCTTAACCAACATACCGATAGCTCCTCTGATGACCATAAAGGCAGTTTTCTAGTCCTACAGCTGATCACTTCACAGCCGATTCATTGAGATAAGTGAAGAGCAAAAAACATTTGTTGGCTATTTTATATTGCAACTCCTAACACATACACATGCTCACCCACACAAATCTGTCTCAAATTGTAGCAGTAAACTATCCTAAGACTAGTTTCTTTATGCCACTGCTTTCCTACACACATGTGTCAAGAAAATGTTAACTACCCTTGCTGCTGCTGCTAATGAATAAAGTACAGTTTTCAAGGCATCTCTGGGGAACAGAGCCCGTGAGTTCTTTTCTTCCTTTGGCTAATCAGTCTGTAGATACCAACTTTAATATATAAATAAATAGTAGCAGCAGGATCCTACATGGTTCTGCACAAGTAATCTGACCTGACATTTGGTAGCTCATGCAGTCTCTTTTAGCTCAGTGACCTTTGCTGGAAAAGTGAAGTACTGTAGGTGGGATCTAATCCAATACCCACTGGTGGCAAAGTAGAGCTTTCCTTTTACTTCACCTGCATTTTTACTGGAACCACGTCTAGAGATGTAAATGGGAATGAAGGACTCTGTGTCAGCCTGACTTTATGAAATGCATGATAGCCTAGAGAGATGAGACTGACTCCGAAAGAGCCTGACTATAAAAAAATCTATCACAGGCAATGTCAGAGAGAGAGAGAAACATCTTTGAGAAAATGCACATAAAGAAGGAATCAGAATGCCCTCTGTGGATGTACACTGAGAATAATAAGCAAGAACAATAGGTAAGAAAAGAGATTGGTATAAGTTAGCAAACTTAAGTTGAATTTCTCCGGTCAAGAAAGGAAGATCTTTATGATTCTCAAGGTACAGACCCACAAATCACTGCATTGTGAGGGTTGGTTTCTTCTCAATGACTAACTGAAAAGTCTTACTAAAAGTATTACTGTGCTAGTGTACGATGTAGTATGTCAGCATCCATAGGTTAGTATTATCCACTCTGGTGGGTATATACTGGTCCAGTAAAGTAAGGATAAGGTGTACATGGAAGTCAGAATTCTCTGTTTAAAATGTACTATTCATCAATGTGAGACACAGCTGATCTGGCTGCTGTGTATTGACAAATAATTGTTCTCATGAGACAAGTGAACGGAACATGCAATATTTTTTGTAATAATTAAGGAGCCTGTGTTTGGCATGATGGACAATTGGAAATGATGTTTTGTTTTCCATATCTTGGATATACAGTTCTGTCTACTGCTATTACTTGCTGTTTTGTGGAGAGGATCCCTGGGGATTCTCTTCTGTCTCTTACAATGCAGCAAACCAGTGCTTTGGCATGTACACCTCTAACTGTACATAAGTCCTGAAAATGAATCTGAAAAAGTACAGGGTCTGTAATCTAGTTCAAAAGATTTTAAATTGCTTTCTCTAACATTTTGACTACTGAAAAATGTAGACACCTTTGCCATTGGTCCAAAGAAGATCCAGTGACAGTAATAGCCTTTGATGACTGGATGCTGGTGACTCAGTCCTGCCTGGTGCTGATGAGTTGTGTACTTTTCCAAATACCCTCATTTTCCATGGTGATGAAAGGGAATCAAAGTATTAAGGTGCATATAATTTACATTTCCTTGTATTCATTAAGGGAAAGTATTATTTTAATCTAAAATGAAAACACTTGAGTGCAGTAAGTTTTTCGCTTTAGATGTATTACAGACATCAATAGCCCGTCCTCATGCAAACCCAGAATGAAAACCTCTTAATAAAATTGTATGTCTTGTTTAAACAACCTGGAAAAGCAAAGCTTGTCTAAGTTGCTGTTGCAACTGCTTTTCAAGAAAGGTGTTACTGTGAAGTAGCTAAAGAATTGTTTGACCTGAATTAAGAAAATATTTCTCTGTCCACATGATAACATTAAAATTCTACTTTAAACATTCTTTCCTGTCCTGTTACTTTAAACTGTGTTCCAGCAGAGAATTTATTGTGGAGTAAAAAACCAACAGTTGGGAATTAAAAAAAAATAAAAAATCTGCCTTATCACTCTAAACACATTGGAGGGTGGTATGAACATTGACTGGCATCTTCAAATGCCTGGCACATATTGCATATTCAGAAATAAGGCTCACAAAATCGGAGAAAAGCCCAAGTTGGAATGGACCTCAAAAGATCATCAGGTATACTCTTTCCTGGGGAAGGGATCCTAGGACTATCTGATAACCTATACAATTGCATCTTGAAAACCCACCGGGATGGGACTCTACCCCATCCCTGGGGAGGTCACCCCAGTGATCAACTGCCCTCATGGCAAAAAAAAATTCATATATGGAGATGAAACCTCTCCTGTCGCAACTTGCACTTACCCCTCATCTTCTCCATGTGACTCCTCATGGGGATAAAGCATCTGTCCTCTTTTGTAGGTACCAGAAAACTGTGATCAAGTCCTCCCTAAGACTTCACGTTGTTGGGGAGAAAAGACCAAAGGTTTTCAGTGTTTCCTCAGGTTCCCCATCTCTTTGATCACCCATCCCTTTGATCACCTTTGAGGCCCTTTGAGGCCCTCATTTGGACCTTCTCTAATCTGTCTTCACCTTTCTTGAATTCTGGGAACCAGAAGTGGATGCAGTACTGCCAGCACAGCCTGACAAGTGCTGGGTAGAGTGGGGTGATAACAATTCTGTCCTTTCTAGTCACCCTCCTGTGGGTGCAACCCAGGATCCAATTTACATTTGCTGCTGCAGTGGTGCGCTGCTGACTCATGTTCAGCTTGGTGGCCATCAGCATCCACAGGTTCCTTCACCAAGGCTAATCCACACAGATCCTAACCTATACTGAGATCTTTGGTTATTTCATCCCAGATTCAGGATGGACTTGCCTTTTTTAAACTTCATATTATTCTTGCTAGGCCACTTTTCCACCCAGTCCAGGTCAATTTATTCAGTGATAAACTCCTTTTTCACCAGATGAGTAGCTTATACAAATGCATCCACATATTTCATGAAGGTAGAAAAATGCACCCCACTATATACCGCTTGAATCTTTCCATTTGTCTTTGCAATGAATTCAGAGCTCCAGGGCATGGTTTTGAGAAATAATTAAGGGCTAATTCTGGAAATGTTTTGTGTACAGAGTTGCCGTTGAAATCGATGGGTGTTCTGAGCATGGTGAACTTGCCAGAGAGGCATTTTTTTTGCAACTGAGTGTTTGGTGGAATAGTGAGAGCATGTGTATTGAGATTTTATTTTTCATCAACAATGCAATATTAGAAAACAGTAGTGGATTTCTGGAGGTACTATCTTCTTTATTCTACAAACAAGTCACTGTTGACTATCAATCATTATCATGTTTTTATCAATTAGGACATGAATGGCATGTCAGCAGTCCTTAAAATATAATCATCATTACATTATTCTATGATTCTGTGAGTCTGCTTACATGAATATAAGTAATCAGACTAACAATGATTTTCTATCTCAGTAAAAATGTCAGAGAGAAAACTGCAAGCACTCCAAGACTAGTTCTTAAGTATAAATGACTAAGGATGGATAGGATAATAACATATAAGATAAAGTTTATTGAGAAACACTGGTGTTCTGAAAATTCTGTATGAAAAAACCTGTTTTGCATTTCCAATGTCTGAATAATTTCTTTCAAATTGCTAGCTATTTTATCATCATTATTATAATCTTTTTAAAAAACAAAATGGTAACTCAGCTTAAAGGTCAAGAACAATAAATAGATAAAACCTTCCTTTAGATATACTGTCTGCATATGAAAAAACTTTTAAAATCTTTTTGGAATGGAAGTTTGAGTTAATCTCTCATTTCTTAATCTTGTTATTTACAAAGAAGAAGATTCTGTGTGTCTTAGTGGACTAAAGGAGACTACTAAAAAGCCAGATATATACTCTCCTAAATTGAAGTGCTGCTTTACTTGCTGCTTTTTGAAATATGCTGTAGAGTGTTCTCCATATTTTATTTTTCTCTTCAGAGAAAAGCTGCAATAATAATCACAGTATCACAGAATATGCTGAGTTGAAAGGGACCCACAATGATCACCAAGTCCAACTCTTAGCCCTACACAGGACCATCCCCAGGAATCACACCATGTGCATGAAAGTATTGTCCAAACACTTTTTGAACTCCGTCAAGCTTGGTGCTGTGATCACTTCCCTGGGGAGCCTGTTCCAGTGCCCAGCAACCTCTGGGTGAAAAACCTTTTTCTAATATTCAGCCTAAACCTCCCCTGACTCAACTGCAGGCCATTCCCTTGGGTCCTCTCACTGGTCATCACAGAGAAGAGGTCAGTGCCTGTCCCTCCTCTTCCCCTCACAAGGATGTTGTAACTGCGATGAGATTTCCCTCAGTCTCCTCCAGGCTGAACAGACCAAGTGCCCTCAGCCACTCTTCATACTGCTTCCCCTCCAGGTCCTTCACTATCTTTGTTGCTCTCCTTTGGACACTCTCTAATAGTTTCATATCTTTCCTATATTGTGGTGCCCAAAACTGTAACAATATTCAAGGTGAGGCCACCCCAGAGCAGAGCAGAGCAGGACAATCCCCTCCCTCGCCCGAGTGGCGATGCTTTGCCTGATGTCCCCCAGGACATGGTTGGCCCTCCTGGTTGCCAGGGCACTGCTGACCCACATTCAACCTGCCACCCACTAGAACTCCCAGGTTCCCTTCCATGACATTGCTTTTCAGTATCTTATTCCCCAGTCTGTATGTACATCCAGGATTGCCCCATCCCAGGTGCAGAATTTGGCATTTTCCCTTGTTGAACTTTATATGGTTGGTGATTGCAAATCCTCTAATTTTTCGAGGTCTCTCTGCAGTGCTTCACTGCCTTCAAGGGAGTCAGCAGCTCCCCCCAGTTTTGTGTCATCTGCAAACTTGCTCAGTATCCCTTCCAGTCCTGCATCCAAGTCATTTATGAAGATCTTAAAGAGCACAGGGCCCATGATAAAACCCTGTGGAACCCCACTAGTGAAAGGTCTCCAGCCTGATTTCACTCCATTCGCTATTAACCCTCTGTGATCGACCCATGAGCCAATTGCTCACCCAGCCCATGATGTGTTTATCCAGCTCTACAGTGGTGAGAACTCAGGGTGCTGTGCCAAGCGTGGCAGTTCCTCCCAGCAGACCCACATGAAAACAGTCATGAAAAGCATATCTGTGTCCATGGCCACTGTGAAAGGAATTGGTGCCTGCTTCCAAACTGTGTGAAGTGATGGGCTAGAGGTTGGTATTTGGCCTTTTTTGTTCATTTTGAGACCCATGACATGGCCCACTTAGAACATCCTAATTACATGCACTAGGTCTGCCTGCCACGGACCAGAAGAGATCTGGTCTGAGGGATGTATCCTGACCTCCTGCCCCACAGCTGGCCAGTGCAGCAGCACCAAAGTCACTGAGGTCCTCTCTTTCCACAGGGGGAAACATGGCAAAGGTGCATGAGCATTTGAGCTCTGGGGTGTGAACAGTCTGCTTAACACCCTTTTTAAAACTCAGTTTACCTCTTTTATCCTACTTTCTCCTTCTCTTCTCAATTTGTGCTGGGGGAAACTCAGCAGGATATGTAACGCTGTAGAATTAAATATTATGATATAGGCATGAATTTGTGTGCAAGATCCCTCTTTTTATATCTCTGAAACAACATTAAAATATTTCTGGTTTGTAAATGTTGATAAAACTGGTTTGCACGATTTTCATGGGCTTTACCATTTTCTCTCACCTTTTAATTCTCAAATCGCAAGCTTTTGCTTGGTCTTATTTCTAGCACATCCTCTGTCCTAGATCACAAATGTTTGTGGCTAAAATCCTTGAGGCAGTATGGGAAGGGAGAGAAAGCTGTCCTGGGAAAAAGAGCCCCACAGTCTTCTGAGTAGCAACATTTCCAAATCTTAGCAACATTTCCAAATCTTTTTAGCACATTTGCACTAGAAAACATCATATCCCTTTGTTATAAACAAAGCACCACAGGAAATGGAAAAATGGAAAAATTAAGAGCATTTGCCTTGTTCTGACATATCCATGTTCCATGGCACTGGCTCTAGAATTGCATTCTGTGTTGTGCCAACCTACGCAGCTATCCTCATTTTACATCGGGTAGATCCAGACAATGGGATGTCTTCAGGTGAGAATGATTGTTTCCACAAATGGACCCATTGCTACCTCTGTTTTCCCTTTCTCATCTCCAGTCTGAAGAAAAAGTTCCCCCAGGACAACCTTCCCCATATCCCACTGGTTGTCGCAGTTTAGAGCAATCTTCAGGCACTTGCCCTGTTCAGGAAAGCAATGGGATCAGAGGATTGAAGTCACACTTCACTGGCACTGAAACCATCTTCATAGTAAATTTTTATAACACTACTGCTGGCCAAGTTGAAAAAGGAGAAGAAACTTCACTTTTTGTTAAATTAATATTGCTTTTGCATTGGCGAGAAGCTGAAGGTCTAATTTTTACCCTGAAATGGGTTGTTAATAGACTGGAAGAATATCAGTTGCAGCTCTGCTTGATGTTGGTGGAATAACCTGATATTGGTGGAATAACCCAATGTTCTTGGAATAAACTTCATGCTGTACACAGTAAGCTACTGGAGAGAAGCAATCTGCACAGAGTAAGTATTGGTGCTTCTGGTTTGAGCTTGATGAAAACCACTAATTTACCTGCTGAATGAAAAACCTTTAAAAATCCTGAACATTTCTTGTGTTTTGGACTTCTGGAAAATTTTAAAAATTAAAAGGGACTTCAAAGTTTTGATAGATTCTGTTATGGTAATATTAAAATTGAATAGAAGTCACACTAGACCACTCCAGAAGGACACAGAAGAATTTGTATTTTTTTTGTATTTTTTTTTGACACCAACCAGGTGCCAAAGGACTGTTGTCTTGTTGATATGATAGCAGTTATTGTTTTATTAAATAACATGTTTTCTTAAAATGAAAATTGTGATGCTATGTTAGCAGAAATAAATTTATGAATGAGATTGTCAGTTTAGACCGTTAAGTCTGGTGATGAAGAAGTTCTACTTTTGGCAAGATAGCCCTGTGTCATGGATATCTGGAAACAGACTAACAATCCCACCCATTGTTATCATCCTTACCTAATGCATCTGAGTATGTGCTCAGGACGATCTTCAATTGCATAAGGACAACTGAAATACTGGGTGCATACAAAAACATGAGTGATTCATGTTTACCTGTATGACAGGCAAGTAGACACTGTATGGTGTCTATTCTGTATGGGGGATTCTGCTTGCACACTGGTAGTGCATGTTATATAGTGTCATATAAATAAATGTTATTTAACAACTTCAATGCTTTCAGAAGTGTTGCCTGTGGGATTTCATATAACAGTAGACCCATGGTTGCTCTATGTCTGTTTGTGTCAGAGAGCTAGATGTATGGGATGCTCCTGTTCCTGGGAATACACAAATAGGTAGAGTCTGTCCAGGTATTAAAATAAGGAATGAAAAAAAGAGGGAAATCTGCACATCACTCAGTTCATTTTGTTGCAGACATAAGCCTTTGCTAGATCTAAGCAGTAGTAGAAAGATTATGCCATTGGCAGTGCTTTAATCCAAATAATATTGTTGAAATACTATATAACAAAACTAAACTTTTCCTTAATGAACAGCTACAGCATTTCTTTCCATTGAGTTTGGACACCTTGGAGAATTTGCTTGGTTTTCAATTGAATGCTTTTAGAGAATGAGAGTGGAGCAAACCTGCCAAAAAACCAAAGGCAGTGGTGATATGCCATCACTTGTTTGGCTTTTTTCACCACCTTATTTTTGTTCTTCTAGAGTAGCACTGAATGGCAAGCACTTGGATAATAGTACTGCGACCTTTCTGGTTGTTGATTTAATTCTCCAATTAAAGAAGTGATTGTCAAATTAAAGATGCAATTTTAAATCTTTTGGGGCTAATGATATTGAAGGTTTTCTTGTGCATACATTATTTTATTATTGACACATCCAGATACAGCTTTTGTTACCCATATTCTTACAAAATCCTCAGGCAATTCACCTTAGCTGTGCTTCAAAACCTGCTTCAAATGCTCTCTTGGGTCCTTTTCTACCCTACTCTTCAAGGGTCTTCTTTAGTGTGTAAGTCAGTCAGCCTAAACAGATGTGATCATGTCTGAAGCACATGGCATTGGTGTGGAATTGCTGACTGGTGCGTTGACCCTGATGGGATGCCAGGTGCCCACCAGAGCTGCCCTATCACTCCCTTTCTCAGCTGGATATGGAAGAAAGACTGGCCCTGCTGTTTGCAGAGTTGTTTTCCTCATGTATTCTCACTGTTCTCTCATCTGGATGCAGTTGCTCTTGTGCAGCGTTTTCCCCTCTCTTAAATATGCTATTCAACAAGTACTACCACTGTTGCTAATGGACTTGGCCCTGGCCAGCAGCAGGTTTGTCTAGCATTGGCTGGCATTGGCTCCGTCAGACACAGGGAAAGCTTCTGGCAATTCTCACAGAGACCACCTCTGTATGCTGACCTCTGCCAAAACCTTGCCACACAAACCCAATACACTGACACAGAGACTGGACCCCCTTTGCTCTTTTTATTCACTTTTTGAGACTTAATTTAATTTAACACTGAAATATGTTGGGAATTCTGAAATCTGAGGTCTTCTGTTTTTTCATGTATGCAGAGCAAGCAGAGAACAAGAATTTCCATGCACAGTATCTACCATGGGCTACAGCCTTGACTTTCTGCAGATTCTCTGGAGATAGAATGGTAATTCAACCTCTATGCCCATTGATACTGCAGTTTTCCTGAACCAGTTGTCCACAGGAGTGCTGCTTCATCCCAGATGTGTAAAGGGCAGGGCATGTAATTTACTGTAGCTGTCACTTCAAACTATATTTGGTTGGAACAAGCAATAAACAGAAATCAGTCCTTTCATTCAGAAGGAAATGTCTGATATTTGTCTTTTTTTGATAAAAGAAAAAAAATCCACAAAGCTTTTAGAATTCCATAAAAAATCTAAAACTTTTCATGGTACATTTTAATGTTGCCATTAAAATCAGTATTTTAAAATGCCAGAACATAAATTTTATGTGTGGCTGAAAATTAGCAAATAGCCTAGTTCAGCCAGCTGGAAATCAAAACTGAACACCACTGTTCCTGAACGTGATCTCCTGGGATCTGAAGCTGGATTTCTGGATGGTTTTACTTTCTTTAATCAAGTAATGTAGGTAAACAGTGATGTGAATACTAGTCTGTGAACAGACTTTGATCACACTCTTGGACCAAAGGAGAGGAAAGAATTGTCTCATGAAACAAGGTGTTCAAGCTGAAAGATAGGCTTGCACTATCAGCCCTGTAATTCCCATGAAGCAATATGCTATTTAATTCTGAAGAGATTCATCTCTATTGTACCAACCTTAATAAGACCAAGTTTTTTTACCAGCCCTTAAGAAAGATGCATAAATACTGAAGAACACTCAGTAAATACCTAAAGAAAGGATCCAGAACCTGGGAAACCAGCCTTACAATGTCTTGTGAAAGTTACAGAGTTCAGCCTAACCAGTTTACCAAAAATACTGGAAGGTGACTGCAGGACACTGGTGGTTACATAGAGTTGCTGCACAGAGGAAAGAAATTTTAAGCTCTCCACAGGAGGATATGACTGATTTCAATGGTTGAAAACTTAAATTTGACTAATCACATTTTAAAATATATGATTTACCATTAAAAGTAAATGCTTGGGTATTTTTGCTATGTTAGTTTGACTTTGCTCTTTTCAATCACTTTCTAATGAATTTGTTTTAATCCAGGTTCTTGAAAAGAATTCTACAGTGTGTACACACAGAAAGTGATGCTCTCCTTTGGCTTTATGGGTTTACTGGTACAGCCAGTAGCACTACTCTGGTTTATTAAGTCTATTGGCATGTTGTTTGTTTCAGAAATATGAGCAATAGCTTTCCTATAACTAAATTGAGTTTATTGATTAATAGATGTCAACTGGGTCAAGACTGTAAAAATGGAAGCCTTCAATTTGCTTGATATTTTCTTCTAAAGATGCCTTATTCTGTGGGTTTCTGTATTGGGAATTATTTCCAGCAGGCCAATTTATCTTCCATTATATTTCAATTGACCTTTATAAAAAGTGAATGCTATAGAGGTAAACTGCAAAGAGTAAAATTAACATGGTTACTTTGCACCTGATCTGTGAGAAATAATTTAACTATTTACAGAAAAGGAACTAAGTTGAATGAAAGATGCTTCCTAAACTGTCTGAAAGCATTAAATATCAGCTAGAAACTACAGATAATGGTATAATATTTGCATCTATTGCCTTCACTAATAAAGTATATCTAGGATCTTCTAAATTATCATTTGTTTGCATATGTATTGTAATTTAATGTAATGTAATGTAAAGTAATGTATTAACTTTCTCCAGTGTTTATTTCTCTCTGAAATATGAATATATTGCATGGTATTACATAACAAAATAAAGAAATTGCAAAAGCTTAAAGGATATTTTATTACTAATGGTACACTGGCTTATAACCATCTTTTTTTTTTTTAAAGTTTCTTTGAAGTGAAGTTTTTTCCTAAGTAACATTCGTTGTCTGCCAGGGGGCTGAGTGGGAGGTGGAAAAAACACTTCTATTAAAAAAAAAATGTTGTGTTTTAAGTCTTGCTTTCAAATCTGAAAATGCTCAACAACTTTACATGACAATTGAAAACGATTAATGAAGAAATTTCCTAAGACAGCTTCTCTTCGCTAGCTGTAAGGGGAGGGCATGAACACTTGTGAATTAGTTTAGGGCCTGTATTTAATGGCTTGAGCTCATATCATGAAAACCCTTTCTTGACTTCTCTTTTTTTTTCATAATAAAGTTTTTGGGCTCACCCTATGCCAAGAGCTCCCAGGAACCAATTCCAGGGAGAGCCAATTCCCAGGAGAAAGCTGAGGAAATGAATTAGAGGAGAAGAAAGCCCAAGACATAATTTATAATTTGTTTCACCTTATTCTGCTACTTACTTATTGATAAGAAACTTTATCTAAGGCTTTGAATTAAAATTCACGCTCTCTAGACATAAACAAATGTTGTTATCTCTCTCTCTTTTTTTTTTCTTTCCAAAGAGCAGTGTAAGGCACTAAAACAATGTGTTCTGATTTGACCTTGTCTCTCGGTCTTTAGCTTGATGCAGATGAAATTACTCCTCCTCTGGCTTTGCTCCCCTGCCTTTGAGGTGGAGCAGCAGGGCAATGGTCCAGCTCCTGCTCTTCCTTGCTTGTATTGGTGATACCTATCACCTGCTTATGAATCTCAACCAGTTACTCTCAGATGCACACTAAGCAGCTACCCAGGCTGTTGTGCTCTTTTGAAGGTTGGTATCAGTCCCTTTCAAACATTCCACCTCTAGGGAAAGCTACCCTGCTGATAGAGCCTGCCGATCACTTTGCTATAGACAAACCCAGAAACACCCATATCCCACAGCTCAGGGTCGGCTCTCAATACTACAGCTACAGCTTCCTGCATCTATTCATGTGTCCTATGTCCCAGATCAGCCTCCACCAAAACAGTGTAGTGCAGTTTTGACCTGGGTCAAAGACAAGAGTCAAGTCTTTCCTGCAATGTCCAGGAGCTCTCTGCATCTTCCATTCTCAAGCCTTTCTGAGTCTCTTATTCCTTAGGTGCTTCTGAGACAGTGGCAGAAGCTTTCTTTCTGCTTATACCTATACACTGTGTCTTCCACAATAATTTCTGATGCTCAGTCTCCCTTACTGTCCTTCTCACCACAACCTGGTACACAATCAGCTGATACTGCCCTTCCCACACTACTTTGCAAAGTTCTTTTGCAGGGGGCTATAGTTGCCAAATACACAGCAAGAAAAGTGCTCACATTCAACACTGCATGAGAAAAAAACAACAAAAAACCCCAATAAAATTGTTGTCTAATACTCCTGAAGACAGGCCATTTGTCTCCTTGCTCTGTGCTGGTTGTCAGTTTATAAATGTGTACCAGATTAGCACAGGTAGTTGTGCTGTGGGAGAGCCGAATCCTAGTCACTGACCAGCTGTGTTATATGTTTCTCCTTTCACTGATATGCTGCTCCCCAGCACAACAGTAAGGCTTGTTCTTCTAGAAAATAAGAAGCTAAACAAAAACCAGTTGTCAGGCAGGGATGAGGAGAAACCCATGGAATGCCATCTTAGCCTGTGGGATGACAGTAAGAGAGGAAGGAATCCAAGTAAAATGCTGAAATGACAGTGGGAACAGTTGGGGGAAGACAGAAGACTAGCAAGATTTGGAAAAAGGTGGAATGAGAAAGGAGTTTGGAGAACAGAGGAAGGCACAGAAAAGTATAGGATATATTATGACTGATTGCATAATTAGAAAACAGAGAAATGGAAAATGGAGAAAATTGAAAAATAGGGGAAATTACTAAATGAGACTAAAATTACTCAGTTCACTTTATTCGTGGCTCAGTCTATGGTTTTTCTCTTGTCCTGTTGATGTTGCAATTTCTACTTTGACTTAGTGTCTCTTAGTGCAGTAATAATGGTCAGGCTTGAAAAATATTATTTTGGCAATAATTGAAACTCTTAACTAACTACATCAGACAGGATTGAGGAAGAACAGCTTTCTGCAGAACAATAGATCTTTTGAAATCTAACATTTCATGGGACTTCTGTGATGGGAGAATGGAAATGTCTAATGTTTCTTTTTGACAGTGTTGAAATATTTATATCAGTTTGATTTTATTTACTTAGTAAAGATGACATATTCTCTTTAACATTTTAATACAAGTGTTTATATGAAATGAACCAGAATGCTGAAATATGAGATACTTTGACAACATTGAAATGAAAGTTTTTGTTAATTAATTGAATTCTTCTGAGATGTTAATTTGTCTTCAGGGTTTTTTTACTGAACAATATGAAATTTCAGAATTCCTTGTGGAATGAAAGAGCTGATTCCAACTCATATAAAAATAGCTTGTAATACCTGCTTAGCTAGTTGATTTAAAAATTAATAACTCCATTTCTTAAACACTGGAGTAACAATAGAATGTCAGTTGAGCAATTCCTGCTTTAACAAAAACCTAGTGCTTAGAATGTGATTTAATATGGCAGAACCACTATAAATTATGCTATATTACCCCTTATAATTACTTCCAGTGTTTCAGACTTGTGCCTTGTTGCCAATGCAAAGCTATTTTCTCTCAATCTCCAGCCACTGTGGGGTTTTTTCTGGTTTTGACTGTTAGACTAAAGAAAATAAATTCTGTTCTTCATGTCAATGATATGGACTGGGATTATGTCACCATTTAAGTTTCCCTTTCTTAAACTGAATAGATTGAGATATTTGGCTTTTTTTTTAATTGGTAATTTCAGCATTCTCCTAAAAATTGCTCTTAGTTTACTTTCTATTTCCTAGAACTTTTCTGAATTGAAAACAACAGAAGTCAGCAGAGCACTTGATATCTTGAAGAAAACATAGAGCTTGGAATAATCAATATTCTGATGTCTACACTTGTGAGGTGATAATCAGCTTGTCTGTCTAATCCTGCACTGACACCACTTCCAGCTCATATTCAGCTTTACTCCCACATCAACTTCAGATCCTGTCCAGATTCCTGCCTTTTGTTAATTAATCAAATTCTTCTCAGATGTTTATTTGTTTGTAGTCTTTTTCCTGTGCAACAAGAAATCTCAGAATTCTGTGGAGAATAATAGAACTGATTCCAAACCGTCTGCAGAAATAGTTTTTAATATCTATTTAGCTAGCTGATTTTAAAATTTATGAAAGCCTGGTTTCTTAACCACTGGAGTAACAGGTGGTAAATCTGAAAGAGTAGGATACAATCCTCCTCTGAATCTTTTATACGTTGAAACCTTTTATTCTATAACAGCATGTAATTATATTTATCAGGACAAAATCACAGAATCATAGAATCATTAGGGTTACAGGGGACCTCTGGAGATTATCTAGCCCAACCCCACTACCAAGGCATGGTCCTCTGGAGCAGATGACATAGGAACACATCCAGATGGGTTTTGAATGTCTCCAGAGAGGGATACTCTGTGATGTCCCCGGGAGGCCCGTTCCAGTGCTCTGTCACCCTCAACATAAAGAACTTCTTCCTCATGGTGAGGTGAAACTTGTGTTTTAATTTATGTCCTTTGCTTTTGATCCTCTCACTGGGCACCACTGAAAAGAATCTGGCATCATCCTCTTTGCACCTACCTTTGAGATACTTACATACATTAATGAGGTTCTCTCTCAGTCTTGTCTTTTCAAGACCAAACAGGCCGAGCTCCCTCAGTCTCTCCTCATAAGAGAGATGCTCCAGATCCCTAATCTTCTTTGTTACTCTCCGCTGAACCTTTTCCAGTAGCTCCTTGTCTTTCTTGTGCCAAGAAACCCAGAACTAAACACAGCACTCCAGATGTAGCCTCACTACAGCTCACACTCTCCATGAAGCAACCCAGGATACCAGTGACCCTCCTGCCAGCAAGCACACTGCCAGATCACGGTCAGCTTGTGATCCACCAAGACTCCCAGGTCCTTCTCTGCAGAGCTGCTCTCTAGCAGGTCAGCTCCCAGCCTACACTGCTACTTGTGGTTATTTCTCCCCAGGTGCAATAACCTACACTCACCCTTGTTGAACCTCATTAGGTTTCTCTCTGCCCAGCTCTCCAGCCTATCAAGGTCTCACTGAACAGCAGCAGAGTCCTCAGGTGTATCAGCCCTGTCCCCTGTTTTCTATCATCTGCAAATTTGCTGAGGGTGCATTCTGTCCATTTGTCCAGGTTGCTGAATAAATAAAACCTCCCATACAATGCCTGTTTCTCCAGTCTCACTTCACATTTCATGATATAAAATTTCACTTGAATTTTCTTCCTTCGTTCCCTCCCTCCCTCCTTCCTTCCTTTCTTTCTTCCCTCCCTTTCTTCCTTCCTTCCTTCCTTCCTTCCTGATCTAAGCAAACTTCTTTCCTCCAGCTTTTAAATACTTTCAAGTTTTGTATAATAATACAATGTTCATGAGTAGCAGATTTTCTGATTTCACAGCTGACACTGCTCTCAGTAGAAGATTGGAGCAGATGGCCTGTTGTGGTCCCTTCCAACAACTACAATCCTGTGGTGCTATGATTTTAATTCTAGTAAACAGAAGAAAATACCAAATGCTTTCCTACAGTCTTCATGCTTGACAATAATTCACAACTGTACTTTGAGACCAATTATTCAGATTTTGATACACTAATGTCTGGCCTGTTGATTTTGTTTTCCCCTAATATCCTCATCAAAGACTGCACATCTCCTAGAGAAGCTTTCAATATCATTACTGTTAATTCTATCAGCCAAATTTATACTCTCATCAAAACATTTCAAGAAGCACCATCCTTTCTAGCAGGGAGTTTTAAATGACAGAGTCATAGATGACTAAAACTAATGTTTTAGCAGAGCCAGCAGAGAACTCAAGAGACTTGTCTTGGATTTGTTGAGTGGGCAACAGTTCTTTCTCATTCCAGATGTGTAACATCTCTGAATTATGGTTTAAGTCTTTGTTAAGAGAACAGCAATTTGAAGGATGATGCCCAAATAACCCAACTTATTTTTCAGAAGTCTCTTTCTCTCTCTTGCTGCCATCTAGTTTTTAGGTTCATAAGCAGCAGGAAAACTCTTGTTCCTTATGTTAATTTTTTTTTGAAAAAACACTGTTTTTCCACTACTGAAATAACAAACTCTGGATACTTGAAATAAAAGACTTCCTTTCACCTTCCAAAAAAGGCAGGGAGTGAGACAGTTTTTTTTATTTCGTTACTTTGACTTGTGTGTGAAACACATTTTAATGATATGTTAAGTGTTTGAAGCTGCTTTTACATATTACAGTACTATTTTTATTAATACAATTTATAAATACAATTATATCTTAAATAAATCAGTTATCTTTATTACTCAGGCAAACTCACCAATTGTGTTTTATGCAGAATATTCAGTCTGTTGAATTTCACTGATATGAGATACAATTTCAGTTCTGTGAGAACAATGCAAAAAGATAACAAGGAAAACAAGAAAGAAAAGGGGAAGGAGAGTTGAAAAAAGATAGCACAGTTTGTGTCAGGGTAAAAGAAAATGTTTCTAACATGATAGTTAGCCCTCACTCAAATACACAGATGAGTTTCAAAGGCTTTTGTTACTGGCAGAGGCAGCAGGAGAGTGCTCCATTTCACCTGCTGGAAATGCAGGAGGATACCACAAGGAAGAGCTGTGGGATTTGCATGTAGGAGCAGAAACAGACATGTCAGAATTAGATTATTGATTTTTACTTGCCATGCCCCTGACAAATGCTTGTCTGTCAATGTCTCCATGCATGGAGTCCATCACTCTACCAGCCTTAAAGATTGCTATCTGCTAATGTGTTCCCTCTGCACTCAAAAGGCAGTTGCACAGTCACCTGTGCAACTTAATTTCTACCCATTTTAGATAGTGCTGGCTGTGTCATTGTCCCTTTGCTGAGAGCAGATGCTTGACTCTTCTGACTTCAGGTAACTCAGTGAGTGTATCAATGTTAAATGGGAGGTATAGCCAAGTGGGAGATCATTGTTAAGTCTGTGACACTTGTATCCATGTTTTGTAATACTGACAGCTATTTTAGCCATGATATGTTAAACAGAAATGACATGAACAGGGATTCATAGGTAAGTTATTTATTTTCTGTAAGTAAGGAAAATCTGGGTGATTTTTTTTTTTAAACGTGGTTTCCCCTAAGTTTCTGGTTGTTGCAGCATAGAACAACAAATACACCTTTTATTTTGTGTGGTTGTTCAGATGAAATACAAACCAAAAAGCAGGCTAAATGGGTCTGATGCAAAATAACAAAGCACATTAGCTGATTATGGTAAGTTTGTCTTCCTGACTGCCTAAGGAAAATAACTCAGCATGGGTCAGATCCTCAGCTGACACAGTGGTGCAGATTCACTGAAACAGAAAGGAGGCTGTAACTATAAATATTTTTGCCAGTTCAGAGTAACTCTGAGATGAAAAATAATATAGCAGAGGCTATACTTTACTAAGTAATTCTTCTTCCTGTGTGTACCTCCTCTGGTGAACTCCAGGCATATTTAATTATGTTACCATATGCTGCCCTCCTCAATAGACACATTTTTAATAACTTAGCTCAGGACTGTTCATGAATAATTTAAGACTGGTGGGGGTGGAAGAAGAGAAAGTTGGAGTTTTGTTTTTTCTCCAAACCAGCCCCTCAACAGACTAAAGACCTAATCTGTTGGGGAAGAAAAACAATTATTAACAGAAAGAGACCTGAAGGGATTGTCCAGCAAGCCCTGGGCAGCAGATACTGAAAGGGTTTCCTTCCTTTGATAAGACTGCCATGAGAGGATACTTTGGAGACCAGGACTCTTTTCAGCTATCTATGTGTTTAGCCATGTCTCCCCTTGCAAGGTATGGAAGGACTTTAAAAAATGTTACAAGACATGCAGAAACCCTTTGTTCCCCCAGGTGGTCATGGTGTGGAGAAATGCTTATCGTATGATGAAATATAGTGACCGGATTGTCTAAGCCCTAGTTAGCGTAACTTGTCCCCCTTATTAACATGTCCAACCTCCTCATTAACATACCCCATTCCTTAGTTCTATATATTGTAACACAAGTGATCAATAAATGTCTCAGTTTCTACCCCCAAACTAGGATCATGTAGATTATTGACTGGCCAACACTAATCTTCACCAGCAATTCTTTTTGCTTCCTTTCTGGCCCTATTCCTACCCTCTCCCTCAACAATCTTCTCAGTTTTAAAGGTCCACTCAGAATGAAGCAGGTTGCAAACAGCAGGTAGAGTGTATCATGCCTATTTTAGGAAACTGATATGTGGATTTCTATCTAATCTAGCTCTATGGTTTTTCTCTGGTCAACAGTAGAAAAATTTAGATCAAGAGCAAGATGGTTTGGGAGAACAGTTTCTTTCGTTCTTCCCCAGGTGTCTAAGATCAGCGTGATGGGCTAGGATGAGTGTATGTCCAGCCATGGTGTTTAGATACGCCGTGCTTTAGAAACAAAATTTCTTGATCAGCTAACCAACTTCAGCTCAAGTCTCACTGGTTGAAGAGGCCAAGAGAAGAAAATTTTAGTCTGTAATTCAATCAGTAATGTGTGGAGGTACATGCATCTATGGACAAAGGTGCTGCTATTTCCACTTAATTGCTGGTTTTGGCATCATGTGGAGGATGCATAATTGGTAGGTGTAGCAGAAAATAGCCCTCCTTTCCAAACTGAAGATAACTGCTATGCCTGATGCCTGATGATTCTTGTTGCAGTAAGTATGAGAGGATTTTGATACAAAATTTCATATTGGAGACTGGAAACATTCTACTGTTTTGAACCAAACGAGATAAAGACACACTTCTAACTACAAAAAGAATACAGTTCTTTTATCAATAAGGAAGCAGTTTTATTTTGGAAGGAATAGCAAATGAGATTTTTCCCTCAGTTCTTTGAGGTCTGTGAGATTTTCTTTTCATTTTTTTGAATGCTTCCTCATGTTGTAGTGTCAGTGGGGAGTGTGTTTTTTTTTCACTTTTACTGAGTTCAAATGATGTCACTCCTGCTACTGATTTCATAATGTCAGGTTGACTCCATTAATAGATATTGTCCACTAAACCACTTTGCCAACTGGCATCTTTCTTTCACAGCATCCACTGCTTGCAGAAAAGCAGTCAGATAATTTTTCTCTGTGGCTGGCACAGCAGAAGATGTGAGTAGGAGCTGATCTGATGGAGCAATGATTGATGACCATAATCATCTCTGTCTGGATTGAAAGTGTATCATCTACCAACTTGTTCTGCTGTTGCCAGCTAGAAAAGCAAACTAACAAAATAGCTGTAAGTCTCTGGCATGGCAACAAACTCCCGCACCAGCCATTAAAATTGATTGGCACCTATTTACTATGTGAATAAAGAAATCTAAGCTTCAACATCTAGCTACAAACTAGACAGCTAATTCTGCAATGCGGAGTGGCAGAGCAGGCAGGAAATGTGAACAGATGAAACGAGCTAATTCTGCAGCATGGGAACAGCATGTGCCTCACATCTCCCAATATCACGCTATGTCCAAAGCCACAGTTTTAAAACAGGGGGCATACTCTTCAAGCTCTTTGCTGTTTCTCACAGCCATCTGATATTCTCAACACACAGAGTTTGCCTTGAAGCAGTTACAAGGTGACCAAATATTTGAACCTGGAAACCAGAAGAATTTCTTTGAGTTGTCTCCCCAAAGTTAGAGTATAAGGGCAGCAAGACCATGTAGGAAGACAGGACAAGCAACCCCATAAGGCAGTCAGGATAGTTATTGCTGCAGGTCTGTTCAAACCACAGCACACTGGACTCACTGCAAGGTTCCTCAGTATCCAACAAGTCTCTACCCTGCAGAGGCCAAGGCTGATAATTTATTTCCTGCATACAGAGGCTTGAGATACCTCACTTATCGAGTTATCAAAGACCAGTCCCACATTCAAGAGACTGCAGGTTCACTGTCAATATTGCAAACTCTCATGATTTTATCGGGAATTTTCTTGTATTCAGCACTCTTCTAAAAGCCTCTAGAGCCAAATGATAACATGCCACTCTCGTATTTCATTTTCAGCATCACAACATTTTTATTCCTTCTGAGTGGGAAAAGAGCTTAAAATTTGGGATCTGGAAGGACTGATGGAAAAATCCCCCAGCACCTGTTTTAATTATTGGTGTTTTAAAAACATCTCATAATACCTTCCAAGCTGACTTGTAGTTTTGTTTAGTTCCTGGCTTTAAATGATTCCAGGTAAGGTGGAGAGCATGTGTCAGGTGAACAGTGATACAGGCCCTTTGCCCAGGAAAGAAATACTTCCATGGAAAGAGTGACTGCACAGGATAGATAAAAATCAGTGTTCCTTTTGAAATCTAACATGGCAGAATTTAGTTTGGAATGGCTTTTAAAGGTCGAATTTGCTCATGAACACTGAGAAAAACTAAAACATTAAAAAAATAAGTTTTATATAAAATAAATTATAGTGACTGATTTATCAAATTAAGGAGTAACTAGAGGTCCATAAATGTACCATATTCATTACTGTGTTCAGAGAAAATTCAGTTGCATAGGCGCTTGCTTTTCTTTTTCTATGTGGGGGTGACCCATTTAAAATTAAAGTCTTCCACAAATGCTGCATAATATATTGCAAGTGCCTCCATGCTGTGACAGTCTGGACAGGTCCCAGCCACTGTGAAAGTTTTCCTGTCAAAGCAGCAGGATTTTATGGTCTTTTCCAGTGAAGGTTCTTGAAGTCATTGAATATATTCTCTATCCAGGAAATCTGCTACAGGATAACCTATTTTCCCCAAAGAAGAGAGGAATTTTCAAAATCTGTATTGCTTCATCTGACTGATCTATTTTAATTTTACCCTTTTGCGGAAATGTCTTGTGGTTACTTATTCAATTTGGGTTGTTCAGGTTGTTAATGACCTGAAATCGTACTACAGTTTAGACTTCATGGTTATGTTTTTGTTGTCAATTTTGTGAAATTGGAAGAAGTATTTCACTACTTAGAGGTGCTTCCCACAACTCTTGTAGTGTAGATTATTATTCAAGACCAGGAGTAATTATTAATTTTCCTGCTGCTTTTTATCTGGTGGAGGATGCATTACCTTAATGCACAGGCTTTAGCCAGGTGTGTCTGTCCAGCAAGATTCTTGCACGACAAAGTATGACAAAAATGATTTTCTTGTCCTTATTCTCTATGTATACCTATCTGTTTTTGTTTCTTCTTCTTCTTTCCTCCTGCAGTGTGTCTTTTGCCCATGGTCTTGATGCCATAGTTTTTTATTTTTATTTTTGTTGGAGGATGCTGCTTCACCTTCAGCTTACTTCCAGAATCCTTTCTTGATTTTCTTTTCTAAACCCCATTTATTCAAGAACTGTCATTATGAAATCATTGTTGAATGCCCTCTTGTTTCCGGGGGAGATTGCATTGCTTTAGGAACTGAGCCAGAGTTCAATATAAAAGTAGAATTCAGTTTTATAAAAGTGTCCCGCTCCAATTTGATTATAAAATGAATTCACAGGATGATAATAGACCTGAGCCCAACCTGCAATGGAAACTAAACAAAAACTTAGGGCACAAAATGAGGCCTGCAGCTTGGTCCTACACATCTGTCAGCAACCACTGCTCAGGATTATGAAGCCTCTGCTTGGGCTACCAGCCCTATATGAGGATTTCTGAGGAGCCCAGCTCACTGGGGTGTTTGGAGTGGGCTGCGACTGGCTGAGCCTTTTGGAAGAAGTGTAAAAAGAAAGGGTACACTTACTAGTACTGAGTGAATAATAGGTTTTAAAATCAGACCAAAGAATGGCTTGAATGCCTGCCAAAGCCTGTGAGTGCATTTCTATCCCAAATGCAACTAGGGTTTTTTTGTTGTTGTTGTTGTTTGGGTTTTGTTTGTTTGTTTGTTCTTCTTTTGGAAATAAACAGTACAGTTTCCTATTTTCAAAACCAACTTACCAACCAGCCTGAGGCAATGTAACATTGGACACTAAATGTTTCACACTTCGTAAAATGGCAAGCAGCTGGGACAGGATTTTGCAATAGAAAACATCTGACCATGTGGAGAGAAGAACTTTCTTTCCTCCTACATGGCCCGAAACTTAAATAAGACTCTTTTAAATGCTACCTCTGATATCAGTTTCCCAGTTAGCTCACCACATGTGAGAGAAACTGGTGTTTTTCTCATCTGACTAGGACTGCCTAAATAAAATGTGTCTGTCTTAAGTTGCACAGGCTTCCTCTATAATCACCATGGAGAAGCAGAAATGCCATTCCAGGCTAAACATTTGAGATACAGATGAATGGCACTCAGATATGTACTTGCCTTTCAACTGATAACTCTATGGAGAACAAAGATAACTAGACTGACTGCCCAGCATAGACTAGGCAATTAACTTTTAGCCAGCTATAACGCCGTGCAATTAATTCTGTGTTGAATATTTAGAGTCTGCCAGGCTGCAGCTTTATAGTACAGGAGACATGAGAAAGAGCACCAACAGAGCTTACTTTCTCTACTTTTGTGTTCTACTTAAATTCGGTAAACAGTAATGTAAAGGAATTGCTGATTTTTTTTTTTTTATGTAAGGAATAACTTCAACTCTGCTCATAGTCAAAGAACAGAAAAGACTGCATTTTTTTATGCTGATTGCATATTTTTCTCTTTGCAAGCTCACACCTCTAGTAAACTCAAATCAACATCACCTTTTGTCTTCATAAAACTAAATATTTGCTTTGATGTTAGAAAATAACCAAGTTAGACCTGCAGTGTTATTTGAGGACACTGTTGTGATGTAATACACATTCTTACTTGTTTCCAGTAAACAAAAAAGTAATGGATTTGCTTGAAGTTGCTCTACGTGCAATTTGCAGGTTACACAAATCTTACTTGCATCATTTATTGATTGTTACTAAAATATTGTTAAAGAACTACATTTTGTAGTATTTACCTTACGTTCAAGACTGCTGTACATGGTATGTCACTGACTGTATACAACTCAACATAGCATGTGTAACTAGTTGTGAGGAAACTGGAAAAAAATTACATCTAGTTTTGCAAAAGAAATATTTGATAGAAGAATGGCTTTCAAACTGTAAATCAGTTTTATGCTTTATCTTCATCAGAAAGAACAATCACTGTCCAAGGAATTGGCATCTAGGGAAATAAGCCTGCCCTGAGCTGTGTGTTACTGCACAGAGGCAGCTTCAAGGTTGCCATCTAAACTGTCTGACAAGTCTGTCAGTGAGTCAGATCCCGCTGCTAAAGAAGTATCTTTCAAAGCCCAGCATCTGAATCCCTTATTGCAATCCAAGATTGGGAATGGTATTTTAGTTTGACTGTAGCTGGCACAGGCTTAGGCAGAGCTGTCTGATACCATTGCCTGTATCTCCTTTCAGTTAGCCTGTTTCCTCTCCGTTGCTTATTTAATAGGTCTGGGACACTTGACTGTTTTGCTTTATCCCCCTCTCCCTGTATTACTTCTTAGTTTTTTCTAATTGTCATTGGCTGAAAGAGGCAGGTTCAGCTCTGTGAAGGTTTAGATGCAGACCTTCCCTTTTTTCCATGTGTGTGTATGTAGAAAAGTCACTAAGTAGAAATTAATGCTTTGCATCTGAAGGCTCAAGACAGCATAGTCACATCATTATCTGTACTGGATACAGCTTTGGATAATTTATTTCTTTTTTTTCTGAAAGGGCCAATAAATCCAAGTCAGCCTGTGTTAAAGAGATAGGAATAGGTTTGTTTGTTTTTTCCGGTTGAATTCCGGTCAGAATTGGGTTTTATTCTGGTGTACTGATGCCGAATCCTCTTAATTCAATAACATACTAAAGGTGAACCACACCTTGAAAAACATAGCAGTTTATCTCCATAATCTGAAATTATGGATTAAAGGATAATACACAGAGATAGTTGACACTGGGTGAAGCACCCAGGCTGTCTCCAGGTGGCAAAATGACTTAGAAAGCCCAACATAAAGCTCTTGCAACACATCTTGCCAGATGTCTTCCCAGAAATGAGCTCAGCTAACTCACATGGGTTGGGGAGATACTTCCTTCTCTAACACTTTTGTGCCTTCGCTAATGATACCACTCTTGAGCACAACCGGGGCACAACCTTTGCCTACAGGGCCTGCAGGTGACCTGTGTTTTCTTGATGAAACTAGCAACATACTGTATTGTAGCTTGGGACACAATGCAACCAAACCTAAACATTTGCAATCCTGTGCAGATTCTTTCATACAAGTGAGATTTAAAAACAAAATAAAAACCCCAACAAACAAAAAACAAACAAAAAATATTAAAAGTATTTATGAAACCAAGGTATTATAAAGTTCAATTTGGAACATTTGAAATGGTCCAAATTGTTCATAAGGAAACAGAAAATTTGAGGAATGGTTTGTTTAGAACAACTTTTTAGTCCAGAAAATAAGAATTATTCCAAAACCATATTTAGTCTTCCAGGGAAAAGTGAATTTTTCTCTGAAATTTTAAGGAATTCCATATATATGTGTATGCATACTTTTGCATTTCCTTCGTAAGCTCTGTTCTGCTCTGTAGTCATTCAGAGGCACAGTTTTTTTATGTGGGCTAAGAGTGAGTTCATTGTTCAAAAAGTGGCATAGAATATATCTTTCCTTATAGGTTTGATTTCAGCCAAGTGACTGCAAGTTCCCAACATTTCGCTCACCCTGGTGTCTGTCCCTGTTTTCAGATGGTGCCCAACAAGCTCAACAAGGAAAATACTTTAACAGGTACAGGTTCTTCTGTCAATTCTTTTTTTATAGAACAGTTGCACAGGGGCAAGTCTGGCAAGATTTTTTTTTCAGTTTTTAAAAATCCCATTCTAGGAGAATCTGTGGAGAGTTAAGAAAGGTGTCTGTGTATCACACTTAATTAAGCTAAGACAAAATTCTTTCACTTTATAAGTGTAAGAAGAATTTAATGACTGCCCTTTATTAATGTAAAGTATTTTTTCCCTTTGTACCTATTTTGCTTTTCCTCTTTTTTATTTCTCATTTCCTTAGTATGTGCAGATGAATATCACATCAGTACTTCTCTTCATACTTTGAAGTCTTTCTCTGACAAGGAGCTCTGCCTTCTACCTAGGTACACCTGCAGAACTGGCTTCTTCATTTTGGGTAAATGGCTGCCTTCTTCTTATCTCTCCTTTTGAACTAAAGCTAATGAAGTGTAGTTGAGCCTATCTGTACATGTGAAAGTTCAGACTTCACACCTGCAGAAACACTTTGTCTTCTACATATTCAGATCATTGTTTTTCTCAGACTGTGGAAAGAAAGGATAGTAAGGAATTGTGATATTCCAGGATAGGGACCACTTCATGTAGATGAGTCAAAACTGAAGGCCATAGAATTTAGATTAGAAGACATTACAGAAGTGAGGAAATTTCCTTAACACTTGGGTGCATTGGTGTAAAAGAAAAAAAATGGACAATGTTTTAGTAATGTTAATTTCTGGGACACTTTTTTTTATGCCAGAGGAGAATCCATTTTGGTTTCTACTCACACAACTACGGATGATTATTATAGTGATAAAACACCCATTCTTGCCTGGTATATCTGATCCTTCCTTAACTAATATAGCACATTTCTTAAAGGCTGAATTGCTCAAGATATATCAGCAGTTTGTAAGGCTTCTGCTATGTTTTTACCATTTAAACTGTATCAGCAAAAAATGTAAGCAATGTCTGAGCAAATAGTCATTTCTTAAGATATTCTAGCTACTGACTCTCTTGATTAAGAGAATTGCTCTTTGGCTTTTCACATTATTATACTCTTCACGTGACTAGTAGTGGGTGAATATTTCAAACAGAATCTTTTTGATTATGAGAGTGTAGGTGATATACTGTTCTCTCATTTCCAAATAATCTCTCCATTAGAGAAGGTGTGAGTGGTAAATGAGGAGTTTTTCCTTCGGGTGTCCACTGCCTATATACAGCATGTTTCCCAGACAATGCTCATTGGTATTTGTAAATGATCTGTTCTTCATCTGAGAGCTTTAAAGTACTGGATGCAGCTGCTCATGCTTTGCCACATTTGTAAATAGTTTTAAATATGCATATCATTTCTGGAAGGTTGCTTTACTTTCAAGATTTATGGTTCTTTTGACTTCTCTCTTATAAAATAATTCACCATAGCATCTCCAGCACCTTCTTTTCAAAATAAACAGAGAAACTGCACATTCTGAAATCCAGGATTTTAGAAGGAACTCAGAAAATGTAAAGTCATGGAATGTCAGTAATGCTCATGTTTAGACTACTAATCACTTACCCCCCAGGAGTGCTTTTCCCTCTCCTCTTTATTCAATATGCCATATGTCAGCAATTAACAGTGAATCAAATTACAGCTCAACACAGTTTTGCTCATGCAGTTAGTGGAGTAGGCAAGAACCAAACTTAATTCAACAACTATTCATAAGTGTAATGCAAAGGGCAAATGGAAATTGGGTAGAAAATCGTGGATGGTGAAATGTCAATGTTATAAATTATTTTAGCTTCTGAGTTCTGGGAGGCAAGGAGGAGCTTAGTAAATAATAAACTTTTCTAAAATTCTTCAGGTTGAGCCAAAAAAGAAAAGAACAAAACACTCAAAAAAGTATTTGAAACCCCCAAAACACTGACTGGAATTGGGAACCCATAGTGATGATGACATCAGTATGAATGACCAGGAAGATATGCTCCATTTTGACCTGCATAGTGCCATGTTCAAGGCATGGTGCACTGAATGTGGTATTTAAAAGAGAGGCATACAAGGCAGAACTGGGTTATATTTGCTTGTTTCTCAAGTAAAGGAGAGATGCAGACTGCTCTAGCCACATGAGAGCAGCTCAGACCACAGGAGAACTCTGCTGCACTCCGTCCAAGCAGTGTATCTCACCTCACTCCAGTTCAGGATTTCCTGGTGATTTCTTAGAGTTGACTGGAGATTTTTCAAATGTACATCTGTGTGACTGTGTGCATTAAATCTTTTCTCCTGGGTTGTTCAAAAGCTAAAAGATTAAATATTGTAGTACAAATAATCCTGTAAAGATTTAGAAAGGTAATGATAACAATAAGCCCTAGTGATAGGTATAGGAGTTGCCAGCAGAAGTTTAATATTTTATGACATCTCAGTTTGATACAAATTTCAGAATTAAAATCATATTAGACATAATTATTACTATTCTCCCTGTCCTAATTTCTCAAAGCCTAATTTTTACCAAATCAATATTGATTACCAAAAAATCATCAAAGCAAAATGTGACTCATCACTCTTGCAGAGTACATTTTTATTCAAATTGAGACTTTCCACTATTGTTTGAGATGCTGCACAATTGACATTCATAGGAGAAAATTTAAAAAGCCAAGAAATACTGTAAATGTATTTCAAACTTATCTATGCCTGACCCACCTATAATCTTTTGCAGAACATTATACTTCAACCTCTCTGGTTATTTTGCCTTCAGGAACCAGAAACAATATAATATTTTCTAATATGAACTTATTTCCAGTTCATCAGCTTAATGTGTTAGATAGTAATCTAAGAACCACCGTATGGACAGTACAATGTCATCAAGTGTTATCTCATTTTTTTAATTTCTCTATAAGCCACTTACAATCTTAAGTGAGAGATTTCAAAAATTTCATCTGCTGTATTCTGAATTATATCTAACCTTGTGCCTCTATCTTCCAAATTTTCAGTGACTATTTCCTATGCCTGAATCCATAAAAAAACCCACAAGAAACAAAAGACAGAGAAATAAAGAAACCAGATAAGAAAAAAAAAAACATAGCTGTGCATGATTCAAAAAAACTCTTGACTGATAATTTTTCAAATGTGGTGAGTTGTAATATTTTGAACCAGTATCATGTGCAGGACTGTCCTCTGACAGGACTAGATTTTCCACAAACGTAGCCACTCTATTAAACTTTAGATCTATGTCACAGTGGTGATCAGAATCAGTGAGTTCACTTGTTGTAGAAAGATAACCGTGTATAAAAATAAGAGAAAACTGGGAAGTTGTATTCACGTTCTAACAGAAGTCATAACAGTACTGAAATTGCTGCTACTTACTGGATGAAATGTGGTTGGCATGCACAAAATCTATTCCATAATGATTCCCCCTACACTCAGCATGCAATCTTGAGCACATATTAAGAGGGAGGAAACAAAGGATGGAGTGGAGTGGTGACACTGGGGCCAGGCTCTTTTGTAATCCTTGCAGGAATGGGAATTCAGTGATATCATGAAGCCAATAAACTACATAGCAGCTGTCACCTGAGGGAGATAGGAGATGTCTTGCTGCTAAACCAGCACCTGTGGTGAAAGCACTTTCCTGGGGTGAACTTGGTTCATTATAATCTAATTGTAATACTTAGGCACATCTCCATTACAAAGTTACCCAGCTCCTGACTATGACCACCCCACACTGAGCAGGTGCTCTGTATTTTATTAAATATATCTTTAAGAGTGAATTGAGAGAATTTTACATCAATCAGTAACAAAGGTAGGTATGACTACAGTCACTCAAGTTCCACCTAAATGTCAAGAAATAGTACAAAAAGTAAGTTAAGAATGGGGAGACATTATGGAAGACTCCATCGTAACTTCTGGAATCCGTTGATGGACTGAACTTGTCTTTTCCCCAAAGGGATGCCTATTGGGCAAGAACTGTATCCTGTGTGCGCTCAGTGATTATCTTGAGCTAGGTTTTGTTGGTGGTTAGAGCTTGTCTGTATATTGCTTTAAATTCATCTTTGCAGTCAGTTGCTATCACAGGCTTAACCTTAAGCTATCACAATTTTCTAGTATGAGTTTGTTTGTTAATAAACAATTTTATTCCATAAACTCTTAGTTTGAGTCCTTCAAGTGTGCTAGCAGTTGCCAGCAGCAGATAACATTAAAAAAGTGTGTTTTGGGATATGCAGTCTCAATGTTTAAATTGCTATAAGGAATTCCACTCCAGTACGCTGTTGGCGCATGTTCCTAAACAAGTTGGTTGAACTGCCCTTGGAACCTGCAGACTGATCAGTGGAATCCCCATAATGAGATGTTGAGAGACTGTTCAGGCACAAGGATATTGGCCTTCCTGGGATATTAAGAAGTCTATCAAACACAAAGGGTTTGAGGAAATCTGCCTTTCAAATGATACTTGCTGTATTTTTTTTAAACATTTGTTGACGTAAGATTAATTTCAATTCAAAAGATTCATATAGATGAGACATATTACAGACATCTCTGTGACTGAACTTATTTTGTTATTTTCCATATCAATAAAGAAATTCTAAGATGTTATTGTCTGCATATCTTCATCTTCTAGCAGAATCATTGTGTGACTCCTGATAAATGATTTCCCACCCTCTGTGTTTCAGAGTGCTGGTTCCCTGACTGTCTCCTAGCTGGTCACCCTCATAGGGCTTGTTTTTCAGTCATGGGAATGAGCATTTGCACTACTGAAGCTATAACTTCTTTAATTAACCTTTTGGTTTCCTCTATAATATCAGAAATATTATACTTTTCAGAATCTTTACATTATGAAACAGGGAGGCACAGACAAGTGCTACTATAGGTTAGATTCAATGAGAGTTAAAAACCAGAGGAATGAAAACTATTAGATGCAATCACAGGAATCACAGAATTTAGTCTGCAGCTCAGAGGGGAAAATAAGGCCAGGAGAGAAATGTGGTGGAAGAAGAAGCAGTAAATGAGAAATGAATGAGTAGGAGGCAGACATGATTTGAGAAAACAAAATAAAACATCCACAAATAGATGAATAATGCAGAACTTGGTAAGAAATTACTCATATGAGATGCACAGTTCGATTGAAAAGGGTGGACATCTAGGATGAAGAGTAATTTCTATGTTTTGTATAAGGAGAATAAAACAAGATTGCATTAATTTTATCCTTCCTTCTTCCCTCCCTTCCCACTTCTCTAGTATTTCACCTTATCTTTTCCCTTTTTTCTTGAAATTCCATTTTCTGGCCAACTTTATCATTCTATGAAAATACAGTCCCTGAATCAGGCTGGGGCCAGACAGCCGTAAAGCAGCTTTATACAGGCCCTGGGAGTCCTGGTGGACACCAAGTGGAACATGAGCAAGGAATGGGCTTTTGCAACAAAGAAAGCCACCAGCCTGCTGGGCTGCACTAGAAGAATATCACTAGCAGTCAAGGAAGGTGATTCTTCCCATCTACTCAGCACCACAGAAAGAAACATGGAGTCCTGGCTCCAGTTCTGGTTTCCTCACTACCACAAAGAGATGGATGTACAAAGAGAGGGTGACAGAGCAAGGAGTGTTCAGCATAGAGAAGAGAAGGCTCAGGAAGGTCTTTACCATCCGTATGGATACCTGATGAAGGAGAGTACAGAAGATACATCACCTCTTCTCAGTGATGTCCAGTGCCAGGACAAAGAGGCAGCGGTCACAATCTGAAACAACAGAGAATGGTTAAACATAAGACAAACCATTTTTTGCTCAGGGTGACCCAGCACTGGTGCATATTGCCCAGACAGACAGTAGAGTTTTCATCCTTGGATATAGTCAAAATCTGCCTGGACAAGGTACTGGGTAACTGGTTCTAGCTGAACCTACCTGAGCATAGGGTTGTACCAGCCATTCTCCAGATACGCCTTCCAACCTGATTCTAAGATCCTGTGTTTTCTTTTAATAAAATACATGAAGCTATTTTCCAATTTTTGGTTTTCTAGATAAGTATGTATCTAAATTGCATTTCAAGATACTGTATCATGTGACTGGAGATAGAGTGCTTCCATTGTGTAAAAATAAATGTCAGCTTCTGCTGCAGAGCTGGTATATGAACCTGAGAGTCTTTTTTTTTTTTTTTTTCATCCAAGAGAAGATTTTAAAGGCTGGATTTCTCTCAATTAAAAAAGAAAACATCCAGTCATGGAGAACCTTGCAATTAGAATTTTTCACAAGAAATAAATTTCTGTAAGCTCGTTATGGTTGTGGTCTTGATGAAGAGTGGAGGAAAGAAAACCCTTTTAAAGTTGGCAATAATGGCTGTCCCTGTACTTAACATTTTTATAAAGAAACTATGACCTCTGCACAAAAAAATGTAAAACTATGTGTATGATTAGCTTATTCAAGAGAAATATCTAAGACTGTGACCTTTTTCTGTGAGTTTTTTGTTCTTGTTTTTTTTTTTTAGTTTTTTTTTTCTCATGGGGAGTTTGCAGATTCCTTTTAAACTAAAACCTGTTCCCTCAATCTCACTATTAAAAGGATCTGTGATACCTAACATATGACTAGGGCATTTCAAATGAGTGTAGGAGGAACTTAGTAAATAAAATACTGCTTTATTGAGGAACTGTCTCTATTTTTCATATTAAAGTTCTTCAGGTACCTGTGTATGCTCAGAAGTAACTCAGTGTTGTCATGACTCAGTGATTAATGTGTATCTTGGAAATGCTAAGATCAATAAAACAAGCACTTTTAGAGCACATTATCAGATCAGAGCACTCCAATAATAATAATGTGACCTTTACCTGTTTTAAAAATGTATTTATGGCTATGAGCAGTTAAAGACCTGCTTGAGCTTGAAATAGCATTTAGAACATTGTTTTCAAAAGCTATTAATGACCTTAACTTCCATAAATTTGTTTTATGTATTTTGAAACCATTTATCCTACTACTTTCTGTGAAATTCTGTGGCAGTCCAGTGACAATGAGTTTCCAATTTAAATATATTCATATGAAAAATGTAGTTCTTATTGTAAATGTGTTATCAGATTATTTTGCAACAACAAATTTCCACCTCTTCCATGCACTCTGAGGAACAGTATATGTTGTTCTCCTAGAATTCATAATTTTATTAAAAAACATCATATCCTTCTTCACTGGCTTTTTAAAGCCATGAAGTCCTCTTATTTATAGTTTCATCTAATGTGGGATATATTCCACATGTCTGATAACATTTGTTGCCTTTCTCTGTTCCTTTCTAACTCCACCGTAACATTTTTAGAAGAGAGTTGCCAAGAACTTCACGCAACATTTAAGATGTGAGCATGCTGCAGTAACACAATGATGTTTTCTGTTTTATTCACTATGCATTTATTTATCATCCCTACTTTTTTATTTACCAGTGACTAAGCATGCAGTTAATGGGGGCAGATTTCAAAACACGATAATTTTAGGATTGCTTTCCTACTTAGTAATAGATAATTTAGAGGTAAATCTTGTGCAAACTGTGTTATTTTAAGCTGGTGAGACCAGTTAATAAATCTGATGATAAACTCAGATAACTCTTTATAGGCTCTGTTTGATGATCAATTCATACAGCCCAAGTTTCAGACTAGACCTGTGTTGTAATTTCTCTCAATTTTGACTTATTTACTTCTGTTAAAATAATTGATGAAAGAACCTTCCCAGTTTGTCCATGGAAGTCTAGTTTTTTTCAAACTTTTCTGTAGGATTCAGAATGCAACAAATGATCACTTTCCTCTTTGCCAGAGGAAGGTCAAACCTAGATTCCTAATTCCCAAGAAGAAGTACTCCTACTATGTCCTCTTAAATCAGCCCCATCTTGCATGAAATTACTAATGGTTTTTTCAGGTCCAAAGACAATGCCTGAGCGAGAACCAGTGTGACTGTAGCACACAGAGGAAAACATATCTCTGTATTACTGAAATACTTTCTGTCAGCACCAAGGTCAAAATCTAATGAACCTTTCCTTGTGAAAGATATATTTTGCTTCACTTTTGTTATGAGAGTTTATGCTCCAGTCACTTAGGAGACTTTGCATGCTAGAGACAGCTACAGTAGCTGATGACATTAATCTAGCTGTACTGTTTTATTCCCAGTGGTGTGGGCAGTGGGTTCTCTGCTGAGATTTCAGACTGAGATGTAGTGAGGTGTTCCTTCTGCAACTGCAGTCACCCAGTGAGAAGTAAAAGGATTTTCCAGTTATAAGCATTTTGATGTATTTCAATTTGCAGCAGTAATTTAGAGGAATGCAGTAACCGGTTAATTGAGATATCCTAATTTGTTATTGAGATGACAAACTAATTTTTATTAATAAGCTTATTTTTTGCAATGTAAGATTAGAATATGTATAGTATGTCTATTCCTTCAATACATCACGTGAAAGCATCCTGACAGTAGTAGGAAATACTTCTCGCTTTTCATCTTATACTGCCAAGTAGCTTGTCAAAAAGCCTTATTAATAAAAATTGCTGGAAAGTTTTAATGTCCCTAGAGAAAAACAAGTCATGAAATATCTGAATGCACATAAGAGTTGAAGTACAGATAGAACATAGACCATCTAGGCTGGCATTCCATCTCCAATAATGATCAACACCAGAGGCTTGAGAGCAGATAAATGAATATATTGGAAAATCAAAGAAAAGTATTTGCTGAGCAGATTTCTCCCTAACCTTATACACTTTTTATTTGCTTTGTCTCACAGTGGGATATTTATACATCTATTCAATTATTCTGGGGATTTTTTTTGGTAACTGTATTTTCCTTCCACCTGTGGAAACATTCCAGTCTTTGGGAATCTTGGGGTGTTTTTTTGTTTGTTTGTTTGTTTGTGTTCTTTTTTGTTTGGATTTTTTTTTTGGTTTGTTTGTTTTGGGGTTCTTTTTCGGGAAAGCAAATGATTCTGCATGTTTTCAATGTTTTCAATTCCAGTAGATTAAGTTGTTTTTGTGATTTGTCAGTCTCTAATGTAACTACTCAGATCTATTTTTTCGTTGGATTAGGATAAAATGAAGTTTTTTCCTTTGAAGTGTTGCCTGACAGTTTCTGCTAGTTTTAACTGTATATAAGAAATCTTTACACAGAAGATTTCTTGTAACTATGTTATGGTGTGTCCCTTGAGTTACAAGTATCACTCCGTTTAATGTAACTCTCTTTGGAGTCTGAAAAATCATCACTGTGATACTGGCTTCAACTCATTGAAGATATTGAACCTGTCTTTGGCCTCTTCTGTAGAAAAAAAGCTTAGAAGAGTGTTTGGCAAATGCATGTGTTTCAGCTCATGATCATCCTAATATACATGCTGCCTTGCCTAGTTTTATATGGGCATAATGCTTGAAATGTCCCCTAGATACAGGGCTAGTCACAAAAGGAATTCATACAGCTCTGCTCTACAAATTGTTGACAGAATGGTTTGAAGGACAATCTTTGTTTTGCATAACAAATCTTTGGTTTTGCCAGCTCACATGATTTTCAAATGTACAGACAGAATACCTTAATAAAAATGGTACATTTCAAAGGATTTTACAGGATAGAAGCCCAGGAGCTTTTTCTGTCCTGAGTAATTCAGAAACTAATATTTTCTGTCCTACTCCCTGCTAAAGCAATTAAATAAGTACTGCCTTTGCTCTTAGTGTGATTCCACATTTTGTCTTTCATATGAACCTTGATTACTTTTCAATAGATTTTATTTGCCAAAGTTCAGTGATGTTATGGAAAGAGAAAATATTGCATGACACTACAAGAGAAAATGCATGACACTACTCAGTTTAAGAGGGAAAAGGCCTGGGCTCCTGGGAAAAATTTGTCCTGTGAATGCTTTCTATCCAGAGAGAACTGTGGCAGAAAGGGTAACTATTTGGAAATTGATTTACATCAAATTTTAAAAACTGTGTAGGGCTTCTGGGCATGATTCTATGAGTATTTTGGCAAATGAAAGAGTCAGCAGGTGTAAATCAGCATACAGCTCATTCCAGCTGACAATGTAGTATAACTCCTCTAGCACTATACAGGGGGAGTAGTGTTCTTTCAAGTAATGGTAGTGTTTCTATGCAGGAAAACCAAACTGAGATAATCTGAAACTCTAAAATTATCATTCCTTGAGACTAAATCATCACATAATCTGCCCTCTCAGACAACAATATCAATGGAAGAGGCAGGGAGTTTCTACTTGAAGAGAATTCCAGTTTATGGTGAAATCAAAGCAGACCTGCTGGATGAAAGTTAGCTTCCTGTTACATTTACTCTTCCATTGCCCAAACATTTTTGCTGATTCATAGGGAGCCACTCATGCAGTAATTCAGAAAAAATGTCTTCTCACAAGAAAGGGAATGTTTGGAAATACTATACTGTCATAAAGCAGTGGCAGAATTACCCCAGGGACTCATTACCACACATACAGTTTAAAGCATTATATTGTTACACACTTCTTTTCTGAAGGCTGCTGACTATTTGATTTTTTTCCTCATTTATCATTCTACCACTGCTTGAGTTGACAAAGTCTATTAGTTCCTTCAGAACCATTCAGATTCAGGATTTTATGACATGGTCTGCTTCGTAAGACCTCTTTTCTACAGCTTCCTAATAAAATCCTCCTAGGAACAGTCTGATGAACAACTTCTTGAATATAATTTTCCAGTAAGTAGTTTCTGATTTATCAGATTGAAACAAAAGTACAAGTCTTTGTGAAATACTAATATAAAATAGAAGCTTGCACAACAAACTTAATAATCCCCAAGACAGTATCAGAGAGGCCTAAGTAGAAGGACTTAATCACAGTTACTTTGCTGGTATTTTTATTAGATCTACCCAGATTGTTACAAACAGTATACCAACAAGATAAGCACTGTTTGGGTAAACAGAAGTAATTTTTTTTAATTAATGGTCAGCAGTTCCACCACAGTTTTGAGAAGGGGTGTCCTAGCTCCAGCCACCAGGACTAGTTTATCACCATGTGTATTCTACAGAACTGTGTATTCTACAACCTCTATGTCAGTTCTGATGAAGTGTTAATAATGGATCATTTGCAGCAGCTGCCCAGGGCACACCTGACACCTCAGGCTACAAGCTGGGTGTTAAACGACCCTGCAAGGCATTCGAATGTTTCTGTCTTCACATCAATGACTTGGCTCTGATAACTCCCCACTGGGGAGGCATCAGCACCTTCACACTGGAGGACATCATGTCTGTTAATGGGTCATTAGGGACTGGCATAATAGGCAGCTGCAAGGACCTAGACCATCAAAGATTCAAAAAATATCCCAGGACTCACAGAGTTAAATCAACAAGTGTGAAACTCCCCACCCTAGGGGCAGGTACTGGGCATTCCCACCTGAACCTGAGCATATATAATCTTCAGGTTTTGGGACTTCTGGTTCCACTCCTTGGATCCAGAGCAGGATCAAGACCTCAGNCTCCCCACTGGGGAGGCATCAGCACCTTCACACTGGAGGACATCATGTCTGTTAATGGGTCATTAGGGACTGGCATAATAGGCAGCTGCAAGGACCTAGACCATCAAAGATTCAAAAAATATCCCAGGACTCACAGAGTTAAATCAACAAGTGTGAAACTCCCCACCCTAGGGGCAGGTACTGGGCATTCCCACCTGAACCTGAGCATATATAATCTTCAGGTTTTGGGACTTCTGGTTCCACTCCTTGGATCCAGAGCAGGATCAAGACCTCAGCAGGGCTGTGACTGCCATTCTTGACAAGACTGCAACCATCATCCTCACCAACAGGTTTCTTTTCCTTTTACTTTGTATTCAGGGGGACCACGTGGCACTTAGCACAAGGGCTAATAAACACCATTCTGTTTGTGCCTCAGGATTCTGGGTTATACATCTGTTTTTTTGTGGGCTAAACCCATTTTTTCTCTGTATCATTGTATTTATTGTAAGCTTTTTAAGTAAACTGTAGCTCTGACTTGTAACTTCTCTTGTGTAGGTTTCATTTCTCCTGCTGGTTTACATTTAAACCAACACAGATGTACATATTGATAGTTTCTTCTTCCTCACTCTAGAATCAGCTTGGGGTCTTTCTTATATGTTTGCTAACAAGCTTTTAAACCTTTATCCATTTTTCCTTTGTCTGGAGAACCAAGTTTGATTCAAGTTAAATTCAAGTATGTTATATATCATGATTTTATGCATACTAGTCACTATTCCCCTATTCTCTTTACTTACCATAGAATCAGCTTTGTGCAGTTCCAGATCTTCATTTCTTTAGCTGACCATAAATGTGCCATCTACAGACTCAGGTGTCCAGAGCCAGTTGTCATGTCATAGCTATTCTCCTCTGCACCACATGCATTATCTCCACGTTTTAAGGGCTCCACTATCACACTAGACCCATATTTCCCTATACTATCCCATTCTTTTAAAGTCCTAAAGCCATGGTGGTACTAAAAAAAGACCAAAAAAGGAACAGGTTGCCTGGAGAAGCTGTGGATGCCCCATCCCTATGAGTGTTCAACGCCAGGTTAGATGGTGCTTTGAGCAACCTGGTCTAGTGGAAGGTATCCCTGCCCATGACAGGGGGTTTGGAACTAGATGATCTTCAAGATCCCTTCTAACCCACCTGTTCCATGATTCTATGAAAAGTAGCACAAATTAGCCACAGACTCCTGATCCATGAGAAACTGCTGTTAACAGCTAAAACAAGTAAAAGAAAGCTGCAAGCACCTCATGGAAAGTTCAGAGAGTATGCATGAAATCCTCAGTCCTGAGGCCTCACAAATTCAGTACAAAGCTTATGGCTTAGTACTGGTGATGGCTTGTTACTGTATTGCAGGATCACAGGGTCAAAACTGGCATACACTTGAACAAGAGATGTTTGATACTTAGAGAAAGCTGTTCCCTATGAAGACAGCTGGCGCAAAGAACAGGTTTCCCAGAGATATTTTGCTGCCTTTGTGACAGTCTTCATGACTCAACCAGGTAAGGCCTGAACCAGCCTGGTCTGATCTCATATCTGACCCTGCTTTGAACAGAAGGTTGGACTAGAGGTCTCTTTCCAGTCCCTTCCAGCTTGAACTGTCCTGTGATACTGTCCCAGCCACAGGTGGGCAGCTCAAGGATTCCTTTAAGTACCAACCTGATAGCCACAGGCATTGTCTAGCCCATGCTCCCACTGGGCTTTGAATGCGATGTGGAGCCCAGGTGTGTGGTTTGTAGCTTTGTGGAACAGTCTGAGAGGATGACTCCATCATCAGGGCAGGAGGAACTATGGTAGCTCTGCACAGTACTTAGGAAGCAAAGACTCTCAGGAGCACATACTGTTTGCTTAGCACATTTCTCTTTACTTATTTGACAACCTTTCACCTCCATTGTCTGTATTATTTGACAGACTATAATAAAGGGAATGTTTTATTGACCTTCTGAGAGCACTTGAGGCCTGAAATGGAGGGCAGAAGGCTATTAAACTTAATTCATGTTTACTGTAACAACAACTGTTTCAGCTGTTTTTTTAATAATATTTCTCTGAGCCATCAGAACCAGAGAACTCCTAAGGAAAGGTCTTTAAAAACACTTTTGTTCTGAGTGGACTTTGAAGGGTTTAGTACCAGTCCTTGTCAGCTCTCTGTCAGTGCCCTGTGACAGTAACAAGCTTATTCTGGCAAACATGGGTGGCCTCTTTGAAGATAATGCTTCACTATAGACTGCATATTTTGACTTCATCCCAGGAGGAAGACAGGCTTTTTACATATATCAGTTATACTGTTAGGGGTGCAGGGAAAGAGGCTATTCTGTTGTTTGTCCAAATGGAAGAAAATAAGAAAAAAAGACCCAAATCCCAGATGGTTTTATTTATTTTTCCTATATAATTTATGTTTATGAAAAATGGTGACAGGACAACCTGGCATTTGGTAGTGGCTAGAAAAGTAAGTTGGCTATAAGATTGAAGGGCAAAATGTAGGAGATAATAGCTTGCAATGGAAAAGAAATATGACTTTGTAAAGGGGGATAAAGATTGAAGTATTTTAGGTGAGCCAAACCCAGACATTTAAGTAATCAAAGTGCTTGGGTACCAGGCACTCTTGCAAAGTAAGACACAGATAGCCTCATTCATAGCCTTCCCTCCCTGCTGTCTCTAGCCATGGGCCAGGCAGGGCCCATGGCAGTGTCCAGCCTGACTGGAACACTTGGACTGGCAAGATAAGCTTCCCCTTTGCATGTACTGATAAACCCACAGCATGCCATAATAAGCCTAACAGTTTCTACCTGGCATCAACTTTATAGATGAGCAGCTAATAAAACAAAGCTACTCAAGATGTCTCACTGTAATAGAGGACCTGAGTGAATCCCTATGAACAGAGGTTCATATGATTGAATATGAATCATATGGCCAACAGCTCCATGTGCCGTGGCAGCAACCATGACATCAAAAGTCATTATGCTTCATAGTAATGTCATAGTATGAACGTCAGCGTCATGAAGCATGTGAATAAGTGTCAGCAGTGCCAGGTTTCCCTACATAGAAGGCACCTGCTGGGCTCCTCAGGTACTAAAACTCTTGGTCAAAAGCATGGAAAAGAAGGCTGAGCTCAGGAAGAAGACAAGCATATGGAACCTATGGTCCAGAAATCCTGATATGCCGGAGGCAAAACTAGAAATATTTTGGATGCTTGACTTTGCAAGAGACAATATCAATTTTATTTACAAAGAAAAGGAAATGGTGTTTCTCTTGAAAATAATTTTGTTGAAACGCTTTTCAGTCAGGCCATCTTAGCTGTGAGACCTCTATTTGCTATTATCCTCTTCTTTTATGGAGAATAATGGAAAACAAGCTTCTCTTCTGCAAGAATATCCAAACATTCAAGGGACTGTTTCATTGCCAAACAGAATAATTGCTGTTTTTCACAAAAGAAAATAACATAGTTCAGGAACATACAGCATTTCCTCTTTCTGACAGGTCTTCAGTCTGTTGGGATTGCTCCTAGTCAGAGCCCACCCCTAGAAGGCACAAGAAAAATTCCCAATAAAAGTCCAGACTTCAAGGGTGGCTGAATGAGTGGGGGAAATGCCATCTTTCTGCTTCTCTGGACAGGTAAAACCCTGTGTCTGGGAGTGCCCGATGTCATGATGTCAGGTGAGCTGCTCTGGAGCTGTGGACTTGAGAGCACTCAGCTCTGGGGTAGCTGAAGAGCACCTGTCAGCCCCGAACTTCTCAGCCTGGTTTCTGTGATGGGCATGGTACCTGCCTGCCTCAGAGGCCACCCAGCAACCAGGGGAAGTGGCAAGGAAGCCCATTAGCAGGGTAAGGCATGGCACCACATACTGCCAGACTAGCACCTACCTCTTCACCTGCAGCTGACCATTGCATGCAAGGAGATTGGTCAGGCTTGAATTGTTATTTCTGAAGGGAAAACTATTGTCAGAATGTTTGTGGCTTGCTTTTCCCACTGACACTATGAGGAGAGAGATGGAAACTGTTTGTAATGGAGCCTTGTCAGAGCTTTTTTGAATGGTTTCATGTTTTTAAGCAGATAATTCCCACAGGGAGGTTTTCCTTTTTACTTATATGACAAAATGCAGTATTGTGCAGAAGCTGTGATGGAAACCAGTATAGTCCCAACTAGGCGACAGGGTCCCTGGTTCATTGTCAGAGCTTCTGTATGTACATGTGGGCAAGAGTAAATACTTCATGCATATGGTACATTGAGAGCTCCTGTGTCCCTCTGGATGAGAACAGTTTCTAAGCAGAAGGAAGGGAGAGAGTGAGGCTGAAAAAACAATGTAACCACATAGCATTACAGATTAGCCACAGACACATATTTTCCCAGTGAAGTGAAAGGAATTGTAATGGCTCCCCAAGACATGAGTGGAAAATAGTGCCTGTGGATCTTGTACCACATCTTGTCAAGTTGAAGGAAGCAGGAACTGAGAAAATTAATGGTTTTATCTTCTTCATCAATACATTCATCTTGTCATCCTGCAGCTGTGAAGATCTCCTTTTCGTGGCCTTTTATCTAAAGAGCTTTAATCAATGGACATAGCTGATGTGGCTTAAGCAGGCATGACTGTACCTTTGATAATGAAGGATAGGTTTGTACTGTCATTGAGGAGAGAAGAGATCTGGAAACTGTGAAGGACTACTGTGTCTAAGAGGATTTTAAAGACAATGAAGTTCAGCAAATTAGGCAAAATTATCACTGTAAAGTTTGCGACAAAGCTATGGAAAATTCTAACATTTGAGAATGGCTCTAAGAATAAAACTGCAACAATTTATAGTGTGGATGACTGCAGACTGTACTTCACAGAGATACCTGTGTGAGATGATGCTAATAGTAAAATTGCCAGCACCTTCCAGAGAGATGTTGCTGTTAATAATAGGTGCTGTCACTATCAAATTTCATATCTTATTCCCCATCAAACACAAAGTGGAAAACATGCAAAGCAGAGCTGGACAGAAGCAGTGACTTCTATTAAGCAGAGTACTCATGTTAGCTGACTCCCACATCTGAAATTGTTCTGAAAGGCTTACATTTCTGACAATGTTTGTGATTCTTCATGGATTTGGTGTCTGGAATTGAAGTAAAGTGAGTTTGTACATCACTAGCAGTAGATGATAAAAATAAAGGTCAGTGAAATATGGAAGCTGAAATAGTGTATACTAAAATCAGTAAAACCTTCACCCATCTCACTTCTGCAGGCCCTCCCACAAACATTTCCATCTGTCAGAACATCACATTTCTTGTAGAAAGTACTACTTACAAAATAAGCAAGCACAAATAAATCTGGAAGCACATAATTAAAGTCCTGATCTGTTTCTCTACCTATGTAATTTAAATTTCTCATTCTTATTCCTAAGGAGCAAGTGACTACTCAGTTTTAATCTCTTTAACTTTATTCTTTTCACACCAAAGTGGAAATAGTTCTCTAGCTATATGTGGCTGGTATACATGTTGTCAGACATATATTAATTTTATTAAGACAGATTTATATCAAAATACTGGGGAGCTCTATACTTTTTTCCCATAATGCAATTTATTGCAGGCAGAGAAAAAAAAATATAGAGAGAAACCATGTTGAATTCCCAACAGGGGATTCTAACTTTCCTACAAGCCTATATAATTTTCTGGAAATTTGTATTTTTCTGTGCTGGAAAGCAGCCAAAACTAGTATGCTTTGTTGAAAAATGTGCTCTTTTTCTATATGAAGTATCTATGATGAACCAATTTTGGTGAAAAAATGGAGTACAGCCATTGGTGTTCCAAAAGTATGAAACCCATGTTCCCATGTGGGGAAGAGAATGGAGGAGGACTCCAAGAAGAAATCTGAGACTGTGGGGAATAGAAATGGAGAAAGGGAGGAAGCTCACGGATGGGAAGGACAGGCTGGATAGTGCATGGTGGCATGGGGAGGAGGCAGTGGGAAGCACTGGGGCAGGGGTGGCTCAGCAGGGGCAAGGCCAGAGCTCATAGTCAGGCCCCAGAGAGAAAGGGCAGCAGGGGCAAGACTTGGTGGAGAGATGAACAGTGGACTGCAAATCAGGATGCAAGTCAGCCATTAGAGACCTCAGCCTAACACGTGCTGTCTTGATGATTCTTTCCTTCTGAAGAATAGTTGTTCTCACCTTCACACTAATTCAGCTGGGCAGGAAGTTTTGGTTGTCTATGGCAAGCTGGTATTGTTTCACTGATTATGACACAGCATATGTCCTTAAGTAAAAAGTCTTAATAAAAGGAAAACCTTTATTCCAGTACAACGCAGCTTTTAAAGGGATAAAAATATGCTCTTTCTATGCAAGATATGTATTTTTTATGTATTTCTGTCTGCCTGATATTAGAAACAGTGAACTTATATGCAGGCACAAATGTTCAGGCCATTCTCTCCTGTGGTTAACAGGGTACTGGAAATCTTTGGTCTGTGGGGAAACTAACTAGTGGAAGAAGGGCTCTGGTAAGAAGGCTTTGACAGAAAACTGACACAAATAAATTCTTCTGCAATCTTCCCCCAGGGTGAAAAGGACTTTTTTCCATTCAGAACACATATTTAACAGAAGTCCCTAATGGAAAGATAGGAAATAAGAAGCTGGAAAACAGACTCAGTCACCTTTCTCTGCATGCAGTTTCAGTCCTTCTCATGTTTTTGTACTTTCTGGATTTGAATTTGCTGTTCTGCAAAGAGAATATGTACCTCCCCAGTGACAACTAATGGAAATTCTCCATTTAGCCCACCTAGGAAAGTTCAGTACTTCTGGAGCTAATGATTACAGGTTTGCTCTACTGTGTGTAGCTTAACAGGTTATTTTTCTCTTGGTCTATGGAGAGCCTGTATCATTACAGAAGCACAAATTGTTGTATACTGCTTGCTAATAATTGAGGGGGGAAAATAGTCTCAAAGAGACTATAAAAGTTTCTGATTTTTCTTCTTCTGAAACAACCCCTCTCACCATTTAATCTGACATGAAATTTTAAACTGATTATGAAGAAAGAAGAAAAAAAAATCAAAAGTAGCCAAATGAGTAATAGGATTCAAAAGGTAAGGTGGCTGCTGACAAATTAAAAAGAAAATAATAAAGTGCACACTAATGGTAGTCAGGAAGACTTGAGCTGCAAAAATGATAGCAAGGGTAGAAGAGTATTTATTCAGTGTCCTGGTGTTAAAACCACAGTGTGCAGAAGTAGAAGACTGTAATTCACTGGGCTCTCAGGAAAGCTGAATCCACATCAACTGCTTGCAGCAGAATCGGAAAGGACTCTGCTCAGCCCATGTAAGGGAGACACAGTGGTGTTGGAAGCTGGGAAGTTTCATAGTTACTTTGCCAGTCTCTAAGCAAGGATTTAATAATATTTATTTTTTTTAATACTTGTTAAAAAACCAGAATAAATTAGAGGAAAAAATTGGAAAGTTAGCAGTATAATGGGCCCTATCTTGGACAGTGAGGATTTGGGAATCTGTTGAGACATCACTAAGCCCAGAGCTCTGAGTGTTTTAGAGACTTGTGATGGAGGCAGTTATTAGCTATCACTGAAAGATTGAACTGTTTAAGTGCCATGGAAAGATACTCTAACAAATTCTAATTCAGAATTGGGATAGAACAACTGTTATTGAAGCCTTTACTATGAGGAAACAGAATATCATTGGCAGTGCAAGATTTTTTTGTGTTTGAATTAAAAATTATCAAGAAAAATTAGAAAAAAAATGGAACAAACTGCATTTCACATTATTTTAATTTAAACATTTTGTAACATTCAATGCTGTTTTGAGAAAATAAATTTATAAAAGTTGTTTCATAAGTCTTAAATGAAGAGAAAAGGCTTTTATTCCTCTTTCTTCATGAGAGGAAAACAACATTAAAAATAATGATCACCATTCTCTGTTTATCATATACAACCAAGAAATAGTGTTTATGCTAGAGAGCTGTAGGAACAATTAGTGTTCATAATAACAATTATCACTCGCTAAAGCAATTTAAAAGTTTTTTAGTCCATAAATCATTTTGCACAGCTACACCTGAGAGGAATTGAATCAAGGGATAGTTTAAAATGGTCTGCTCATTGTTAATTGGTTTGATGGGCTGGCTCCAGATTTGTTGTTTGGATTCTATTCCCACACCATAAAACTTTGTTTCTGTATCTTTAAATCCATTTATATGAAATGTTTTAGGTACTTACTGCCCATTTGTCTCAATAAAGCAATGAAGGCTGCTGATCAGCGTAGGTTATGAAGAGTGTCTGCTGACAGAGAGTAATTTTTCATAGGGAAGATCCATTTGGTGGAAAAAAGAGAATAAGGAAAAAACCCACTTTAATGGCTTGCAATGTAACTCGAATTGTCTATTCCTTTGCTAGTTTATAGTTACAAATAGCTTGTAGAAACTCTATTTGGTCTAATTCCACTGCTTCTTGAGCTAATAAAAATATTTGCAGAAACGGCAGGGGTTATAATACCTGTTCTCTTAGTTCTTCACTTGATGCAAGTTCTTATAGTTCCTAATATTTGTAAATACAGCAGAATTGGTTATGTTTTAATAGGTAAAGATTTTTTATTGTTGTTTTGATAGCATAATCATATTTTTCAAAGTTTACAACTTGACTATCAACTTTTCTTTGCATTGGAATCTTGATCCCATAATTTTTAAATGATGAATGAAGGGGATGCTTTTAATTTTGTACTGCTGATGAGAACTATCTGATGAGGTGTTATTAATACAAACTCATTTATAGTTATATTTTTTTTTCCTGGAAGGCTTTGGGAGTGGAATGCACTTTACTCCAAAGGCTGATTTATTGATTAATCTGGAGAGATCAGAAGGCTCAAAGTTGTCCTGTGCACTCCCATCCTGAGGCACTTCTCTGGCAACTCAGGTTTGTGCAGACCATGATTTCCTTCAAGCACTGTCAGATACTTTGTGCAGAGAGAGCAGATGAAAAACATACTTGAGCTAATGGTACCTAGGCTAAACATTTACCAATGGTAGTAGAAATCCCTTCTGTTCACTTTGATACCTGCCTGCCCGTGACCTAGACATATATTTTCAGTCATAATACTGGATTTGAATATGCACAATTTTTTAATGACCTACCGTCTCCCACCTTAAGAACCTTAGAAAAGTGTTCATGATTTGACATAAAAGACTTTTCTGTCTTGCATGATTATTTTCTACAAATTATTTCTCTTACTGTCTTTCAGCTGAAACACATTTTGTTCTTCACACTTAGGAGAGAAGATTTCAGGTATGTGATTTTCTTTTCCTACAAAGCCCAAGTAATTGTTTATATTCACAGAGTCTCTGCTGATATTTGCTGCTGTGGGATTTACCTTCCCCCCTGCTTCTTGTTACTTTGTTTGTTATTGTGCAATTAAAATATTATTTGTAGTTTCCCAGTTAAACTTTTAAACTGTTCTTTTATACCATTTTCATAGCAGTATTCTTGAATTCCTGACTGACCCACCATGTTTTTTTTCCATATCTATTGTCATATCTTCCTTTTTTAGTACATCAGATGCAGAGAGGCCTTTTTAAATAGCTTTTCTGACATACAGTAGGCTGGTGTTTGGAGATTGTAAAGGTTCTTAAAATGCAGTTTGATCTATAGGAATGTGCTTGCCAGTATTGATATTCTTTGGGAAATACTAGCATTTTTATTCTTTGTTTGACTGCCCTCGTCATTGAATACTCAAAATGAACATATTTTACCACATTCTCAGAAATCAAAGAAAGCAAGAAAATTGAGGTTCCTGCCTGCTCACTGCAACAGGACAGGCATTAATAATGAGACCTATCCTACACTTAAGAATTTAAGTAATTGTCTGTTGGATTAGACCTTGATCCACCATCAGGAGTGCTCTCCTTCTGATAGTGGTGCCAGCAGATTTGTTGTAGGGACAGCATGAGAGTGGCCACCATGTGGTCCACTCCCCTTGTACACCACCAATATCCAATTAAACAAAAGCAAAAGAAAAAGAGAAAGGGAAAGGAAAAGAAAAAGGAGAAGAAAAAGAAAACTTCACTTTTCATACTGCTGTGAGTGCAAAATTTTACATAACTGGAGTTATATATATATAGCAAATCTCACCAATATTCCTCTAGCTCTACTCCAGAACATGTCTTTTATGTGAAACTACAAAGTTAAACTAAGGAAAGCATTGAAAGCAAGAGAAAATGCTTTTGAATGCATAGCATTTTTCTACATAATCTTAAATATTACTCAAAGTTTTGAAATTTCCCTTTGTGACATTCCATCTAATCATGAGCGTCGTTGAGCAGAAAATTACTATTTTCAGATTCAGTGACAGTGTCAGACTATGTCTGAACTTTGCCTTCTTCATCATACAGCAAATATAATTGGAGGGACTTTGTGAGTCTTGGTAAATATATTCTAATCTTTCCTGGTGTATATTATCTGCTTCAAAAAAATTACGTCTCTGTTTTTACTGATCGCACCTAGTATCCTTATCCTGGTCTGCTGCGGTAGGTGATTTTGGCTTCACTCTGTACCTGCTGCTCTCATGAAGATGTCTGAATTGGTTTATCAGTGTCACAAAATTTCCCAGTACACCTACATGTACCACTGAAGCCCCTTAAATGCTGCCGTTTCAGACAATCGCTGTACAAATAACCAGGGAGAAACCAGAGAAACAATGGTCTGGAGAAATTGCTTCATAAAAGATGGGTGATATAGATAGGCAGGACTAGGAACTTTATTGGGCACCAATCAGCTGGATGTGCTGTGGTTAAGAAACGTTATTTTAAACATGTTCCATATAGGCATTGTGTATGGACAGTTCGAACAAAACATTTATCTTTCTCAGCCCTTCCATAGTTTCAGGCCTCCTGCAGCTTTCCTTGTTTATTTGTAAGAGCAGAAGCTCCCTTATATTGACTCTATTTGTGAATTTCAAAAAGCTGGTTCCAAAAGGCAATCTATTCAAATCCCCACACCAAAACTTCTACCTCTTCCAATACTAGTATGTGTAAATTAAAGTGAGATAACATACTTGTACCAGCCTCCCAAAATGTTTGATATTTTCTGGTGTCCAGTTGTCTTTGGATGAAATGCTATTTGCCTAACATTGGCCTTGTCTTAGAAGAGTCTATTTTTTCAAATATATTATCTGATTTATTTCAAAGGCTGTCTCAAAAATGATCTGATCTATTTCCTTGGTCTTATCACAAATGGGTGGAATTTGTGCTTAATAAAGAAGCCATATATAGAGAACCAAAATGATGCTCACTTAAAAAGTAAAAATCTTTTCCCCAAGTTTCTAGACAGAGGAAGAACAAATATGTATGATCACTACCTATATGAAATGAAGAACCTGGCTGAGAGAGGAGAAGAGAAAGAGAAAGCAATCACAGATCCATTCTGAATCAAAACATTTCCTTTATTAGCTTTAGTCTTTGGATATTTTCTTATTTCTCCAAAAACTTAAATTTCATGGGAAAAAAATGGTTTTCTCACTAGTTCTAGACCCAAAATGAATATCCTTATATAGCCAAATAATGTGGTGTTGAAATCACTATTTGTACATTCCTAGGCATCTACCATTAGGTGAATGAAACAAAATACTCTGGTGGGAAAAGATTATAAGCAAAATTGGTTGTTGATTTAAAAATGTTCTGAAATATTTAACGACCTGTAAATCTGGTTCGGGGTTCCATCATTACACATAAAATATCTTATTGATTAAAATAGATGTTTCTCATGGGTAACTTTCACCCAGATGTTTTGAGCCGTGACTTAGATAGCTGTGCCATTCATCCCATTGTTTGTCAGTGGGAATTTGTTCTTCTTTTCTCTCCTGATCTCTGATTAGGTTATTATACTGGACCTCATTAGACCTTTTACAGAGAAATAGGATTTTTTAATGGGAAGACTGACACCTAAAAAAGCAAAACGTTTCCATGAAATTATTTATTTTGGAAATTCTAATGGAAACAACTGTACTTTATAATGTGCGAGCTAGGTAGGTATCCCGTTCTGACTAGGCTCATGCAATATGTGTGTGTCTGCCTCTGCAATTACACAGGTAAGAGGACAACCTCTGAATCACTTTGTTTCTGAGGTCTGGAATAACCATTGCGCAATAATCCCAGGTGGGTAAGCCCAGACTGTCTGTTTTCCCCATCTGTTCGGCTCCCACGGCCTGAGACACAATGCCCAAACTATCAGCCCCTGAAAGTTTAAGTTTGAACCATGTTTTCAGGGGTAAGCTCCCAGATCTCTGGCACATCTCACTGCACCTCACTTGTCTCAAACATGGCCTGGGAAATCCGTGCTTGATCCTGAGGAACCAAAAGGATCTTGAAGTGTGGGGTATTCATTTCTGGAGCATTCAGCATGTACTGCCAGCAAACCATTTTCTATCATAGAAAAGAAGACTCAGATCAATAGGTCTTGTTAGTACCATTCATTATGGCCCAATAGTGGAAAAGAAGAACTAAAATAAGCATCATGTTAACATCCAAGACACCAGCAGAACCCTGTCAGATACAACACCTACAGCAGCTCTGTGTCCTTGAGGCAGTAGCTGGAGATCAGATGGATTTCCCTTGAGCATCTGAAATGGCTTCAGGCAACTGAATTTTATTTCTGGTGACGACGGACTGCATGTAGCTCATCTCAAGGTGGACAGTGATGGCTCAGCTTCATTGCAGAGACCTGGTCATCCAATAGCACTGTTGACATCAAACCAGACACCAGTGTTTCAGCAACTCAGCTGTGACCCCAGCAGCTAACTCACCTAACTCAGAACACCTACTCTGAGCTTCCTAAATTTAGGTGGTTTAGCCTCATGAGTATCCCAGGATTTAAAACCCTTTCCACACACTCATTCACTGTATTTCAGTGTTTCCTAATGGAGGTATTGCAGGCTTTTGGTCCTGTGAGCTTTCTTCAGTTTTGTCTTTCCCCTCTTGAGTCATTTCAGTGGGAAAACCTAATATCCAAGTGAGCCATATGCTTGATGACTTTGTGTTAGAGGTATACCTCTCTTGCTTTCCTAACAGTTTCTGACCTCCTTGAGGCCTCTTCTAGTGGGGAGACTAGACAGTGTTCAGCAGACTTATCTGAAAATTGAAGGATGAAGTCCTACCCTTCTTTGCTGTACAAGTCTTTCCCCTAAACTGGGATAGCCATGGGTACACTAAAACATGACTTTAAAAAGTATACGTACTGAAATACCTGTCTGAATCTTCCTTGTTTTCCTCCCTGGATGGGCCACATTTTACATTTCTTATGGAGAGATGATGTTGAGCAGCAGTGGCAACTTCCAGCTGTAATTACAAAAGAACATAATGACAGAGAATTGAGAAACATGACTCCTAAGGGCCATACGGCAGTAATGTCCTCTATGAATTAGTTTTAAAATTATTTAGAAAGGGGGAGGAGGGAAAATTAAACTTGTGCATCTTTATTTCCCTGCAACAAAATTCCAAGGGTTAGTTTAACTTAAAGCATGCCCTATTCACTGTGACATGCACCTAAGGATTTTGCTCTGTACTGGATTAATTCTTGGAAGAGAATGAGGCAAAGAAGTCCTCTAAAGTGGATGACAACCATATTAGAACCACCTCTTCTTTGCCCTTAACTGTGCATGATGTAGGTCCATGGCCTCAAAGTTCTGGAGGCAACTGGGTGAGAAAGAAGGCAGAATAATAGAGCATAGGACAAATAATAAATATTCACTTTATTGGTTGTGTTACAGTAATGTAATTGCCACCATGTTAAATCACATTTCAAGTGTTATATCTGTCTCTTTGCAATGTCTAGGATGCTGAGAAATGCCATTTAACTTTAATAAATTCATAACTTTATTGTACTCTGCAGCAAAACTTAACTGATTCTCCAAGTTTCCTCTTCAGTTCCCTACAAATGATTATTTGGCTACCTGTCTTCTAATCACGATCCATATGGAATTTTATAACATTCAAATTACTGAGTATTTTGTAAGGGAACCATTTCTACAAAGTTCTCAAGGTCACATTGCCTATCCATATGAACTCCCATGCTGTCATGGTTTAACCCCAGCCAGCAGCTCAGCCTTATGCAGATGCTCCCTCACCCACACCCTGTCAGGCTGGAGGAGAGAACTGGAAAACTAAAAGTGAAAAAACCTGTGGGTTGAGATAAAGACAGTTTAATAGAGAAAGCAAAAGCTGCACATGCAAGCAAAGCAAACCAAGGAATTCATTTACCACTTCCCATGGGCAGGCAGGTTCAGCCATCCCCAGGTAAGCACAGCTCCATCACTTTTAACAGTGGCTTGGGAAGATAAATGCTGTTACTCCTAACATCCCCCTTCCTTCTTCTTCTGCTTACTGCATATGCTGAGCATGATGCCTAATGGTATGGAATATCCTTTGGTCAGTTAGAGTCAGCTGTCCCAGCTCTGTCCCATCCCAGCTTCTTGTGCACCCCCAGTCCACTCATTGTTGGGGTGCAGTGAGGAACAGAAATAGCCTTGACTCTGTACAAGCAGTGCTCAGCAATAATGAAAACAGTCCACTGTTAGCAGCACAAATTCAAAACACAGCCCCATGCCAGTTCCCATACTGGTGAAGAAAATTAATTCTACCCCAGTCAGTATCAGCAAGCATACTTAGAAGCATGATTCATCACTATAGGAGCAAAGTACATGTTTCACCTATCTGTAGCAGAAAGTAAGACAAAATAGTTATGTGTGTAGTTGATAATACTAGTCCTCTCTGGAGATTTCTATTCTAGGGAAATGATTACATACACTGAATAACCCTATACTTCCACAAGGCCTTTAGAGAAAACTTGTTATTCTTTTGGAGGACAGGCTTTGTGAAGGATACTGCCATCAAATTCAGCTTGTCATTGCATCGATTAAGGTGACATTATTTTTGCCCTTGATGTTGGTCCATTTTTTTTATATTATAAAATCCTTCAGTACAGCACATATTTTTTGTAGGAAAAAAGTTGATTTTTTTTCTTTCATCATTTCCATACAGTTTATAAAACTCTGTACTTCTATTATGCTTGAAAATAAAGTGAACATGACCAGAAATAAGTGCATGTTTAAATGTCTATCTTAGCTGAGACGGGTCACTGGGTGGCTGGCAACTGCTACATCAAGAATGATGGATTAGTCTAGTCTGCAATTTCCTTTGTGGATTTAGTTTCTCAAATAATCATTGCTGATAATATCAAATACTAATTAGCTTTTGATCAGATTTGGGGTTAATTTTCATCATGTATATATTTGAAGAGTTCTACTGACTATAATAATACAGTAATTCATATCAGTTGACTATCTGGCAGTTTCTCTTCTCTGTATTTGCCATTAATGCCAAAAATGTATTTTGGAGTGGTAAAAGGTGAGGGAGGAACTGAGGCTAAAGTAGTAAGTAAAGAGGAAAAGAACCTTTAAAAGCATGATGGCAATATGTCCCCTGAACCTCAAAGATCTGGCAGTTACAGGAACCTGATTAGCAGTGCTGCAAGACAAATACAGCTGTCCATTCCTGGTCTGAGAGTGTTGCAGTAGGTATTCTGTTGTCAGACAGTCAACATTTTGAATGAAAGCAATTATTTCCTATAAGAAAAAAAAGTGTTAGCCATGTTATTCTAACAGCAATTACCCATCTGTGACAAGCTAAGCACTTGGAGAATACCATTATATCACTGAGTTTCTGATTCTGTGGGCATTAGATTACCTTTTTTTCATTTCCACTTGATGTCAGCTGTCTTCCACGCTATCTAGTTAATTCCAGCTTCAGATGCTTTGTGGTTTTGTGAGCATTAAATACGATGCCTGGCCTTTGAGAAGGCTGTTTTAGTGCAGAAGTGAAAGAATTGGCTCTGTTGCCCTGGTTTCGGTGAGCATTGAAATGACAGTGTCCAATCTGTCATAGCCCAGAGGACTACACACGTGCAGTAGGAAAGAGAAAGTTTTCTCAGAAACTGAACTGATCTAAAACTGCATGAATGAGGCTTAGTCATACATTAAATGTGTTCTATCTGGCAACTTCAGAAACAACAGCTTGCAAATCTAGAAGGCAACAGCATGAAGCAAATATGTCACTTATGTTCATTTCCAGGTAGAGGAATGTATGTATAACCTATTTAATGCCAACCTTGCAGGCAGCCAACCCCTAACCATTTAGTGCAGAAAGGCTTACTGGACCCTTACTGTTTGTATTTCCACCCACCTACACTTGCAGTTCTCAGTCAAATTGAATAGAAGTGGAAGCAGCCTAACCCTAGATCATATGCCTCTAGTATTTGTCATAGCCATAAAAAAATAAAAATGCACATTGCACCAGACTGCATGCAAACATATTCCCAAAACACAATGAGAATGAGTTGTCAAGGAGCTCCCATACACATTTTCAAGTACAGAGGACACTGACAAAAGGGATTGTAGCTGGGGATTGCATGGAAGTGTGCCTGAGTTCCCAGCCTCTGTGGGCATCACCAAGACTGTGAGGATGGTGAGACACTGAACAAATTTCCCAGAGAAGTTGTGGGTGCCCCATCTCTGGAAGTGTTCAAGGCCAGGTTGGATACGGCTTTGAGCAACCTGGTCTAGTGGAAAGTGTCCCCATGATAAGGATATTGGAACTAGATGATCTTTAAGGGCTCTTCCAACCCAAATCATCATATGATTTTATGATTCTATAATCCACCTGTGCTTTTTGGCTGCTTGCCTTCCAGGTTTGTGCCAAGGGACAGCGCATTTTGTGATGTTCCAACCCTGTAACCATGGCAGTGTTCAGTGGCAGGTGGCATACATTATATTATTTTATTTTTGCATTATAGAATTCCTCTTGTATTTTTTTCTAAGCCAAATTCTAGTCCCATTGTTTGCCACTGTATTTCTTTTGGTAAATAAGTTTATGCAACAGTGACACAAATGTTAATTAAGTAGTACAGATTTTTGTTTTGTGTGTTAGGGGTGTTAAACTTTTTTTTCTTTTTGTGTTGCTTCAGTTCTTAAATTTGATAGCTACAGGAGGCAGCTGCTCGTATATTTAACCAGTGTAAAACAGTAATACTTCATTGACAAGTAAATTGATTGGCAAACCAGATTTAGTGCATGCATTGACTCTGCAATGAATAATAATTTAAAAAACAGTTAACTAAGGAAAGGAACTATGATTTGATCATCTACATTTAGACATACAAGCTGACCTAGGGGTGAACAGCAGGGTAGTTATTTGAGTAACTATGACATCACCTACCCACATCCCTCATGTATTCTGTTAAATTAACCTTTGCCATCACAGGCAGGCTGCTTTCTGGTCTCTTCAAGTTCAAATGATCATATCTAAGGTCCTTACTATGAAAAGCATTGTGGGCTGGCCCAGAGGAGATAAATGGTCTGACTGGCCTAAGATATTGGAGTTCAACCACACACCTTGACTTCTTCAGAACTATTTAAGAACAGTTATTTCCTTTCTGCTATGCCTCTCCTGTCACATGTGTAAATTTAGTGTAGATGCAGTGAGCAGTGACATTTGTTCTGAATCCAAAGTGGTGTCTCTGCCCTAAGGTATGCTGCAGCATGGAGATGCCCTGCATGGTGGCTACTTCAGGATCTCTGCAAGGTACATCAATGTACCCAAGATTACTCCTTTAGTTTGCAGAGCTCATATTCTCATTACTTGTTTATTCTTATATGCGAAACTGTGAATGATTTATGCATTTTTCATACGACAAAAATGTTTGGTTTTAGAATATGAATGTGTATGAATGTGAGTGCATTAGCACTCTCCAAAAACTGCAGAACATCCTGGATGACTTGTGCCATGATTCGCCTCATGATTAGAGATGAGAAACTCTAACCCTGGCTTCCTAAGAGTAAAGTTCAATGATAGATATAAGAGATTTTGAACAGAAAATTCATTAACTCAGTTTAAAATGTTTAACATTTTAAGATAACTAGTGCTGTGATTTCAGATGGGGAATCTATATTTGCAAATAAAGAAATATTTGCTCCGATGTACATAATGGAAATGAAGATCTTTCAGCTGGTGGGTCTGCACTGATGAGTAGCAGTGGGCTTATTGTTCTGTACTGAAAAACATCTCACCTCAAAACGTAGCAGTGCTTTGCTTACCTGCTGCTTGCAGCCCGGCTTACATTTCTTTTTTCTTTAACTAAAGACACATGACTTTGCTCTGGGGAAGTGATAGAAAATAAAATTGATGACTCCACCTGATGCACTCATCTCCCTGATGTATCTTCCCTAGGACTTTCTCATCAACTTTTCAGTCTCTGCATTTGGTGGAGTCACTGTAGGAAGTGCATAAATGTTAGATGAAGTAAATAGCTCCATCCCATGACTGCACGGAGGCTAAGAGAGATAAAAAAGTCAGAGTGTGCATTGTATGTTCAGCAGAGAGTAGTAGCCAATATAATATTTTGATAAAACCAGGAAAATCCACAGATTGCTACTTAGTTTCTAAACAACTAGGTCTTCTGAAAAGCCACTTTAGACATTTTGGAGTCCAGCCTTGAGCATACAGGCAGCCAACTCTAGTCATTTAGTGAAGAAAGGCTTACTGAACCCTTACTTTTTGTGCACCCATCTGCTCTTGTCGAAATTAACTGGGAATGTGAGTAGTCACCATGCCCAGAAGACCACGTATTCTTGTCACATTCATAGAAAATAATGAAGAACTCAATCAAAAGTAGTGCAACAATAGTGAATAAAGAGGCAGTCTACACATCCCAGAGTTATTTCTCTCTGTCTACCTTTATTTGACTAGACTATAAATGCTATACCTGAAAGGTGACTATCAAAATACCTTGAATATTTTCAGTGGTGAATAAAACATTTAAAATAGGAAGCTAATTACCATTATGAAAGTTTGCAAAGTCCAATTGCTTTTCTTCTAATATATTCAAACATTTAGAGGATAACCTACTTACTGGCCTTTTACAGAGGCCAGTGTTATTTACAGAGCTTTCACCATATCTATGTTTCCTATTGAGAACAAAGCTCCTTCTATGAGAAATAGATACATAACAATAAAGAATACATATTTTTGGTACTTGTAAATTGCAGCTGATTCTATTGGTTTCAGTCTTGGCTGTGTACTTTGCCTCAAAAGCGTAATTATGGCTTTATTTCTAGAAATATTGTCTCAAAGCGATTTTTCCCCCACTTGATTTATTTACTTAAAAACTATTTTTGCATTTCAGGTTGCCCTTAAAATCTGTATCAGGTATCCCTATAACCCCAGCAGATTTTTCTGCAGAAAACTATTCTCCTAAAAGTACATCCTGTATCATTCTGACTATGTGTAAAGATCTGCTTATATACCTCAATACTGGAAAATTGTTTTATAATATTAAATATTTGCTTAATTAGGAAGGAGACTGAACATCTCTGTAGCTGAATGGCAAATTGCTAATAATTCTGTTAATTCCTAGTCATTCCATTTAACACAGAAAACTTTTTTTGGTATAAAACTATATTTTGCTGTTTTGCCTCTAAAATACTTACACATTAACAAAAGTGTTGGTAATTTTATATCTTATTTATTTGAGGAAAATAAACTCACAGAGTGAACAACAATCTGGTTGTTTTTAATACAAGGATATCCCTATGATAAAAAAAAGCCCTTTTTCTTTCCTTGAATGTAATATGACAGTTTTTGTATTGTTCTCGATAAGTTTGATTTGCTATAAGTAAAGAAGTTTGAAGAAATAAAGAATGTTAAGAAAAAAACTTTGCCAAGAAAGCTTGATTTTCTTTAGAAAAATAATATGAATTAGCACCAGTTTACCTAATCCTTGTTACCTTATGTGGCAATAGCAAGCACTTTTTGATGTGATATTAGTGGGTCAAACCATGGTCTCAGGCCTGTTCTGTGATTCTTTTTTTAATGCTGTTCCACACTCAACAGCCTCAATCAGTGTTTCAGGCAGTGAACAGCCACTACAGAAGTGTCCAAAAGCTTGATAGTTGCTCCACTTCTGATCCCTTTATACTTCTTGGACACAAATAAGCATAACCACACACACCTTGACACTTTTCTTCACTAAGGCCTCCAGATATGATCCCACTGTCATTTAAGATGAACCTTGTGTACTTTCCTGTTCTGCCAAAGTCATAATCACTGAGGTCATCCACACTGTTCTTTGGGAGACATCTTCTGGGAATCCGTGAGCAGACTGCTGTCAGTTTCCTAGGTTTCTTTCCAGTCATGGGTAGAAGAATCACAGAGTGGTCTGGAAGGTAAAAGCAAGGAATTATAGAATTGTCGGGAGTGTATTTTTTGGCAAAACCTACTTTTATGAGCAAACAGCAAACACTGAGGTATAAACAGATATTAGCATGCTGAAGTTTACATCCAGTGACTGGGTACAGCTTTGTGCTTACATAGAATTGTTATCTAGGAGTGTCTGCTGTAAATGTCCAGTTCTTTAGAGCAGTTTTAAAGTCAATTCTTAAACCTGTCCGAAATGGAGGAAAAAACTGATTTGAAAATCAGGAGATAGCATCTCTATTTTCCTTCAAGGTGATCAGAGGGACTGTAGGAAATGTGTTGCCACTGTCCACTCAGACACAAGAGCCACAGGTCTAGTCTGTGGATCGTGGCAATATCTCAGAAATTGCATCTTTAGGAAGACTTCAGTGAATTCAGTCTATACTGTCTTGCTCTGTAACAGGCTATTTTCTAGGAAATTAGAAAACTCTATGAACACCAACATGTAGAAAGCTGTCAAACTGACCATCCAAATTCAAAGAAAACAGATGCTTTTAGTGTCTCAAAAAGGTATTTCTCACTGCTTTCTCACTACGCTTTTCCTCACTAGTTTCAAGACTGCACTAGATGTGCTTAAAGCTTAAATATTCTGTGGTTACTGCACGCTTGTCTGAAACACTAGCAGCAAGCCTAGAGAAAAATGCCACCTTGAATCATATTATGTGCTGCCATCCTACAGGTACAACACATTCCAGTGTGACACAGAACAGCTCAATGCAGTCCTGTACTAGCTAAATAAGGAAACAGAACTAACCCATAATTTCATGCAAAGTGCCATTGGTGGGAAAGAAATTTCAGCAGAAAAAAAATATTACTCCCCCCTTTTTAAAGAAGTAAGGTCTTTCTTTCTATTTCTCTTTTAATCCTTTTATTTTAAGGAACTTACCTCAATCAGTGATATTTCTTCCAGGAGATGGTAGACTGGATCAGAGTAAACTGAATGCAAAAAGATTTTCCCCTAATCTACCATGTCAAGAGTCCAGATTTAAGTAAAACAGAAGTCACAATCTAAGGCAGTGTCCTTGGGTTGGCTGCTCATGCAAGAAATGAAGTGGGACTCCTAAGTATCCAAATACCACTTCTTCAGGTGGATTCTTGTGACCTTTCTACTACCATGCCAGGGATTTCCTTGCTTATATACAACACTGTTTCAGCAATACCTGGTCACCTGCTCAATTGCTACAGCCATCTTTCTAGAGAAGATAGACAGTTTAATTCTTAAGAGACCCTGTATCTGATGTCAATCTCTTTTGGTGGAAATGTAAGGAAAAGCAAAATGTCACACAGTAATAGAAACAGAAATAGTCTGAGAGACAGAAAGTTCAGAGTTCAAGAGAGAAGAGATGGACACAGATCAGGAAAATGGAATAAAGCCTGGTTTAAGAGCTGAAATAATGGAAGGAAAGGCATAGTATCTGCTTGGGTGAGGAGTCTTTTCTGCAAGAGAAACTTTTCACTGCTATGGGGTCTCAGTGCTGTTCCTGACCTGCAAAGCACTTTCCCAGGCTCATCCTTGTATTCAGGTGATTAATTTTCATGTTTTGGGAATCCATGCTTCAGCCAGCTGCGTTCAGGTATATTTTTCATGTCTTGGTCACCTGAGCAGGAAGGTTTGTGCTGAAGCAGGATATCATCTGGAAGTTAGATAAAAAGTCCAAGTCCAGCCATGACCTTGAGGGAGGAAAATTAAAATTTTCAGATGGTCATGGGTATTCAGTCATCTTTTTATTTTTTGTAAACCAGACATGAGAAAATAGTGTGATGTATTTGTGCAAATATTCAAAGAAGAGTGGGATGTTTTTTTTGAGCAGCTCATGATACAATTTGTGGGTCTTTTTTTGAACAGAATTGCTTATGCAAAAAACCCATCATGTTTGTTAATTTTAACTTCCTGTGCATTTGCATGTGTTAGACTTAGAAAATGTTTAAATTACCTTATGTGAAATGTCAGTTCACATGTGCCATCTGAAACTATGATAGAATGTCAGAAGCACCATCAATGCATTACCGTTGTGAGATGTTTATATTTCCATCTTTCTTTGCCACTTGGGAGTTATCCTCAGTAGTTCACAGCACACAGCAAAATCTTTCTTTGCTGATTAGTTGTAAAAGGCAGAGAGTATTCATAAACAATAAAATAATGAAATACCATTAGAAAATAAGACTTTTGAATTGTTCCACCTGCACATAAGATATAAGAATTCATAAAGCATTTCAGTAAAACAATAGAAAGTACTTTAAATGTTCTAATTCCTTCTGCTGTGCTGATTTACTTCTGTGAACAAAGAGACTGGAAAGCTTAATAAGTCTGGACCATCAATAATCAGTATGCCAGCAAAATGTAGATGCTCATCAGCAGACTTTGCGCAAGATGATAAAATCTATAATTTCCTTTAAACTCGTTACAGTTTTGTTTATCGAGCATAAATGTGTCACTTAGTTCTTCATTCTTTTGCAGAATCTATGGAAGATCCTTTGCCCTGTTTTAAGTAGTAGGTTCAGAGCTCACTTAAAGTGTGTCTGCATGGGCAACCCCCTCCAGTGATTACCTAGAAGTAGGAGGAAAATTAATAAGACTTTCACGCGAACAAGTTAAGTTTGTTGTCCTCCTTTTAAATAAGAATTCTTAATTCTAATGTTTCTTGCATATATCATCTAATGTCAGTGAACAGCAGTTTTGTTATAAACCATTATTACTAGGTCAGTGAGTTTTTCCTGCCAATCTATACTGTTGTCTTTAGCACAAATACCCTCAAACACATGATCTGAAACAATGCTTTTAATCTCTGACACAGTGCAGGTGAATTTGGTTACTCTAAGTTTAATTAAAATTGAGAATGGAATAAAAAGACAATGGAAAATACTCTTTTCATCTGGCAACTTATTTAAACTAGCATAATATTAGCTATCACACATAGTTGATTTATTGTTGATGTCATAAGAAAGTGTATATTTGTACTTTCCCACAAATATATGATGTGCACATCACTCTGATCCAGGATGTGAAATGATGTAGAAATTCAATAACATATGTGGAGCTTAGAGGAAGGAAAGAAACTCATCAGACCCTGCATATGATGAGTTACCATCATGCAAATTTTATTTTAGCTGTATGCATACATTAGATTTTATCAAATGTACATGTATATATGCCCAACTTGGAAGCCTGGCATAATGCAGAATATAAAAGTATAACACAGATTCAAGTGCAGCATCTTATTTCTGGCAGTAGCAGCCCGATCTTAAAAAAAGTCTTAGGGCCTCAATGTAACAGAAGCTGGCGTTTTATATTTTAAGCATAGATCTAAAATACAGTATACTTTCGCATTATGACAATTTACACTAGAAAGTGAGAGATGCAGCCAGAGGATGTCTGTGCTAAAGGATTATTCAGGTGGAAAGAAAGGTCTCCTATGGGTTCAGCAAGTAGGACAGAGATTTAAAGTAGTAAAGGTGAATCAAGATGGTAAGAACAGAATTGAACTAGAGCAGCTAAATTTGTTTCTGGTCTTAGATTTCAAGCCTCACTAGATTGTGAGTAAGTCTGTTCTGCACACCTACAGTGGTAGCAAAAGCAGAGCCAGCTGCCACCATGCAAACAGCACCGTGCAGGAGCCTGGACCATTCCAGGAGCTACTGAGCACTCATACCCTGGAGTTTAAACATCCTCTCTGTCATGTTTGGACAATAGCATCCATAAGATGGCTAAAATGTCAATTCCTCCTCAATGTGTGATTAGTGTAGATTTAGTTAGATGAGTGAGGATGCACTCTGGTGATCAAGTAATTCAAGTTATGAGGTCATGGTGAGGATAGAAATCTGCTTGAGCTGATGCAGAAATATGTCTGTGAATAGATGTACACATATATGTGAACACTGACATTTGTGAGGGCTCAGGTTTTCCAGAGTCACAAGTGTAATGTCATGGAAATTACATGGACTCTATTTCACACCTACTGTTTGACTGTTATTTTAGAAATCATCATGCTTACCTGTCCTTGCATAGCAGCCTGGCAATTATCCTGCTTATTTATTTCAAAACATAGTCCTTCTGGTTATTCAAAATATCACTAATCTGAGATCTTTGGAATACCAAGACAGGCAACATAATCCCTAGGTTTAATGCATGGAATTGGGTATCTACAAACTAGAATAAATGGCACATGACTGTCAAACTATTCTTTTAAGGATTACAATGGGAACAAGATATTTTGTGTACAATAAATGCTCTGTATTTCCTCTGTCACATCTCAGAAGTTTATGTCCTTATTTGGAGACCCATAGACAGCTCATATGGTGTAATATATGTTCTGAGCACATTCCAATCAATTATTGGGTCCTAATGGGAGCTACCCGAGAAATTTTAATCTTCAGGCACTAACTGTAATGACTTGACAGCTTATGCTTTGAAGATATCTATAGCTAATGCCATATCTAACTGCTGTTTCTATTCTTTCAAGACAGGCATAATGAGTCCTATGTACAGTGTATGAAGTTCTTCTCCATCCTGGCATGAGTACCATCTGCTACAGCTGTACTTAGCTTATAAGCAGATCTGTAGGTTGCTCAAATGGATTTTTATACACTCCATTGTCACAGTTTAAAGGTAAACCCCGTAGTTATTTAGCTATGAAAGTAATATTTCCAAGTTGGAAAATGGGGTTGAATGGGTTTATGGAGTAGAAGGACTGTATACAAAGAACAGCATCTCCAATAAAATACAGACATTATGGCAATCAACCCTGATTACCTTCCTCCTCCACCATGGGATTTATGTGGGTGTGAGAGCTGTCCTTCCCTTAGATTGTGTCTTCATGCACATTTAAGCACAGCAGCTCACATTAACTTAAGAGGGTTAACATGAGCCATCTTTCTTTCAAAGGGCAATTTGCTTTCTTAGACTGCTTGGTTGTCTTCACGCTGTGTTTTTCTCAGTTGGGCTAGGCTCAGCCTTTAAAGCCTATTTCTGTGCAAGTTGAGCAGTGCAGTTGACCCTCTTAGCACATTTGTTTTGTTAGGCACAGCCTGGGAACTTCCCTCAGCTTCTCCCTGCCACAGGACGAGCTCACTCCCAGGATTTCTTCTCTCCTCGAGCCTTCTTGTGCCTTTAAATTTTCTAAAACAGTCTATTCCCCAATGAAGCTATCTAGATACCATATCAGGTCTTTATTTCCCTTTATTCCCTGTGGTCTGAAATACATCAGGAAGAGTAGAGTTGACCAACTTAGGTTGAGAAATATCCTTTGCAGTGTTCTTTGGGCTATAGATTTGTACAATGATGATTCATAGAAGAATATCACAACATATCATCATCTTAGGTCTATTTATGACTATCATGCTCTGGCATGCCCTTTGCTCAGGGTTCGTACAGATGCTTTAATGCTTTGTCATGGAGTTAAGACCATGATCTAAATAATATTATTTTCTGGAGTAATTGCATCTTATCAAAAGAAGTCTTTGAAGACTCCTTTTTTTGGCCTGTCATTTTCTTTCTGTGGTTATCATTTTATCCACACTTGTTACTATGGATTTTTTGGACTCACGTCAAGGATAGTCCCACACATTTCTTTGAGAAAACCTTTCAAAATGTTCCATTGCTGCATGTTTCATTCATTTCTAGCATATAAAGCTGGTGGAAAAAGTATACTATAGAGAAGGCTTATGCGGCATACAGAATATTAATGACTGACTTTTTAACACCTGCTAATAGCAAACTAGGCACTGAAAGCCATATATCAATGAAAAGTATCTCTATCTACATATGGAGAAAGAAGAAAAGCACAAAAATTAAAAGGAAGAAATTAATGTGGTGTTGTGTACAAACACGTAAAAACTTAAACTCATTTGCATTTCACCTGAACATATAATATGAAGCAAATACCCTACTTAAATTTAACCCTTTTAATTTCACAAGTTGGTTGTGAGTTGCTTACAAAATTAATTCTCATCTTATATTTTTCACAAGATATCTAAATGAATAATTCTAGACAACTCTTGCAAAACATTGGAGCTAACCCTACCCATATTTGAAATGTCAGCCCTCTTGACTTCTGTCAGGGCAGGCATTTCATAAACACCTTTTTATAAATAGCTGAAAACAAAGGTTTATTGTGATTTTCATCTTGCTTTCCTCTCCTACTCTTTAAGCAGGAGTAGTACCTCTATCATGATGAACTGATTAGCTCTAGTGATTGCAGTTTTGAATTTTGATAATTTCCAGTTGTCCAAAATGCAGCAATATGTATCTTACACTGGTGATCTATTTTGAATTCTAAAATGTAGCTCAAATTGCCAGGTAGGCATCTTGTAACTTCAGTGGGGAGAGGTAACCACCTAATAAGGATGATTCAAGTGATACTGAGGAAAGAGGGAAGAGGCCATGGTAAGAGGTCTTCAGTTTTTGGGGAATACAGGGAGGAGTAGACATCTATATTTATGCAGTCCCATTTAAATGGGAAGATTCTTGAATGTTGTATGTAATGAGTTGATCCTGTGTAGTTCCCACAACACAGAGAGCTTTTGTTGCAGGTCTGTTAATTCAGTATATTGTGGGAGCACTGGGCTGTATCTATCACACCTTACAGGAGGGAAGAATGCACCTTGGCTCCTGGTCTGGGAAACTCTAAGCACTCAGCTATGAAGATGGAGGGAAGCAGACACAAACACTGGGGCAGTTTGTAGGCCACTCTGTATTTTGGTGTAGTTCAGTGGCATGGCTGCCCCATAATGCATCACTGAGCTTCTGGAGCCCATTGTTCTTGCTGACCGAGCTTAGGAGAAGTCAGTGGCAGATAATCAGAGAGTATAAGATCAAGCCCGTATTTGACTCAATGTCAAGTTTCTCCCTAAGTACTGAGTACCTGTATGCTTAGACCTGAATACTGTTCAGTGGGAGTGCTACATGGTGAGTTTATTCCTGGATTTTTGAAGGCCAAAGAAATTATGAGAAAAAGTTAAAACTTCTTTTCTAACAGGAGCTGACAGATAGCACTGTGCTATGATGTTCATGCAATGCTCTCGGTTCTCCAAGCTGCCAAGGAGGCTTTCTCAGTTTGAGCTTGTCTGATCATGCTGGTCATATTTCTATCTATTATGGACTTCTAAAGCATATTTTCTGAGAAATTTTCAGGAAAAAATGAAGTTCCATAACAAGCTACGTATTCTAACCTAAAGGTCACAAAGATTTTCAAATGTATTGCCTATAATGTGGATTATGTGGATAAATCTCTCAATGGTACTTTGAAAATAGACCCTTAGCAAAAGTCTAACTCTTTCTCTGCTTCCAGCTGCAGATAAGTGACCTTAGAAAAAAAGGATCAGAATAATTTAAACTGCATTGACAACAGGGTAAAATGCTGTGTGTTTATTAGAGTTTGTTTTACAATATTTACCATTATTGTGATGTTCCAATCATACAGAGAGAAAAGATTTGTGTTGCACGGTCAAAAGGAATTTTACATCATGACTAAAGTGTTTACGTAATTTACAGTTCTCTAAAAATTTTTAGGCTAGCATTAATGTGTATTTTTGGTACAAAGGCATGCTAAGAATTTTTAGTTCTTTTTTTTAATTAAGGAGACACTTCAAATTTTGTAGCTTGGTTTGGATTTTTTCCCCTAAATATATATGCTGATTCTGAGTCATGAGAAGCCTATAACACCTTGAAATGTCATACTACGAGGCCTATCTGTGTGTCTACAGATTTCAACAGTGTTTCCAGTTATTATATGGAGAACATACCTAGGTTATTAGCTAGGAGATTGCTTACTCATGCTCTACAGTGTATTCTCTATGACTCTGTATTATCTTCTATGGACAACTAGTCCACCAAGGTAGTAATTAATTCATCATAACTATATTCAGTGCCAGTGCTCCATCAAAGACATTCTTCTGCCTCAGGTTAGCTTGGTGAGGAAGAACCAGGTAAATGTCACTTTTGAAAGAAACCACAATTTCTTTGGTTACTGATACATCAAAGAGATTATCAAATGTAACAAACACTATTTTCCTGAATTATTATTTGCAGTTTTTCATTCTCTGGCTATTTCCTGGAAAATTATTTTGCTGTTAACGCTCTACAAAAAATGCTAATGTTAAACATTAACAGTTTTTCCATTTAGCAAATTTTTAATTCATCATTTAGATTACAATTCACCAAGCATAAACATTTCTTGAAATCTAAATGGCACTGTGATTCGTTTCCCCTGTTCATAAAACCAAGCGAATCAACTTCACCAGGTTAAAGTGGTTCATGCTGTTTGCTTTACTTGCTCAAAACTATCCCATAACTTGTTGCTTTAAATGTCCTCAGAGTAAGAAAAAACAGATAACGTCAAGTAAAGTAAGAACTGTACAAACATTTGCGTGGTACCTAAACACATCTTTGTGTATGCTATGAAACACTTGTCGTTATTCATCAGTTATCATCATTATCTGACCCACTTTGTCCTAGGACTTGTCTCAGAGCAGACATGGAAAAAAAAATTTTTTTAAAAGTTACAGCCTACCATGAGTAAAAAGTCCCACCAGAAATATTTGTCTTAATTTTATTGACTTCAATAATTACAGCTGCTAATCAGATGTCTTATTTGTGCTTGTAAACCTCTTTAGTTTTATTCTGCATGGGTTTAACTCTTCCTTGATGCCCTCTGCACCCTCTGGAATTAAAAAAAAAACTTTTTTCCAGGTGTCACAATTATAATATTGCTCTTCAGACTTTGCACATGCTTTTTAACCTTTATTATTTACAGGCAGAGCTTGTGCTTATTCCTTCAGCTGTCCCATTTTGGCACCCTCACTGATCCTCAGTATATGAGGATCTCACTTGTGAACAGCTTCTGGGGGCTCATGACAGTGAGGCAAAATTATTTTCAAGTCATAAGTCCTGATCATAACCCACAATAAGATTCATTATTAAATGTCACCCTGACCAATACAATTAAAAAAAATCATAAAAATTGCTTATCTGGTACATAATTTAATAAAAACAGAATCAGGGAATGTAGCATTTGACAATTTGGGGTCACCAAGTAGAACTAAGAGATGGGGACTCATGGTGGGAAAGCTCATTGCTAAGGATTAAATTTATGTCAGCAGTAGATACCCATACTGTAATTACTGATGACAGTAACAAAAGCATTCAGTATTTTTTTTTTTATATCCAGTTTAAGTATCTCAGAAAGAGAGAGAGAGAGAAATATAGCCCTGAAAACTCTCCTATGTACTTCAGGTATTGGTCACATGCTAAGAATAAGACAGAAAGAATACAGCCCTGTGAGAGATGGAAACTTGTCCCAGGAGAAAACTAACAACATGTAGTGATCTAACTTGGTTATCTATCCTTGGATCAAATTTCCTTATTTATCTCTGGATGTAGACGTCTTTGTTTGGAACTTAAATTAACAGAATCAATATGTAAGCAGAAGAGACTAGTTGCGTTAAGTTCCACCTTCAAAGCTGTAGGTGCTTCACCTCTCTGGAGAAAACAAACTCACTTGAAACAGCAGCACACTCTCAAGAATACTGGAATACTGTCAGAGAAATCCTGGTATAAGCAAGGAACAAGCATTTCTACTGTTTTCACTTTCTCTGATGAAAATAGAATTTCCAATTTATAACAATGTGGAAGGCTGACACATAAGCATTTACTCAGCAAAGTTACACCACCTAAGCATGAGAGACAGGAATAAAAACCTTCCTCTTTCAGGAACTTTGCAATCTTTCACCTGTGAAAATATGTAGTAATTGATAACAATATTTCCTGCCTGTACATCTTTGATTTACATGCAAAATTCTATTCCTGTGTTCATAGGAGAAATGTTCCAGACCTGTAAGTGGCTTAGTGTGTCTTCTCTGGACCCACTGCAATAGGTCCATGTTCTTCTACAGAGGACCCTGGAGCTGGATGCAGTACTCTAGGTGGGGTCTCACAGGAAGGATGTACAGGGATAAAATCTTTCCTAACCTGCTGCCCATGATGCTTTTGATGCAGCCCAGGACACGTTTGGCTTTCTGTGCTGTCAGCACACATTGGCAGGTCATGTCCTGCCTCTCATCCACCAACACCTCAAGTCCTTCTCTGCAAGGCTCTTGATCCATTCTTCACTCAGCCTGTACTTGTGCTTGGGATTGCCTCAGCCCAGGTGCAGAGCCTGGCACTTGGCCTTGTTGAACTTCCTGAGGTTCACACAGGTCCACCTCTCAGCTACAATGTATATGTTTCTATTAGATGCAATTGCACATCCTTAAGAGAACACAGCTCACCTCCCTAACTATTTCTATTAAATTTTGTACGGTTTCCCACTGGGAGAGGCAGAAAACAGCCCATAATTTACTTGTAAAAAAGATGAGAGAAAATTATAATTGAACCATTTTTATATAGAACATATTGCTTTACATAAAAATAGTTGGTTTGTGGCTGTCTGAGACTGATTGGCTCATTCCATTTGCAATGACTTATTTATGAATGTTGCTGATTTGCACACACACAGCTTGGAGTACACAAAAGAGTTTTATATTTAAAATTGATAAATACATTTAATTTATTGATTTGCAAATGACAAATTTATTTGGTCTGAAAAGTTTATTGGTTCATAAGAATGAAATATTGATTTTTGTATGTAATATGTTTCAGATGGGCTCTTAAGTAGAGACAGCAGAACTGCTTATACTGCTTGGTAGAAGTCTATCAAGCTTTTCAACCTTATCTTTATTTTGAGGGTTATATAGCTAGGCCATAAAGAATGAGTTTAGGCTGAATCTACTTTTAAGATGGTCATGTATCTACTGCATGACATCTCAGCCAAGAGCACTTTTAAGGACATTCGTAAAACAGATTGGTCACTGTTAAGCAGTAGAGGTTTAAAATAAACATCCATTACTGTAACTGTAGATTTATTTTTGTCTATAATCTCTGCAATTGGCACTTTGGCTTCTTCTGTGTTTTCTGTTAGAGAAAATAATGTTTACATTGAAGAAAAATAAAAAGTATTTCAAAACTACTACATGCTATATAGACAAGTAACACATTGACTTAAGGCTTGTCCTGATAGTCCTGAAGAGACTGAGAGTATTTTCATGACCTGAAGTGTTAATGAGTTAATTTCCCCTAGCCCTGAGGCAGGGAGATGTTCAAGCACATCACAACAGTATGTCCCAATCTCAGCAAGGCAGTGTTGCAGTTTATGGACTTGCAGATTCCTGTTATTCCCACACACATTTTTATCATTGTGCCCAGTGTCTACACAGAGTAAGGTAACGAGCTGCATTCGCAGAGACTTTTTATATTTCTGTATAAAATACATATTATAAAATAAAAATGCTTGCTTTGCATGATAAGGTTATGCACTTACTTCCCACCAAATTGTAGGAAAGGTTTTGCTGGCATTGTAGCTAGCTTTACCAGGAAGAGCAAGGTGTGGGCAATTTCATCTGTTACGTATTGCATCCTGGTCAAAACAAGATTTTTATTTTTGTTTTGTTTTGATCCCCCCCCCCCCCCCCCCCTCCAACTTGTATCAAGGTTTGTTCAGCAACAAACAGGTGACATCTGATCTTGACTGGAAGCTTAATATAATTGACAGGTAGTTGCATAGATATTGATTTGCAAGGGATTTCCTTGAGACACACAGACTTTTTATATGTTTTTCTGATTCCGAATTTTGTTTTTGCTATGAAACAACTAGGTGAAGAAACACAGTTGAATGGAAATAGATACACTTGACAATTATGTCTCTCTTGATTTTCTGTGATGTCAAGATTTTATAGAACTCCTGAGTCATGACATGTCACTTCATGGTCACTTAATTTGATCCTATAGACTGGCCAAGGTATTTTCAGCTATGCAGATACATCTGACAGCTCTGTCACATCACACCTTGAAAAGACAGAGTTTTATCTTTCACATGTACCCATGCAGACAGTTGTTTTAAGCTTTCTTCAGCCTTTGTGCTCACCTGGAGACATGAAACTGTCTCCTGAAGGCTATAACTAGCCATACAAATAGTACAGCAGCAGTTCTTGGGACCCCTGAAGCTGAGTACCTGTATGAGCAAACCCAGAACCTTATGTCAGAAAGCTTACAATATAGATGAAAGGTAGATGGAAAAGGATACAGCAAACAAACCGGAAAAATGCAAGGTAAAAGCAAAAACATCAAGTGATACTTATCGTGACTACATCAAGCTTTAAAGAATGGTTGAAGAGTGAGTAAATGATACATTTGTTGATACTATTGTTAGCTTCTTTACCAAAGGTCCTGCTATACAAGGATTAAGAATCATAGCTCGGAGGTGTAATTTGGGGAGCCTGATAAGGGATTTATAATTGTAATTTTAAATAAACTGATTAGTTCATAAAAATATCCAGGAGGATGTTGATTCATTAAAAGTACATGGAAAGAACACATAGATAGAATAATTTTTTAAGGAATATTTATTTCCAGTTCCATTTAAACAACCCACTTCTGTAACACATACTAAAATCTTTAGGAAACATTCTAACAAATTTCAGGATTATAGCCACAGGAATGAATTAAACGTATCTCAGTTCTGCAGATTAAAATACAGAATATGTTTGCATCATTCTGGATTTTATTATGTTGCTGTCTTTTGGTATGCTTTACATCAAAAATACATGACTGACACTCTTTATACCAGTAAGCCTTTTTATTGAAAAAAAAATATTATTGCATTAAACTACATTCCCAGGGATTCTTTAAATAAGCTAAAAAAAAAGTCGCGTTGCATGTACAATAGTGCAATTCACTTAGCTACTGTATAATATAAAACACTTTATACAGAGAATACAAAACAAAAGTACTAGTTTACATATTATACTAGCCAGAGTATTATCCAGTTTTAAATACAAAATTGACACTTTTAAAATCAGTCTGATCAAATGGCATTCTTATGCAAATCTGCACAACAATATACGTCATGAATATATTCCAGACATGCCTCAGTTAGAAAAACCCCAAATAGCAAAACCAAAAAAAATTAACATGTGTAACTGAGGAAACTTTTCATATTGGAATTTTAGTGTCTGGGTGACCTACTTCCTTGGATTATGTATCAAGAATACATGATCAAGCTAAACCAGATTATTTTGTGTATATATCACTGCCACGAGGATCCTGTAACTCTTTTAAAGGCCTGTCTGAATGTAATCAAAACTGTAGCATGGCTCCATACATTGAGCTCAATAATGCTTTTAATAATGATAATGATACAAATTTAAAATACATTACTGAGGAAAAAAATTATGGCAGCAATCAGAGAAAATATATACTTTCAGCTATGCTGATAGCTTTATTACATTCCTCCAAGAAAATCCTTTCTTTGTACTAAGAATGATATTGAACACTCCCTTTGTTTGGTAGTCAATTATTACTGTTTTGCTATTGTGCTGTTTCTATTATTAATATCTCTTTTTTTCGCCATCAAAACATCTCAAAATCCTAATTCTCATTGTTCCAAGGATTAAATTTAATCTTCATTGGCAATTTATTTGCTTTACCTTGTTGGCAGACACAATGATGCATTGACATCCTATAATTTCGTTTCTTCTAGAATACCATTGTACTGTGCATATGCTAAGGGAAACGTATATATCTATTTTTTCATAAATGATCTATATAGTAGGAGAAGGTTAAGTTTCAGTTGGTCAGGTTTCTTGCCACAGAAATGTCTACAACACTAACATTATCTGTAAGAAGCAGGGATACAAAATGTGTATACACACATTAAAGATGAGATTGGCCCATTATTCTTTCAGTTCCATATTTTTCCTTTGTTTTTTTATCTGCTTAGGATACAAACGAATTCTTGTATACAATGGGAACAGATGGTTTGCTTCAACATAAATGAAATTGGGGCCATAAATTTAAAAGTTTGTAGGGATGGAAATGCATCTTTTAGGTTACTGAACTGGTGGTGACAGCTACGTAGCTCAGTCAGTCTCTTCTAGGGCACAGGCTGGCCTGCTACTTTAGATGTCCAATTGAGAATGTTTCTACAGAGTTATGACTAATGTTTCCAAGTGGTCCACTGAGTGAGTGATCACCATCCAAGAAAGTAATAATTTACAGAAGTGTTATAGTAATTTTTAAAAATAATTTTCAGTCAGTGAAATATACTTTATTCTCAGAAAATAAAGTCTCAGATGCATAGAAATTATTTGCAAATACAGACCTTATTTTGGGAAGATTTTCAGTCAAAATTGAAAGGAAGAATTTTCAAACTAGAAATATTTAATTTTACATCTTTCTCAAGAAAAAGTGTTGATTTCCTTATTTCTGAAGCAAGAATTTCAATTAAAGAAGTTTCCTACAATTAACATGAGAAAATGAAACATAATTTTTATGCTACTTACATACAGATAAGTAACTCCAAAATGGCATGAATTCATTTTGTTAATGAGACTAATAAATAAGCTGAGAATCAATTCAAAAGATATTTGAGGGTTCTGGTTTCACCAGCCTCTCTCAACACAAAAATGTTTTGCTTCTGCTCAATCTCCATATTTTTTTCTGATAGTTTTTATTCACTGGCTAAAATATTAGGTATTCAAACCTACTTTGAAAATACAAAACAAGCAGTCACAACTTGTAAAATCATTTGAACAGTTTGGCATAATACCAGTTTATGCTGAAGCAGCTGCTTTTAGAAATTAAAACAATTCTATTTTATTGCAATGGATCAATCTAGTTTGATTAAGACTAAGAAAATTGGTCCTGTTGTATTTTAAATACACAACTTAATTGCAAATAGATTTCTCAGTTGCTTGAGATAGCCAAATATGATGGAATAAAATTCCTCCAAAAATTTTAAATGTTTTATATTGATTGTGAAACATATATTATTAATTGTGCACTATCTTATTGCAAATTAATTGAAAATTTCACAAATGTTTTAAATCCAAACAAACAGCTATTGTCTGTTGGATACTTCATGGTCCAATTATATTGAGAAGCATGCCTGCAGTCTAACTGAAATTATGAACTTAATTCCATGCAAAAAATCTCATGTTGAGTTAGAAGCATCATAAAAACATTCAAACTATGCCATTCAAAGAGATGCTGACAACCTCACCTAATTCCAGATGCACAGTTATTATGAACAATTTCGACCACACATGACTCTGAAGGTTGGATACATGCATTCAGACATTGTGGATTCAGAATTTGCTGGTTGAGAGTTTGGGAAGCCACACAAGAATCTTGACGTATTTGTTTAGAGTCAATATACTTTTAAATGACATGTTTTTCCTTGATACGACCTGGACAAACAATTTTTGAAGAGCTGCTCAGAATTTTACTTCTGCATTTTTATGAATATCAGCATGATTTTATAGGACCAGCCAATTGTTTCTGTTGTTTCTGAAAGGGATTAAGGATATCTACCCATTCTGTGGGAATCACTCTTCCACACATCAGAGACCTGTTTGATAGGAAAGAAGTGTTGCAGTTTTGGCCAAGGACCTCTGAGGTTCAAAGCCAGCACTGGCTTCTTGGCAATTCTGGGCTACTGCAGCTCACCCCTGACATACCCTACAATACAGCCACACACAGGCAATGCCAAAGAACTTGGCTTCACTGCCCTCTTGGCAAGCCTTCCTGGATGCTTGGTTCAGGGGGAAAAGTAGCAGCCTGCTTGTGCCAGCACAGAGCTCTCTATGATAAGGGAATTTTTTGTTAGGTATCTGTGGCTTGACTGCAATTCCTTTACACTGTCCAAGCAACACATGCCAGGGCTGAAATCACTAAAGTATCTTCAAGATGTTGCCATCCTCTTCTTTCCTTATTAGCTCATCATCCCTCCCCCTGAACTTCCCCAAGAAGACAGCTCCAGGAACTGGTGGTCCCAGATACCTTATTCTTTGCTCAGAAACACCTTCACCAAACCAAGCACTGGACTGTTTCATATACACACTCAGAAAATTAAACCTTTGAGGTGTTTTAAGAGTGCTCTACCTTAAACTGTGCTACTTTAAATCCCTCATCAGCATTGATACACCTGATCCCATTGTGTCTGGGTGCTGTGGTCCCATTCCTACTGAGAGTTACAGACTTCAGGCTATTCTTTCCAAACATTCTGTAGAATGGCATTAGCCACCCCACCCTTCTTGTGATACTATCAGAATAAAGCTTTAAACCAGATCTTCCTCAGTGATATAAAAATAAAATCAGCATTTGTATGCTGTCAGACGGATTGTGGACTTTAAAATCTTTGCGATTGCACTCTCAGCAAAACCGTAGATTTCCCCTCAGATATGTAATTGAATGCTGAATGATTTATTTTATTTAAATTTGATTTTGGAGACATAGTGAAATCATTGGGGCTAGTTTAAGTAGCTAGAAACACTGAAAATTTCTTTTGTTATAGGTAACTGTTGGGTCTGGCTAGAACAAGAGTAGTGATGGGGCTCTTGCCCTTGGAATAATGGATGAACTAAGTGATTTGGATGTATAGCAGAAGGTGTGGCTGTGTTCAGGTGTGGTGTAAATAAGGCTGGAATATATGCAGTGTGTGGTAGTGTGGGGAAGGTCAGTGGGGAAGGGTGGAGGGGAGTGGTAGAAACCAAGTGCAATGGGTGTCCTGTCAACAAAGCCGGATGGGTGGGAATGAAGGCAGGGGCTAATGGAGAAAGTGATATGGGGGCAAAATGTGCCTGAGAGAGGGGGTGAAGGGGTGCCAGGGAGAGATGGCTGCCGTGGGGATGCACAGATGCTGAGACAGCAAAGTGTTGCAGCAGTGTGTGGTGGATGGTGGTGACAGTAGCATGCTGCTGAACGGGGAAGGCAGGAACTGCTGGTGTTGCAGAGAAGGCAGCCGGTCCTGGGGCAGGCAAAACTTTCAGATGTTTTGCCAGAAGTTGTTTCTGCATATGCTGCTGGGCTTGCAGCTGCAGCAACCTGTATTTGTCTATTTCTTCAGGTGAAAACGTGATAAGTTGCTGTGTTAAAGGCGGGGAGGTGGATTTACTGTACACTTCAAGGTCACCTACTGTGTCATCATACATCTGCATAGCATTGTCATAAAAAGAGTCTGAACTGCGTTCTGTCCGGTTTGAGTCCATGCTTATACCATGTAGTTCTTCTTTGGTTTCTGTTGAATTAGCAACAACAGAATATCTATTAGAGGGAAAAGCACCAGGGAAATCATTTGGAACTGGACCACAGCTTTGTACAAAGGGTTGCACTTCACTAATGAAGAAATTGGATTGTTCCTTTATTGCTGTGTTCCTTTTTATGCTTGGGCTCTGATAACCTGTTTCTATTTGAATTATATCTTTAAAAACACAATGGTCATAATCAGTGCCAGGTGAAAGAGCAACATTAGCTATCTCTGATGATTCCAAGTTGGTTTTCTTCACACTGTTTTCCAAGAAACTGATTTCTTTATTCACCATGTCATTTTTACCTATGCTTAGCACTTTCTCTGGCAAAGGTAACATTGCAATGTCATCTACCGACGACGAAAACTGAAGAGCAAAGTGACTTTGTGAGTGATCCTTTAATTCTGTCCCACTACTGTTTGAAAATCTCTCTGAATTGTGCATTTGTTCCTGGGTTTTCTTAGACTGCACTCTTTCTAAAAGTAACTTGGCTGTAAGTGATTTCCTTTTTCCACATATATCTTTTGCCAGGTTTTCAGAAAAGCAGGTGGCAAAGTTTTTTGTCTGACTATTCACATTCGGAGACTTGTAATGTGCAGTTTCAGCTTTTCCTGGTTCAGAACTAGAACCTCTTTTGGCATCTTTTGTTTTGTTGTCACAGTTGTCAGTCTCTTTGGAGAAGGATCCTGAACTGCTGCCTCTTGATATTCTGCTGCTAGATGATCTTTCACTGCTTCTTGAATCACTGGTGGAACAACTTTTGGATCTATGATAGCTTCTACTCCTACTATGAGCTTTGCCAAAATGCCGGTGTCTACATCTGCTGTGTTTTGATCTGTCTCTGTGTTTTAAAACTTTATGTCTCAAACATCTTCGATACTTAATTGTGCTCCTCTGAGTACAGGTTCTAGTTCTGTGACTTCTACTATGACAAAGATAATCCTCATCTGTATCATGTAAAGTGAAAATACTTTTGTGCTTTCTGTGTTTACATTTGTGCCTTTCATCTGCCTTGCTTTTTCTTTTACAACAACAAAGCAAATGATTTCTGCTGTGATTGTTTGATGTGGGACTCATGTAGCTCATGCAGCTACTTGTACTGCTAACTGAAGTGTCAGAGTAGCTGGACTGTCTGCCGGAGGAGGACTTTTGAGGAGATGGGAATCTCCAACATCTTGTGTAACTTCCACATCCTTCATTTTCTGAATACCTGCTGTTTGAACAGGATTTACCACTAAGGAAACTTCCACTAGAGTCTTTTCCACTGTCACTTATATCACTGCTGCAGCTGGCCACATCTTGAATGGATCCGCAGTCATTTTGGTTTTCACACTTTTCTTCAGAATAAATTAAATGACATTTTGCAGCTTTAGACTTCTTAATTCTAGACATAAAAGCAGAAAAGGAAATGCTTTCATTTCTAATGCTCTGTTTTTTTCTTTCACAGCTATGAAAATGATGCTTTAAAGGTCTTCTCAGTATTGTTGTATGAAGACTTTTTTCTGTCACATAATCCTTTTGTGACACATCAAGGTGAGCAGGCACTTTGGGTATATTTTCATTCAAATAATCTGCAATGCATTTTTGACCGTTTTCATTCATTTCTTTCCCTATGTCTGACTCAGTTTTTTGCTTGGCCTTTTTTGGATTTAGGGAACCTTTCATCTTCTTTGGTTTCAACAACTGATTATCTTGTTCATTTGACATTTGTTTGTGTTTTATTAAACCTGAGGGTTCATTTTCATCTAAAGCCTTACTTTTAGAGTGCTCTTTACAGCTTGCTTTGTTTGTTTCAGGCTGTTTACTATCTCTGTGATTTAAAGAGAGTCTGAAGTCAAAATACAATGGATTACAGCCATATGAAATACAGGGCTCAGTTTTCGTAAACAAAAGTAATTCTGTGGGCCACTGCAGAGCAGTGGTGCCATCTTTGCTCACTACATGGAGGAAAGGTAATGCCTGGGGCTTAAATTCTTTAACCATAGCCTCCCTTGGAAGTGTTTCCATATTGCCATTTGTGATTTCTGAAATCTCCAAAGGTCTTTCTCTTTTTACCACTCCAGGACTGTTATTAATGTTCCTTGAACATGCCAGCTCAGGTGCTGGCTGGGGTGGGAGCTCGGATAACTGATCAGGCAGGTGGATATTGCTGTGCTTGTGGGTGTTCAGCTGAGTACAAAAATTGCTAGCCTGGCATGAAGGTGAAATGACAGTTTCTAAGAATTGCTCAGATTCATTCAGTTTGCTTTCTTGTTCTGTTTCTCCCAGTGAAGCAGAAAAATCCAAATTTGAAAATTGTATTCTGACTTTAGAAAACGAAGGATGAGCACTGACTTTTTCTTCTAATTCCTTATCACCACTTCTATAATTTTCCTTTAGCATTTTAGGTTTTGTAGGTACATAACTTGATGTGCTCTTATCCAAAGCAATTTGGTCTTGTGTAATTGGTGGTGCTTTATCCAAGCTTGCTTTCATGTGTTCCTCCAAAAGTGTGCCAGAATGACAGCCCTCGATAGCTTGCCTTTTTTTGAGGTTGGAGGATTCACTACAGTCATTTCCTTCTTCAGAGTTCTCACTGAAGACTGATGCCGAGGACTCAAGCTTTAAAGGGACCTTTTTAGAGAATGAGAAAGACACTCCTGCCCTTTGAGAGGTATTGGTGCTATCTGGGAACATTTGTAAGACTTGATTTCCAAGTGCATGGTGTCTTTCATTAGGGGGATGATGCCTGCTTATAATAAGCTGCTGTTTGTCTAGTATGCCTCTGGAGAAACCTTGTCCTTCACTTGTGATGGTTCTTTGAGAACCGGTTGTGAACTTGCTGCCTTTGTACAGGAAAATGCCATGGGGTGACTGCTGCTTTTCCATGACTATTCGTGGGGCTTTAAGTAATGGTCCATTCCCAGTGATACTGTAAGGTAAAAAGTAAAGAAAAAGGAAAGCTGTATTAAGTAAAAAAGTTATGACAGAGCTTGCATTTGATAATGCCTGTCTGGTAAAGGAAGGTGTCGTTCATGCTGTTATGGGGAAAAGCTAAGCTTCTACAGGGTAAATGTGCAGTCTAGTCATTGAATCACAGAATATGCTGAGTTGGAAGGAACCCACAGGGATCATTGAGTTCAACTCCTGGCCCTGCACAGACCACCCCAAGAATCCCACCATGTGCCTGAAAGCATTGTCCAAATGTTCCTTGAGCTCTGTAAATTCAGAACAGAATGTGATGTCAGCAACAAATGCACTTTGTAGTTGGTGAGTTTTTGATAAAACCTGAAGTATGACAACCTTAACCCTCCAATGATGCAATCTTAACCCTTTCTTGATGCAGATTTCCCCAAATAATTCAGAGGTAGGCAGCATTCAATTTAATGCACATACTAAACTCTTCTGTGACTTGAGATACAAAACAAAACCACTCCCCACGGCTTTCTCTGGATGGGCAAGTCTGAAAAATACTCAACTTCCTTAAGATAACTGGGAGTTCAACCCTCTACAGTCAGGAGGCCTCCTGTACCATATCAGACTCATATCAGCTGCAAGTTAGACTGGCTGCTGTGTGGGGTACCTTCCTTAGGTTCCTGTATGTGCATCTTGAGCTACATTAAAAAGCCAATCCAGAGGTTATGGGCAGTTCCAGTGAATACTAGGCAGATCCACAGTGGCCTGAGAAGGGCTGAGGCTAAGCCAAGGTGCCAGTCCATGGGTTGAAGTCTGGATTAAGGGGCTCTGAGAACAAGAACACAGCCATAGCTAAGATCTACCCTCCTTTAACTCAGCTCAGGACTAAGGAGGGCCCAAGGCTGAGCTTCCTGAGCTGACAGGTGTGGGTGGGGCCCAGGTGAGGCTGGTCAGGGTGATTAAATCTCATTAGTGCCCTCAGCAGCAAGACAGGCTTTTGAACAGGTGCATCTATTCTGGTCTGATTTTGAACAGGTGTATTGTCTTAGAGGCTAAAACAGGGCAGCTGTTTTTGTGCCTCCCACCCGGTTGATCCTACCTAAATGGCCCAGTAGCCCTTAACACTTGAAAAGCAAATCTGACCTCTCTCACAATAACATGTAAATATGAGTATGCATTTTAGCTTCAATAAAATCAGGCAGACTTTGTCTGACCACTGTGTTTTGCCACATCCATGTTGAGCTAAATGCAGAATCCCAGATGCAGTTCTGCTTAGTAAACATTCCAGGTAACTTCTAATTCACTGCCTCCCAGGCCTAGAAGATCTGGTATCTCACAACCAGCTCCATAGCACCTGTAGCCTATGACATAGCTTAGAATTTAATACCAAAATGAGAAATGCTAGTACCTTCAAGGTATAATAGCAGTGTCTATTCAGCAGAAAGAACTTATACTGCCCTTAATTTAGGTGGTTTTAGAACTTGATATATTAAACAGTTTATAAATTCATCAACACTATAAGAGTAGAATGTTTAACAAAAAGAAGATCAGAACACTAAACAATATTTCAGGTAAATGCAGTCGCACACGGTGGTTTGTGGTTCTTCCTAGATTACTGCACACACATACATACAGTCCTACGCTATTATTTTTCCAAAAACACAAAGGACTAAATCCTCAACTTAGCTTGGGCTTCTATATGGGCAAAATAGTCTTTACATACAGAAAATTGTATGTATGATTTGAAATCAGCACAGGAATGATCTTTTCAGAGTTATATCCATGTACATCCAGAACAAATATGAGATTTTTTCTAAATTTATATTAAGGGAAACCTAGTCTGTGGTAAGTCTTGGTTTTATGAAAGGACACTGCAAAGGAAATTGTGCCATATTCAAAGTGAGATGCTCCCACTTGGAGCATTTGCAAAATTAAACTAGAAGTGAAAGAGAAACATTCTGTTTGCTTAGGGAGTAATGTATTTGTGTGACTTTTTTGAAGAATAGATTTTTATTTTATCTTTATATTATTCCACAATAAATGACTCTGAAAAATATTCAAAGAGATATTAATTAAAACACTATCAATAAACATTAGTGGGGAAAACGGAAACAGGTAGATTCCCATCAACATTAATTGCAACTTCACTGGTCTTATTATCAACCTCGAATTGACTTATATTTTCTCTTTCTGTATTCTACTTTCACTAATTATGCTATATCTCTTCCCAAAATATCTGATTTTAAAGCTGTGGTTTATTTTCTTTGTAATTAGAAAAACAAACAAAACCAAAAAAACCCCACAACCTATCTATGAAGGCCTTAACAAGCATGGTAAATCACGGAATTCTTGAAATAGACAATTAACTGTCATTGGAATGACTGTTGCTATTTTCCATTAGAGATGAGACATAGACAGCCACCATAGAAGTGATTTTCCAACATGTATTTTAAACACGCATTTCATTAGAATAATTATCTACATTTGCTATTAATGAAGCACTGCATTACACTAACAAGAATAAATTTGGAACCAGATTAAGTAAGGAGGTTGATTAGAGATTAGAAAATATTTTAATTACATGTAAATAAATTAGAACTGCAAGATCTGCATAACAGCTATAACTGGCTAGCCATGTTTTGTAAATTCTATAAAAATACATTGCTTTTCAGCAATGGAAAAGACAGAAAGACTCTGAAGTAGGGTCAACTCAGAGTATGAGAATATGTAGGCATTTCAGAGATATATTTGCATTTGCCACAAATTTGGCATCAGGAGATACAAATTTATCCCTTTTTGTACATCAAGAAGAAATTGTCTCTTGGAGAAGCCATATAAAGAGATCCTTTTCAAAGTCTCCTTGAAATACTAAAATAGAGTTTTTCTGTGCACAAGATTAACAGTAATTTTATTGTCAAATCATATTTGCTTGTTTTAAGAAATTGTGTTGGAACCTGAGACACACTACTGAGGGACAATAACAATTGTATATGCATGTAGACTTTGCTTAGCAAGGTTGAGTTTCTGTCTTTCCTGAGCAACTGGGAATGCTACTCCTCTGCCAAAATCGTGACTCTCAGCCACCCCTGAACCTGTTCATGATTACAAAGACAAATAGCAAGCTCTGTCTTTCCAGGATCTTTGTAAAGAATTATGGACTCCTGGCTTTTTCTAAAAGCAAACCTGCCTTTTCCCTCACAGTCTCACTGTGACTTTCCTGTTATCACTGACCTTATTGGTCTGTCTGAGACTACATCTTCAAGTGCGTGGGCATAAAAGAATCTTCCCAAAGCCAGTTACATTTGTTTCAGCAGATTTGTATGAAAATGGAGTTGTAACCATAAAAGTGATATATTAGCACTAAACTGTTTCTGCACATTGCTCAAAAGCAATTACATAGGCCAAAATGAGTGTATAATAAACTCTGAATGCTATTATTCCCAGGGTACAGTAATCTTGATATTTTAATTATCTGGTTTACTAGTTTAATTATCTGGTTAACTCATTATGGTCATAGATTAACATAAACAATTGGTCTGGTGGCAATCTGAAGCCCTCAGTGTCATTAAACAAAGGAGATTTCTCAAATTTAAGGGCTTATTAGTGCCATCTTTGTCCTGTATCTTGATATTCCTCAATAGAGCTAACAGTATTAAGTAAACTTAACTCAGTTAATTACTTGTTTTTCATTCACATAATGATACTTTCATTGCTCTACAGAGAAACTCTGAAAATAATAACAGTACCCTAAAAGTAGGAAAAATTATTCAGAAAGGGTTTTTCCTCTTCTGTTCACTCACTATGAAATGTTAAGACAATCATACTAATCTCTTCAGGTCAGTTTGGATAAGGTAAAATGATGATATTATAAAAGTATTTTCAAAGTACTCAGTTTAGAAGGCATGAGATTAACTACCTACAGGTGAGAAACCCATAAACTTGCAAAGAGCATGTAATTAATTCAGGGCTTTCAATTTTATGGTTTGCAGAACAGGAACATTTGGAGTTGAGGATGGCTGAAAACAGGTTATAATATACACAATCTCTGTATATTACATTGTGTAGGAGTAAAAATATTAAGATTTCTTCTGAGATTGAGGAAAAAGGGCATTAATACCTAATACAAATTTTAAATACTTGCCATTCTGACTGCTTCCGTAACTCTGCAAGCTGGTGGAGTCGCTTGAGTGCTTTTTCCTGTTTTTTCTCATCTTTCCATGATTTTGAAGCCACATTTCTAGCAAATTCCCTTTGTTTCAAATCTTTCAATCTCTGTATGAAAAAAACATAAACAGAAGGGATTAAATATGTACACAGCAGATGTTTCCTCTTATTCAATTTATTTGTTTTTGTGAAATCAGTATGTAAATGGAGAGTAAAAATATACTTAAAATATTATAATAGTAAGAAGAGGTTGAAAAATGCTATTTTTGCGGAACAAAACAACATGATTTGGCCACTGCTACTTAGTTGATATATGCCTACATATGAATGACATTTTTTTTTTTGCTTCTTATGAATGCAAAAATCTTCTGTTGTGCACAAATATGGACCAAAAACTAAATTCATTTAATGAGGTCAACATTTTCCTATTTAATTAATCCTGTTGGAATGTAATCCATAGACATATAGAATAAGGTTGAGCCCCTTTGTGTAATGGATGTTATAGATCTCTATTTGCACATATATGCATGGATGTGTGTGGGATTGGTCTTGTAGCTTTTTAAGACTGTATTTTATCTTTTTTTTTTTTTGAAGGAAAGGTCTATTGGCTGAAATGTTTGATCAGGAAATTCCTTAGTGCTTATTTTCACTTTTTTTTTTTTTAATCTCCTTAATTGTGTAAATCACATAATTACTGTTGGAGAGGGCAAAATTATTTGTCTTTATTACATTTTTTATTACCTGATTTTGCACTGTTGATAACACAAGGAAAGTGGAAGGAGAAGAAGACACAAGCCAAAATTGTCAAAAGCATCCTCTGCATGAACAGTGGTGGTATCATGCCTCTGAGTTCACTGTATTGTCTAGGAGTCAGCAGGTCATGCCTGACCATACAACGTTCCAGTTCAGATCCATGCTTCCATACTCCATGGCAGAAACACCTTCCCTTCTTCCCACCTCTCCAGTGTTATGGTGTTTGTGGAAGGAAGGTTTACAAGCTGGGAGGGAGCTCTGGTGTATTCAGTCAGATGCCCAAAGTGGGAACATTGAAGACCAGGACTGAGAACTAAATTTCTGCGTCCACTTGCGCCTTGGTCTAGAGGTGGCCCTGTGCTCATCTGTGGACTTTAGAACTACTGAACCAACACCAGGAAATGCTAAATTTTCCTGGCAGCCCAGAGAGTAGTTTTTGCAAAGTAGACTTGAAGAAAGGTTTTGTTATAAGTAATTTTTAAACTGCTACTTAGCTGCCAGCCTCTACGCCTGCTTGACTGTCCACCACTGTCTAAAGATAAACATCCTTATCACTGCCATCATCTCATGTCATTGTTACCCTATAGCATGGCCAAAAGTGTAATATGCATCAGTAGGATAAATAGTAGGTGGATCAAGCATTGTAACAGCAAATATTGCTTTCTGCAGCTCAGGCATTGGGTGCAGTCTAGCCATGGCACAGAGCTCTACACAGAACAACAGGTACTGGTGTTGGAGAAACAGGGATGAAGGCAGAGTCCTCAACTTGTAGAGGTCAAAAAATGATAAATAGAACTACTTTCTAGAGAGAGATCTAGCTTTTTTTCAGTAGATTAAGACAAAGTGAATAGGTGAAAACACCTGTGTCATTGTTTTATACAATCTAAAGAGACAACGGCTTCTTTTTTCTCCAGCTAAAATGAAATGATCCAGCTTGTGGCAATGACATAACATGAAAGAGAGGCATGGAAAAACACTTGGTGGAAACAGGCCATTCAGGGTCTGTGATTTTATTCTGTGAAGAGTCCTGGAAAGCGTTAGTTGATATCACCCACCACTGTCACATCAGCTGCCCTTCAAGTATGGGATTTTTAGAAAAGTTAGATCACATCTGTGAGAGAAAAGTAAATTCTGGGAGATAAGACCTGAAGTTTCTTGTTTGCTTTCAGCCGTGTAGACCCAAAGACGTGCCTGTGAGAACACAGAGAGCTGGGCCGTCCAAGTATCAGTTGCCCAGCGAGCTTAAGAGCTGCCTCTCAACCACTCTGATATTTCTGAACAGACAAGCTCCCTTGCAGGAGGGCAACAAGGCCAGACAGTTGCTCAAGGAACTGGCAGGCCACCAACCAGCAAGAATGATGAAAGTTTAGCCATTTAATCAGAAATATTTACAGCCTGTCAAATCTGTATGTTTCTCCATAAAGTTTTTATCAGCTCCACCATCTAGTAGTTCACTGAACTAGACTCTGAAACAGGACATCTGCAAAGTCCTTTTTAAAGCTCTTAGGCTTCGGTTCCTTGGAAAAAAATGGTGGCTTCACCATATTTTCAGCTTTTACCTGTCCCTTTACATGTTTGTCCCTTTTACATGTCCCTCACTGTTTGCTTGGCCCTTGCTAGGCCAGTCACATAATGCTCCAATCCCTCAATGTCACAGTTTGGAATTTACAGTAAAATGGATGAATATGTAAGATAATGTTAATTTTGGTTCGAGAAAGCAGCTTTTTAAATAATATATGAAAGCCAAAGCTGTAAAATAAATCATAAAATCTTTCTAGAACAAATCCACATATTCTGTCACCTAGGTAATATTTACAATAGTGTAGAGAGATTTAAGCTGTGAAGATCCCATTCTCCGCAGAAAAACATAGGTAGTCTTGAGCCTTATTAATATGTCCAATGTGAAGAAAGGGCAAAGAAACACATTTGAGAAATGCCCTTTAGGGCCGCTTGCTATGTTTTAGCTGTCATCATATGCTGTTCAGCATCACACATACAGCATTCATGGGGAAAAACAGAAACAGTTTCTACCTGTCAAGAAAACAAAGAGCAGTGTGAAAATGAGTACTATGGAGCACAAGTACTGCAAAGAAATGCCATTTCATTTCTTTGACAGTTAAGATGATAATCAAAAAAGCAAATGGACCAACACTAAGAATTGAAGTTCTGGCAGTATTTTTTACTCTCTAATGGCATACAGCATGTGTCAAAGAAGTAGAGAAAAGAATAAAAAAATGTAGGTAAGCAGAGGAGAACTCATCAACTGAAGCTGAAATCCAAGAAATGAAAAGCATCTACAGTCTGAGCAGAGAAAGGGCTCTCCCTGCACATCTCCTCAGCAAAACCAAACAAAGCTCCACTGCCAGAGCTCTAGTTAGGAATCGTAATGAAATTTGTCAGCTGTGTTGGATAGATCATGGGACTGCCTGCTGAACCTGCAAAGCCCTGATTTTCTTCACTAATAACCTGTGCCAGACTTCTGACAGGCACACAAATATTTTCTGCAGATGGTGTACAACAGCATGCAACTGAGCAGGTACCTGAATGACAACCCAAGCTCAGCAGGTGTGCTTGAAAATTAAAACGGCTTTACACAGAAATTGCATTTTTCATGTAATTACGTACTTAACTGGGTATCCAAATACAGACACATATAATAAATTATGATTTATGTAATAGCATTCTTCTGTTTTGTCTTTTACCTGTTACAAATATAATTGTTCTGGAATTCTATTTCTTCTTTAGACCTATGTTCTATTCCTTCTTTGGTTTTTTCGTGCACATGTATGTGTGGATGTCACCATATCTAAAAGTAACCCATCCCTTTTTTATAAACACCCACAGCAAGGATCAAACTACAAAAAAATACTCATTGTCATGGAAAGATTTACTTATAGAGCCAGATCTGAATCATATTTGCTCCTCTGTCTAAGACAGTCAAAATTGTTGAATCTATGGTTTTCCTTCTGAACTCTGTCATGAACTAGGAGATTCAAGTGAGTTAATGGAGGTTAATCTTCACTACTTACTTTTGCTAGACATAAAATAACAGCGGTAAAATACCCATAATTTAGCAATTTCTGCCCATTGTTAATGTTGTTTTATTTTTGGGTGGGAGAGGAGGGTTATGTGTTATGTTTTGGTTTTTTTTAAATTGTCATTTTACTGGGGCCAGTTCTTGCTTTACACTGACCTATGAGAATCTCTACTATATAGAATGCTATTCATTTGATCAAATTTGCATGCCTTTCTTCACAGCAACTGGAATCAAATAAGCATTTTGGGGATCTAATCACCTTTTTTAATCCTGTGATCATACACTGGTGGAGTTTTCAGTCCTGCTGGATATGGGTCAGGTGAAAAGTAAAATCAGAACCCTAAGTTTCAGAACAGCAAAATTCCATCTTTTCAAGGATTTTATCAATAGGCCCCCTTGGGAAACTGCTCTCTGGGACAAGGGGGCAGAACCAAGTTGGCAGTTCATTAAGGAAGTTTTCCATGGAGTGTAAGACCTCTCCACTCCCTGGTGTAAGACTGGCATGGCTGATTTGAGACCTTCTGGTCAAATTAAGGGGCAAGAAGAAAATGCACTGGTAGTTGAAGCAGGGACAGGTATCCTGGGAAGAGTATAGTGATGCTGCTTAGTTGTTGTAAGAATGAGTAAGGCTAGTTGCAGTTGGAGCTACATCAGGTTCTGGGAGAAAGAGCTGTTATTGCAAGTATTCTGATAAGCAAATTCTCTTCTTGTACTGCATTGATGTAAATAGAAGGCATCTTTGGGGAAAAAATAATATTCATTAAGCTAGAAAATGTTAGGTTAGCATTAATTAATTTTTTTCCCTTTACATTTAGAATATTTTTATTCTGAAATATCATTCATACTGCAGCCTCCAAAATACTCATCATTCTGTAATATATTCCAGCCCCAGGTGAAAAAATATGTACCATATCAGGTATATGTCTCCTGTCATATTTAGAGAGCCTTGTTTGAATCTAAGTCCTTGAACCAATGAGTTTGAGTGTCTGAATGGCTTTAAAGACTTATTTCCACTTAGCTGAAAAGCTCCTTAATTAAGTTCCAACCAAATTCACCACGGAAGGGTTAAATGAGGGGAAAAAAGTAACATTAATTTCAGTAATTATTCTCTTGCCTGTAACCCTAACACTGGAACCAAATGCATTATTTGTAAAATGATTTCACAGTGCAAACCATCAAATGAGAATGATAGTCACTAGAGAACATAATTAAACTCCATGTCTAAAGATTACAGTATTAGCTTGCTAAGTGAAAGTGAGGAAACAGCAATGAAGGAATTTGCTCTTACTATAGTAAATAAAATCCTAAAAATAAATTAAGAAGGTTATTACATACAGGAATTAATGAGATATGAAGCTCAAAAACTAGCTGATAAATTTTCATTTTTTTACCCATAAATAGATACAGATCACTTTGAAGTGTTTGCTAGAAATCACTTGTTGGAGTAGTTCATATTATAGTCAGCCATAACAGATACAATACTGTTAGTAGAAGTAAATGAGAAGACAGAAGGAAAATATCCTGATATGACTGGATTAGGGAATGACATGATAGCAGAAGAGAGGAAAAGTCAGTCCTCAGAAATGCCCTAAAGAATCCATCTATTAATGAATGAGATGCTTATTGAGAACCTAACCAGAAGAATAAATTACAGGTGGCTCTTTGGAGGGGTTGTTTTTGCATGTCTTCAGAGAAACCCTTTCTGTGTCTGTATAGAAAGCTGGTCTGATCTAGTGTAATGGGTCTTCATGTCAAAATCATCAAGACCTACTAGTGCTTACCTGTGTCTTTTCTATTGGAACCATTGCTGGATGAAAGTATCCATTTGTGGATACTTTCCACCTTGAAGATCCATGTGTGCTGCTCATGAGAATCCCCACAATAAAACAGATGTGTTCCAAGGAGACCATTTCCCTAGGGGAGAGGACAGAATGTGCACTTTGTGACAGCAACTCCTCTGAAGGCCTGAGCTAATTGTGGACCCAGCATATGCTCCACTCGACCACCTATGTTTCTGTCAACTCTGACTAGCTTATTGTCACATGCTCCAGCAAGCTGGCTGCACACTGTGTAATTTGATTAGATGTATTCAGGGCCACTTTGAAATATAGAGCAATTTACCTAGTAAAAGCAACACATTTGGATTATAAAAACCTTGGGGCAGGGACTCCACTTCATGTTCATATATTATCTTACTCATCAGGTATTGGGCTCTTTCTTAGACCAAAAACATAATCTCATATATTTTTTTTCTTTTTCCTTCTCATTTAAGTGGCTAAAGGAGAAGAAATTGGCATTACAGATCCTGTGCAAGACAGGATCCTGTGCAAGACAGCTCCTTTCAAAATTTTCAGTACTTCTTGTAATCTTATTTTAAAAATTTTGGAGACTTTTCCACATATTTTTAAAGCCCATCTCACCACTTTGTTTTGATTTGTTCTAACTGTAACAGGCAGGATACAAAACCACCTACATTTTAATGAAAGAACAAGAGTCTGAATTATCCTAGAATTCTACAGCTGAGTCCGAAACTTGGCCTCCAATTTTCTTCAGTGTGGTCAGCGCACTTTCAGAGTAACAAACATGATTGTAGAAATGTTCATACATAGATTTTACACAGCATTTTCCACAGACCAATCTAGACTTCTTATGAAATTTCATCTTTACCAATACATCATTTTACAAATAAATAAATGAAAGCAGAGACTGACTGAATTCTGGAAAGAGCAGGGAGGAAGCTGAATCAACATTTATGTGCTTATTTATTACCTCTAACTCTTTGTAAGCCCATTGAAAAGAGATGCCAGATACCTGAATGAAGCCTAAATTTGATTTAGCTGCATAATTGGTTGATTCTTCACAATTAGAGTAGTGCTGGGGGAATAACATAAAGGGTAGACCTCTTCAGGACTATTGTGCAATGTTCATAGTTTGCATAGAGGAGAGTTGAATCAGCACAGTGACTTTGAAATGCTGTACCAAAGAACAAGTCCATCACTAAAAACCACCATTTTAATAAGTACATGAGATTAATGTAGTCTTGTTTATAATTACCACTCCACTTTAGATAAACTGGGCAAATCATGAAAATAATGTTTGTATGAAAAATATTAAAGGGAGTGGTTTGGGGTGTTGTTTTTTTTTTTAATATTCAGTCAAACTAAAATATTCTTTCTCTTGTATTTGTTCAAAGAAACTGAACTCCTCTGGAGTAGGACAGTTAAAGTTAAGCAGGAATCTAGCAGCAATACTATAACAAAATGACTGCTCAATGTAAAGGAGGTTTAATAAAAGGCATTTCCTTGCAGTTTTGGTCAATCTGAAAAGGCCACAAAGGAATTTTGTAATAATCTGATCAAAACTTTTCAACAACACAAGACAGAGGACATGCAGATAAATTGATGAAATCAAGTTCCTTTGACAAGAGCCATTTTATATAATGCACACCAAATTAAATTAATTAAATTATCATTCTTCAATATTTCATGGAGTCCTGTATCAGTCATGCCAGTATTTACTCTGGAACTAATGTCAGAATGACAGATTTTCTTGTTTATCCTTTCTAAATCCTAGCATGGTATCATCTAGCTTGATGCTTCTTCCTCTAGTACTCTGAACCCATTTAAAAATCTACATTAATTATTAGAAAAGTTTATGGCCATCTCTTTCCTAATACTTAAATATTGGTTACCTGAACCAGTTGAGACAAAAATTGTTAGCGCTAGATTATGTTTTTAAAGAGCCTTCTTAAGTATTAGTAGAGTGGTACTTCGCAATCATCATAAACATACGATTTAGTCACTTAGATGTGACTAAATTGTCTGGCTTTGTCCCAAGTATAGAACAGAAATCTGTGCTGAATGGTCCTTTTTATATCACTGCTAACAAGTAAATCATTTCAGTTTGAAGCAGAAGATACAGTATGCTCTCATTATGCTTTCAGAAACTATCTTGCCCTCACCTCTGATGACTACAGATTTCCCTTTTACCCTTTTTATTTCCCCCATCACTTGTTTTCCAATTTCTTCACTTGTGATTTATAGTATTTACCATCCATTTTTCCTTTCTCTCCTTTATTATAAATTTAAGCTAGAGAGAATTGACTTTCCTTCTAAACAAGATTAGCTGTTTATAACCTATTTGGTCTTTTTCAGTTCTGGGATTTGGGTTCTTAAACTATCTGCCAAGTGCTCTTGAAAATTTCTTAGGTCTCTCTCTCATCATTCCATTTGATTTCCTCCTTGCAGCCCATTTGATAAGCTCATTCACCTGTGTGAAAACAGATTCCTAGAAGAAGTATATGCTACATCTTTTTATTTATACAAATACATGCACATATTTTATTTGCATTTGCTAAAAACAATTACTTAGCTTTTTTATTTTCCATATGTCTGTGTTCATCATCATCATAATAATAACGTATAGATTAAAGATCAGCTTTTTAGAGCCCCATAATGTGCATGAAGTCTATTTGTGCTATTCTTGTCATAAGGGAGGCCCATAGATGCAGCAAATTCAGATGGATGATCTGTTAATTTAAATTTCTTCATGCATGGGATTGGAGTACCAATTTGTGTTCCAGTCTTTGATTTATTTACAGTAAAAGATGAACAGATGTCCCTTTTTGGTTTTTTCCCAGGATAATTCACTCCTGCAATAGCCTACTTTAGCCTTTGATTATCAGAGACAATCTTCTGAGAACACATCTCAGCAAATTTTGCTGATTTTTAAAAAGATTGTGTTCATTGTATTTTTATTTAATTATTTTCCAGTTTTGTCTGACATTATTATTATGTGTTGCGTCATTTGACATTACTGTCCTTTCTTCCCTCTACTTGGCTTATTCATCTCTCTCCCCAGTTAAGTAGCATTTCCTTCTGAAATAACAAAAGCAGTAAGGTGCTTCCTAAGCAAATTCAGTGTGCCATGGAAAACACGTGACCAAACTGTGAAGAGTGAAAGATGTCCTAATTTCCCAGTTTATAAAAGCAAAGATATTTTGGTCCTATCTACCTCCCTTTTTATTGTCACATGCTTAAAATATTATTTATTTGCAACTTGTGATTTGTATTTGGTCCCCTTGAACTTACTACTGTTGCAACCTGCAGTGCCTGAGGCTTTTACTAAGAGAGGGAGCTAAAAGCAAGCACAGAGTCAAAATACGCAGTTCAGCCCACTGGTGTGTAACATATCACTGGGCTGCAACTTGACACACTTCAATTGTGAGTCCATAATTTAAAACTTTTAATAGTTTTCTAGAAACTGGTCCCTGAAAAAGAGAATAGAAATGAACATGATGTACTTTTATAAGAGCAACCCCTTATTATTTCTTTTATACACTTAGATATTCTGAGCTATAGGAGGTAACATTTCAGCCAGATGATGTCTGTTTGTATTCACTCTTGTATCAACTGTTCCTATAAACACACATGCAGTTTTTCTTGTAGATGTGGGCATGTTTAATATTCTAAACCTGATCTATCACTCACTGTTTCTAAAATACTTTATGTCACTTCTCAAATTCTTTCCTGTCGCTTGACACAAAGAATGTTTTAAGCAAGCTTTACGCTACTACTACCTCCCAGGAAATGTTTATTTCTGTAAATTTTGAAGTTGATCTTTAATTTATATCATGGCTTCTTATTCTAGTAATCCATACTTTTCTACACCTTGGAATTTTAATTATTTCTTACAAAAAAGGAGAAATACCATGAGTTTATGTGCTGAAATGGAAAAACAAGCCTCTTAAAATATGCACCAACGCACATAAAATATGGTCATAATGGCATCATATTCTTTGGACTAGGTGAGTTAATAATTTCTGGAGGCAAGGAGAAGTAGGGCAACTGGATCATATGTTACAATTTTAATTTCTATATGATAAGAATAGTAAACTTAATGTGTGGTTACATTGCAATTAATATTACAAAAGTATTTTTAAATACTTCACAAGAAATTTTGGAAAAAAAAAAGTAACACTGTTGAAGCAAAGTATTTCAATATCTATTAACCATTTCAACCTGATTGACACTTAATGGTGTAAAATTTGTGAATGAAAAATAGTTTTGATCTTGCATTCCTGAAGAACCATTCCACTCTAAAAGTAACATTTCCTGATAAATGAATGAATGAGTGTTTAGTTGTTTTTTACTGTCCCATCACTTGTGTGAGTATGTTTGTTTAGTATTCACATGCATGTCATCTGTTTTTCTCTAGATATTCCCTTGCAATTTAATTTGAGAAGCTACTTAAAGAGTCTCCATCTTTTTAATGGCTCCTGGTGGAGCCTAATTATTATAAAATTGTAAGAACTGTGAAATGATAATTGGTCTGGGTTACCTCCTTTATTTTTTCCTTAGAGATATGTTAAAACATGTTAATTAATGCATTTAAATAAGTAAGGATAATAAATGACTAGTCTCACCATTTTTATTGATGTCTTGGTGATGCACAGATATGTTTCTGGTTTGCTTTTAAATATTTGTTTGTGCTATGAATGCCCCTTAAAGACATACAAGGCACATTGTACAGTTCCTCAAACACAAACATAGCTGATTAGCCTGACTTAAAGCTCCACAGGAATCAATTGCTCAGCTACGTTCTTGCATATTAATCACTGCTTGGAAAGTGCAAGCAGTCAAAAATGAACAAAACTATAATAAATGCAGATTCTAGACAGATGTTTATAGTGCCAGATATATTTTCTGGATGCCGTTTGGATTAGAAGAACTATTATTTTTCCAGATGAAGGCAAGATATGAGCAAGACAGCATTGTTCAAAAGTTATGCAGAAGCCAAAAGAAACGTAATTCTTCTGTGAACATTTGAGGGTACAACATTTTGTTAACACAGCTAATTGCTGTATTTCCAAAAAGCTGATTATGTCACAGAATTGCCTGAGGAAAAATATGTGCAGATGTTTCATAACCTACAGAACAGGTTCCTTAATCTGGCCTATTAATAACTTATTGTATAAGTCATTCCACAACCATGAATTAAAGTGCTTGTGGTCAGTCATCAAAGCCAATCATAGCATCTGGCAGTGCTTTGTCCCTGTCACCTCACTAGCTGAAGTAAAACTTGCAGAGCCTGGCCTTAAAATGACACCAGATAGTTCAGATCTATTGATTCAACAAAAAAATCCCAACCAAATGTGCAAAATATATGGCCTATAAGTAACATTAGGTAATGTTTGTCAGTCTTCTAAAGCTGGCACATGAAATGAAATGTACATCTGTGTTCGGTCTTACCCAGTTCTTCCTAGTTCATAGTAGAAAGATGTTTTTGCATAAATCGTAACATTTTGCATAGAAATAGGTAGAAAACATGCTGTTTATTCTGATGTTTCTGTCCCTATAACTGGTATTTTAAAAGTGGAAAAGACAGCCAAATGCAGAGATTTAAAAAAGGACAACAACATCCAATATAATTTATCTTGTTCATAAAACAGTACAGGCACAAGTCCAGCCTGACTGCCCTAAAGGTTAACAGGGAATAATAATCTATACATAAATGTTTAGATTCTACTTATTTGTCTCATTTGCTTAGGTAATATCCTATTTACTGCATAAATTAGCATTTCAGAACACAGAACCAAAGAGGAATATGTTGGTTTTGATAACTTTTTACATAATAGAAAAAAAAATGACTGGCTTAAAACCATTCTTTTATTTGAATGAAATGTTTCAGAAAGTCTTTTGTTTCAAATTTTTTTATTATTATTTCAATTATCATTGCCCTGTTAAATCAGGCATAAGAGAATGTTTCAATTAATTTGGTTTTGGAATTTTTTCCCTTGTCTATATTTGAAACAGAATCAAAGTTTGAAATAACAGGAAACCAGAGATGCTGAGTTCCCACCAGATTAACTGCACCTTTTGTCTAAATATAGTTGAAAAAGAATATGTTTCTTCATGCTCTGGGTGAAAAATTACTGTACAAGATTAAACTCTAAACTGATATTTTGAGGTGGAATTTCACATTTGTCTATGGTTTGGCATAAATTTTTTTATTTTTTTTTTTTTACAAATCTAATCCTTCAGATTCTTTGCTTATTTGAAAAAGACATTAATTACACTGCATCAACTATTACTCCTACTTGAAAAATTACTTCTAAAACTTTGGTAATTAAAAAGTGTACCCTCTGAGAAAAATGGAAAGAACAATAATGCAGGCATTAATGAAAAGCACTTCCTGCAACTGACATTCTCGTTATTGCTATGTCTTAAATGCCAAAATCTGATAATACACCCTGTAATTCCTTATATAATGAAATACTTAAGAAATATTCTACAGTCATTGGACCATCATTAACAACTATGAAATTAGGTGTCCCATGGGGTTTTTTTCCAATTTAAAGAGGGTTAAATTGCTAATTTACATGTTAATTAGCATTTGTTCTAAAGAACACCCAATGTAATTTCATGGCATCTAGCATTTAAGAATTTAACTTATCAAGACATTGAATTTAAAAGAAGCTCTGCATTATTTACAAGAATTTTTTTTGACAGATAATTATGAAAAGAATCTCATTATTCTAAGTAACAAGCAATTTAAAAAGAAGGAAAACTGCCAATTTATTTACTCTATCACTGAGTAATAAAAAAAACCAGCAAAGCACTGGCAGAGCAGCAGGTTTAGCAGTTCTTTATAAAGCCCACTGATCTGCACAGATTGGTAAGTTTAAAATAAAGAATTGTTTCTGGTGACATTTCTTTGGAATCTGTTGCCTTGAGTCACTCCTAACCACTGTAGTGTGCTCAGTGGTATTTGATAATGCTGCTTCTGCTGCTCCGGAGCTACTCTGGTGCAAGCACTTGCTCTAGTGTGCAACTGAAGCACCTCTCTGTAGCAGATGTATAAATACAAACCTCCCCTCATAAAATTTAGGAATTTAGTGCATGTTATTATAAAGCAAGCATTCCCTTTAAGATAATTTCAAAGTAGTAAAATAAATGTTGTAGTACAGGGAAGCCACAGAATTCTCATTTTGCTTATATCCTGCTTTTGTGCATATGTTGTACACATTTTTACTTAAATGCTGATGGCATCCTGTATTGCTTTATGTTACCTTTATTAACATTAGTTTCTGTGATGTAACACAATCTGATTGTTTCCCTCAACTGGTACTTCAGCGTTTCAAAAATGCTGATTTGCAGGTGCTCTGAAGGACAGCAGCTGTGATGCAAACATGTTTTTAGAATGAAAGGATTTCTTTATGTCTAAATAACAGAAAGAAGCATTCAGAACAAGTACATTTTGGTCCTATATTATCTAGCAGTGGTAAAAGATGAAATTGTACATGAACAACAGCATTACACATTCCAATCTTTGTTTTAGTTTTGTTTTTTTTTCAGACCTCAGCCATTTTTTATGTTGCATAAGTCCTTGGTATTATTTTCAATACAACATTGTGTGCTAGTATATCTGTGGTATTCTTGCTAACAAAATTAAGGGTTGTGAAATGTGGTCCATTCACTCAGTGCCTCAGCTCTAAATCCAACAACTTAGACACTGGTGGCTATAAGTGGCTGACACTGAGAATTTCCAACTGTGCTTTATCCTTGTATTTCTCCTTGTTCATGGATTATTTCTCCAGGTCCTTCCTCTTGTAACTCCTTTTATCCCTTTCTTTTCTTCTAATTTCTGACTCATGCTTCCATGCCTTTCTCTTCTTGCTGTTTCTATCCAAAACTCACTTCTCCTTGTTTCCCCCACATTTCATGTCATCAGTTCTTTTGCAGCAAACAGCTTCCTCCCCTACACAAAACAGGTTAATTTCTGAAGCACAGACCATATTCAGTACTGAGTCAGGGAGTTTCCTTCAGTGAAAACAACATGCAATCTGAGAGTAAAGATTTTATTAAAGGGCAGATGCATAAATATATCAGAGTAGGCTGTCCAAACAGTATCAATTCCAATGCCTTATCACTTATTTATTCTTGACTTTGCAAATACTATGTATTTTTACTGTCATTTACTAAAGTTGGTGATGCATAAAGAAAATTTCAGTCCAATCACTGAGAGCAACAGAAAGTTAGTTCTTAAAATACAGACTGTTTGGAAACCTTAATTATATGTATCACAGCCAGTTCTGCATCTAACAGTCCTGTAGAAATCATGGGGTAATTTAGTTTGTAATCAAAACTAATTTAGAAACAAAAGAGATGAATAAAAGGAGTTAATTCACATGAACAAATTCTGAAAGAGTGAGAAAAACTTTTAAAGTTAATTATGGAAAAGGCAGTGTGAGAAAGGGGAAACTATTCAAGAAATTGTCAAAAACCTGCTCTTTGGAAACAGTTACAGTCAAAATGGAACTAATTTTTGGGAATATGAATCAAAATACACACTGAAAAATCAATGCATAATGAAAAGCTAAGAAAGTGTGAAGCTATTACAGAAATTAGAGAAGGTAATAAATGGCACAGGCATAAGCAACAGTAAGAAAATCACTGGTATCACAATGAGCAGGAGAACAGTGTGTCTTTAAGTCAAAGAGACAGTGAAAAAATAGGATAGACTATAGAAATGAATTCTTTACTTTTAGTTTTGGTCTTCACATTAAAAAGACCCAAGACTTATGTCAGAAATGTGAAGAGTATACTGCTTCCAAGGAAAGAAAAAGATGTGCTTGAAAGGAAAGAGAAAATTAAATTGGTATGTGTATTGTAGAATAATGAATAAAGTAACAGCTAAGAACTCCTCAACACTGAAACCCCCCAAATTCAAGAGAAAATAAATATTGTGATGAAGCAGAAGTGTCTGACAAGTGTTATACTGGCACAGATGATCATTCTAAATAATTGTCTAATGGTGATACTTAAAATACAAACTGGTAATAGATTTGCCTAAAGTTAAAAATAAACAGGCAGTTCAATGAAATTAAAGAATAGTTTGTGGCAACAATCCAAGAAACTGTTGACTATGTCAAATCTTAATGGGAATATTTCGATATATGTATCAGATATGTCTAATCTGACTAAAGATACTTATGGCAAATGTCCTGACAATGGGAAAAATATATAATAACTTTCATCTCTAAACTTCTATCTTGTAAAACATATGAACATCCTTCACCTTAAGCATTTGAAGATTTTAATTTATTTTTGTGGGTTAGTTTATAGTCATAGCTCCTAGGAAGGTCACAATTGCTCTCAGGACTGGGCCTAATTCTACACCCTCCAAATTGCATACACATAACAATTTGTGTGTGTTAGTTGCTTCTGAGCATAGCAATCCACTGGTACCTAAAAAAATAAGAGGACAGTAACTACCACACATACAAAATTTCCGTACCAATTGACATCCACTTATAAACCAGCTGTTTGAGGGAACCTGACATCATATTATTGTTTCCCTTGCTTGACTCCTTTTCTTTTCCCTTTAATCTTACTAGGGATCTGAGGAATGGGAAAGATTTTTTACAAGTATGCATGTATTTCTTAACAAACATCAAACCAACGTGATTATTTTGAGTTACAGGAGCAGAATGCTGATGACTGCAGACAGCATCTCTTGTTAACTGAGAGCAAGAAATTCTGAGGTCTTTTGCCATTCCGGTTATTTTTTGAGAAGGTCACAGAGAGTACAGACCCAATGTGCAAAACTGGGCCCTAAAAAAGCAGCCCTTTCTTAAAAGCCAGTGTCTTGATGCAAAAGTGCAGAAGAGGGGGCCACAGGGAAAGACCTCAGCCTTTTCCATGTGGGAGTATAAAAGAAACAGTGGATCTACCTATGTATCAAGAGAAAAAAGCAGAGATGACGCATGCACATATCGTGATAAACCTTCATGCTGGTGTAATCCTTTCTGTTTGATTAGTGTGTCACTTTGTGCAGAAGATTTCTTGTGTGTTTGCCTAATTTCCCAGATCCTAATGCAAAATCTCTCAGATATTGCCAGACCAGCTTCCTTTCCTGCAAATGAAAAAAGAGGGTAATAGAGGTTTCCATTAGGGCCAAAAGACATGACTTAATTTTCCTCCAATAAACATGGAGATGCTGGGGAAAAAACACCCTCAAGATGAACAAACAAGATCTCAGCATTACACTCATTCCTAGAGCTTTCTCTATGTTAACTTATCTGTGAATTTTCTGGGTGGTAGCAGCAATGCTAGCTAAAAGGCAAACATATTTGCTAGCTTTGATGTTTAACAGGAGCTAAATCTCTGCCTGAATTAGAGTTTAAATCCACAAGCACCATAAAGGCTTAACAGTAAGTGCCTACAGCTGTACACACTAAATCAGACTCTCATGCCAAAAATATATCCAAATTCTAGCATGCACAGATATAAATACTAAAGTACAGGTATGTGAATGTAAACTAGAGAAGGCTGAAAGTTCTGTTCACCTACTTATACAGTACTGCCTGCTTCAAGAACATTAAAATTTATGTGGTGGGGTTTTTATTTTTTTTGTTGGATGTTTTTTATGGTTTTGGGTTTTTTGTTTGTTTTTGTCGGTTTGGTTTGGTTTGTGTTTTTCTATCACATGAGAAAATGTGATGTATTTAACTCTATGGCTAAATTTTGACAAATAAAGTAAGGCTTGTTTTGTCATCAAACACCCCAAGATGGCAATACAGTCTTGTATTTGCTGCTTATTTCTATTATCATCATCACATTTATGTTATTGCAGTACACGAAACAGATTTGTGATTTTCTTATTTGCTGATATCTAAAAGCCTTGCTGATTGCTAAGGATTATTCATACAAAAAAATGAAAGTTCCAACTACTTTGATTTCAATTTAATGGATGAATGTTGTACCATGACCTGGAGATAAAAGGATTCCATTTAATACTGTCAACCAAATAGATATCTCTGCTCAAGTTAGACTTCCTTTAAAGATGCGTGTGACTTAAAACCCCAGTTAAAATAACTATACTTACATACTATTTTCATCTTAGCATATAGCTTAGTTCCATATATATTACATTTTCTGGCATCAGCCTATCTTGTTTATTTATATTGTAATCACTTTTGAATGAATTCACACCAGAACCCTTATCCTTTTCAGTATTCATATAGCTTGAAAGAGCCAAGGTGCTGAGTTCTGATGCAGTTAACTTTTGTTGCAGAGAATACGACGAGCAAATGATAGCAAGCATCATTCACCTTGATGCTTGATGAGACATACTGTAGATCTATCAAATGTGTTACTCCCTGTGATTGCTGCACAGGATTTTATAAAGTCATAAGAAAAAAAAAACAGAGAAAAAAGGCTGTGATTTCAAGTGGATTAGCTGGTATGTGCTGGGCCAATGAGACATGTATGCAGTATGATGATGAAAGATTAGGTTCTCCCAGGAAAGTCACCCACACTCCTGCCCCAGTCTTGTTAATTATCAGGCTTAACAGAGAGCTCAGGCAAAGCTGGATGGGAGTGTAGCCTTTCACTCAGACAGATTTTCTGAGTTCATTTTATCCAGTCATGCACTGAAAGAAATTAATTTCCAATAGTAGGCAATATCAATAAAAAATTCTTATAGAGTGTCAAGAAAGACATTGGCAATATATTAATACTGACAAGACAGCCAAAAGAAGTACAAATTGCTTAATATTCTGACAATGTCACTCAAAAATATATAAATAATATTGGAATTCTCCAGGGTCATTACGGTGTTAGAAGATAATGAAAATGTAGGCATTGATTTTTGATGGTCTGTCAAAATTTTATGCTTTTATATGTATAATATTTTATAACCATAAGTACAAAAGTATGTAGCATGCAGAGAGGGATATGAAGTCAGTCTGAGTATACTGCTTTAGAATAATATGTAGTACAGAAAGACAGTGGAAGGACCAGTTATGCAAACAAGGCCATATTGTCATCATAACATTTTGCAACCTCTGAGGACAGGCAAGGCAATGGCTGCTGTGCCAACTGCTTGGTCTGGAATTCCTGCTGTAACAACTAGTTGAAATCATTGATAAGAAAATGGATGACAACAAAAATTTTATAAAACCATATTTGGAGATTAGAGCTATAATTTTATGAATAAAATCTGTTTTCTTCAGAAGATAAACAAGAGACTTATGTCTTGGTACTCAGTGCTATACCCTTTTTTTCTACCTTTCTATCTTTAAACATAATTTTGAAGTAGTAGCATTTAAATGGGAAATCACGTGGGGGGACTACACTGTATTGTTACTGAGATGTAAAGAGTCCCTCATTTGAATGTACTCTCCACTAGATGAATGATGTTTAGAACACATCCATGCAGATTACTAAAGCTACCCTCAAATTACTGCTGAGAAACAAAAAACATACCTCTGGGGAAAGAGGGTCTTCTGGTGGCTACTGTCCCTCCCAGAACAAACATTTTGATACCAAACCAGCTAAAACTACAGGAAACCATAAATTAACTTGTTTTCTTTGAAGATTACTCTAATAAAAGTATGGAGAATAAAGGCTTTTCTGTGACTGACTATAAAAACCAGAGAAAAGGGCGCACCCACTTTATTCCTAGAGGCAAACTAATGCTGTTCCCAGATTTGGCTGAGCAGTCAAGAAGTGAGAGGGGAGAAGAGACTGAATTACCCTGTCACATCAGGAGGGTAGCTAGCTAATCCTACACTAACTGAGCTTCTGAACTACATCTGAAAGGGCAGGATGGGGTGAGCTTGCACTGCTGGTTGATATTCTGTATGTGTTGTGCATTTCGGTGCAGACTCTTAGTTTCCAGTACTGTGTCTGGCAGCTTTAAAAGTACTAAATTTATCTGAAAATTAAGAAGAGTTTTACTGCTTAAACATTCCCTTTTATAACAGAATCCTGCCAAAACCTTCTCTGCCCAACAAGCCAATCATAGACGGTGCATGAAGCAGGCTGTTTGATTTAGCGTAAACTGCTCTTTGCACAGGGAGTGTGTGAAGAGGGGAGGACACAAATGGCTCCATTTGAGTTTAGATGTATTTCTGATGACTTAAGAAAACAGCTGAAGGATGAAAAAAATCCTCTGTGCAGCAAATCGGGATTTATAGGCATTAGGGTAATGTATAGGATCTGGAAAAGCATTTTTTGTAGAATTATAAACGTTATGGATGAATTAATGAAATGATGACATGAGGAATTGTTTTTGATTTAACACATAAATGCATAACTCTGGTTTGGGAGTGATGAGATGAAAGAATCCTTTTATTGCCCATGTGTAGCTGACTCTGGGCTGCTCAAATTCAGCAGGATATTTCAACAGGATGGGTGGGCAGACATTAGGCAATCTGTTAATGAAGTGCACTGATAGAGCCACACAGTAAATTCCAAGGTGATTTACATGTCCTGTAATACTACAGAAGACAATAAGATTGTTTGCAGGGTGAGTGAGCACTGCTTATTTTACTCAACATTATTATTTCTAATCCTCTATCAGAAATACCTGCAACTGCTGGTTCATATATTTGTAAGGCACCTCCTGACCCCCATGCAACCAGAAGTGTGATCACCAGAAGACACTTGAATGCACACAATACCTGGGCATTTGACCAGTGTAAAGGAAACACTTGAAGAAATGCAAGAGAAAAAGATACATGTGTGGAATTTAGTTTCATTTTCTTAATATGTTTGGTTAGCAGATACGATCCGTCACATCACAGGTTCAGAAATGTTCATTCACGAGCTTTGCAAACTGTTTTCTTCAAATTCTGAAATGCTTATATGAATTAATTGCATTTTCCTTCTATATTGCCAACTGAAATATCAATTTTGCTAAAACTGGAGAAAAACTAGGATGCACGAAAGAAGTATAATACACATATATGGATAGAATATGCCTACCACATAAAAATCTGATAAAATGAATACAAAACCAATGACAAAAATTACTATCTATTACCTTTTCCCAGGAGTCCAACATTTTATTCACCTGTAAGGATTATTTTATATCATGTTCTGCAAGCAAGGAAAATGTATCTCACCCTTAGAAACATTATGAAACAAATATTTTAACTTCAGAAATATATGCTTTAAAAAAACCCACACCACCAAAAAACAACAACAACAACAAAATGCCCTCGAAACACCAACAAACAAACCCCACACCAAAGCCCCTCTTTTCTGACATTGAAACAGCATTACCAGCTTGAAACAGCATGGTGATATGCCTTCTGCATCGAAAAGGGGGACCTGGCTAGTTGAGGAAGTAGTCTTTCCCTCTCCCTCTGGTTTATAAGTAATTCCACATTTAAATATATCAAATAAAATGTGGGTATTGGTATTAAGTCTGTATCTGGAACTATAGATAGAGGTCTTTCATTCAGAACAGCTTATAAGAAATTGTGATAAAGATTAAAACAATGAATATTTTCCATTTTATTTTAATGGAAAGTAGCATGAAGTTGAAAATTCTACTTGAGTGAATTTAGACACCTCCCACAATTAATGAGGAAGGAAGACAGACCACTGTAACATGCAAAGACATTCGTCAGCTTTACCTGCTTGTGAGCATGGTCATAAGAATTGATGTGGTTGTCAAATTCCTGGTGTTTGTGGTACTGCTTGTCACATAATTCACAGTAGAAGTTAGCCTTCACATCCTCCAGAGCCTTGGCTGCAGCTTTCTCCTTCTCAGCATAGTCCTGCAAAGGCAGCAGCAAAGAGAGATACTTTCACTCGAGATCGTGAGCCCATGCTTCAGCAGCTGTTTTCATCATCCACATGAACCACACTGACTAGGATGACTAGAACACCAAGGTCCATCCCATACATGCTAAGGAGGTTTTGGTCTTAAATTGGATTTAACAAAAGAATGGTGTTTTCTTAAGAATTATTCTTAAGAGAAGAATGAGGTGCAGAGGAATACCATCAGGACACTGCCTAGCTCCTGGACAGGAAAGCTGAGCAGTGAAGGGCAATTAAGAAACCAGGGTTAGTCTGTTAGCTCTCCCATCAGTCCCAGACTGCACAAACCTGTGTCTGCTCCTTGAGGTACTATTGCTCAGAAGAAATAAACTGGTTTAATCTGATACTAAGGCAGATTTTCTTTTATGTTCTGCTTTCTACCCTCTATGAAATATTCAGCCAGGCCAGGCAGCATTGCTATGGCTGGCTGAGGTTTCCCTGGAGCAGAGCCACCCCTGCAAGAGCCTTTGGCATGCCTCCCCGTCCTTTCCCAATATCTGCATGAAGGGACACACCATCCAGCCTACCCAAACTGAAAGTAACTGTCATCTGCACAACAGAGACCACAACCACTGACAAGAACAGTAGCTCATGTCCAGGCTCAGGCAAACACACTTGAAAATAAGAAAAACACAACTAGTTCATACACAGTCCCGTCTATATCTCCCTAGTGACTCAAGTGAGTGCTTTGGAGAGTCAAATACTTTCATTTCAATACATAATAATAGGCAAAAATAGAAAACTTAAAACATAGGGGCCAAAAGTTACTAAGCTCAAACTAACACACTTAAATAAAGGGCCTGATAGGCAAAACTGGCAGCAGCCTTTGTCAACCTTATTTCTTTTACAAGTCCTTCATTATTTTGTTACCATTATGACACTTCCTTACACATTTTTCACTAAAGAGCAAACTTCTGATGTGGAAAACAAGAACAAAAAGGTTGGTAGAAGTTATTCATTTTATAATCATATTGACAAGTTGATATTACCTGAGTGCATGTAATATATTACCAGGAACTGCGGTAATTCATCATTTGCTGTATCATTTTACTCACCTAAAGAAATGGATACTTTCTGCTACCAGACATTCCATGCCAGGCAGTCAGCATTGCTGCTACATGCTTTCACCACCCTTTGCGTGACAAACTCAGAGTACGCAAAACCCAGGACATACTGCACATCTGGGACAGCAACTCTTAGCACATCACACTGCCCAGCATTGCTCCAGGGACTGCAGTAATGTGGAGGCAATTATTTGGGCATGGCAGATCAACATGAATGTACCTTTTGGGCCTTTTAGAGGGGAAGGACTTTCTCAACGAGGTGCTGAGCCAAGCAGCTGGGAAGCTGGTTTATGGTGTGACACACAACTTTTCACAGCTCTGTGGTGTAAGTTCTTCTGCTCTGCCTCATCTTTATGCCCTCAGATTGGTGTGAGTAGATCCTTTTTACACCACAGTTTTAGAGGCTGCCTTTGCTAGCAAGATTAACTTTACCTAAACTATGCTGTCTAGAAGCTAGGTGTATGGTGTAAGGCAGTATCCTAAGCTTCCTCTCTAAGAAACAGAAAAATGCTGGACACTGCCAAAGGTTTATTAATTCCATCTATTTCAAATACCCATTTTAGGATGAGATGAAATTCTCCACAGGTTGTCTCTCTCCATCAACAGAGCAAGGCTCTGAATTACCATCCTGGCCTACATCCTTAATTCTTAGATTGCTGAACTCAGAGATAATAAATTCTATATTGTATTTCTTTATATTCAATTCTAAACCTCCCCATGAAACTTGCATGAACTGATTTACTTGAAGACAGGAGGTCCAAAAGGAACATTGTGCCCTGAATTTTGATTTGACATCTTTTGTATGATGCCAATGACACGCCAGTCCCTCCCACAGGACAAACATCCAAATAAATCTCTTTCCTGTAAGCATATGGCTCAGGTGGGTTAGGATACTGTGGTATACTCAGACTGGCCAGTTGTGAAAACAACTAGCTTGAGCTAACATTTCTCCACTTGAGAGGCTGCTCAATTAGGGTAGTTAATATTTGATTGTATCAGGAAGAAATATTCTCGCAATCAAATAGTTAAATAGCTTTCATTAGTTATTTAAATTTACGAAGCCAATTAAAAAGTGATACTTTTCAGCTTATGCTTCAGACCCATTGTTTTCCCAGCATTAATTATTCACCAGGCCTTTGATATAATTAAAATCCATAAATTAGACTGTGGATGCAATAATATTAATTATGCAGAGATGTCTTCCCTGAAAGTCAAGCGTTGAGGGCAACATATTTTCATTCTAAACTGGTAAAAATGTAAGTTCTGCACTCACTGGAAGCCAGCCAAAGAATAATTGTTGGGTTTTTGGGGGATGGTTTTTTTTTCCTCTAGATCTCAACTGTCAATTCAATGTTTACAACCTGCTTCACCTTTGCTTCTGCTGAAGGAGAAACCTCATTGTTTGGGTTGAACATACCACATTACTTTCTGTGAAGCACAACTGAAACTGCTGCTCATGAGCATTCCGAACTGCCTACTTTATCTTTCTCAGCAGAAATTAATACAGTTCCCTTCACATAAAGATGTTTTAAAATAGCAACAAGGCAGCTCCCAGGTGCACCCTAAGATAATCACAACTACCTCCATTGCCTTATTGCTTAATTATGCTTGTCGACCATGGCAAAAGATATAATTTCCTGCTTGCTTATCGATCAGATGCAGGGAAATTGAATGCTACATTGCATATTTTAGAAAGGTCATGGGTTTTACTTTCCCTACAAAGGCATAGGAACTTCTATTCCTACAGTAAATTGTGCACAGTCAAATGAATTTTCACATTCAGACTCCTAATACAATCTCATGATTATATAGACCAATGGTCGGTTCTGGCATAATAAATGCGATCACATGAAAGAAAATCTATAGAAATACACCTGTAGAAAACATGTGATCATGAGTGCCTGACTACACCAATGCAGACACAAGAAAGCAGGAAAGATGCACCAATGTATTTTGAACTGTAGACCATCAACGGTAATGAATGCAGGTGTCACAGTCTCACAGACTATTCTGAATCATATGCTACTTACTAATGGCTTATAGCCTGAGTAGATATGTGTATACTGAAAATATAAGCTATCAGTTCTGTCTTTGATCCATGGACAACATTAGTGCAAGCTGATGTCAGGGATGATGTAATCCTTGGAGCAGAGAACTCCTAGAAACCATGGGTTAACCAACCTCCATGTCACTGGGTGCAGATAGTATAGTGTATAAGGATAAACATGTGCAGAATATATCTAAATGCATTTTTTCTAGAAGCCTGCAAAATAGTTTCATATTCTAGATTGTAATTACATTCACATCAATTTGACCCACAGAGACACAAAACTGTAATAATTGTTTATATACTGGATTAATTTAAAAGGAATACTTCTATTGCATGTTAGGCTAGAAGTGTTTTCACTTAGCAGCTACTTTTGCAGTGTGCTTCTTATTGTGAAATGCAATTAATGGTATCTGACACTTCATTTTCTAATACAGGGAAAATCAATGAAAAAGCCCACGTAACTGAGTTTTCTCGAATGTTGCCACTGACATCTAGTCAATTAGAAATCATTTATTAAATCCAGAGCCTGTAATAAATATTTAATAGACTGTATGGCCATTAAAGGATGCTGACCTAGACAAAACAATACCTCATTTATTGTCTCAGTAACTGATAGTAAATATATCTGCTATGTTCAAATGGACTAAGGTGAAAAGTAGGTCACTTGATAAAACTTTCACAGGCAATTTTCTATAAATTCATGAATTTCTACAAATACAGTGGAGTAAATGCATGGTGCTTGTAAACAAAACATGAGAAAAATATAACATCATTAGCCCACTTCTGATTACATATTTCTAAACTGGAATGCAGAATTGGTGACAGAACAGTTAAGTCACATTAATACAGAGCTCAGTAAGTTACAGACTGCTCCCTCTTCAGGGACATAAACAGAATTTGTAATTTAAATATAATTTTGTGAACCAGATTAGATATGAGTGTAAGTATTAAATACTCTTTGCAACTACTGAGGTGCCCCTTGGGAATTCTCAGACTAGAGGTTAGAGGAGAAATAGTACAAATATAAGCACATGAATTAGCTACAGAATTATAGTCTACATCTAAGACTTTTAAACACATTTTTGTCAGTGATTTAGATGACAAAATGAACTGTGATTATGTATAAAATCTATGAATGATACTAATTAACAACACAGGCATACAAATGCTTTAGGGACCAGGACCAAGATTTAAAATTACTGTAATAATCTTGCGATCCGGTCTTAAGTCAGCAAGATAAAATTCAGTAAGATGTGTGTCAAGTGCTGCACTTTGAAGGGGGAGATCACATTCATCAGTACTAGATTGTGAATAGCTGAGTAAATGCAAATGCAAGGGAAGAGGTTCAGGAGTTAGAGTGGAAAAGAAATTAAATGAAAGTCAACAATGAAAGTCAAGGCAAATCCCATTCTGACATGTTAATAGCAATGTTATATGTACGATGGTGAGGGTAATGATTTCACTTGATTCAGTATTGGTGAAATGTCAACTGTAAAATACTATTTGGAACATCTACACTAGCAAATAACTTGGCTCCTAGAATCCAGCCCTCCATCATCCCCACTCCATGTGTGATGGTTCATTCTCAGTCTTTTTCACTTCAGAGTTCCCTTTGGGATAAAAATAACTGTAGTTCCAGAATAACATGTAGTTCAGAGACCACACTCTACAGGCAGCAAGGATGAGAATTCACCAGCCTCTCTATGCCTTGGAAAGTCTTAGAACAGTCCAAGTGGCTTTTCCCAAGGTAAGTGTCACTTGCATGTCATAAAAACCCACACAACCTCATGCCACAAAAGAACCACCCAGGCAGTGTTTTAATGTAGCCCTCACACTTCTTCAGACAGACTGAAATAAAACCAAACAAAACAATTATACCTAAGGGTACCAGAGAGACCTGAGGAGACTTAGGTCAAGTATGAACATTACCAATTTACCCTGGATGTATTTGCTTGTTGGGGAAGATCAAAGTTTAGATGTAGACTTTGAGGCAGTTTTGGTCTGCACAATTTGGGAAAGATAAAGATGTACTTGGGAGAACCTTGACCAGAACAGTAGGGATAAGAAGTTTAAAAGTAAGTTAAATTAGGCAATCTAGACCTCAATCTGTAATTTATGTTTTCACTGATTCATTCATGTCAGCATTTGTAAACATTTTTTGAAGAAAATCTATAGATCTGCCAGGTTCAGAACAACTCTGGGACCTATGCACGGAAGTATAGAAACAGCAATTCTAGAACCTTTGTTTCCAGTGCTCATTCTCATTCACCATTTTTTTGGGATAACTGTAGATAATTTATTTGTCCTTAAATATTTTCTTCTGCAGCTAAAACAAAATAGATTTTAAAAGATCTTTAAAACTCAGTAGACAGGCATTCAAATGCAGGAGGTAATCAAAGTACTTGTGTGTAGTGTAAAACCTGAGTACCACACAAATGTCCAGAGATTAGGATATGCAAGTGAACATCAGGTTGGTTGAACTAATGAATTTTTCCCTACATTGTCTCTTTTTTTTTTCTTTCCCCCTGGAGAAGACTGATCTTTTACCTATAGAATTAGCCGGGGAAGTTTGACTGTGGATATAGAATAAAAAGCAAGCAATTGTTCAGCTGCAACAGCCAGTAATACAGAACATTTTCATTTATCTCACATACATTCTGCCATTCTCTTCCTTGAAAACTCTATGCATAGTTACTGCCACTGGGGGATCTACAGTGAGGGATTACTGTTATCCATTGGAAAAGATTTTTTCTTCTTTTAAAGCAGTAAATGCTGTCACTCTCAGATGACTCATAGAGGGCAACATCTAACTTCTACAAATAAATACATCTTCATATTTTACACACCCAGCCAATTACTGCAGCATTTTCAATTATACGCACATCCATTTGGTACTAGAATGCTGAGAAGTGCAACACTTTTAGCAGGTCCCACATGCCTGCTCTTAGAGTACAAACCTGCTGGGACTCATAAAAGAGATAGAGAGCTGTAACTTTAAGGGGTCATAAAGCAATTCATAATCTATTTACTATCAAAATCATCACTTCTGATTGGAATAAACCTTGGAGAACATAAGAATTCAAAGAAGACCAGTAGATCTATTTAGATCATCGGTAAATTTTTTATTTTCTAAAACATTGATGCTTCTGGTAACTTAATAAAGGATTTGGACTTTGAGATTTTCTAAACACTTTTTCAACATTATAAATAAAGCATATAATCACTAAAAATTTTTGCTGTGGATATAGAGGTCATCTTTCAAACATCTCCATGTGATTCAACATTTTCCTTCTCATTTTCAGAAATTGGAGGAATTGAAGCAGCGTCATATATAAAAGCTTTTCTGGAAATGTGATTAAGAGTTGACCTGCCATGTAATTAGGTAACTAACTGAAAGTTGCATACAAAATTATATGTATTAATTTTTTAATTCATTTTTAATTTAAATTAATTTTAAAAAATTAATTAAAAACTATATGAAAGATCAAATTGGAAAGTTCAGATTATTTTTTGTTGCAAAGGTATATACATAAAGAGCTTAAAGGAAGTATGTGCTGGTTTTGGCTGGGATAGAGTTAATTTTCTTCATAATAGCTTAGTTCTCAGGAGGTTAAATCATGAAAAAGTAATTAGCAAATTGTAATTTACTGAAGGCAACAAAACTGCCCAGAATTATGTATAGTGCAGGAATAAGAGTTCTAAGATAAGCAACTAGCTTAGTTACTTCTAGAAATAGAATGGAAACAACATAAATGGGAAATAAAGCTCAATTTGAGAAAATTAAGGGACAAAATCAGTGATGAGATCAGTGATGAGATCAGTGATGAGTAGTGTCCTCAGGAGTCCATATTAGGACCGGTATTGTTTGATGACTTCATCCATGATGTAGGGGGATTGAGTGCACCCTCAGCAGGTTTGCAGATGACACGAAGCTGAGTGGTGAGGTTGACATGCCTGAGGGAGGGGATGCCATTCAGTGAGAAATGGACTAGCTCAAGAAGTGCATGTACGTGAAACTCATGAGCCTCCAGTTGAAACAGAAGGTGATACTGGAACTGCTCTCATGTATTAACAAACTAGTGAGATGAAGATATATATATATAAAAATATAGTATTTGAATACAACAAATACACAATTTCCAAAGAGACAGGAAAATAGTCTCAGGCATAAAGACCAAGTGGTATATAAAGCCTTCACTATATTTAGGCTAGAGTCCTAGACTCTAGGTTTCTCATCATCTGTGGAACAGACTTAAGAACAATTTTTACATTGAAGTAGGACCTACTGTTTTAAAACAAAGCACGATAAATCTACAAAGGGGAAGATGATATGGTTGATATGATATGATATGATATGATATGATATGATATGATTGACTAAAATAATAGAAAATTTAATTTGATGATTTAGGAAAATCTGAAGTTACACTAAATCTGCTTAATGATTAATGTGCTGCTGCCTGATTTTTTCTCTGAACTGCCTTGTTAATCCATGTCCTATATTAGCGCTAGGATTAGCATTTAACTTTTACTTTGAAAGAATTTCAGGTATAAAGTCATTAAAGAACAATTCCAAAAATTCACTGCCATTAAAGAAAAAAATAAAAATTCTTGTAATTCTGTAACTAGAAAATCAGCCCTAAAAAGGTGAAAAGATGTGGCTCAAGGACAACCTGAGAACACAGAGGGCATCAGAACAGTCAGATCTACTGCTTGTAGAGGCTGAAATAGTGGAAACTGATGTGGGTTTATTATTGTTAGGTTTATATTCTAGGCATTTAAAAGCAAATTCTAAGAGCCTCATGAGTAAGATTAAAACAATAAAAAATTATAGGAGGTCTCAAAATATTTCCAGCTGTTCTGCAGATATGGTGATTGGTGTGACTGATCTAAAGCTAGACTTCCTACTAAAGGGTTCAGTGAACTTACATGTCAATATGACTGTGGTAAAATGTAGATAGAATTGAAATGTTTTTTTCTAAGTTGGGCAGAAGAACTGTTCCTGTCACGGAGAAGAAAAAAAACCCTTTTTCCTTATAGTCCTGCTTCTTTGCACTAATATGAGTCCTTTAGTGAATATGATTTTGACATTATTGTCTGCCTTCTATTCAAAGTCCATTCCTTCAATTTGTTCACTGATTCATACTACTTTCTCTCTCCTCCTGTCAAGTGATCATTTCTTTTTCTTCTTTTCTGATGAGTGAGGTATTATCAATTAATCTGAAGAGTTAGCCCTCCATTTATCTCTTACCATTCTCACTTTTCCAATTGCAATTTTTAGAGTACAATGCATGTTCTAGCACTGCATTTAATAGATTTTGTGATGTATTTCTTTGTCTGTCACCTCTTTTCAGATGAAGTATACTTGACATAATTTAAGATCTTTGTACATTTTGACCTAAATGCTTCTTCTATAGAACAGGATAGAATTTAACTTATGTTCAGTGTCTTTCCTATTTGAGTTAGTTAAAAGCATTTTGCAATAATGATATTGATCATGCAGTGTTGTGTATGAAACACAGCATTTTTTATGAGCATAGCAACAGTTATCACACAGCTCATCTATGTCTGTTAGAACCTTTTTTTGATTGTGTCCTTTTTCATAAAACACAGGCTAATCATATCAGATAGCTTTTTATAGCCTTTAATACCAATAGCATTAAATATTTACATTTTTTCACTTTCAATATTGTTTGACTCTTTCATTACAGATACCATAATATTAAAGCCAGTTCATGAAGCCTTATTCAATATTATAAATTAATGAAATATGATGTCTAATATCAGTGGGTTCCCTTATTCATAGCAACAGAGAATAATTGTAAATTTTATGATAAAATATTAATAAACTATTAGTAAATTCAGATTGGTCAATTTGTTTTTTTATATTATATATATATATATATATGCAAATTTCTTCAGGATAGGCATTAATCAAACATTTGAATTATATTTATACTGTCCACCTTCTCTTAAAACTCACTCATAAAATCCTGCACCATCATAGCGTTGTGGAGCATTTGATGACAAGATTTTAACCAGAAATCAAGGTATATCTGCACAATAGCTTTTCATGCATTCTGTTTGTTTGTTTGTTTGTTTGTTTGTTTGTTTTGACAGAAGCCCCAAAACACTGATTTATGAAAGCGTTGGCTCTTCTCAGCACTTGAAGTTGTTGAAGTGAAAATGAAAGAATTCCAAATTCTATGAAGTCCAAAAGGAAAATCAAAGGTTATTTACAAACACATATATCTTTTGTCCTCTACATCTCCTGGAATGCATTCATGTGAGCTGTANGGAAGGAAGGAAGGAAGGAAAATACTTTTTCTAGCTCTATTTTAGCCAAATGCTTATGCCTTGAAACCCAGCCTGCAACACACATGGCAATTAAAATTATTTTATTTCTAAATACAACTGGAACTAAACTTCTAGACTAATGACACCATTATGGCAATTTCCAAAGGAAAACTGCCATCCCATATTCATGAGCCATCATGCAGGAATAACTGGTAGCAGCCCCTGCACTCGAAGGGAAACAACTACTTTCTAGAGTTACTTTGGTGTGATGGATGCAAGTCTTAGGAATGTGTCAACAAGCAAAACAGAGTAGTGACTGACTTCTCTAAAGAATTAGCACAGATACTTGGTTGCTGATTGTAGAAAACTATTATTGAACAAACACACTAATATAGTCTCTGTCCAGCACTTCCAGACTTTAAAATGAATTAATGTTAACTAATCTAAAAACCTCTGTGCAATGCCTACATTCTTGCATCGCATCTTCAGTTCCAACCTTCCTTTAGAAGACACTTTCAAAGATAAAGTGTTAGTTTTTTACTCAGCATGAGAAGGTCTTTTTAGTAGAGAAGAATAAATGCATCAATGAAATGAGTGGAGACATGCTGGAGGTTATGACTCAGCAACAATGCTGAGCATTGCTGTAGGTGAATGTGACTCAATGCTAAGTGGTTTTCTTCACAGTTTTCATGTTCAGTGTGCGGCCACTCCAGGGGTACACAACAGAATCTTTTCATCCCATGGTCTCTTGCTTGATTCACAGATGATCCTTCATGACTGTGGCTTTGTTCACTTCCATTCTACTTTTCTTCTGGTCCCCCTTTTCCTTCAATATACAACCAATGTCAGGGACTGCTCCTACCTGCCAGTTTCTGTGTTTACCATGTTGTATAATCAGTAGTGATGCTAATTAATCAGCTGTGAATCTGCAATGGTTTTGACTACTTATTCATAGAAAAGAAATATATTTCAGCCAGAATATATTTTTAGTGCAAATTTCTGGCCCTAAGAGAAGGCCAGAAGTTCCCATGCTCATGATCAGTTGTGACACATTGGTGCCACTTATCTTCTCTTTCTGTTCTCTCACTCAGGTTAAGGACAAATTGCAAAAGGGCATGAAGGGCTATCTAAAAATGTTTGCCTAGAATGCTTCACTCAATCCACACCTCCTGGTGAAGTCCCTTCCCAGAAACTGCACAACAACAAACCACAGATGTAGCTGCCTCCATCTCCAGCCCAGGGCTAGCACATCTCGGAGTGGCTTGCGTCAATGTAAGTTTTGCTACTGATTCTAATGAGACCATAAGATCCAGCTATAACAAGCACAGTAAGTGGAAAAACAAAGCAAACAACAGAGAGAAGATAGAATTTAGATCCAGGGGGATTTACAAAACTTGTTAAAATTAATAAAAGACAGAGTGAGCATATTCTTGCAGAAGCAGATTTGAAAAAAAACCAAGATATGGAAAAGAAAAATACCTTTTTATAATTACAGACTACCTTTCTTTTTCTGCTGTGATATTTACTGAGTAAAATACTAATGTGTGACCAAATTGATAGCAAGCATCTATTGTACTTTTCAATTCACCTTACATGATTGTTGGCATTAGGAATAGCACAGTATAATACTATAAGCAATTTAAAATAAATATGTCAGTGTCTGGGACACAAAAGATCTTACATAGATACTTCATTGAACAAATAAAAATGATCCATCCTCATCTCCCCTCAAATTAATAAACTGTACAAACAGCTAATTCTGGCACAAGTACTTGGTTGGGAATATGTCACCCAGACATAATGAGCACTCCCAGTGCTGCTGTGGAGGCCTGAGGCTTCCTGAGGCAACAACTCAAGTGGCTGATTGCATCTTGATGCTGTTTCACAAAGCCTCCTGGGGTGTCCATTAATCCCATGAATTTACCGAACATCGGGCAATAATAGAGGTGCTTGATTTCAGAAAAATGAGCTAGGCTGGCATCTCTCAACTTGAAAGAATATTTCTGGCTTCACCATCACTTATTATAAATACAAAGAGGGAGTTTTCAGCTCCAAGAGTACTACCATTAGATTTCTTGCCTTACTGTGTCACATTTCTGAAGAGTCTTAAAAAATAGCTGAATTTATATCCGTTACAGAGTCTCTGGATTCTTCTTTATTTTTTTACTATGATTCTGCACTGAATGTTTAATGATTTTAATGTAACATAAGTGAATAGATGTAGTTCCTAACTTGGATTTTATATAACATGTTAGCACAATCATTTGTGTAATGAAACAGTGCACAACTTTATTAGATAACATGATGCATTTCCTTGGTGAATGTGAATACGAATGTGTGAGCTCTCTAACTCTTGACCTAATTAAAATCGGTGACTCAATCAATTAATGATGAGACATTTCTTTCCAGTGTTTAAAACCTGTATAGTAAATTATCTCATTCTTGAATAAAATGCAATGAACAATAAACCTGCTTATAATCTCATTGGCTTGCTGCTGGCTTCACTAGAATAATACTTGGCTACATAACTGTATGTATGAAAGCACAAGTAAAGGAACAGTGTTTTCATCTGGATGCTCTTAGTGATATATTTGGGTTTTTATTGTAGTCCTGAAAGCAGAGGGCATAGGACTTGATGATTCTTCTAGGTCCCTTCAAACTCCAGATACTATATGACTTTATCATTCTTGCAGCAACATAGTCCTCTAGTACACTGAAAATTCATTGGATGGCTACAGCACAAGAGGGTCTGGGGGCCACACTCAGTGTTTTGTGTAATGTCATGAATATGCCATAGTCAATCTGAATGTAATTACTAAACTCTTTGATAACTCAGATTGAATTGGTACCTAGAATTTGAATGAAAGGTTCAACAATGAATTAATATAGATGGACAGAAAAAAAACCCAACAGCTTTGCATAACAAGTATATTAGTAAGCTTAGGGATGTGTTTTTATATGGTGATTTTCTCTTAATTCTTCCCTTCTACACAAAGTTTCCACTGCCTCAGTTTCTAAAGCTCTTTTATTTTGTATACATACCATTGACACTTCACTGTTTGCATTTTGGTTTAAAGCAGCCTACTCTAGTATATTTCCATCACTGGTGATTTGAGTCTACAGCACTTAATTTCCATCTCTGAACACTTTTTTACACTGTCAATGCACTGTCTGGAAAACCCAACAAAAAATCAACCATTACGAGATTTGATGTATTAATGTGAAGGTGGATTGTTCCGAGCTGACTCATACTAAAAGCTGTCTGATGGGACATGCAGTCTCACTAGGGCAAGCATTCACAACCATCTCCCACACATGTGGGGAATAGCACAAGCACCCCAAAGAAATGTCCAGGAAATAATATTTTTGTTGGGTCTCATTGCCTTTATTTAGAGATAGTTTCCACCCTTTTTAATACAAGCACTATGCCATAAAAAGTTTCTAAAGCAGAAGTTTGGACTCGAGTCATTAGGGTTGTGACTAGAGCATTCAGGAAGCAAGTGTATAGTGATTTAAAAACAATCAGGCCTTCATTTTCACCATGACAAGGTGAGATTCAAACTTCCTATTAGCAGTTCCTACTAGCCTGAAAATTTTCTTTTTCCTCATTTGTGAGAAACACAGCCCTTAAATGCTGGACACTCAGCCATATTCAGTGACATCTATATGGTAAGTTCCAGTTATGAATTTGTAAAATATATTTTTATATATTCAAAATAAGTTATTTTGTTCCAGAAGAATAACTGTGACATGTTTTGCTGGAATTACTGTATATATTTTACAGAGGGAAATAAAAAAAAAACTATGTCCCTATGTGATTTATATGGTCATCTCTGTCTTCATCTTTAAGACAATTTGTCATATGGTTGCATAAAATGATGTTTAATATTCAAGACACCATTCTGAAGCCTGACTGACTTCCACACTGAGTGCACTGCTAGGACTTTGGCTTCATCATCATAATCAATTTTACAGCACTGGACTTATATGCACTTTGTTGCATCCTGCAACCTGTAGAGCTGCATTAGCCATCACAGCTGTCTCGTGTGAGCCCAGTGTAAACCCAGCATGCTGAATATCGGTTGGAAACAATGAGAATAGAAATGGGCCTTTATGTGTCCTTCCTTCAGGGATTTGGATGCCTTCCTAAAGTTAAGTAGCTAAGCAATTCCTCGCAAGCTTGTTGGCCTCCCTTTCATGTCTTGCCCACACAAGGTGAATTTTCTGTTCAATTTGGGAATGCGGTACTGCATTTATGCATGTCCCTTTTCTAATCACTAGGAGGACAGAGGAGTTCAGTACAATACTATATGTTTCTAGCACTATGGAGAAACTGAACACTAGCAACGAATGACGTGAATAAGACCTGCCTGTAGGTTTGCTCTTGTGCCAGAAATAGCACCTCATGTTCTAGTCTTAGCCCAGTGAAATGCATGATTACATCTTCAATAAATTTACTGAGTGAAAATATCTAGAAAGCATGGAAAAATAAGACAAAGAAGATGATAGGAAAATAAAGGAATAAATTGCAAGGCATCGGAGAAAATGAGCAAGGAGAAAATGTACCCATAGAAGATTACAGAAAGAAAAGTTTCACATTAAATACCAAGGTGAAAAGAAACCTCAGCATACTGATATGCATAATGCAATCTTTCCATCTGTTTCATTTATGTAGTATAGTATGTATAATATATCTATGAAACGATTCTATAGTTCCATCTAATATAATATAGGTATTACATATGTTATGTTAGTATACTATTGCAACAGTAGTACAATAATGTGAGGTAAATATGCTATATATAATATTAAATAAATATAAATAATAATATAAATTATAAATAAATGTAAAATTACAAAATTTGTTTTACTATGTTATTAATATTTTAAATCAATATATGATATATAATATAACTTATAAAAAGTTGACATCACTAAACCTAAGCCATTCTTCAACATTATACTGTGCTATAAGGAGAAATAGTGTTACTAATATCTCTGCTACCAATTTGACTTTGGTAATAACTTGTACTTTCACAAATCACTTCAAGTAAACATACCATTCCATTATTTCCTGCATACTCTTAATATCTTGAAATTTACAGCAGAGTGCAGATTTTATGGGAATGAGTATTTTAGAATAGTTTGAATGTACAAAATTTTTATTTTCAAGATTTTTGCTTTTATGGTTAGTGCTGAAAGACATCTTTTTCCAGTTCTTTTCATTTTTACTTCAGATACCACAAAAGAGGAGGCAACTTAGAATAATGAGAGTTTATGACAAGTCAATCTTTTAATAATACCCACATTTGTCCCTTATTTCTCTCTTTCAGATTTTAACTCAATCTAGTAATAATATAAAAATTTGTGATGCCACTTAAGATAAAACATGCAGAGGTCAATGAACTAAAGTATTTTCTGCAGTAGATACTTTTAAAAAATTTCTATTCATAAAACTCAGTTAAATTCTGGCATCCTTATCACAACTGCTCAAGATGTACTGTTCTAAAACAAGCCATTGCTTGGTTATGCATGCATAATAAACCCTCTTACTGAATTTGCTTCGCCTTACCACTTCTTCATTTGCAAATGTAATACATTTTTGCATGCAGAACAGGATAATGAAATTAATGTCATGCTTATATTTCCCATAAACAAAAAAGTAGTCAACATACAATAATATAATGAAAAACTAAAGTGACAAATCAAACAAGATATTCATACAACAGGCACAAACCCAGCCCATTTCATACATTACTTAATTCAGAAATTATACTTATGCCCACAAATTTATCATATATCAAACGAACAAACTAAAAAATCTGGTGTTTTTCAAACATTAATTGCTCACCAAGACATTTTTCTGAAGCTACATCATTTCTCCTCAGGTCCTACATTTAATAATTAGTTGTATTACTCTGAAATGTAATGATGTGACCCTGGCATCTGATTTGGGAATAAATTCAACCCTGCAGAGAAAATCTGCTTATGATTCTCTGCCCTCTCTTGAGCAAAATTTAGGAGCTTGACAAGTGCTTTGCACTGGGTTGAATTCCACTTACAATGAGTGTCAGTGTGCAGATTATAAAAAGGCTTTCAAAGTTACTGGAGGAAAAGCAAAAGCTGCACCTTTTCTGATTGTGCCACAATTTTAAGTGGAATTTTTCCCTTTGTTTGCAAGCTCAAGCAAAATAAGCAGATGGGAATTCTGAGTTAGTATTCTCATGCACAACAGTGGCCTCCATGTTTGTATTCATATTGCTTTCATTGAAACAAGGCTGCTTTCTTCTAGTCTCTTGAGTTGCTGAGCGAGCTTGGGGTTGGTTGGACTCATAGCTGCCAATATGCTCTTATCAGATTCTGGAACCTTGTATTTAAGTACAGTGTAATCATTTCTCTGGTATCAAACCATCTGTGGTTAAATCATTTCAGCCAGGGCATCTCATGCAAGAGATTTCAGAATCTGAAGGCAGAAGGAAATTTATAGCAGCGCAGACGTGAGAAACTTAAAATATCTGCATTTCAGATAATGTGTTTTATTTATTTTTTCTTTATTTATAGTGAAAATAAAAGCCAGACCTCAAGCAGGGATTCTTCAGGGAATGTGGCTGTCTCTGCATTAGTATATGGGATCAGAGCAGTAGCAAGGTTCTGAAGCAAATTCGGAAAAAAAAAGAATTCTCCATACCTTGACTTGGTTTAAGAAGCAGTTCTGATGTGTGCAGTTGGCTTTCTTTCAAGGAAAACTGTGGCAAAAGACCTGCCTTGAGCGTATGCCAAGTGTGCTTCAACCACTAATGGAAACATAAAAGTCTAAACTAATGACTTATCCTGCATTTGCCACATTGAGTCACATGTGTGGTGGACACAACTGCTCCAGGTAGCTGCCTAAATCTTGCCCAAAGCAAAATCTCTGAACAAGGTTGATGTGTCTCAAAGCCAACTGTTCCAATCCACAGACCCACTCCTACTAAACTGAATTATTTGTTCATGTAGACAAGGCCTGGCTACACGCTGTGATCCCCTTTTGCTACTTCTACCAGATTCTCTTCCACACTTGGCCCCAATTCACCTGAACTCAGTAGAGCACAAAGGTTTTGCTACACATCAGTAGGCCGTTCGTAAACATATTGTATTATACGGTACTTCCTTGGGTGACAGCTGAGTTGTTAGGCTCCTCCTTATCTTTCTGGGTTTGAGGGTTTTATGTTAAAAATGGGAACAATAGCTTGCTGAGTTATGCTAATACAAATTCACTCCATAGCCCACTCAGCCTGTCATCAAGCCTCTATCCAGTCTGTTATCAAGAAGATGAGGTCAAACACTAGGATTGCTCTGTGTAGAAGTGAAGGACAGTCCATTAGCAGCCTGTAGCTTTAAAATAGCAGTGAAAAGAAAGTGAGTCACCAAAGTGAATTTGTTCCCTCTTGCTCTCAAGAAAAGTGTCATCTATAACTTATGCGTTAAGGTCACTATGTTTAGGGGCTGATTTTTCTTTTCCATCAAGGAGGCAACAAATACAGCTTAGGTTCTATAAATGGAACATTTTGATAACACTGTAGTCAGGTCAATTGAAGCAGAACTGGTANAAGGAAAATCAAAGGTTATTTACAAACACATATATCTTTTGTCCTCTACATCTCCTGGAATGCATTCATGTGAGCTGTAATTTTTCTATATACTTTTTTTTTTTAGCTCAGCAATTTTATAGATGCTACAATACTATGACCGAAAGCAAAAAAAAAAAATATCTTTTCATTCACATAAAAGCATAATGTTTTCATTCTGATTGGGAAAAAAGTACATGGGAGGGAGAGAGACAGGAAGATAGGAAGTAGAGGAGGGTGGAAGGAAGAAAGGAATTGGGAAGGAAGGAAGGAATTTGGAAGGAACTGGGAAGGAAGGAATTAGGAAGGAAGGAAGNCATCTTCAGTTCCAACCTTCCTTTAGAAGACACTTTCAAAGATAAAGTGTTAGTTTTTTACTCAGCATGAGAAGGTCTTTTTAGTAGAGAAGAATAAATGCATCAATGAAATGAGTGGAGACATGCTGGAGGTTATGACTCAGCAACAATGCTGAGCATTGCTGTAGGTGAATGTGACTCAATGCTAAGTGGTTTTCTTCACAGTTTTCATGTTCAGTGTGCGGCCACTCCAGGGGTACACAACAGAATCTTTTCATCCCATGGTCTCTTGCTTGATTCACAGATGATCCTTCATGACTGTGGCTTTGTTCACTTCCATTCTACTTTTCTTCTGGTCCCCCTTTTCCTTCAATATACAACCAATGTCAGGGACTGCTCCTACCTGCCAGTTTCTGTGTTTACCATGTTGTATAATCAGTAGTGATGCTAATTAATCAGCTGTGAATCTGCAATGGTTTTGACTACTTATTCATAGAAAAGAAATATATTTCAGCCAGAATATATTTTTAGTGCAAATTTCTGGCCCTAAGAGAAGGCCAGAAGTTCCCATGCTCATGATCAGTTGTGACACATTGGTGCCACTTATCTTCTCTTTCTGTTCTCTCACTCAGGTTAAGGACAAATTGCAAAAGGGCATGAAGGGCTATCTAAAAATGTTTGCCTAGAATGCTTCACTCAATCCACACCTCCTGGTGAAGTCCCTTCCCAGAAACTGCACAACAACAAACCACAGATGTAGCTGCCTCCATCTCCAGCCCAGGGCTAGCACATCTCGGAGTGGCTTGCGTCAATGTAAGTTTTGCTACTGATTCTAATGAGACCATAAGATCCAGCTATAACAAGCACAGTAAGTGGAAAAACAAAGCAAACAACAGAGAGAAGATAGAATTTAGATCCAGGGGGATTTACAAAACTTGTTAAAATTAATAAAAGACAGAGTGAGCATATTCTTGCAGAAGCAGATTTGAAAAAAAACCAAGATATGGAAAAGAAAAATACCTTTTTATAATTACAGACTACCTTTCTTTTTCTGCTGTGATATTTACTGAGTAAAATACTAATGTGTGACCAAATTGATAGCAAGCATCTATTGTACTTTTCAATTCACCTTACATGATTGTTGGCATTAGGAATAGCACAGTATAATACTATAAGCAATTTAAAATAAATATGTCAGTGTCTGGGACACAAAAGATCTTACATAGATACTTCATTGAACAAATAAAAATGATCCATCCTCATCTCCCCTCAAATTAGTAAACTGTACAAACAGCTAATTCTGGCACAAGTACTTGGTTGGGAATATGTCACCCAGACATAATGAGCACTCCCAGTGCTGCTGTGGAGGCCTGAGGCTTCCTGAGGCAACAACTCAAGTGGCTGATTGCATCTTGATGCTGTTTCACAAAGCCTCCTGGGGTGTCCATTAATCCCATGAATTTACCGAACATCGGGCAATAATAGAGGTGCTTGATTTCAGAAAAATGAGCTAGGCTGGCATCTCTCAACTTGAAAGAATATTTCTGGCTTCACCATCACTTATTATAAATACAAAGAGGGAGTTTTCAGCTCCAAGAGTACTACCATTAGATTTCTTGCCTTACTGTGTCACATTTCTGAAGAGTCTTAAAAAATAGCTGAATTTATATCCGTTACAGAGTCTCTGGATTCTTCTTTATTTTTTTACTATGATTCTGCACTGAATGTTTAATGATTTTAATGTAACATAAGTGAATAGATGTAGTTCCTAACTTGGATTTTATATAACATGTTAGCACAATCATTTGTGTAATGAAACAGTGCACAACTTTATTAGATAACATGATGCATTTCCTTGGTGAATGTGAATACGAATGTGTGAGCTCTCTAACTCTTGACCTAATTAAAATCGGTGACTCAATCAATTAATGATGAGACATTTCTTTCCAGTGTTTAAAACCTGTATAGTAAATTATCTCATTCTTGAATAAAATGCAATGAACAATAAACCTGCTTATAATCTCATTGGCTTGCTGCTGGCTTCACTAGAATAATACTTGGCTACATAACTGTATGTATGAAAGCACAAGTAAAGGAACAGTGTTTTCATCTGGATGCTCTTAGTGATATATTTGGGTTTTTATTGTAGTCCTGAAAGCAGAGGGCATAGGACTTGATGATTCTTCTAGGTCCCTTCAAACTCCAGATACTATATGACTTTATCATTCTTGCAGCAACATAGTCCTCTAGTACACTGAAAATTCATTGGATGGCTACAGCACAAGAGGGTCTGGGGGCCACACTCAGTGTTTTGTGTAATGTCATGAATATGCCATAGTCAATCTGAATGTAATTACTAAACTCTTTGATAACTCAGATTGAATTGGTACCTAGAATTTGAATGAAAGGTTCAACAATGAATTAATATAGATGGACAGAAAAAAAACCCAACAGCTTTGCATAACAAGTATATTAGTAAGCTTAGGGATGTGTTTTTATATGGTGATTTTCTCTTAATTCTTCCCTTCTACACAAAGTTTCCACTGCCTCAGTTTCTAAAGCTCTTTTATTTTGTATACATACCATTGACACTTCACTGTTTGCATTTTGGTTTAAAGCAGCCTACTCTAGTATATTTCCATCACTGGTGATTTGAGTCTACAGCACTTAATTTCCATCTCTGAACACTTTTTTACACTGTCAATGCACTGTCTGGAAAACCCAACAAAAAATCAACCATTACGAGATTTGATGTATTAATGTGAAGGTGGATTGTTCCGAGCTGACTCATACTAAAAGCTGTCTGATGGGACATGCAGTCTCACTAGGGCAAGCATTCACAACCATCTCCCACACATGTGGGGAATAGCACAAGCACCCCAAAGAAATGTCCAGGAAATAATATTTTTGTTGGGTCTCATTGCCTTTATTTAGAGATAGTTTCCACCCTTTTTAATACAAGCACTATGCCATAAAAAGTTTCTAAAGCAGAAGTTTGGACTCGAGTCATTAGGGTTGTGACTAGAGCATTCAGGAAGCAAGTGTATAGTGATTTAAAAACAATCAGGCCTTCATTTTCACCATGACAAGGTGAGATTCAAACTTCCTATTAGCAGTTCCTACTAGCCTGAAAATTTTCTTTTTCCTCATTTGTGAGAAACACAGCCCTTAAATGCTGGACACTCAGCCATATTCAGTGACATCTATATGGTAAGTTCCAGTTATGAATTTGTAAAATATATTTTTATATATTCAAAATAAGTTATTTTGTTCCAGAAGAATAACTGTGACATGTTTTGCTGGAATTACTGTATATATTTTACAGAGGGAAATAAAAAAAAAACTATGTCCCTATGTGATTTATATGGTCATCTCTGTCTTCATCTTTAAGACAATTTGTCATATGGTTGCATAAAATGATGTTTAATATTCAAGACACCATTCTGAAGCCTGACTGACTTCCACACTGAGTGCACTGCTAGGACTTTGGCTTCATCATCATAATCAATTTTACAGCACTGGACTTATATGCACTTTGTTGCATCCTGCAACCTGTAGAGCTGCATTAGCCATCACAGCTGTCTCGTGTGAGCCCAGTGTAAACCCAGCATGCTGAATATCGGTTGGAAACAATGAGAATAGAAATGGGCCTTTATGTGTCCTTCCTTCAGGGATTTGGATGCCTTCCTAAAGTTAAGTAGCTAAGCAATTCCTCGCAAGCTTGTTGGCCTCCCTTTCATGTCTTGCCCACACAAGGTGAATTTTCTGTTCAATTTGGGAATGCGGTACTGCATTTATGCATGTCCCTTTTCTAATCACTAGGAGGACAGAGGAGTTCAGTACAATACTATATGTTTCTAGCACTATGGAGAAACTGAACACTAGCAACGAATGACGTGAATAAGACCTGCCTGTAGGTTTGCTCTTGTGCCAGAAATAGCACCTCATGTTCTAGTCTTAGCCCAGTGAAATGCATGATTACATCTTCAATAAATTTACTGAGTGAAAATATCTAGAAAGCATGGAAAAATAAGACAAAGAAGATGATAGGAAAATAAAGGAATAAATTGCAAGGCATCGGAGAAAATGAGCAAGGAGAAAATGTACCCATAGAAGATTACAGAAAGAAAAGTTTCACATTAAATACCAAGGTGAAAAGAAACCTCAGCATACTGATATGCATAATGCAATCTTTCCATCTGTTTCATTTATGTAGTATAGTATGTATAATATATCTATGAAACGATTCTATAGTTCCATCTAATATAATATAGGTATTACATATGTTATGTTAGTATACTATTGCAACAGTAGTACAATAATGTGAGGTAAATATGCTATATATAATATTAAATAAATATAAATAATAATATAAATTATAAATAAATGTAAAATTACAAAATTTGTTTTACTATGTTATTAATATTTTAAATCAATATATGATATATAATATAACTTATAAAAAGTTGACATCACTAAACCTAAGCCATTCTTCAACATTATACTGTGCTATAAGGAGAAATAGTGTTACTAATATCTCTGCTACCAATTTGACTTTGGTAATAACTTGTACTTTCACAAATCACTTCAAGTAAACATACCATTCCATTATTTCCTGCATACTCTTAATATCTTGAAATTTACAGCAGAGTGCAGATTTTATGGGAATGAGTATTTTAGAATAGTTTGAATGTACAAAATTTTTATTTTCAAGATTTTTGCTTTTATGGTTAGTGCTGAAAGACATCTTTTTCCAGTTCTTTTCATTTTTACTTCAGATACCACAAAAGAGGAGGCAACTTAGAATAATGAGAGTTTATGACAAGTCAATCTTTTAATAATACCCACATTTGTCCCTTATTTCTCTCTTTCAGATTTTAACTCAATCTAGTAATAATATAAAAATTTGTGATGCCACTTAAGATAAAACATGCAGAGGTCAATGAACTAAAGTATTTTCTGCAGTAGATACTTTTAAAAAATTTCTATTCATAAAACTCAGTTAAATTCTGGCATCCTTATCACAACTGCTCAAGATGTACTGTTCTAAAACAAGCCATTGCTTGGTTATGCATGCATAATAAACCCTCTTACTGAATTTGCTTCGCCTTACCACTTCTTCATTTGCAAATGTAATACATTTTTGCATGCAGAACAGGATAATGAAATTAATGTCATGCTTATATTTCCCATAAACAAAAAAGTAGTCAACATACAATAATATAATGAAAAACTAAAGTGACAAATCAAACAAGATATTCATACAACAGGCACAAACCCAGCCCATTTCATACATTACTTAATTCAGAAATTATACTTATGCCCACAAATTTATCATATATCAAACGAACAAACTAAAAAATCTGGTGTTTTTCAAACATTAATTGCTCACCAAGACATTTTTCTGAAGCTACATCATTTCTCCTCAGGTCCTACATTTAATAATTAGTTGTATTACTCTGAAATGTAATGATGTGACCCTGGCATCTGATTTGGGAATAAATTCAACCCTGCAGAGAAAATCTGCTTATGATTCTCTGCCCTCTCTTGAGCAAAATTTAGGAGCTTGACAAGTGCTTTGCACTGGGTTGAATTCCACTTACAATGAGTGTCAGTGTGCAGATTATAAAAAGGCTTTCAAAGTTACTGGAGGAAAAGCAAAAGCTGCACCTTTTCTGATTGTGCCACAATTTTAAGTGGAATTTTTCCCTTTGTTTGCAAGCTCAAGCAAAATAAGCAGATGGGAATTCTGAGTTAGTATTCTCATGCACAACAGTGGCCTCCATGTTTGTATTCATATTGCTTTCATTGAAACAAGGCTGCTTTCTTCTAGTCTCTTGAGTTGCTGAGCGAGCTTGGGGTTGGTTGGACTCATAGCTGCCAATATGCTCTTATCAGATTCTGGAACCTTGTATTTAAGTACAGTGTAATCATTTCTCTGGTATCAAACCATCTGTGGTTAAATCATTTCAGCCAGGGCATCTCATGCAAGAGATTTCAGAATCTGAAGGCAGAAGGAAATTTATAGCAGCGCAGACGTGAGAAACTTAAAATATCTGCATTTCAGATAATGTGTTTTATTTATTTTTTCTTTATTTATAGTGAAAATAAAAGCCAGACCTCAAGCAGGGATTCTTCAGGGAATGTGGCTGTCTCTGCATTAGTATATGGGATCAGAGCAGTAGCAAGGTTCTGAAGCAAATTCGGAAAAAAAAAGAATTCTCCATACCTTGACTTGGTTTAAGAAGCAGTTCTGATGTGTGCAGTTGGCTTTCTTTCAAGGAAAACTGTGGCAAAAGACCTGCCTTGAGCGTATGCCAAGTGTGCTTCAACCACTAATGGAAACATAAAAGTCTAAACTAATGACTTATCCTGCATTTGCCACATTGAGTCACATGTGTGGTGGACACAACTGCTCCAGGTAGCTGCCTAAATCTTGCCCAAAGCAAAATCTCTGAACAAGGTTGATGTGTCTCAAAGCCAACTGTTCCAATCCACAGACCCACTCCTACTAAACTGAATTATTTGTTCATGTAGACAAGGCCTGGCTACACGCTGTGATCCCCTTTTGCTACTTCTACCAGATTCTCTTCCACACTTGGCCCCAATTCACCTGAACTCAGTAGAGCACAAAGGTTTTGCTACACATCAGTAGGCCGTTCGTAAACATATTGTATTATACGGTACTTCCTTGGGTGACAGCTGAGTTGTTAGGCTCCTCCTTATCTTTCTGGGTTTGAGGGTTTTATGTTAAAAATGGGAACAATAGCTTGCTGAGTTATGCTAATACAAATTCACTCCATAGCCCACTCAGCCTGTCATCAAGCCTCTATCCAGTCTGTTATCAAGAAGATGAGGTCAAACACTAGGATTGCTGTGTAGAAGTGAAGGACAGTCCATTAGCAGCCTGTAGCTTTAAAATAGCAGTGAAAAGAAAGTGAGTCACCAAAGTGAATTTGTTCCCTCTTGCTCTCAAGAAAAGTGTCATCTATAACTTATGCGTTAAGGTCGCTATGTTTAGGGGCTGATTTTTCTTTTCCATCAAGGAGGCAACAAATACAGCTTAGGTTCTATAAATGGAACATTTTGATAACACTGTAGTCAGGTCAATTGAAGCAGAACTGGTACAGAAACATTATCAAGCATCATTTCAATAGCATGTGGCTGTCTTCCAGGGGTGCAAATAACATTACAATATAGCAAAACCGTCTGTGAACTGGATTAGCTGAACAGCCGTTATCAGCACTCAGGAAAATAGTATCAGTGACTGACATCACCTGCTTGAGTGGTTTAAATGTCCTGCCTTTCCATACTGATAACATTTGGCACCACTTGCAGGCTGAAAAAAGAATGATCTTGTTTGATCTAATTATAGAGCCATAACAATTTTTGATAGAGAAGAAAAGACATATAGTCTAGGTCATCTTGTTCATCTCTCTGTAACTCCATGAAAGTTGCCTGGTCATGTGCCTGAAATGTATTAGAATAATACCCTCTTTGTTGCTCTTCTGTGGTTTTCTACTGGATTTATTGGGTGGATTTTCATATACAGAGCAGCTGTTCCCAATAGCAATGCAATTGGGGTCTTTACATAGGGAAAATATTAGTAATCTGTTTTGGCAGAGAAGAATAAGTAGAGAGGTGTTATTTTTTGAATTGTTCAAAAGATTTTCCTCTGGCGTTTAATCTCCCCAGCACAGGATCCATGGAGGGAGGAGTACACTTTGGCTTGATAGTGGCAGGTGCTTTCCTGTAGTCCAAAGATGGCAATTTGGCACAAAGGCAGTCAGGAAATATATACTACCAGGTGGATTTTAAAGTGATTCAATACAAAGAATCATTTAGAGACAGAATCCTCATTAACCAAATTATACTTTTTGTCCTCAGTTTGCTTTACAGTTTACGAAGTTACTATATGTTATATATGCTATATCATAGATTCATAGTATCACAGGATAGTTTGGGTTGGAAGCGACCTTAGAGAACATATAGTTCCAATCCCCTGGAATGGGCTGGAACACCTTGCACCAGATGAGGTTGCTAAAAGCCCCATCCAAACTGGATACTTCCAGGGATATGGCACCCCCAACTTCTCTGGACAACCTGTTCCAGTGCCACACCTTCTTTCCAGTAAAGAATTTTTTCCTAATATATAATCTAAACAAACCATCTTTCAGTTTAATGCCATTCCCACCTGTCTTACCACTACATGTTCTGACAAAAAGTCCCTTTACAGCTTTCTTTTACTGGAAGCTGCTATAAGGTGTCCCTGGAGCCTTCCCTTTTCCAGGCTGAACAACCCCAACTCTCTATCTGTCTTCACAGAAGCTCCCAGCCCTCTGACCATCTTTGTGACCTTCCTCTGGACTCACTCTAACAGACCATGTCCTTATATATACTATATACAACATTAACCTAGAGTAAATGAGAAATTATGGTTGGTTTGGGTTTTTTTGGGTTTTTTTGTTTGTTTATTTTTAAGCTTCTTATCCATCCCTGTAATGTTTTCTTGCTTGGGGCAGTGCTGTAGTAGTCTTTTGATTGTTGGTATAGCACTAATTTCACCTGTTATAGGAATGAACTTTCACTAGATGTAGTTTTGAACAGGGTGAATTCTGATATAAGTAAGAGTACATACCACAGGTAGGTGATATGGCATAGAATTGTTATAATACCATCTCTATTTATTAAAATTACAAAAATTAATAAAATTCTACCAATAAAATGCCATCATCAGCTTTGCATACTCCCGTACATTATCAGTCTGTAGGCTATTTGCACAGTTTCATTAGTTTGCCCAGTTTAGGCATAAAAAGATCCAACTATAGGTCCAATACCAGGGCAAAGAAAAGCCAGAAAACAGAGGCTGACCTCTGGCACCCACAGAATATTTCCCCACTCCATTTTCCATTACCTGGAGTGTGTTCTTATTATCAGCTCCAAGAAAAGTTTTCATAAGAGCAGTGATGCAGAAAGCACTGTAAGAATGATTTTAACAAGATGGTCATACTGAGGTCAGACCTGTGTAGTGATTAGTTTAGGCCTTCAGAAAGTTATTAACTTCATGACTATGACACCTAAGGATGGGTATCTAAATGTGCACTGTCTACACCCTCCTATTACAGTGAGTTGAGTGCTGGGGTTTGGTTCTGCTGCCCATGCGCATTCAGTGCTACCTAATATGTGCTTAGTACTGATCTGTAAGAGCATCAGTCTGCTTTAGATCCTGGCTCCCACCTATGTGGTAGCTTTTACCTTAGATGCTCTCAAGGGTGACTGCATCCAACATCTTGTCAGCTGAGCAGGGACTGCTAGAGAAGTCCTGCACTCAGGAGGTGCTTCACAGCAACAGGAGCTGATCTCTAGACTAAATGGCCTGTGCTGGTTAGAGGCTTAATGTGAGATTTTGAGTGCCTTTTGAGATTCCTGTGGTTATCACTGCGTCCACACAGGGTTGTTTGATTCACTGAACTCCACCTGAGAGTCACACCTTTCTAGAAGAGCTACCTGGGGAGCAGATGGAACATTTTTGGGCACTAGAAATGCCACTAATGAGGAAGCTCAGGCAACTGAATCCTGTAAACAGCCCATTTCTGGGCACCAGATGTTTCTATGTGTTTCAGTCTGAAGATGAATCTAATTTCGGAATATGGATCTGGCACTTGCAGTCAAGGGAAAAAAAATGGAACTTTTTCAAATCTTTTCTGCTGACACTTGTAGCTCGCAAGGCAAAGAGAACAACCCTGTAAGATTAGGAAACTAATTTGGAGGCATTTTCAGTTTTTGACTCCCAAGATTTACTAACGTCAAACCCTCTTCTGGGTTAGGCTGGAGGTTCCTGTTTTTCCTAGTAAAGCATGTTTGTAAAAGCTTCCTTCACTGTCCTGTTAACTTCTCTGACTGTCCCCTGAACAGAGAGAAAAAAAACCATTTTTTTAAACCTAATTTTCAGGTCAATTATTACGTTGAATTTTCCAGCATCAGCAGAGACCAAGCACCTCTTCACCGGCAGAATGTCCCTTGACAGGCCTTCTTCCTGGGAACAATTGAACTGTCAACCAAACAATGGGTGAAGGACAACATTTATTCTGCAGCTGATCCACCACATGTAATTCTCTTTTTATTAGATTAAAGGGAGAGTGACCACTGTGACCCCATCAGTGTTCAAATAATGTGGAAAGCTGCTTCTGCAAGTTATTTTTCAACATAAAATAAAAAAGTCCAGAACTCCCACTTTTAATACGAGGGGAGTAAGGGTTTTTAATGTGTTATCACTATCACAGTAAGGTAAATGATATCAGAAAGGGACTCTTTCTGCAAGGATAAATTTGTTTGTGTAGCTATGCTCTAGTCACAGGTTATTTCGGTTAAAAGAAGATAATGGACTTTTAACAAATTATAGTTTTTGCTGATATTTCATGAAGATCTGTTGGACTGTTTCAGGGATGCCACAGTTCAGTGTGTGTTATATAATCACAGAGCCTACCTGCAATTTTTCCCTATGCGTACTTGCAAGCAGTGCAGAAACAAAAAGAATGATTATACTTTGGGCTGACAATTTTGAGTTGCTATGTACCATAGTCTAGATAAAATCAATTTTATATGCATTACCCCTTAAGAAGTCTACATGGACCACTGAATTCTTAGCCACCTTGACTGCTCCAAATGACACTGTCAAATTTTCTTTTCTAATAATAAGAAAAGAAAGTCTTGGTTTGATTTTTTTATTAATTTTTTAAAAAATTCTGTTCTCATTCAGTGTTTAATATTTTGTTCAAATAAATTCTAAAAGGGTTTATCTTTCTCATACAGATTTATGTACAACACAAAAGGAGTCTACTTTTGAAAATATAAAATATTAAGAAAATAGATGCATATATTTAATACTGTAGAGATCAATACTAGACATACTATCTCTAGTGGTCTCTAACTCTGTGTACATCTGTTCTGAATAAAAACAACCTCTTCTTCCTAGCAAAAGCAAGTATTCTGTTCCATGGAGCCAAAGACAGTCTGAGAAGCTGAAGATTTCTTCATCCCATGCTTCAACAAGGGTATATATCAAGACTTTGGGCCTGCAAGCTGTGGTTTCAGCAGTTCCAAAGCTGGTTCTCCAAAGGGTCTTAAACACTGACAAACTTTTTGTCTGAGCCTTTCTGTGGTCTATAGCAAATACAGTTCTAGTTAACTGTTACAATAATTCATTAGCTGTGCGAATTTGCTGGGCCTAAGACTCATTTCTTGTAACTATAGAAATACTACATGTACAAATTTGTAGAATATTAGAAAACTTATGTAAAACACCACCAACTAGTACCAAGGGGCAAAACCAAAATTTCATCATAAAAAGCTCTACCGGGAACAAAAAAGGGTAAATGCCACATCCTGAGGAAAAAGGTACAGCTGGGAAATACAGTGTAATTCCATGCTAAAATAGCTAGAGAATTTCTAAATGTGGAGCAAATACAAAGAATCTAGTTTTAAAAAGGAACTGACTGAAATGTGTTGAAAGGACCAAAGAAATGGGCTGTTACTGACTCAGTAATTTCATTAAACTTCTTAATATTTTCATGTTTTTTAATTTAGTTTTTTGTGATCCTGGAACTTCCAAGCAATTTTCCTAGCTTTCTCATGAGATTTCACTTTTCCTTCCAGATTATTCCAAGAGAGTAATATTCTGCCACTACATTGTGACTGGGGTGGTTGGTCTTCAGAGGCTTCTTATGAGCATTTCCTTACTGTTAGGTCCCAATTTTTATACTTAATGCTTGACAGCTGTCTTTAGTCAAACTGGGCAAACAACTTTGTGTAAGATTATTTTCAGCAGCAGACTGCAAAACTGGCAGCTTGGGAGACCCCTGTAAAGAACCTGTTCCATTTTCTGGTTCATAAATCCAGTAAAGTAGACTTAACTGTAAAAACATATGTGAAAGACAAAAGGAGAATTTCCCTAGGCTGCTGACAGTGTGTTCTGTATCTCCTTTACATCACTGGAATGAGCTTTACACTGGTAGGAGTTATAAAGACTCACTGGACTTGCTGTTAAAAGAGTCTTGTAGACTGTACTTGCTATTGCATAATTACATGAAGATCAGTGTAATCTAAAGATTGCAATCAAAAATGCTCATTTCAGAAAAAAAACAAAACCCAACCAAACAAAACAGACTGGCAATATCTCTTTTGTTGCATGGGATTTGGTGTCCATACTATGAACGTTTCCAGCACTGTCTTTATCTGCTTTGCTGCTTATGATGCTGAGAAAGAAGACAGATGAGATAGGAACTAATGGAGAGACAGAATCAATAAACCGAATGCTTTCGTGTTGCTGTGCTTTTCAAAGTAAGACTACCCATGCTGCACACCAGCTGATCTCTGTTGGCTTTAGTACAAAATACATGATAACACAGTGATTGCTATTGTTTGCTTCTCTAGTACCTAAAAACATACTGGAAAGGCTTGAATCAGAGCACATATAGAGACACTGGAGTATTTGTCTGCTCATACAGATTAGATTGGGTTTGAGCCAATAAAGTTTGCAAAGCTTACAGCATTTCATAACTAACTTTTTTCTGTGCAGCAATATTTGCCTTCAAAAAAATACATTGCCAAAGCACATTTTTTCCTGTCTGTTCTGTAATGCTCATCAAACTTGCAAGGCACACATAGGAACTTTGACAATGACCAAGCAGGAGTGCTTTAAGAATTAAATAATTTCCAAAGCCAAAATGTAACCTAAACACCAGTCCTCCATGCAGCTGTTGCTGGTGTACCAGAGGAGCCAGCTCTGAATACATCCTGTAAAAGAACTAAGAGTAGGTACACATACACACATATTCAGCGGTCCTATTTTGCCTCTAATGAGTTTGTGTCCCCTACATTTTGTGTGCTGGAGAAAGTGTTCCCCATTTTAGTGTTCTTCTCCAGCCTCAAAGAAAACATCAAGCCTACTGTAATGCTCCACTGATGTTACACATATAACCAATATGTTTATAATTGGTCAGAAGATTTTGGAGATTTAAGGAACCTCAGGTCTGAGCCAACACCAGGGAAAATGCTCATTAATAAACACTCCTTCTTCTTTGTTGGCACTCCTAGTGCACATTAAACACATTGACAGAATCAAAATGGCACAATAGAAGCTCCTACATGCTAAAACATTGGACAGTGCTGTGTGATGCTACTGCTGTGTAAGTACGAAGTCAAACCAGCAACAGTTAAAAGTTTATTTTCCAGTCAGTTAAAGTTCAGAAATGGCTGAAGCTGCAGACCTAGTGATGATATGGTCATGTGGCTCTTTGAATCTGTTTGCTTTCACTGGTTTAATACTTCTCCATTCAGGTGCCTCTGCTGTATCCAAGACAGAAAATAGAATAGGTCTTGTAATTCATATACCTGTTATTACTTCACAGCCAATCTTGTAGCAGGGAAAAAATGCTGCCATAGAAACCATTTTTTTTTCTGCTGCCTTAGCAATAACCCATTCAGCAATTTTCCATAATTATATTATAAAGAATATGCAGAAGTGTATAGTTTTGCCATAGCGTGTGTTTATTTATACACAGGTGAATGTTAAGAGCTGCTTTGAAGACAAAGGTGTCAAATCAATAAGCGATACTAAATGGCAAGGAAGACATTGATTTGTATGACTAGATGACCTAATTGATTATGCCAACATTTGTTTGTGCAGTTCAATATTTTAATGAAGTAATGAGATTTTAGTCTAGTATATTCTTCTGTTATTTAGCCTGTATTTCATAACTTCTTTTTATTTCTAGACATTTAACTTCAAACTGATAAATATAAGGTAAAAGAACAAGTAAATTTTGAATAATAGTTTATTTTTCATGCTACTGTGTGTGTCCACTTCTTTTCTCCTCAACAGCTACAGCCACTCTCACCTCACAGGGTATACCCAAGCCCTACAGCACCATGATAGACAAATGATGGCAAGGCACCAAGCAGGGCTCTCTACGCGGCTCTTCTGGACTCCACAGTCTCTACAAAGCGTTATGAAGGGAGACTCTGATCATGCTAGTAAGTACAGGGTCCTCATCTTGAAATACATCCAGTCTTGGATATGACCTTTGTTTGTAGTAATTCCCTCCTTCTGCCACTCAGTAATTTTGTCTCTACTAGCAGCTGCAAACCACAGTGACACTCTTTGGATGGGTTGGAGTATGTCCAGTGCTGCATCTGTGTTGGCAGGCAGAAACTCCTTAAGATGACTAATTCAAATGCTTCCAACTTTGCCATTGTTAACATACACTGAACTACACCAGGTCTTCAAGAGGTACATTTTATTCTGCTCTCTGATCAACAGCAAGACCTGCTTCTTCCCAGAACCTCTGATACAGCAAACCTGCATAGTTATATATTCTGTTCACACCAGAGCCAAGTATGTCTTCATTACCTTCATTAAATTCCTTATTTCACCTTCCTTCCTTTCTCAACTGTGAGACAACTACACTGCACAACACAATACTAATTTAATTTGCTTTTCATTTTAAAATGAGGACAAATGCTACCTAAAACAAATTCCAAAGCTTTCACTGTTTGAACTAATGTTGATAATGCCAGTGAAAGGTAAGTCACTTATTAATCTTAAATAACTTGACATTTCAGTTTTATTATTCAAAGTCTTGCCAATTAAATCACATTTCATCATACTTTACACATTTCAGCAGCACACAGTACTCTTAAAATAGCTATGAAAGTTCAGACGGAGAGAATGACAATCTGCAAACCAGACAGGGCTATTTTAGCCACTGCTGCTTAATTTCCATGTTTGTTCATGATTTTAACAATCAATGAAGATTTTTAGCAAAGAAATAAAAATAATGCTCTAACATTTTACAGACCTCTAACCTTATATCTCTGACTATTTTCCCTCTGTCCCCATGAATAATGGCTAAAGATTTCAGAAAAAAAATAAAAGGAAGAGAGGCAATGTTTTGTTTATGATTTTATTAGGGATTAAAAGTCTGTCTCTCTTGTACTAAAGCCACTGGTAATGGATCAAATATTTCCTTATATTCTATTTGATATTAAACATTCTATGCTAATCTACTGCTTTACTTACAGAGTTAAAATCTGAAGTTCATCTTGCAGGAGCAATGCTTCATGTTATATATTTTCTAAAGTGTCTGCATTGAATTCCCTTTTTTTGGATGTGCATAGCTGTGTTTCAAAATTGCCCAAGCACATAGTAGAGGCATATTTTAAAAATTCAGCCCCAAGCTTTTAACGCTTTGGATCCCCTTATCCAACGGCTTTGAATTACCTTGTGTCATTTGTGTTGCAGGATGTTCTTGAGGGTATAACTGATTAAATGGCACAAAATCTAGCCATGATGGAACAGCTTCAAATTCAAGATGTTGAATGGCTCTCAGGCTTTCCGTAAAGAAACTCTGAAGGCCAGAACAGGTATTCAGCAAGTTTTGAACCAACTTCAATGTTTTCGCTCTTAGTTTAAAACGAAACTGTTGGAGTGGTCCTGGTTAATCATCCTTCAATTATGTAACTATTTCTCCAAAACAAATTTCAGAGCATAACTAACTAGTGATTGCACCAGTCATGAACAAGTTGAAGTGCTTTCAAGGTGTTGGTTTTATAGAAAATTTATTCCTTTAGTAATTGAAAGACAAGAAATAATTATAATTATGTGGCAAACCCCCACACATTTTATTGAATGTGGGCTAACATAATGCCTGTCCACTTAAATGAACCTCATCTATTATTGTCAGAGCTCAATGCACATGATACATATTATCTCTCTGTAGGTCTCATTCTTCCTTGCTTTAAACCCACCTTCTGACCTCATCGGTGTCTATCTTGGATCTCAAAATACCTTCACACTTAAATCCAGGGTCTCCCATATGTACCTATGAACATCCAGCAAGTCATGAACATCACTCTCCTTCAAAAGCCTCTCCTTCACTGTAATGCAAAATTAGATGTTTTGGTTACCAATGCGGTATTTATCTCACTTCCCTTTTCTTTTCTTTTTCTTTATTTTTCTGTGTCTATATCCATCTGCTGTCCTTTGTATTTTAATTTAAGCAATAAAAAATGCAGGGCAGATACCTTCTGGCTGTTTGCATGTTACTTGCCACAGAAGGCTCCAGCTTCAAGCCTAGTAATCCCAGATGGTACTGTAATACAAACAAAAAAGATAATCTCATAATTCCCCAGGGCATCAGCCCTGAACTCCACATGCAGGTTGCACACTCTCTTCCTCGGCACTGATCAGACTTTTCCATCTGGAGAAATGCTCTGAGGAGACCAGGAATCTTCAGCAATTTTATGCCTTTTCCTGAGTATACACTTTGCATAAGTGACAGACAAGGGTGGATATCCTCAAACTTATGTATGCAGATACACACAGAGATAGACATGCACACAGTTTCTGAGGGTTGGGTGTTATGAAAATTTACTACTCCAGCTGAGATATTCATCTTCTGCACCACTTCAGACATTTCTCTGTTCTCAGTATAATATGAAGACCTACAAAGGTATACTTACTACCTGTATATCTGAATGGAAGCTGCTGAGTCCTGAAACTACCCCTCAATGCTATACCTAAAGATCCATGGTGAAAATTCATTTAACATATTGCTTTAATATTAGTGAATTGAAATTCATCTTACATGGACAGATCTACTCAGTCTGATTCAACCATCCAAAAATACATTTGGCCTTAGACAGGACTTCTCACTTGAGACTTCCTTTACAGCCAATGGAGACATAATTTTCACATGAACAAGGGCCCTTGTAAAATACAGGTCCTAAAATAGATGAGATAAAATGTTCTTAATGCTCAGGGCCTGGGATGAAAACAAATTAGACATGAATTTAGATGACTAAAGTTAAATGAGACTGATCATTTCTGAGACTGAAGATGTGTAAGACTTTGTGCCACTATTTCGGTACTGTTCCTGAACGTTAGCTTGTGAGGTTGGCCTACAGGGAGATTATGACTTTTTGATTACCACTTCATGGCTGGGTTTTATACATGGTTAGCAACATGCATTATTTCATTTTTTTAAACCTGGTAGATCTTTTAATTACATCTTGTGCCTAGAGCTCAGCAAAGCTTCATATCCCTAATACTCTTACAAGCAGATGTGCAATCTAGCAGGTATTTATCTTCTGTAAGGAATTATATAATCTTCTATGCGGAAACAAATGTAACTTTCCGACAAATTTTCTACCACGCTTTCTCTATGGTTAAGTTGTAAAACATCAGTCATCCCAGCATTTCTGCCCATACTTTGATGTCCGTAAATGTTGACTATCAGGACTGTAAAGATGTTAATAATGGATAAAACTTTAACACTTCATGGGTAACAAGTTGAAACACATAATTTGGAAACTTAATGGTCTTTGTAGGTAGAGACTGAGAGCACACTGAACATTACCATTTATTCCGGTATATTGTCAGTGTCTTCACAGATGAGTCCCCAGTTTGCAGTATTATGGAAGGAGGAACAAACCATTCAGAAGAGTACGGCTTTGGACTGGATACGAAGCAGGGTTGTTGTACTTTTAGTTAAATGGGAAGGATTTTTAGTGATTATTTTCAAACCACCACGTAATTTGGAGTGTGGGGGACTGACACAAATCTGTCCAAGGTGGATCAGGGAAGACTGTCCCCAGCATCTCAGGACCTGCCAGAAAGGTGGGTCCCTGAAGTGAAGCATCCAGGGAATTCGGGAGGCAGGAGATAAAAGCAGGCATGTGCTGGAACTCTCTTCATACCTGGTTTTTGCTCTCGGAAGCACTGCGGACCCTTGGAGCCTCTTTCCTTCCTCAGCTGCAGCATTTTCTGCCTCAGCCACAGCCTTTCCTCACATGAGACCAAGTCTGCCCCAGCCGAGCCGTCCCAGCGATGACAGCTCAGGGATTTAGCTCCCGGGAGCTGCACAAAGCAACCCTGCCGCCTGGCCCCAGCACCGCGCTGGGTCACCCCAGCCCTGCCATTCTCACTCCACGTGGTTCGCTGTGCTGGAACCCACGGCACCACCTCGGGACACAGGGCTCTCCTTCCACAAAATATCTTTCCACGTTTTGTTTTGTAACTGAGAGGGGAGCAGGGTAGCTAGGTAATATTTTCTGCTATTGTTTTTTTGTTTGTTTGTTTCCATTTTTAGTAAAATTATTTTTCCTTCGTCATGCAGACTCCTTGTAATTTTTACGTTGTCTCTCTCTATTGGGGGAAGGCAAGGAAAAGGGAGGGTTCATTTCATTATGTTACCTCCTGAACATACTATCACTAAAATAAGATGTGGGTATATAAGCACCATCCTGCATTAGAGAATTAACTTTCCTGTGAAGTGATGTATTCTAAAATTAATCAGAAAGGTGTAAGTTTTTGGATGATAGGTCTAGGAGTCCTAGTTGCTTCATGAAATGGTAAGCAAAACATTGATAGATACTATGAAATTGTAGTTGTATAGAAAAGATATTCCATAAAACAACATGCATGATAGGAAGAAGATTATTAGTAATAAGAGTCCAATATAGTTTATTGTTGTGTTTATTGAGGTTGTTCAAAATAGGCTCTTTGATCATCCCTTATTATTCTGGAGCAAATAGAAGATGGTTGCAGTGACAAACTCATTTGCAAATTCCAGGAATATTTACATCCAGTAATAATGAGCTGAAATGAGCTTGTCATCTGGGTATTCTCCAGCAACTACATGTAAATGCCCATTTTCCATTGAAAATTCTAATCAATATTTGCATATTTAAGAATAAGGTGAATGAAAGCTTAGAAATTAATGAGCAGGTTGGACAAAAACATAGCTCAAATATGTTAGCAAAGCAGTAGGTTCTCTATTAGAATAGATATCTACTCTAAACCCAACTAAAACCCAATGTGGCAATTTTTAATAGTTTACTGTATGCAGTGGTTTTAGGAAAATTTGAAAAGAGACTGATTCCATCACACTATTTTAAATAAATATTTAATCTGAGCCAGTAACTGCAGATATTTTTTTCTCTGTAGAAATTCTCAAAAGGGAAAAATTCAACATTGATTCCCTTATTTATTACAATGTGTAGTTTGTCAATTGCCATAGCCTAAAGTTTCAAATATCTATAAAATTAAAAGAATCAAAGAATCAAAAAATCAAAAAGACTCTGCGGCAACAGTAGGGAAAAATTTTTTCCCAGTGAAGATAATACAGCAGTGCCACAGGTTGCCCAGAGATGTTGAATGTTCAATAGCAGACCGGGCAAGCCCTGAAAAACCTGATCTGAGTTCACATCTGACCCTGCTTGAGCAGGAGGTTGAAACAGAGACCTTCTGAGGTCTCTTTGAGACTGAGTTATCTTGTGGTCCTATAATTCAGTGATGTCAGCCTTCATATGCACATATTAGGAACAGCATGAAATTTATCAAATACAAAACACCTCAAAACTCATATAAATATTTTGATCCTGCATATCATGTACAGACTTCTTTAACAGCCACTTCAGAGCATCTTGGGTTTTGTTTCTTTGCCTAACACAGCTGTGACACTAAGCAGATGTATTACGTAGACTTAACTACTATCTGACATTTTTATACATTCAATGAGACATTATTCTAAATACAAAAGGCAATTAAACTTCAACGAAAATGATTTACAAGAGAGGAAAAAATATAGTTAGATAGATATATGGATTAGTAAAAGAAAGTTTATATCACTTAGAAGCACAGGCTGCGTATAATATGGATCTTTGTCTTCTTTATGGCCTACATAAAGTTAAGTTTGTTTAGATATCAGCTATATATTTGCATATACTGACATTCTAGATTTTTTTAACTGCTAGGTTTATGTAATAATTTCTTTGAATGTATTTTAAACTAAATTGCTATATCACTTTCTTCTAGATTTAAAATATGGATTTTAGCTCTTCCGTTTAAATTATTCTAAGAGCTAAGCAAGATGGTATTGTGGTATTGTTTTAAGCATTTGCTTTCTAACAGAAGGCTGTAAGAGGCCAACATGCTTTTGGTAACATTGTGAAATTCTTATAGAATGCATCTGTCTCAGCTATTAACCATATGAGTTTTCTACAGCAGAGACTGTCGAAAAGGAGCATATTGACTTCTTAGCTCTGCTATCAAAGGAGTACAACACACAGCATTATAATGGATGCAGATTACACTCATTGTGGCTGAACAAGAAGCTTCTGAGATTTATTTCAAATGCTTTAACAAAAGCAGTTTGAATGAGCCAAAACACAGGTATTTTCCCCCTAACTTTCTTTCTGTGTTCCTGCTTTTAATAAATTTTATTTTAAAAAGTCCTGACAAGTAGAGTGGTGATGTCTTCTGTAGAGAATGTTAACTATGCTTTTGTGTGATAAAGCCACAAACAATTTATTCATCTAAATTGACAATAAAATTCAGTATTCTGTCAATAACTCTTCCTTCATCGTCCCACATTTCAACAAGATTATTTTGACAGTGGCTTTAAAACTATGAATTTATTTAAGTTAGCACTAAACAACATGTTTTTGTAAAGTAATGTAATTGTACATGTTAATGTAGAACTAATTATAAGAGGTCCAGCTTCTTAGCAAGCAGTGGGAAAGGGACTGTTCTAAATACATTTAACATGTGGGTTTGTATTTTGAACCCTTCTAACATATCAGAATATAATATGAAATATGACTTAATGTATCTCAACTGCATTACAATGAGGGTTCAGAACTGACAAGTAGCTCCACATGAGTTTCCATGCTTATGCAGTAAAAAAGAGAATGAATTTCCTTAGTATTAAATAAACTATCAAGAAAGTATAGATTTTCTTTTTCCTTTGTATGTTTTCAATGTCCGCATATGCAAAAATCTATTTTTAGCTAAGAAATGTTTTGTTGACTTAATATGCTTTACTAAAAGTCTTGTTCAAAAATTAATTAATGAAGCTACCATGTGAAATTTATGGTCTTCTCTAAGCAGAGCTGTAGCAAAGGAAGCAAGATGGAATCCGACCAGCAACATCCTACCATGAGGAGCACTAAGAAGTATGTTCCACCAGTCCTTCTTCCTTTTCACTAGCGACAACAAATAGGGACTGCTAATCTGTAGTGATCGAATAAGGACAAGGTAATGTTTACTCTTGAAAAGAGATCAAGGAAGACGAGAAGAATCTCCGTGGAGATGAACATGTTTCTACAGTAGCTTTTTCACTAGTTTGCTTAGAAGTGAAGTTCGATTATGATTTTGTGCACATCCTTTCAGCCTAGTTGGATAATGACACAGTACCAGTACTCATTCAGCTTTCTGGAATACCCCTCATCACCCAATGTTTACTTAAATATTTCTTAGGTCTAGCAAGATCATAGACTGTTAGAAATGAGTGGGCTAGGTCTGGTGGTTTAAAAATACACCTTTTTTATAACAGTTTAATAATCTGCAATTAACAGATCAGTGTTTAGATTAATGATTGGTAAAAGAATAGATAGGCCATCTTATCTCATTTTTATTAGCATCATGCTCATCATATTTTTCTTACTCAAATACATGTCAATTATATTTGGTTTCTCTGCATAATTTTTAATGCACAAATTTATATATAAACATATAACTGTAAAATATATTCAAAATGTGATTTTTTATACTTATATGATATATAACTCTGACAAGGTTTATTACATTCATAAGGTATTTTTTGAAGCTCATAGGCCTTGTAGCCTTGTAGGCCGCCTTTTACTACGCTTTTTTATCTTCCTTTAAATATTCTGTATTTTACACTCCCATGTTTATTTGGTAATTTTTATGCATCCTTTTTCTATTTTTTTCCAATTGTTTTCCCTTGACAATTGCTGTCCTTTCTATTGCCATTGAGCTGCGATGGACTTCTGGAAAAAGACAGCTCAGTAAGGCAATGCAGTTTCCTGTCTATTAGATAAATTCTTTTTTGTATCCACTTTCACTCAAAATTTTCTGTGTACCTTTTAGTTGGTATTTAATTTTTTTTTTTAAATTTTACTTTGGTGTTGGAAATTATCTTTTCTGAAGCACTGAATATAACTTATGCCATTGGAATGATCTTCATTTTCCTCTTCTGACCATAAGGATATCATTGTCACCTATGTCTAGGCTGCCACTACATTCCATGAAGCTATTAGTAAATTTTTACCTATTAGAATACTGAAATGAATGTTGAAGTTTTAACAGCCTACATTGTGAGGCTAGAAAGAAAAAAAGTAGTTTTTGCTTGCCTCCTCTAAAAAGGAAATAAATCAACCCACTAGGTATGAGAAAATGTGGGCCAAGGATCAGCTTTGAGTCTGCACAGAATATTGTGCATATTGTACCTATTTTTGGTTGAATATTATTCATTGAATACATTATTTAGAAAATGCTGCTTGTTTTCAATGAATAATTTATTCAGTTTTGTTGCTATCTTAGACCAGCTTTAATTATAACTCGTAGTGCAGTGCTGAAGCAAAGGGAGATGAAAAAAGATAAGCCCAACTATTGCTAGGATATCTAGAGACTTAGGGCATAAAATATCATCAGTCCAAGCTGAAATCAAAATCCTGATGTTTTCAACTTGCACATATTCTCTCATCACTTCTAAGTTCTCTTGGTTTAGTCTCTTTCTGTCCTTTTCCCCTGTTCCTTCCTGCTTTCTGTCAATTTTTGCCTCCAATTTTCTAAACGTCTATTCTGTCTTTCCCAAGTCTTTTGTATTTTGCCACTCACCTACCTCTGTCAACAAGCCCTCATTTACTGGTATAGAATAAGGGTAGTCCAGCAGACCTCTTGAGAGTGAATGGATCCTTCATAAAACTCCTCTAAATTTATGATTTTTTTCTCTGCTGATTCAGCTCAGTGGAGTAAATCCACAAGAAAACATTTCTGGGAGCCATTTTATCTCCTTGTAGGTTTTTGGTAAATTAAAATCATTCTATGACCAGGGTATTTTAATAGGTCCCACATGAAACCATCATCTGCTCTTGTCTATCTTTTAACTTAGACTGGAAAACCACCATAATAAATTTACTGAGTTAGTTTTTCAACATCCACAAAGGCAAATTCAGAGAGAGAAAAAAATGCAAATTAATAGAGATCCATGCACCAATCCTTAAGCAAGCTATAAAGACAACTTTGCTGAAGCAAGTAAATATAGGAAACAGGAGATGCTGATTCCATCCAAGTCAAGCAGATACTTATATAACTGATGACATATTGGAATTGGAAAACAACTTAAATGGTGAGTACAATATTAGAAATCATTAAAAATTACAGAAGAAAAGGAATGACTGTGAACCAGCATAATGTCTTGATTCATCAGACTGCTGTTAAGTGGACTTCTGTGCAATATCCTCATGCTGTTGTGAACTGTTTAACTGTAACTACCCAAAAAGGGAAAGCAGAATAAAAGAGCCTCGGCATGAAACATAGGATTTTGAAAATATTCATATTTGAAAAGTGTTCAAAAGTGAACAGGTAGATACTATAAAAAACCCTCTGTATGCCTTGTTCTTGGACCCAAGGATTTACATGGGACAGAACTTGTGAAAACCAGACATTCCAAAGGGTGTTCGCTGGTAGCCTCCAGGAGAAAAACATAGAGGTGATTCTTCTGGAGCCTCTGTGACTGGTTAGAATATTTACACAGAGTTGCATCTGGAACTTATAGAAAATACCAGCAGCAGCACATGATTCTCCAAGCTCTTAACATCTGCAATTTAATGCAGTGGAAAGCAAAAGATCAAAGGTCACAGTCAGGTTTCTCCTACACATTTGAAGTCTGCTAATAATGTAGCATATGAAAGTGCACCTTAAAGAAAAACTGACTTGATTTAAATAAAACAAATATTTATTTCCCCCTTCTGATTAAACAATTAATTGCAAGAATAATAAACATAAAACCCCATAAATGTAGATAAGAATATATACATATTGTCAGACACAGCATTTTTCTTGTACAATACTTAACATTGTAATAGATTTTAATAATTATACAATAAGCCCACTTCAAGAAACTGCTTAAACGTTTAACACTACAAACTCAGACTACCCAAAATATGACATGTATTTTTCCTTTCTAGAATGCAGTTTAAAAAAGTCCTCTACATTTCTATTTATGGTCCTGAAAACATGACCAACTGATATAGCATATTACTAGCATATATCTGCTTCATCATCAACAATTTTTTGACAATAAATATAAGTACTAATGTTCTTGGAAAACTCTACCCCGTTTTAGAAAATCTTTGCAGAGATGAGAAAATTGAAATGGTTACACAGAGACTGTTTTAAAAATTAAAATATATTAATTCACATAGCTATTTTCTACATATCTTCCTTATTTCCTAATTTGTAGGCAAGGTTAACTCAAGGTTAACACATAAGTCACGCTCTACAAACTTTAAAAAAATAAATCATAAAATGCTGCCTGTTATAACATATGTTCTGCATCAGAGTATTATATAGGTCAATACCAACAGCATGGCTCGGTGTCACGGATGAACTTGTATCACAGAAATAATCATTAATTAACGGATTCTCTATAAAATTTTGTTTTATAGTGTATTGCTTCTCTCAACCTAAAAAATGACCATATATTTGCCCATCCAGACACTATTCGACATGCGATCAGCATAATTTTTAAAGAACATAATTGAAAAAGTAATCATGAGCCCAACACATGTTCTACAATTATTTAGCAAGGTTTGCCTCTATTAAAAGGTATTATCTTTGAAATTATTACCAATTTATCAGACTTCTCAATAACAAAAAATATAGTATCTAGAACACTAGTTTTTCAAAAGATAATTAAATGAAGCATACAGGCCTAAACATCATCATCTATACAGCTGTAGTTGAGAACACAAGACAGTAAGAAATCTACTTTAATAGCTGCATTATGAGACCTCTGGTAAGTTTTTTTAATAACATTCAAGTACCTGTATCATCTGTTAGGAAAACTGCAGTGCAGGCATGTAGCTTTTAAACAGAAAGCCAAAATCGCAGCTGAAGAGCAGAACAGAAAATTATAACAGACCTTTTCTAGCTTCCTCACCAACTGGCTGTTGAATTTTATAGGTAGATTAAGTCATGGAAGATTAAGACAGAAGCTTTGCTCAGAGTACCTACCAGGCAAGAGAAAGCAAAATACAGCACTCCATTTACAATAATGTACGATGTAAAACCAGAAAAGCTGATTGGCAAAGCAATCGTCTTAAAAATATCCCTGGAGACTATAAATATAGCACTATTATATTTTATACTGGAGCTCTGTGGTATGACGACAACCCATTAACTCAATCAGAATAACGACAGGAGGGCCATCAGAATGATAAAGCCATTCTAATGAAATGCAGACAAAGATTAAAAAGAATTAAAAGTGACAAGTAAAATCCATTAAAGGACAGCCTTTAGCTACTGTAATCAAAGGATTATTACTTTTCTTGTCAATTAGCAGCTGTGTGTCTATTTTTTCATGCAACACAAAAGACTATGCCAAGTTTCAAAAAATCATTATTAATAAGAGGCTGGTATTTTTAATTTATTTGGCTTATGCAAGTACATTGCGATATCTCCAAATGAATCATGTACACAATTTTAGAAACCATAACAAACAGTGCTCTCTGCTTTTATTGCCCTTAAAACTGAGTTTCATTGGAAGAGGAAAGCAATTACAAATTGAAACAACTGCAAGTTTATTAATCAATGCCTTTAACTTATGCCTAATATTAGAAACGCACACATGAAGAAGTGCTCTCTTTTACATTCCTTGCCAGCATTTTACCTATAGTTTGCGACAATATTTCACATGACAGGAGATTCCACCAATGTCAGATTCTGCAAATTGCATAGGCAAATTAATTTTGTGTTCATTAACCTTGAAAATAATTAATAGCAGTAAATAAAACTAAAACTTTGGAAAGTTTAAATGAAAATGAAACTTCATAAACACAACAGACAAACTTGTGCCTTTGTTTGTAAAAAGAACTGTCCTCCATGGACAGATCACTTTGCATAAACACAGAAAATGTCATCACAAAGTCTTTTACAATTAATAATCCCAATAATGCTAGCAGATGAGACCAGAGAAGAGGTCACAGTAAAAATGCTTTCCTTCTTTTTTATGTATTTATGTGTGGCCAACATCTGTATTGTTTTCATTATCTTTAGCAAATTGCCTCTACTTTGTATTGCTTCCAAGGAGCTCTTAACGCTTTCAGAATTTGAAAAAATATGTTGTAACTGCATGCTGAAACACCTATGTCCTTTTCTCAGACAGACTGATCCTGTGAGTCAACTTTCAGACATTCATCCAGACTTTTTTCAGTGCTAACAACTTTAAACAGATGAATGAGCTGCTGAACTGATTAGCCTTCTATTAATGCTGTATTTTTGAAACAAGCCAAATAGTTTGCAATGTTCTGTAGCGAGTAAAAGAGAAAATTAAGACACCATACCATTTCAATTACATCCATTTTAACCTACCCTGGTGAAACAAGAGTAATCATGAATAAAATATCACCCTAAACTGCAGTCTCTAAATATATGTCAGGATACTTTATTCTCCCAGTATTTATAATTTTCATACCTTTTTCATTCCAGGTTATATCAAGACAAATCTAAAAGATTTCTCAGCAATCCTGGTTGGAACACTAATGACATTCTTCTTGTGTTTGGTTCCCCTCTTCAGTTCTTGAAATTTCAAATGTTGATAAAGAATGCATGCATTTGAGAGATACTTCCAAGTGTGGAAAAGATGGATCAAAGGCCTAAATAGAGAATGAAATTAATGAAAGACTGGAGTATTAGTGAGAATGTGTTACTAATTTCTTTAACAAAACAGATATCCAACTTTCAGTTGTGTAAATATTTCACTGGTCACAATAAAACCAGTTCACTATCAAGTATTACCATTTTGTGTTTAATGCTATCAGGAATGGAGCTTTCCACCCAACAGGGTCATTATCAAATGAGAATTCTCCAGATGTACCTAGAAAGGTCAGGTCCTTACACTGAGTGTGAAAACACATACGACAGCTCCACATGTGGGTTCCCTTAGCCAGACTCTGGGTAATAAAAAATAATTCTGTCATAAAATACTACACAAAGTCATTTTCGCATAGCCAGTAGTTCTGGCATGCAAATACTGAAATGTGAAAGACTTTTGTATTCCAGTGTGAGATACATGAATAACATTTTGAAAGCACTAATACCTGTCAGCTATGAGAAAGTCATCTATGGAAACAAGCTCATCCCTCTAAAATCAAGAAACTTATGCTTTTACGAAAACCATAAACAAAACATAAATTAACCAACAAAATCATGATGTCAGGTGATAGATCTTCAGGGTGCCTATGCCACTGTAAAAATATTCTTGTGTGGTGAACATCATAGCCAAAAGTATTCATATTTGTTAAGTTTAGTAATCTAAAATTTTGAATAACAAGCCTCAGACAGTATTTAATAAGTGAAGATCAATAGATAAAACCAGAACAGAATTTTTTACACTGCTCCTAATCTTTGTTTGGGGCTGGACAACAACGATGTCATGCCACCACAAGACCAAGAGATACAGCACTTTGTAAAATCGAAGTCTAATCCTTAAGGCTATGAAGCAAGATATCTAGAATCTTTTACAAATAAAATTCAAATGTTACAGCACAACAGCTCATTAGCTACTAAATACAGGCATCATGAAAATAAAGTCAAAGAACATGTCTATTAAAACTTGTCAGACTGTCAAAATTAGATATTTAGGGCAGGAGGTGAACAAAGGCCTTGAGCATATGAAGGATTGCTGGGTTTGAAGAAATCTTTCCAAAATTCCTAGGGATGTAGAGAAAGATTCTCACTATCAAATATTATTACAAATTAAGAAACTACCTAACATCTACCAGACTAAAAGTATTATAGATCTTTTTTAAACTTGAGACAAAAATAGCAAAAACGAAGTCAATCTTCCATCAGCATTAGTAAGAGGTTAGCTGAATTGTTAGTTGAGTGACTTACAACGATCATTGAAAAGCTGTCTGGATACCTCAAGTATTGTTTATTTATTGTTTATTCTGCAATTGCTGTGCAGATTTTTTTATTAATCACATTTGTCAAAATAAGCTATAAGCTATGTAAATATTTATACAAGAAAAACTACCCCATAAAAATGTCTGTTAAGAAATTAATAAGAATTTTTGTTTCACAGTGTTTCTTAAATAAATGAGAAATGCTCGTTCTTTTTGACCAAATAGGTGAAAAGCACCTTAGAATCTAGGGTTGGTCATTATGCAAAAATTGACATTTGTCAGTAAAATAATAATTAGAAATGATTTCATTTGGAAAGCATTTAATAATATAGAATTGCTGCCATAAATGTCAAAGAATGGAAGTTTCTCAAGGGCTGATAAACTACATTTAGAATTATGCATAATCACAACAATTGCAAGATTGATAGTAGCTCCTGTGAGAGACATCTGAAAGAACAAATATTTTCATTTCATACAAGTTTCTCCTTACTAAAGGAAAGACAGAAATGCCATTTACACCATCCAGGGATTCTTTTGTCAAAGAGCATTACCTAAGGAATACTGTATTTTCCTTGTTGAAAACTATGGTTTTGAGACCCAGTATAGGTAAGAACCCTAATATTTTCTTGCTAAATCCTATGAATATGTTGCTGCTTGTCAATGAGTTTAAATTTTAGTTAAATCAATAGTTTAAATGCTCCACTCATCCTGTATATTTGTAATTTAAAGAACTATTGAAAGGAACTGTGTATTGCATTGAAACAGGTGATTGACTCCTGCTTATTGACCTAGTATTTAAATGCAGGATATCAACTGAGAATTTCAGGAAAAAATCTGCATGATAATAGAAATAATATTTTTTTCTTTTGCTAAAACACTTAATAAAATACTTTCTATAATATCATATGAACAAAAAAGCCTTTTTAATCCTTATCATGTCCCAACAAGCAAAGAGAAAAAATATGACATTTCTATGAATTCGTATTTCTCCCACTTCACCTAAGAAGCAAAGAGAATGAAGGAATTATATAAATTCAACTAAGATTGCTGAGGGAGTTTTGTCTTTCATTCTCACTTTAATCACATCATCTGTGTCTAATACTGTCAGTAGGCAGTGTATATTTTTTTCCTGTTTTCCTCTACATTATCTCCCAAATTCTCCTTTCCCAGGTTGTTTAAAGTGTTCGGGTTGCTCTATTCTTAGGTAGGAGTTTTGTTCTGTGGCCCACAGATTTCACCACATAATGCCATGACCTTTGGAAAGCTTTTCTTTTTCCTCTTTGAGTCTCACATCTGCTTTACAAAGTTACTCATATCAGAATATGTTACACTACTCCATCTGCAATTTATCATTCCTAATCCTAAAAGAAACTGTTTGAATAGCATCTGGACCAGAGGAATATCTAAGAGCTGAGACCAAAGAGGATTTATAGTTCCAATCTACCAGTGATGGAAGTTCTTTGGTCTTTTACTACAATTGCAATAACAGTAAAATTAGAACATAGTTGTGAATTATTTTCTATGATTGACAGCAAGATCAGGCTGTATCCTCACATTACTTTCTGTGCTCAGGGTGATTCTGATTTCCATGTTAGGCCTCATTATGTTATTATGTTGTGTGTTTTAATGGCATTGTCAGTGTCACAGAACCCAATCAGAAACTGGAACCAGAATTGTGTTACCAGATGAAGTTGCTGGCTACAAGTTAAGCAGATCAGAACATGCTTACTTTTAAGAAAGTAAATCATCACGATTCTTTACTTTGCCATGTAGGGAAGCATCCACATGATTAAATTTTAGCTGCACAAAATCCTTTGAGTTTTCCCTACAGCCTGCAGAGAGGGGCATTCCAGAAAGCATTACTCCTCATCTTGGTTACACCGTGCAGGGTAAGGTCCCAGAAAGAAATCATTACCAGAGTTAGAGTAATTACACATAGCATATTCTGGTCCCCAAAATGAAGCCAACCATTGTATTAGTGATAGAGACATCTTTTAGTGGTACCCCAGACCTTGCTGAACTGGTTGATGAACAAACTATCCCTCTTCCAAAGCCTGAAGAACTGTGCTCACAAGACCACAATTTGATTTGAACATAACTGGAAAGGTCCTTGGTGTTTCTGTTTGGTTTTCTCTCTTTTTTTTTTTAATGCTTTTAATAGCCATTACCTAATACGGATGGACGGATTTACTGATCTTCCATCACATCAGTTTTCATGCACCAAAACCTACTCTGCTGTTTTAATACAGAGTTGAACTACATTTTTCCCCCATCAGAGATTTGCCTAATGTCAGTGACAGATCTTTTTAGATTTGTTATGCCAGATGTTTTTTGACAGACAATTTGCTCTGTCTTTGTTTTACCTCAGAAGGATTAAAGGTCCTATTTATACAGGGGCTTTTTCAGATTATGTTTTTTCTTACTGATTAAGACTGTGTGCCATTTTGTGTCAGATACCTACTCAATCCTAACTGAACTCTTTGAGAAACCTGGGCTCTTAAAGATATATTCAGGCCAATGCAAAAAAAAAAAAGTCTGCACACACTATTGCATTATATATATTGAGTAGTCTTTCTTTGTGTATTTCAACACATTTTCTCTTTCTTTAACAGGAATAAAGAAAAGTGCATGCAATATCACAGAACATTTAATTTACTGTTTGTAAATCTAAACAAAGATTTGAATTTAGACTGAAAATATGGATCAATAATTATTTATCCATTCATCATTGTCCATTCAAATTATCCTGCTTTGGCAACTCAAACATATTTCCAATGCAAAGACAAATGTTCTTATTCTACTCAGCAAGATAATCTACAGGAGTAAAATCTACGCATAACATGCTAAACTGCGTTCATTTCAAACAGAAAAGAATCAGATTGTACCTGGCCTATATGCAAAGGTATGCAAAAAAGCACTTTAAATTATAAAGGACCTCTGTGAACAGAGACTTGATCTTACTTCCAGTTCCTACTGCTCAGAAAAAACCTGGGAATATCACTGAAGCCCACAGGTAGAAATCAGACTATTATGTGATTTCACCACACTAGACAAGTTTGCTGGATGCTGTAGAACCTATTTTCTTCCAAGCAATGAAGACCCTGCAGGCAGCAGTCCCTCGCACAGATGAAACTGTCGGTTGATGACTGGACTGCATGGATTTCAGAATAAGACCCTTGGAGCACCTTTCCTACCTTCTGCCAGATCACCTGAGACAATCTTAATCATCATCCACAGCTCAGACTCTTTTCTTCTGAAGTATCAGAAGAAAACTAAACCCAGACTAGTCTTTCACAAATTCTAGAAACTGAAACGCAGTTGAAATGCAGCCCCCATATCCCAAACGCAAGACAGGAATGAACACAGAGATACAGGCAAAAAGAGCTATTTTAGCTTGTCCTGAAAATCAGAAATATTTTTTCCCTAAAAGCCTCAGTGCCACGTATGTTTAATTTTATCACACAACTGCACAGAGAAAAATCCTTCAGTTGAATCAAGTTCCTTGCTGAGCTATAGCGCTAGTACTGCAACCTATTGAGGTTGAGGTGACTGAGGTGCCAAACACAGTAATGTGTTCATCATACAGATGGTCCCTAACATTCTGTGATAGACAAACCATTCAATGTATCATTTAGGGTTGTGATTTGTCTCTCTTAACAATGCAGTTTTTTTGAAGGATGAGTCATTCTTGAGAAAATGAAGTGCTTTGCACACCATTTCAATTCTGTCATGCATTATTAAAGGCCTGCATATCTTTATTTTTAAATTTTGTGTAATTCAGCCATTCTTTGTGTCCCTTTCCATAAGACACACTTGTGTTATTGTGACCATCATAATCTCATAAACTGTAATACTGATGCAAGGATCAGCACAAAACAGGCAACAAGGAACATCTTAATATTCAGCAAGATACATGATTTTTCTGACCAAATATTACCCCACAAAAGTGTAGATACCCAGGCTATTCTTTATTTGTGCTCCCTTTACAGTTATCAAAAAATATTCACTTGAGTGCTAAGACAGATTTTTAATATGATTAGTAAGAGATTCCCTTGAGGACTCTCTCACTATTTAAATATAGTTATGGCAGGTGAGATGCTTAAAGAAAACTTTTAGATGGCTAAAGTCGGATTAAATCAGTCTTCCCATATAGGCATGCATGAACATCTCAAGACATGTACCTTGCACTGGAAGAACTTTCATATCATGTTTGAAAGTTATCATTAAAACTATGTTGCCTAACATATTCTGATGGTCCATGAATTACTTTAGGTATACTGATCACTCAACATATTGGAAAGGCTAAGCAAGTTTTAAGCTGACAGAAAGCATGTTAATATTATTGCAACTCCAATTTGTTAGCTATCCATTGGACATTTTTTCTACTTAGTTTGAAAATCCTTACTGAACTGTGACTTTGAACTTTCCAATAATAATTTTATCAACTTTTAAGACATTGAATATTTTCTCCAACAAGACTGACTTTTATGTCTCATCTTGCATTTTTTAAGTTGTGCACACAGAATTGCTACCAATTTTCTGGAATGCAAAAACCTCAAATAGATATCTGGATATCTGATATCAAATCTTTTTTCAAAGTAAGTAGCTTAGTTCTCTCAGCTCTTGTCAGGCTCAGTGGTATAATACAGAAGAGTAGGTGACAAGAAATAACAAAAGGTTCAGCAATGGCCTGTCAAGTGCCAATCACATCAACAATTTTGGACCACACTTCCAGAGAGACTCAGGATGTAAATGCATCAAGAGCCTATTTTTGACTAACATAATGTTGCCTTATTGTTTTGTTGACAGGAAAAGTTTCTGGAAGCTCTTTGGCAGAAAAAGCTTTAGTCCTTATGTCTCTCCGAAAGTTCACTTGCAGCAGCAGCTCTTTCTCTGGGTCATAGCTAGTCAAGATAAAACTGGTGGCTAGGATTTATTCTCAAAGGAGAAAAAGGCAGTACACTTTTATACAAAGCTAATCTTCAAAACAAACTGCATTATAAAGCTCATAACTTTGCAGATGGCTGTAGAAATGTTTAACCAAAACAGACAGGACTGGGTAGGAAATTGGCCATTACGGTTGTACCGAATGGATTTACATGGATGGAAAGACAGTGTTAGGGAAATGTCAGGGTGCTCTTGGGCTGGGGAGTCACAGGGGTTAGCAGCCATGGGGCTTTTTCTGAAGTGGCAAAGCAGGACCTCACAGCCTGGGCCCAGCCCATGCCCCAGAGAGGAGCAGGGCAGTGGGGAGCAGCTGGGCCAGCGCCAGTCCCAGGCATTGGGCACTGAGCTGGGAATGGGCCAAGCTGGGGCCAGGCTGGGATGTGGGCTCACAGGTGGGCACAGTGTAGAAACCCAGGGCAGGGCATGAGGAGCTGGAGCCCAGAGCTTCTACAGTGTGATTCACAGTGGGATGACGTCCCTGGGGGTGGAATGTGGCCCTAGGTCAGGGGCAATGTGCAAGGAAACCACAGCAGGGACCAGGAAGAGCCAGAGCAGCTGATGGTGCCTTCCAGATTGGGACAGGAAGGGTCAGTTGAAAAACTGATCGTTAGATATTTTCACTGAAAGCTTTGGCACAGGTAACAATGTGCTAAGGAAATCTGGAAGCTTATTCATACAAACACTTACACATGTCATATGCAATATATATCCAAGTAGTATGGCTGGCCCATCCAGAGGATGAGAAGGCTGGAAATGCTGAAAAACAAAAGCTGCAGTGCTACAAAGCAGTTTGGGATCAATGGAGAAAGACAAAGGTTGGAGTTCAGTAACAGCCATAAAGTGTGTTTGCCACCAGTTTGGGTATGAAAACATAAAAAATGGAACAGGGAAAAATTTTCAGCTGACCTAATCAAGTATTATATTCCTGTATCTTGGTGAGCCCACTTGAACCTGAAGCCAGACTATACCCACCTTAAGGCATCTCACTGGAATGACAGGATTAAAGTTTGCCATTTCAGTTGCCACAAGGAAGAAAATGAGGTAGTTGGCACTGCATTGCAAAGTAAGAGCATTATGACTTATATTTTATATCACCATGGAAGGTAAGAACTATTTGAACTAAAGAACAATGCTAGAAGACTACTAAATGTGTACAAAATGATTGTGGGGGGATAAAAAGTTAGATATTGATGCTAAAAATACTTATTTTAGAATAAAAAAATGATGGAGCAATCAACAGCAGTGGGAGAAAAATCAAATATTTTTTAAGTTGGAGTGGTTTATAGACTGAGTTAAAGAACATTGACACAGGCTCTGGGAGAATATTTTTTCCAGTGAGAAGACAGTTTCAGAAGGTTCATCCAGTTCTATGCTGTCCTGTGATACAGGGCTGCTGTGCACAATCACCTCTTTGGGAGCTTACAGAGCAATGCTAACATGAAAAGATTTTGTACAACTCTCAGATATATGAAACAGTGTAATAAGAACAGGGAGTACAAAAGTTATGATCTCTTCTCCCACAGCACTATTACATCCCCCAAGCACAGTTCTATGTCCAAACTTCAGAGAGCGTGAAGATACTGAATGTGATTCAGTGCTTTACCAAGAGAAGTCCAGGGGTCAGAAAACAAGTCAGTGAAGCATTTCAATATTGCCAGTTAAAGGAAATATACATCTCCCCTTCCTTTGGACAACTAAAACTAGGGGTCTAATCTAAGCTACTTATTTAGACTGTTTATTCCATGAAGGATAACAGGCTCTCCAGACACCAATTCATCCTGCCTATCCTAGGCACATATTTTTGGGAGGGCTGAATCGGTCTTTTAAGTTTCCTTTTCTCTGTCATTGACTGCAGGGAAAGTATTCAAACTATAAATACCAAAAACATCTTTTAGGGGGGGCCTAAAGTTAAGAGACAGCAATTTCACCCCAAACACAATGATGTCCAATAACTACAATTAGAATTGAGGAAATTCAAAATGTCCCTTTCTTTAAGAAACACTTAATACTTTTAAGTTGGAACAGTTAATTTGGACATTCACTTGTCAATTGTAAGATTAGTGAACACCTATGGGCATTTTTCAGAAAGAAATATATTGCCTTTATAGAAAGATTAACAGACTGGTAGATAACTCTTTCTGCTCTCATACCTATGAAGTTGTAAGTCATAAGGTGATATATGGTATCTATGTGATTGAATGCCAGCATAATAACTTTTTCATATCTTGAAGTTTTTGCCTGTGTTTTTAAAACAAACATGAATAGCTCTTTGGAATGTTATAAATGTCCTACTCTTTGCCCACAGGTTTTGGGTGGCCTCATTTTAAAACTGATATAAACAGAAAGCAATACCAGAACACAATCTTTCTACATGCTGGCTTTCTTAGAAGTTGTTCTCAAATTTCTTTGTCATCACTGTTAGCAGAAATACCCTTTAGGAAATTACTTGGAAAAAAAAATTAGTAACATTATTGAAGAAATTATGCCTTTTGTGAAAGGTGTCATTAGGATACTTAAATTACACTGAACTTTGCAATACATTAGAAGTAATAGGACATAGGCCAGAACAGAATAAAGAATTTGTCTTGTCCACCTCTGGTTTTCAGATATAAGAACAGCTATGGGTGAAATGTTTTTTTACTAAATCAATTGCAAAAAACTTTAGTATTGCTCATTGCACCTCTTTCAACAGGCATATTCCAATGCTTTTTTATTTTAGAATGATTTTCCCTTGTATTTCACTCATGACAATTTAAGCTCATTATTTTTCTTAGATACAAACATGAACAAATAACAGATTGCTACTTTCCTCACTATAGTAGGCTTTTAAGGTTTTCCAAGTATTCAAAATAAATTTAAAGAATTATATCAGTCTTCTAATGAACAAAAAATAATCAAAATGAATTTTTACCCATTTTTTACCCATGTAGACCTCACACAAATCTTATTCTTACATGTGTGCTACCATTTTGTTTCAAATAGTCCAAGAGCTTGTTGTAGACTAAAAGCAACTTAATTTGTTTTAATTTAAAGAGCATAAGAATTTTCAGCTGAAGGACTTGATAAAAACATAGATCAAAATAACAGAAAAATATTTCCTTGCCTGTAGGCTCCAATACAATTTTGACAGATCCCAGTACAAAACTCTGAGCTCTGTCACGTTATCAGTAATCGTATGGCCAGCAGGACCGAGGCAGTGATCATCACACTGTAGCTGGCACTGGTGACTACACCTTGAGTACTGCGTCCAGTTTTGGTTCCCTCACTTCAAGAAAGAAACAGGTGCTGGAGTGTGTTCTGAGAAGGGCAATGAAGATGGGGAAGGGTCTGCAACATAAGTCCTATGAGGAGCAGCTGGAGTAGCTGGGGAGTTTTGAGCCTGAAGAACAGGAGGCTCGGGGAGGACTGAAAACAGGTTGTAGCCAGGTGGTAGTGGGTCTCTTTCTAGGTAACAAGTGACAGGAGGACAGGAAATGGCCTTAAGTCAAACCAGGGGAGGTCTAGATTGGGTATTAGAAAAAGTTTCTTCACTGAAAGGGTTGTCAAGCACTGGTGCAGTTTGCACAGGGAAGTGGCTGAGTCACCATCCCTGGGGGTATTTAAAAGATGTGTGGATGTGGCACTGATGGCCAAGGTTTAGTGGTGGACTTGGAAGTGTAGGGTTAATGGTTGGATTCAATGATCTTTAGGGACTGTTCCAACCTAAATGATTGTGCGATTTTCTGATTCTATATTTGAACACTACCAGCATGAGATTTCCTCTTTCAGGAAACATGTAAGCAATCTTGACTTATTATTTGTTTCAAAGTTGTTATATTGACTTACTGAGGCACGTGTTTTTACTTTGTGTGGTCTGTCATCCTGTGTAGTGTCTTCTGCATATAGTTTTATTACTGAACTTAAAATGAAAAGCTGAGGTGATTTAAACCTGCTCATTTCTTATGCTAAGAATTGTAAATTATTATAAATTATTTTTAAACTTAATATTTCTCTATAAAAATAGACTCACTTTAGGATCTTGAGATGAACTGGAAAAATAATTATTAATATTTCCATTGACAGTAGATACTTCTTCACTTTGATTTACACTCATCTTAGGAACATTGTAATTCTAGAGTGCAGTGAAAGATTTTCATTAGTATAAAGAGATATGACTTTTACTACTGGAGACCTACAAAGGTGAAAGTACTTCTGAAAAGTCAGTCTTAAAAACTCAAATGCCTTTATCTTGATCTATTATCTTGACATGAGCTGAGCAAAAAAATGAATGATGTGACCTGAGCAGGGTCAGGTTTGGTCTGACCAGGGCAGGCAATAATACTCCTTTCCCTCTGCAACTTCTCCAAGATTAAATGATCATTTTATTTTGTTAAAAATACCGCCATCCTTCAGATTTTATGTGTCTGACAATTCCTACTTCTTCTCCTTCCTTGTACTATCGTGGTGTTACTGGTTGCTTTTACTGTTTGATTTTAGGAGCTATTTCAGGACGTTCAACTTGTTCAAGACTAGGTTGCTTACCAGTGTAACAGATTTCAGTGTCACATTTAACAAAAAATGCAACTCTCAGATTTTCATTTGTCTCAATCCTCTTTATAGATCCACCTGCCTGTGTCTCTCTATCTATCCTTCTATGATTCCACTGCCCACAGAACATCTTCACTTAACTAATGCACTACCTTCTATTGCTCCAGTAATTCGCATATTAAGGTTCACTTCTTTGGTTCTGACTAAAAGATACTATTGAAAAAAACCCAAAAAAACCCTGGCATTCTTAGTGTTTGGGCTTTAATGCATGCAGTAATTGTGTCTTTTGATCACAATCACCTCTTTCTGCTTCATTTTATTTCTTATATTAGAGTAGGGAATAAGCAATGCTCTTACAAGAAAACCTGAGAGAAATTCAAGCACATTAAAAGCAAGATTATGAGGTCTGTAGTCTCAGGAGAATTTCTGATCATAGGAAAAATATGTAACAATTTGTACAAAACCAATTCTCTAGTACTAAGTCAATATTTTCTGGAAATTTGACATTTTGCTTGTTATTTTCTGTTTGGAAACGTTGGGTTTTTTTTTCACTTCCAGTTTTTAAAGAGATTCACCAGATTTATTTTAAGACACGCAGTTTTGTAATACTGATAAAATATACAATTGCAGCTTCCTTCTCCTTAAGCTGATGAGTTTTAGCAAGCAATTCAGAATGAGGTTTCTTTCTTGTTTTTCTTGAATAATGGTTTACCAATTGGTCAAACATTACTATTTTAATAAATTAAACCCCACAGGAAATTCGCACTTGATTAAGTAAATCTTCACAAATGCAACAGCAGAATGAAAATATGTCTAAGTCATTAATTACTTTTTCATTTAAAAAATGAATGCTAATAATTTGCTATAATGGGAAAAAAATAATGAAAGCATATTTTCCCCAAGAATATCTGTGCCATCACCACTTCACAGGACAGCACTATCAATAAAGTGGTTTGACGGAGTAAACTCCTGAATGAGCTGCATTCATTCCTTCTAAGCCATCTCCAGGGTATCTTCTTGGCAACTTTGATGATGGGTTTCCTATGTACCACCCTCAAGAAGTGCTTGCAGTGCCCCGCACTCCCACAGCCTTGCAGGACTCGTGCCATGTTTAAATTTCTATCTTGCCCTCATTGCAAACTGCAGAGCAATTTGAGAAATAACAGTACCTGACTTTTTGTGGTACTTTTAGGAGAAAGGAAAAATAGCCAGAGATTTTCATGCAGGAGAAAGATTTAACTTCTGCACGTTCTTTCACAGACATATAGCTCTTCATCTTCTTATCAAATTTGGGTTACACAAGCTGCATTTATTAGTGGATAAGACTCCTCTATGCATATCTTTAAAATGACTCTCATTTTACTTCAAGACATTCAATTGTTCCTTGTTTTTCCTATTAGTATGCCCCAGTGAACACTAGAATTCATCACTAGAAATGTCAGACATATCCGAGAATTTCTTCAAAAGCCATTTTTATTACACACACACAAAAAGAAAGTTAAAAAAAAAAAAGATATTTTATATAGCTTCAGTTTTCTTCAATCTGTCCTTGATTTATGGTGCAGTTGTCCTTGATTTCTTTGTTTGAGTTTTAAATTAATAGCTCTTATGTAAATAGTGCAGAATATTATGTACACGTAGGTAGGTACAGATCCTCCCAGATGCTACTTAAAACAGAATTGTAAAACAATAACAAAATGCACTGTCCTTTCACACTGAAAAATCACACTGTATAATCAGAACTAACTTCATGTATGCAGTGTGCATTTTGTTAATTAGCTTCCTTCTGGCACCTCTGAAGCAAAAATCAATTTTTCACAGGATCATTTTTCCTTCATTGTAATAAGTAACATTTAATATTTGCTAGTACTGTGATAAAATGTACTTTGAGGTATTTTTATGGAGTACTAAATTAAATGTTTCAATTAAAGCTTCAGTGAGCTGTACAGCAAAGATTTGAATGAACCTCTGTAGGCCAACCTTAAAAGAAAAATCTCCGGGCCTATATTTCCATGCACTCTATAAAGATGTGTCAGACTTGCAATTAAAATAATTCGTTTTTCTAAATGAGCCGAGAGAGATCACATCTCTTTTACTCAATTACTCCCATTTCTACTACTTTTTCTTCTATGTCATTGTGCCCATGTGACTGGAGCAAAAAGTAATGTGAGAGTTTGAAGAGTAGGACTGCAAGTTAGGATCTGTGAGCTCCAACTTTAGAATATGAAACAGAACTTAATTTCAATTGTTTTTCTGAGTTTTCCTGAGTTTTCCCAACAGGCAAATCCCTTTAATATCTATCAGCTGAACATCTCTGTAGACTTTCTTTATTAGCATCCTCAGTGTCCTGCCATAAGATACTTATCCCAAGACTATTGTTTCTTCCACTGTCTCTTCTCGTTGGTCTTTAGGCTTGTCATCGTCCCCTTGAATCTGTTTGTATCTGCTGTCATTAGGAATCTTCCATGTCTGTCAAATTAGACCTTTGAACACTGTAAGTCTTGTGAAAGAGTATTTCTTAATCTTTATTTAGCGGAGTAGACAGGGAATATTCCTGACATCTTATTTAATTTCTTTATACTCTTCTTCTTGGTGGCTAAGTTCCAATCAATTTGATAGGAAAACAGCCGCAATTTTATTTTTTTAATTATTATTATTATACAAGATGTACAACATACTCTTAGTAAAACTAGAAGAATCTCAAGACATTTTCACTTACCCTCATCACATCTTTCATGACTCAGTCTATTAAGTCTCTGAAACACAAAGCCAAAACTTTTTTTTCAAGCAACTTTTCTTTTGGAAAATTTATTCATAAATGAGAAACATTAGCAATGCAAGAAGGAGAAAATATTTGCCTAAAATATTATTTAATTTTACTGTATTTATATCTGTACTTAGGCAAAAGAGAGACTCCAAATGTGAAATTTCTAAGATGACTCAGTGCCATAAGTTCAGATCTCTTAGACAGCTAAGAGCATCAAACCCATCACTTTGCTGGTAGTATGTGCATTTTAAAGGTTGCAAATGTATATCATTTACCAATAATTTGGAGGGCTGGGTATTTTTTGGCAAGGTCAGCTTTGGGTGGGTTTTTTTAACCTGTTTTGTATTAACTGTGCTTTAGAGAGGCCCTCAGACACACACATAGCTAATGGATTCTACAGGACTCTGGCATATATTCATGCTTAAATATGTGTTTCATTGCTATCCTGAAGGGTCAGAGTGGAAGATCAAAAAAAATTAAAAAAAAAGGAAGTAAAAGACAGAGAAAGTTTACTGTACATTTCCCCTGCCCTTAAAAAGTACTTTCTAAAACTACTGTGAAAAAATCAGAAGTATACACAGCTTGGATAACCATGAGGTCAACAAAAATTCAACACCTTTTAGAAGATGCCCAAGGGACATTGTGGAATAAGAAATTCTTGTGAAGGAAATGGTAGCTTTCATAATGGTCTGACAAAGATTCTTATCTGAAGAGGTTATGAAGCAAAACTGTCAGCAGGACAAAAACTCCTAACAAATACAAAATATAAGCTAAATACAAAAAATCCACCCAGAATAAACAACAATGTTGTCTTTAGGCAAATAACACTCTACCATGCAATAATTTCTGACACTGACTAATGTTTTCTTTTTGCATGGGTAGCTGATAGACACCCTCTAAGAAATTGTTCAGTTTAGAGAAACTCAAGCAGCAGTTGAGTGCACTTAACTCTCGAGCAGAACTGCACTAGAAATAAAAACAAACATTATTTAAATATCTAATCAGATATCTAGTATATGTCTACTGCACAGTTAAAGTTGCTACATTATACATATAATATATATCCTGTTTACCTTCAATGCAAATGTTAATGTGTTATTGTTCTGAACTCATTTAATCTACACAGTAGAAAATAGACAGAGACAGAAGAAACAATTTTCCATTTTGATGAAATATTGGGTTCAATTCAATTTTTTTGGGGTCCAGGCAATTACACTAGTCTTGAGAATGACTTAGTTGTTCTCTCTCTCAACATTAGCATTTAATTAACGAAAATAATTACATTTATATTAGATCAGTATTACTCTGTGTTGATAGAAGGGCTGTTATATTTTCCAAGAAAGCACTATTTTCATTATTTACATTCTAAATAAAATTCTTCTAGAAATATCGCTGAAATCAAATTAATTATAAATGTAACTAAAAGGGTGTCACAAGGTTAGATACACCAATAAACTATGTGTCACAGCAAACATCACATTAAACATGCTTTCAGGATTTAATTCTGAAGATTTATATGTCACTTGACTTATCTCTTCTGTTTCAATGCCTGCATATATCTCCCAAGACATAACATTATAAAAACTCTCTACTGTTGCTAAAAACAATACAGGATTTTGTTTTGCTAATAGCACAATTGGTTTCTCAAACAGGAAATTAGAAACAGCACCCTTAGGAGTATTTTTGAACTATAGTGAAATAAAATAAAACTATCTTCATTGCTATTGACAGAACCTAATAAAATATTTTACACTAAATTGCCTTTGATGCATCTGTACATAAAATTAATTATGCAAATAATATCATATCTTATCTCTATGGATAATTACAACAGTAAGCATACTTATGCTGCAGGTTTTATCTTCTCACAGGTGAGTATTTTCCAAAAGTGTTGTGAAATACAGATCTGTGATTTTGCCTACATTGTAGCAGCCAGGTCTATCAGAGAGGGGCTGATGCCCAGAGACCGCACCAGAGATCATTCAGTTTAGTGCTCTGCTCTGGACAGGGTCAGCAGGATGCTCAGGTCTTTGTTCAGTCAGATTTTCATTATGTCCAGGGATGGAGAGTTCACAATATCACTGAGCAACCTCCTGTGCCAGTACTTAGTTACCTACTCGACCAAAAAAGGTTTTCCTAATGTTCTGAGAAGGCTCATTGCCTTTTGTTCTGTCACTGAGGACAAACTGAAAAGACCCTGGCTCTATCTTTGCATCCTGCCTTCAGGTATTCATATACATTGTTAAGACCCCCTCTGAGCCTTCTCCAGACTGACCAGTCCAAGCTCTCTAAGCCTTTCCTCATGAGAAAGATGCTCCAGTCCATTCTTTATCTTTGTGTCTCTTTGTTGGACTCTCTCCAATATGTCCCCATCTGTTTTGTACTGAGGAACCCAGAACCAGACACTATTTCAAAGTATGGCTTCACCAGTGCTGAGTAGAGGGGAAGGACCACCTCCTTCAGCTTACTGAAAATACTCTGCCTAATGCAGCCTAGGGTATCGTTTGGGCACATTGCTCATTCATGTTCATCTTTGTGTCTCCCTGGGCCCCCAGGTCCTCTTCTGCAAAGCTGCTTCCCAGGTCAGTGGGCCCCACCATATATTGGTGCCTGGAGTTATTCCTCTTCAGGTGAAGAAATTTGTTCAGTTTGCTTTAACATTCTCTAGTCTAGTCCATCCCCCTCCTCTTCCAGGTCTCTCTTGCTCAGGACTTTTTCATTGCTCTAGGGGCCTGGGATTCCTGAAGGCTGGTCTTACCAGTAAAGACTGAGGTCAAGGAGGACACCGAGGACCTCAGTCTTTTACATGTCTTTTGTCACTAGGACCCATTCCCACTCAGCCAAAGGCCTGTGTATTTCCTTGCTTTCATTTTGATTACAATATAACTGGCTCTTCTTGTTGTCTGTGACATTTTTTGTCAAGATTCAGCTCCAGGTGGGCTTTGCCTTTTGCATTTCTGCATGTTTGAACAGTGTCTTTATCTTCCTTCTGGCTGTTCTGATCCTTTTGCCACCTTTGTATGATTCCTTTTTGTTTCCATTTAGTTACAAACTCCTTATTCAAACCTGTCGGCTCCCTGCAACTTTGCTAGACTTCCTGCTTGTCTATTCTTGAGCTTAGATGGTCTGTTCCTGTCCCTCAGCACCAAAGCAATTCTTAAGCATATGAGAGGAAGGCTTGTGTAGGTGGTATTGCAAGCACATGCTCTCCTGAAGAACATAATTCTCCACTGTGCTATGAACTCAGGTTGCCCAGGACAGAAATTGTCTGCCCTTTTATACTCAGAAGACCATCTCATATCTCTTCCTCCAGAATTCCCTAACTCAAACACAACTGGTTTCAGTATGCTGCCACGTCAGACACTGTTGGTGCATTTTCCTGTGTCTCATACGCTCGTTTAAATACAGCAAAGAAGCAAGAGGTACAAACAAGATATGTATTTCATGAAATGCATCTCTCACAATCATGGAATTTTTGCCTTCTTCATTCCCTCACCTGCTGTCTCTGTTTATTGTCATCCCTTGCTGTGTTATGTGCAATTAGGATTGCACACTCCTTGAGGTAAGGAGCTGTCAGATTTTATTTGCCTCTACAATGCCACACACACCTATGGCACTACAGAAATAATTAATAATAACAATTTATGACAGAGTACATTGTTACCAATCATCACATATTGTGTGCACTCGTGTAAGACATGGAAAGCTTTGTTAATGGAAGTAGAATAACATGCCCTATTTCTTGAAAGTTGACTTCTTAATATATTATCTCTGTAAGCATGAAGGATTCCTGAAGAAGGGCTCACACTTTCAAAGCTGATCTGTTTTTCCAACTTTATATTTAAAAAATTTCCTACAAAATGTGTCTTTTGCTTTCTGTCCTGAGACTATCACAGATAAACCAATTCTGCTAATAAAAAGATACTACTGTTATCATTGTGGCACATAACATGGATTTTCCACACAATAACGTTTATGTAACAGTGACAGAGAGAATAAAGTAATTATTTGATGTATGCAGAAACCAAAAACCAAAACCCAGGAGTCCTAAGTCTCTCTTCTGTAGATTAAATTAATTGACCACAGAAATTAACCAAGTTTTTCATGTACTTCAGCAAAAGAACAAAGTCACCTTATCCTCTGAGGAGATCAAAGAAGTCACTGTCTTTTTTCTATATAAACAGAAGATACTCAGCTACTCTTGTAGCTAGGAAACTTGCACATCTACACCTTGAAATTTTGGGTTATCTGAAGTCACTACTCCGAAAAATGACTGTACTATGGAATGTCTCTGAATCTTCTTTTGCAGTCAATAATTACTAATAATTTACCCACTACTCTACAGTGTTTCAAATGTCACTTTGAGAAAATACTATGCCGAGAAAGACCTGGTTTGCTAATTCTTAGGGAGGAGTTTGTGGAATGGAAATTTTCCCAGCAGAACTAAAGTTGAGATGTGACAAAACTTCCTTTCAGAAACACTGTGCAAATATATAAACCCAAAAACCTCTGAACTAAAGAACTCCAAAATTTTCTACATATGCAATAAGCTGTCTAGATGGAGACTGCGTTGTCCCAGAGAACCTGATCAAAAATCCAAATCACAAAAAATGGCCTGTAAGTACCTCTGGAGTTTATTTTCTGTGGACCTACATAATGTGCTCTCAGATTAAAAAAGAGGTGTTTTCAAGTCACTACACAAAGCTTTGCTATTCTGTCCCTGTACCTCTTACCATTATTGTACAACCCCAGAAGAGTTTAAAATACAATAATGGATTACAACACTGCAGAGGAAACTCTTTTTGACAAATCAGGCAAAGTATAAATTGCGATTGTTTTTAGAATTATTTTTTATGCATTATTTGTGGTTTGATCATTTGTTTTTATACATGTTTCAATTGTGTGAAATTTGATAGTTTGGTTTATACAAACATTTTTTGAGTTGCAGGTTCACTGTTTACCAACAGAGTTTGCTACTGATGGCACATAGTGTTGTTTCCTTGGTTGGATTGCTTAGATGAGCATCTTGACATATTTCAGCATTCTTTGTAATCTCTTTGTAACACCAATAAATATGAAAATATTGACTTTATGAAGTACTTTGACTTCTGCAAAGGCATGAAGATTCTACAGAAGTCCCATGTACTGCTTGTACACCACTAAGTGAGATTTATTTTAGCTCTTTCACATGGACTGAATTTCACACTAAATTAATTTTATTAACTCATTACACTAATTTTATTTCTTGTTCAAATGATATCTAATGTCTCTCTGTGGCATAGATGTAACAACTTTAGTCACACAAACTCCACTCTACTATGTTTTTGGTTTGGGCATGAACATATTTGCATTTCAACTACACAGTAACTCCTTGCTAACTGCTAAACAACAACATATGTAATATACTGAATGTTGATCTTTGAGAAAAACCCTATCAAAAATATTAAAGGAAACCGCATCATCATCACCAGCACATCTTTACATTTTTGTCCAGCTTCTGTTATTTAATTTTTTTCTTGTCAAGTTGATCACTATACATGCCCGTACCTTGAAGTGAGGAAGAGCAACAGCAGGAGACTTATGCGCCAGCTGCAATCTTCAAGGGGAACCTCAGGAGAAGCAGCTATCCTGTTAAGCAGAGCAACCTAACCTTTCTTTCCCTCTCTTCTCTGCTCCACTCTGCTCACACTCACACTCCTGCTCTCTGTCCTCTCTCTGTGTGACCTTTCAGGAACCACAGTTTCTTGTATTGCAGGCATGTTTCAAATTTACATTTTTCCAAGCCCCCAAGTCTGACATTTCTATGCTTTGCAATCTTGTTTGTCACAATTCAGTATATTTTCAAATTGAAAACTGTATTAAAAATAGTTTAAAAAGCAGTTTGGTCTTTCTAGTAAATGGAACAATTTGAGGCATTTTTCAAATAGGGATTGTATTATGTACTGGGGACTCAAGCTAGTGTTTTCTTGATGTTTCACAAAGGAGACACAGTTCAGAATGAGGGGTGATATGCAGGTGTCTTTGAGATCTGAGCACAAATTGCATAAATACTGAAGATACATAAACATGTAAGCACTGTAAAAATCTCTGCTTATCAACTGAAATTTATTTATTACTCAATTCTGAAAGATTCAGAAAACAATGAGAGTCCTCAGAACAAAAATCTGAATGAAAGTAACATGTACAGTACAAATATCAGATTTTTATTGCTAACCCATGTTTGCAATATCTTTTTGCTGAAGGAGATAGAAAGTTAAAAACATCCATGATATTTACATCTCTTTCCTAACTGTAATCTCTGCTGCCATTTGAAGACAGTCATCTCAGGGCAAAAACCAGGTAGGTGTTCAATCATACACATCAACACTCATAAACAAAAGAGGATGGGAACTGGATACATTACTCAAACTGGAGTAAAGTGAGATAACTGCACGAGGGCTACCTATGTTGTTCATTCAATGTGGTAGGAACGTTCTCTGTCACTGAAACTGACGGGCTTGAATCACCCTCGCCCATACTAATAAATAGCTTATTCTCCAACACAGAAATGATGTAGCCTCCTCCTTCCAATAACTCTCCAAACATGCTCAGGAACTGTACAGGAAAATGCAAGCTGGCCTGGGCCCAAAAGTGTTCCAGGAATAATTCTAAAATTTAATAGCAGAGATAATTGTGATCCAGTGCCTGTGGCTGTTTCCTGTCACTATTTTCTGTATGGATACAAACACAGCCAAAATGTCTATGTTTCTCAGGGCTTCTGTGCAAATGAGTACAGGGTGGTTCACATAGATTAAGTGATTAATCTAGATCACTTAATTAGATTAGACTGGATTAAGACTGGACATCGATCTTCAAAATATTTTAAAAAATACATTTCCAAGAAATACTATAATAAACAGACTGCTGAATAGCAAACTAAGCCTAATAATAATAATAATGTCTGTTTCTTTTTTATGTCCTCCATGTAATAATCAGAAATAGTCCTTAGACCTAGCAGTCTGCATGTCAGAAGCTGAAAAGCACTGCTCCAGAGTAATCTGACATTAGTATAAAGATTGATGTAAAGGAAATTACATATTCCCTGTATGGTAGATGATTAACTGGAAAACTACTATAAATGTTCCTCCTTTATGCTTTTATTGCCTGAACTAGGATTCAATATTGAAGTAATAATTTCATGCTGCTTTGCGTGCTATGCTACACTTTAGAAAATGGCTAGTGGTCAAAACAAATGAGAAGAGACATGGAAAATGAACATAAGTGCTAGGCAGCAAAAGTTTCTTATATAAGAACGTAGGACAGTGTGATTTCCTTATTGTGACCATAGCTATTATCTCCTTTTAAAGAGGATATTTGCATGCAGTGGCAGTTAGATTTTGTTTATTTCTAAGTCAGGTTTCAGATCTTTATCAGGAGCTAAGTTTAGCTTTTTTCAAACTCTGCTCTCAAAATGGACTGTTTCAGAGTTGCCCGTCTGAAAGTCAGAAAAAAGCAAACAGAACTTAATCCAAATTTTTGTGAAGGCAGAAGCAGAAGATCCACATCCAGCCACAGGCAGGGTTTCTTTATTGGCATTTGTGTAGTTAGGTCAAAATAAGTGTTGTTTAATTGCATGTTTCTCACTCATATGGGGCCAGAATTTAACATCTTTGTACCCTGAGCCTGTTAAAGAGTTAAAGATTCACAAAGGAACTTATTTTCAAAATTCAGTAGTCTGATGCAGTGCAATTAACAGCCCTAAAATAAACACATCGCTCCCCCTTTACATTCTAAGCAGAACATCCATGGATATGGGAAACATTCACACAAGCCAATAAGAGGGACACAGGTCTCAGATAGTGTGAAAATATTTCCATCATGTGTTAATTTTGTATTGACAATCTAGAACAGGTAGGGTCTGTCCCTGGAGGAAAAGGCAGTGGAGGGAGAGAGTGGTCAAAGGAAAATGAGGCACCTGAGGTAAAACCTATTCCCTAAATCAGACTGAGCAAGGATATGATCCTATGTATCCTGTTTAAGGGGAGGTATTAATAAACAAGTTAAATGGGAAAAAATCATTTGCTTCCTTACATTTCTGTTAAAAAGAAATTACTTTGCCACCTAACTCAAGTTAGAGAAAGAACAGTGAATCTCAGATGGAGGAAGGTGCCATTTTAACTCCATGAATATTACTCAGGTACAAGCCTGCCTCCCTAAAGGCTCCAGGACACAAGTCACATCCCTCTCAACAGCATTTTCTGTTGATGAGCTAAATTCACTTCTAAAAATCTTCTCTTCAGTCATCCAGCTCTTTCCAGGAATTGTGAGGACAGCCTAGACTAATGGGCAATGGAACTTAGAGATGATGTGGCTCTAAAAACCTCTGGTTATTCTTGTTCTCAAATTTCAGCAATATATTAGCACTGATTTTCATGAAAACCATGTTCCTCCTTAAGGCAAGCAAGACTGAAGTCTTGACCAGCATCAGGTTTTTTTATAGCTAAAATGCTTGGCTTTGAGGTACTTGCGCCTTTTTTCTTCAGGCAGATCTGTAGGGATGACAGAATTAAATGGCTGGCATCTTTCTGGGAGCTGCTTGAACAAACATGCCACAGCATTTGGTTGTGATACCCCAAGGTTTGGTTTACTCACTAGATGCAGAGAGCCCCTGCATGGCAGGGACCAGCAGTGTTGATGTCCTACCAACCCTGCTCTGTGTTGGCATCCAGAACACTGCAGCACAGCATGCAAAACAGGATAAGCCAGGTTCAGCCTAACTGTTTATTAAGCAATTAAACATGAAGCGCCAGAAGACTGAAGGTGTGGTGTGCTCATGTATTTTGCACATGGCTGAAGCACAGGCTTCACTCCATTACTGTGAAGAGCAGACTTATAAACCCCCTGACCTTATGAAGATGAACAGAGCACATCACCTGTGTCTGCTTCATTTTGCCAAGCTCCCCAAAAGAAATATATACTTATACACAAAGACCTTTCCTGTATGGAAACCCCATTTGGCTTATTAACCCTCAGAGCTGATTATCAGTTCAGTCACAGGTCTCTGTTCAACCTTTCATAATGGAGATTTTGTGGCAAAAATAGTGTTAAGGTCCAGATTACCTTTACTACATATTGACTAATGGAGTGTTCCATATATTGTGTGGCATTTTAGGGTGTTTAGCCTCAACTCACATACCTCAGATCAGCAATTCACACAGACAAAGTACCAATGAGTGCAGTTCGTGGATCCATATCATCACTACATTTGCTGCAGATGCCACAGATGAGTGCACTGTTACATCTTGCACTGCAGCACCAGGATTCTCTGGTCAATAAAATCTATATAAAACACATTTTCTAACTTTGAATTATTTTCTTTTAACATCTCTACCAAGATTCATCTTTAATATTTGGTATTACACAAGCTTTCAGCTACCCAGGTATAGATTAAAGGGTGAAGTTGTGAGATATCCTGATTAACATCTTTACAAACACATATACTCTAGGGGTATATCCAAATATAATCATTTATATTCCATCTACATTCATTGACCGAAGAGCTACAGGAAGTAAAACAGTACTGACTCCATGAATCCCACACTAGTTGACCCAGCAGTAGTGGTTATTGCTCTCATAGACAAAGCAGAACAGGATCTGACAGCTCTCCAGCCATAATGCTCATGGCTTTGTGCAAACTTCTCCCCTTAGCAGATGAAATCAAAACCTCAAACTTCATCCTGAAACTTATCATGGTGGTTTAACCACACAGCCACTAGCTCACACTCCCTCAGCAGATGGAGGGGAGAATAGGAAGAGTAAAAAGGTGAAAACTCACAGGCTGAGATAAAAACAGTTTGATAGAGAAAGCAAACCGCAGAATTCATTCATCACTTCCCATGGGCAGGCAGGTAGCCATCCCCAGGAAAGCAGGGCTCCATCATCCATAACAGTTACCTGGGAAGACAAATGCCATCACTATGAACATCCCGTCCCCTTCCTTCATTTTCCCCCAGCTTTACATACTGACCATGATGCCGTATGGTACATGTCAACAGTCCCAGCTGTGTCCTCTCCCAACTCCTTGTGCATCCCCGGCCTCCTTGCTGGTGATAGAGTACAAGAATTAGAAAAGGCTTTGATACTATGCACCAAATTATTGCTCAGCAATAACTAAAATATCCCTGTGTTGTCACAACTGTTTTCATCGCAAATCCAAAACTCAGACCCATGGTAGTTACTGTGAGGAAATTGAAATGTGTCCTAGAAAAAACAGTATACTGATAAACATTTCCACTTCAAAATTTCTGGGTTTTAAATTACTGTATGTCTATGGCTCAAGGAAGGTAGATCACTCTATACCAAACCAAATGAGTGAAGAAACACAAGTGAACCAATTTACAGCCACATGAGAGGAATGGATAATCGATACATACATAGTCCATCAGTAGCCTTCAGATATGGAAGGGGGTTTTATTCCTGTAATTTCTGTGATGTTGAAAAGCAGAAAACACATGATCCTCCATTGCCAACAGTATGAGTTAGACCCTGAATTTCCTCAGAAAGTGTTGTTGGTCCCTTTTTGAAATGCTATTAACAAAAACCTCTAATAAATAAAGCAAATTATATAAACACTTCCTTGAAAATTTTATATATTATATATATGATTTTCTTCCCCTTCATAATAAGTGTTTTTTTTCAAGGAAAGCAATTACCAAAACTTACTTGGAAAATTGTGACTCTGTAAAGTCGAAATTCAGAAGAATTCAGTAGGATTTAGTGAAAATATGCCAGATTTTTACCTGTGCAACGGATCATAAATTGCCACCTATATCAAAGTCTAAAGACATATTTTTAGGGTTTGTCCTAGTTCAGCAGGAGGGAGCAGTTATCACTGTGTGGGGGTGATTAAAGCTGTGTATTCTACACCCTCTATTCATTCGCCAAGAACAATGGACCATTTGTTGCCCAGGAAGTTGTTAGCACCTTCACACCCAGCCTGAGGGGGCCTGGGTGCTAATGGGCCAGCAATGGATTCAACAATACCCCATGACTCACAGAGTTAATCACCCATTGTGTGAGTCCCCACCCTGGGGGAGGGACTGGGTGCTCCCTGAGGGTACATAAACGGGGCTCAGAAAGCCTTGAGCACTCTTATTGGATCCAGAGGAGCAGCAGGACCTCAACAGGAGGAAACCACCACTCTCGACCAGACTACGACCATCACTCCTGACCAGACCACAGCCATCATCTGCACCAACAGGTTCTTCACTTCTTTTTGCTTAGGACTAGGGGGAACCACGTGGGTCTCAGCACCAGGGCTAGCAAACCCCTTTGGGCTTGTGCCCCGGGACACTGGGTTATACTGCTGGGTTTTGGTGAGTTGAAAGCAGTTTTCTCTTTGTGTATTTATGGTAATATCTTTCATTAAATTGTAACTCTGACTTAAAATCTCTCTTGTGGTGGGTCCATTTCTCCTGACGGTTTACCTCTAAACCAGTACAGGGTTTAATACAGAAATCCTCTCCTAGCAAATCTCTCATAAAGCCAGCAGGAATTAAACTGAATTTAAGAGGTATGAAAAAAATTCTCAGTTTTAACAAATATTTATACCTTCCTCCCCTGCCCCCCTTTAGTCTTTACTCTGGGAAAATAACATCACCTTCAGAAAGGAGAAAAGCAGCTCAGGGACAATTTCAGGATCTGAGCCTACTGTCTAGATCCACAAAATGCTTTGATGCCTGTACCCCATTGATTTCAGTTGGACTTACATGTGACAATATCTTTGTATATACTTTGTGTCTCCCTATATGAAAACTTTGTCATTTTGCAAGTATTCTCAATAGGTTTAAAGTTTGATGACAAACTGCAGAACTGAAAGGAGCAGCTGGTTCTTTCCTGCATCACAGCCGGCATGGCTTTAGAAATTTCCATGGAATTTCAATGGTTTTTATTCTTCCCTGGACTTCTCCCTTTAAAAAGGGTGAAATATTAAAAAAAAATTGGATTCTATTAATAAGATAGCAATGCAATTAATTGATAGAGAATAATACAGAGCTGTTGACTTCTAGGGAAAGATCTGTAGCATTTCAATCTTTTCTTTAGATCTCCTACTTATATGAATAGATCAAATTAAATTACACAGGCTGATATTTAATATTTGTGCAACAGTAGTGTTCTGAAACTGATGCCTTTTTAAGCAAACTGCAGTACACCAAAGCTAGTTAAAGAATTAATGAATTATGAAACAAAAATTTGATTGCCACTGAGAAATCTCTCGAGCCTAAGGCAGTCTCCTGGCAAATATTTCAGGAGTGTCCACAGTGCTTTGTATGGGTGGTAGCTCTCCCACTGTGAGCCCCATGCTTGTGAGGCTGTTTCCTACAGATCCCTTTTCCCCCTGAGCTTCCACCACCTCCCATGGGCGAACAATGTGCAATGCCCCAGCTCTGCAATTTCTTGTCTAGTCATCTTGCCTCTGCTGTCCTAACCTCATCCTAACCATGCTCTGGTGGGAATGGCAGACAGACTTGTGACCTTCCACTGTCATTAAAGCTTAGGGCTTGACCCTTCCTTGTAGTTTACCAGAGGAAATTACTATCTCCTGAAAGGTTTCTGGAAGTCAATAGGAACTTGTCTGAGGTAGAGGGGCAGCCTGACCTGGGTAAATACTGTGTGCCTCAGAACCAGTACTTAGATTGACAGCTTAAGAGATCACTTATTTGTTGTGTCTGGAAAGAAGGGTGGCAGGGGAAGAGACTAAGAAGCAGATATGCTCTTAAATGATAAGGACATATATTTATTTAGGCAGATGAAAAGTACCCAAATTCACCAGGACTACAAATGATTGATGCTTCTCACCAAAGCCTTTGCACAGGCCTGTAGATTAATCATGCTCTAAAAGAGTTGCCCATTCAACACTACAAGCTCTACCTGACTACTTTCTAGTTAGAAAATGTTTTTGTTGCAGCATGAATGGGCAGAGTCAGATGCTGAGTTTTTAAGTCCATAGCAAGGAAACATTTGGCACAAGCTCAAGATCAGCAGGGGCACATTAATTACCTCGGATCATCCATAGCTCTTTCTACACCATTATCAGCAAGCACAGTCAACATTGAGAGTCACATTCAAAAGGCGGGTGTACTTTGAAATGGTGGGCTGATCATAAGTTCAGCAGCCCTGCCTTGACTTGCCACTTTTCTACCTTACTGTCCCTGCATCGTCATAAACGTTAATTTATCATACCAGGAACTAACTTTGGCAGTTAGACCTCAGGCACAGTTTCTCTCAACAGTTCTTCTATATACCTGGGAAGAAACATTTTGCACTTGCACTTAAGAAAACTGAGCAATGTGGTCACACATGTTTCCTTTCCTGTCCACTCAGACTGGGCTTGGAAGACACATTTGTCTCAAAACTTGTATTACAGTCCACTCTCTAATATGATACCATTTAACATTCTGCCATTGGAACATAAAGTCCAGTCAGTTTCATATGGGAAAAAGGCTATGGGAGGAAAATATCAGACACTGTTTCTGTAGCGGAAGTTGAAAAGAAAGTTGATGGTGGTAAAATTACTGACAAATACCCTGGCAAGAGGGAAGTTCTGACCACCAGGAAAGTCAAAAATCTGCTCTGAGAAGGAAGGAAGGAAAGATGTCTAAGAAAAAAAAATATGTGGAATGCAAGAGTCAATGATGGACAAAAAGATGGGAGAAAAAAAAGGGGATTATGATTGAAAAGAACATATTTGAGCATGAATTTGTACAGAAAGTGAGACCAGAATAAGATGCCTCAGCAGTATGCATTAAAAAAAAAATCAGATAAGTATCATCTTGGGTGGTTCTGGAACTGAAATTAGGCATAAAATGAAGGCTTATTTTGGCTGTGAGGGAAGAAGGGCATAAACCTATAGGTTAGATTACTTGGCTATATTCACACCATGGCTAAAGAGCAGTGTACAGATGAGGTAAGGGCACAGCTTCACCTCCATCCCCACAGCTACTTCACAGACTGCCTTTGACAGCCTCTGAGGATGTGATGTGGTGAGGAGATTGAGAGTACGCATGCGCACAGGATATCAATCACACTGGGGCACTGCCCATCAGGACCAGGCAACTGGACTGCTGCTTGAAGTGTCTGTGCAGTTGGGCAATCTGGTGTCAGAGCAGGTCTCAAGAGAAAGCAGAATTAAATTCACTGTGACTCCAGGGTCTGGATATCTGAACATTAGCTTTAGCTAACCAGCAATTTCCTCCACACTTCTTTTGAGCATTGATTAAAATACTAATGAGGGTAGCATACATTGTGAGGAAACAGACTGTGTGAAAAGCAAATGTGTCTTGAGAAGAGTGCATCAAAGTAAAAAGCTGCACTGATAACCAATCACTCAGACAGCAATACTGTCTCCATAGAGTGTGAGCAGAATAGAAAATTCTATATGTAAAGTTAATTCTGGCTTCATGTCATATCACAAACACGCCTGTTGTCAGTAGTCATAAGTAGTGATAACGAGAGCTTAGATGGCTCTAGCATATTTAATGTCTCACTTTTGTATTTACCCGAACAGTGAAGTTTTATGCCAGTTACTAATCACTTCTTAGCCAGCAGCAGCAGACTCCTTATTCCCTGAAGTCTGTTCTCAGTTAATTGCACTCATGAGTATGGCAAATTTAGAATTATTATTCTTCAACAAATCCTTACAACTCCCTGGCCAGAAAGCGGGTATGACAGCTTGGAAATATAAGCTACACTATCACCTCACCTGACATTTGTCCTGTAACTGACATCTGTCCTGTGAAAAAGAAGGATCGATAATGCATACATATGTATAAATAAATTAAAAAGTAATCCTCTCCAAAAGCAGAATGAAAATTGATGCTACAACCTACTTAGCACTCTAGTTTACAGGATACACTACATGAATCCACACAGACAGCACATTCCAAAGAAGCAGTGCTCAGGCAGGGCTGCTAGTGATAATAACTGATTAACTGTTTCTTTTAAAGGCAATGCATTAACTGTACGTTTTGGAACTGGCTGTTTCCATTAGCTATTGTTGTCATGGATTGTTCTTAATAGCCAGCCTGAAAAAATTTAGTTACTGGTTTCAAAGTGTGCCTTTGGGGCCAGATTCACAGTTGTAAGAGCTCTGCTGAATTTTTGTAGGCTTATACTGCTTTGCTCTGGTGTTTACATGCAGTCTCATTCTGATTTAAATGATCTGAAGGAAGCAGTGGCAGTCATCACACCATCAGTTTTCTTTAATGCTTTCAGTGTTTTTCTGTCAGAGGTTAGATAGCTTTGCTGCTTGACTGAGTTGTAAAAGCTGTTTTAACTTAAAATGCTTTTTGTGTTTGTTTGTTTGTTTGTTGTTTTGGGTTTTTTATGAGGGGGGTGGCAAGAAGATAAGAGACAGTGTCTTTTATATCTAAGGCAGCAAATCAGGTTTTAAGAGACCAATTCTACCTCTCAGATAGGGTCTCCCAGGTGACATTCTTTCAATATACTGACAGACCTCACAGCACTGTGCCGTGTCCTTGTACTTCTGCGTTAACACAGCTCAGATCCTCCTGCTTGCTGCTTAACAGTGGGAAAGATTCACTTTCTGTAGAGCTTGAACAATATCACCAAAGTAGATGAAAAGATTCAACTGATGTCAGCAGACTTTAGACTCAGGACCTGCTCCCACTGCGCACTGTGATGAAAGGTGTGAAGTTTGCTTTGCTGGGCTTTATCTCAAGGAAAGATGTTTTTCCTGAAGGGTGTCATGAGCACCAGCTCTCACTGCCAATAGCAAATGTGAGCTTGCAGACTTGCCTAGAAGTGGTCAACTTAATAGGTTCACTCAGCTTGTAAAGTCTAAGTTGAACCTCTTTTCACAAAGTCAGGTAGACAGATGGTGGATAACTGTATCAGAGAAGACTTCTATTTCAAAGGCTCCTGTTCAGAAAGGAAACCCAAATAATGAAATCCCAAAAGTATTACTGCAGCTAGGTAGAAGAAAAAATGGTCTGAAAAGTGGTAGTAGCCATGGTTACATATATACACCCCATAACAACACAATGGTCCTGTCATCCACAGCATCGAGAAGTTCAGTTATAACCCCAGTAATGCAAGTCTTGGAAGGAAAAACAAAAGGCAAATCACTACAACTCTTGGAATCAAGACACTCAGTGCCACTTGGAAACCTGTGGTTTCCACAGGAGGAAGTTGACTTTTGCAAGTACACCCTCAGTTTTAGAAACACTTCTTGAGAAACACAATATGTTAATTGGTTGCTTAAGTAAAAATTTTGCAATCTATCACAGGAATGGTAAAAAGGCAAGCAAACTGAGGAAGAAACTCCAGGATAGCCTTTTTCATGTATGGTCATTCGACTAATGAGTAGGGCCAAGTAATTCTATTTGATTTCATGAACTCACATCAAACGTCTCAAGTTCCGTATAGTTCATGTGATAATTATGGTGGATAACTTTGGTCTTTCATTAATGGACTGTATAATGCCTACATGCTTTGACATGACTAATACTACTGGCTCTTTATAACTTTGCATAATGAATTGGGGCATTTACAGAATATCTGGTTTATAGGATATATTTCAGAAATGCATGCTACAACAACTCAGGGTTTGTACAGTTGCCAAGTATTTTTTAAAAGTAACTTTCCCTAGACTTTTGGTGAACTCACATGAGTGTACTGTTACCTTCTAAAGCACAAGGGATGCCTGAGTTAGCCCAAATCCTCCACAGACTGCATGAGTGGTCAGGAAATCCCAGATGGACATGCTGCCAACCCAAGGGCAGGCAGTTCAGGCCTTTTTCTGACCATATTTTGTCCCTGAGGGTCATGACACAGCTGCAGTCTGGCTGTCAGGAAACAAGCCAGTTACCAGACACATCTTCCTTTCAGCTGGGCCCTACTGATGGCTCCCAGCCACAGGAATGCAGCTGTACAGCTTTGGGACTGTGCCTGGCTCAGGGCTGGGTTTGGAGAAAGGTATCTGTATATCTTCTTTTGCTGTATAGAGATGCTTTAACTTTCTCTGTGTTCCAGTTCACACTGGTGAAAATACTGATAGAAGAAGTTTCCTGCTTTCCCTGCATGTTCTCAGCCAAAGTACATGAAATTTTGGATGCACTTTGCTTAGGAAGCGCAGGCTGCTGATGGCACAGCTAAGTCAAGGAGAATATTTTAGTGGCATCCTGAAGTAAGTGTTCAAACTCTTGTGAGGAATGAAGTTGTGAGGTTTTACTCATCTGAAAAAGGCAAGAGGGACTGTTTACTATGGACTGAGTCCCTGTCACCAGCAGGAATCTATTAAAATCAGGAGAGCTCAGATCACCCAAGAATCACAATGGTGAAAGAAAATAATTGACAAAGCCCCAAAGTTTGGCTGTCTAAATCTGAAAATAAAGCTGCATAATGCAGTCTGCACATAATGCAGAGCAGTACAAATCACAAGTTTAGTTCTAGTTCTTGCTGTAATTCTTTGCAGTATAAGATGGCATCAGGGGTCCCAATTATACTCAGAGATAAAGCCCTAAAACAAGGCTGAGGGTATTTAGATTTCACAGTTCAAGAAAAATTACATCATATGTAGTTCCTGGGAAAGGAGTGATGGATCAAAGAGTGTTTTTCTAAAGCTTAGTCTCCTCATGACTTTGTTTATTTTTAAAACATAATCTACTCTTAGAGAGCATCCAGTGAGACAGAGATCTAACATCCTCACCAGCTAATCAGGATTCTTTACTCTGTGTTTGTTGCAGGTCAGGCAGTTAATTGGATTTAAGTAATTATAGGCCAAACTCAGAAGTGATGCAAACACAGGTGTAAGGGAGTCAGTGTTTTTAGATTTTATAACATACAAGCCTACAAAAGGAATACAATAGAATGACTATAGGAAGGAAACAAAAGAAACTCCAGACATCTAAATTTTCTGTCAAAGTCTAAACTAGTTGTCTAAACACATTTACTAATCAGTGTAAGGAAATTAACATCTCTAGCTGATGATTTATCACAACAGTCTTAAATACACTTTTGAGATCTGGATTAAACAGCTTCTGGAGGTACCTGCTTTTTCTAAGTGATGGCCAGTTGCCTCTCCATAGTATCAGAGTCACAACAGGATCCAATCCATAAATGGAGTTTCCTTTCAATGAAAAATTTTTATAAATAAAAATGGGTTTTCACTCTGAATCAGAGAAAGGCCAAAATGTCATCAATTTTCACAAAATAGAAACTTCAAGATATACAGAAGCAGAAATATTGAACTGGTTTGATCATGTCAAATTGTCACACTTTGCTAATGTCAAACTATCTTAGAAAGTTAAAGGCATTTCAATAGCACTGGGAAAATACAAAATATTAATATGAATTATAACAGAGATGAACAATACAGTCTGTCAATGTGAAAACATCTCCACATAAGTGATATAGCATTCCTGGTATAGCAAATACAATAAAACTATATTAAGTTAAAGAACCATATCACAGGAAAAAGAGTTTTTCCCTGCTTCACATTCTGAAGGACAGAGAGCATCAGTTTCAATGCCTGTTTGAAAATTTAATCAAAATTGAAAAAAAAAAAAACAACCCACATTCAAGTGCAAAATTTTCCCCATTTCTCTTTTAAATGTTTTGGTTATAGCTCATAGTAAGGTTCTTGGTTACGTGCTGTGCTGCACCATCTTCCCACCCAGTCTTCATGGAATGATACTGTCTCAGAAAAACTCCATTTGGTGCAAGTTTCAGCTCTAAGTACATTGACAAGCTGTGGCAATACTTTTGCATCTGCCATGACTGTAAGCAGGATAACACGCTCTGTTATGAAGCATCATTATTTTGAGAAGCAAGTAGTACAAGACTTCCAGTGGTCTAAGTGTTTCCAACTTTAGAAAATGTTAAGTGCAGACTAACATGTTCCTCCTTTACAGCTGGCCTGAAGCAGCAGTGAGAGGGCTCTTTGCAAAAATGTGACCTTGTTAATCACACTGCAATGCCAAGAAGAAATACATTCCTTGCTTCTTTGGACTTTGTATAAATGTATGTTACCTGAACTTTTGGCCAATTCATGGAGTTTTTCTTCTGATTTTAATGTTTACCATTAATGGCAAATGTCTGTGTAATAAACATTATTGCAACAAGAAAATTGAGACCTCCAAGTCTAATTCTTTTTCAGACTGGATCTAAGCCTGGATATGATGGAATTTCACACTTTATGTGTATTATTAAAGGTCTACAAAATGGAATTTTCAGCCAAAGACTATCTATGTGATCTTACTGTTTAACTGAATTTTTATACCTGATTAACCAAAGAATCTGAATTAGGATTTTTACCTTTTGTCCTAATCTTTATCTTATTTTATTCCCCCCACCCCATGTCTCTCTTGTAGTGTAGATGCTTCTGTCTATCACAGACAAAATAGGACAGGTCAGGAAGGAAGGGTATAATTCAAATATAATTGAGTCACAAGTTAGAAGTGAGGCTGAAATACAAAAGAATCCTAGAGAAAATATATTTTAGAAAATTAATGAATTAGCTCTTCTTTTATGCATTACCCTAAAATTTAGGGGCTACAGCTGCCAGTACTCAATTCTGCAAGATAAATGAGAATAAAATATTATTCTTCTAGCAATAATGACAAGAATGTTAACCCTAGATGAAAGATTAGTGGTCTGGAAAACAGTACAGCTGTACTCATGGACCTCTGGGATGAAATCCTGGCTGTTGGATGCTATTTAACTAGCATTCTTTATGCAATTGTGAAAAACAATAAAAGTGTAGTCTCCAAACTGCAGCTAATACCTCCTGAGTTATTTTCTCATGGAGACCATACGTGGCCTCTGCCCAAGGAGAGCTTGGGCAATGTTCCAGTGAAAATTAATAGTGTAGGAAAAGTGTAAGATGAAGGTAACAGCTGGCACTTTGAACTGAAGTCAGAACAGATAAGCTGGGAGACAGGTCTATGAACATCCCTCCATTGTCCTTGGAGACGCGTTGGTGGACCCCACGTGTGCCCAATGTGCATGTTTCCCTGTGCAGAGCCCTGCAGGTGTCCGCCAGGGAAAGGCAGATACTGGAGCAACCAACCCAGAAAGCAAAACTGTTTTCAAGAAGCTCTGACGAAAAACAGGTGTTTTCTGCAGGAAGAAGACACTTGGTATGAGAAATTTCATGAACAGCGTTACACATGAAGTGGAGGTGAAACAGTCTGAAATAACTCAGTGAACACATGTGAGAAACCTGATATTGCCTTTGATAAGGATATTTTTCTCAAGCTATCAGGACCTAAAGTTACATGCATGGACAGGGATGAACAGTACTTAATAATTGTGCCAGAAAAAAAAAAAGTTTACAGCTTTCAGCTGCTTGTCCTGTTTTATCCATTTTTATATAGTGAATGGATAAAACAATGGAGCCATCTAACTTAGCTACCTAAATGTCACGTTCTCATCCCATGAATAAGTAATGGATATTAAGTACTCATCTGAGTAGGGATGAAGTCTGCATTCCCATGCGCCATAATAATTCTTTCTGTAGCCCTATATCTTTTACATTAAATATATTATTTCAAAATTAAATTTTGACTGTAGATCTGGAGTATGTCTTAGATGACCCTGAACGTGTCCTTTTCTTTCATCTATATCAGAAATTCTTATAGGAGACATTTCCTTTTCCCATCAAGCTTTTCTTCCATTATTATTCTTAGACCACTACAGCTACAAGAGCACTACCACTAGTTTAAATTATTTCAGACAGCTTGCAACAGCTTCCATGGGACTGAGAAAGCCTTTACTCATAATAACCTATAGTCTGGCCATTATGATGTTCTTCTGGGACATGTGGGAGTGGGTTGAATCCTATTAAGTAGACGAGACAATTGAACGTGCCTTTCCTGCAACCTGCGTGAGTCCTTTAATCATGACTTATTGGATAAAAGGTTAAGGGAGGATCACCATTGGCTCGCATTTTGTGAGAAATGAATAATAGCTTCCTATACAGTAGAGCTTCAGTTTTGTGAGTCCCATGGGTGCTAAAGTAGTAAGTACTGGAGGACAGCTTAAGCCCACCTTTGTTCATAAGAGTTCCTGCTGGCTAGCTTAAGTAGCTCAGCACAGTTTGTAAATCTTATTATTCGACAGTTATGTCTCCTGAAGCACTGTACTGAAACCAGGCACCAAACTCAGGGCAATGATCTAAAAAATTTAGTCACTGAACAACTAACTAGGAAGCCTAAAACTAAAGTTTTCAGAAATTTTGAGTAATGAATAATTTTCTGATAAACTGGCAAAGTCAGCATCCTACTTATAAAATATGTACCACGTGCTCTTTGGGATCTAATCCTATTTCACATTCTGGGTATTTTCCTGAGTACTGCTGGTGGATCCTATTCAGCCAATTGAAAACAGATTTTTCATCACCATTACAGCAAAAGACAACAGTTTCATTCTCAACACTCTTTAGATACCAGTTTTCAGGTAAATCCGAATTATCCTCTTTATGCTGATTTCTACTTCAGGGATTCTGTGATAGTAACTGAAGATACAATTTTATTTACCTGGTCTTCATAAAGCTTTTCAGATGAACTTATGGGTCATGTGTACACATTCTATCATTATGTATTGCATAAATTGTAAACAGGTAAATAAACACTCAACAGAAGTGTAAAACATATACATACTTTTTTTTTTTTCTATCTAGCCATGTTTTCCACCATCATACAACCATACAAATAGGCAGAAGATGCATTCAATATCAGCCACAGGTATTAAAGATTCTGTATGCTCCAGTAATAAGACCAAACCCTTAACATAGTACAGTTATGGAGAAATGCTTTAAAATGTTTTACTCCCAATTCTGCTCAAAATTGCAGAGAAAACTCTGCAGATGCCAGGGTGTAACCATGGAATTCAGCCTTCTGTTTCTTAAAAGGTATCAAAGACACATTTCCAATGCTGCTCTTGCTCGATGTTTGAAATGCAATGGAATACATTGAGACATTTATTCTTTAAAAATCTCATGCTTTCATGCAGCACTAAAACATATCTGACATGCACTGAAAGGTCAGTAGCATTATATGAGATGACTTGATATCACAAGCCATGGTGCCATAATAGTAAACAACCTTGGAAGTAGGAACTGGAGCAGCATACATATCTGAAACCACAGAATGTCCTTTCGTTGCTCACAGCTAGTTACTTTCTTTGCTGTCATAAAGATGTTCAGCCCAGATACAACCTCAATTTTTGAATTTACTTATTCTTTTATCTCTCCTACAGTTTTCTATGTCAAGTTCCTTTACAGTTTTAGGTTGCATGCAGCTATACTTGTTCCACTGGGAGAAAAGACAAAGGAGCTTGTAGTTAGGCCATTAGCCTGAAGGTGGGTAGACTTAAGTGCCCAATACCCCTCTGTCACAGACCTCTCTGATGAGGGTGGACAAGTCACTCAGTGGTTTTCTGCTTCCAGCTTTTATCCAAGTGAAGCTACTGTAAGGCTTCCTTAGATAGAACAGTACAAGAGCCTCCTAAATATCATAAATAGTTTTTTTATTTCTAGATAGAAAAAAGGATTTCATTTAGTTAAGAATTTATTTGATGGATTATATGGCCCAAAGCTGTATATACTGGAAATTAAGAAAGCAAGTGTTCTATAATAACCCCACTGAAAACATTGCACTGCCACCTTACATCTGTTTCAGAACCTATTGGCCAATTAGTCATTGTCATGCTGAAACACCTCAACTAGCAATAGTAAATTAGTGTACCTCTCATCATGTAATATGATACCCACACTGGGAGACCAGGAAATATGCCTTGCATTTAGATAATTTTATTCTATGTTATGTGCACACTTTTGATGAAATGCATCTGAATATAACAGCAAGGTGTGACTCCTGAAAATAGTATTTTTCAGCATTGAAAAAAGTGTTTTTTTTTTTCAAAACTGCAGAAATACTATGATTTTCATGCTGTTTTCCCTGAAACTTTGTAAGAATGCTACATCATTCAGATCTGTGGTTAACAGACTTTAGATTTCATCATCTACAGAAAAGGTGAAGCAAATTATTTGTTTACAGAGAATTTATGAAAATCGTAACTGTCATTTGCAAGAAATTGACAGATTTCAAAACTATATCTTTACAAAAAGGGGAAAATCAATGATCAAAATTTCTTTCAGAATTTGAATTAATCTCTCTCTTTCTATGTGTTTATATATGCATATATATACACAGCTATAACTGTAATTATAAGTAAAAACATATATATGACTTTACATGTCATATTGGGAAGAATACTTCTGTCCCAGCTTTTCTGTTTAGAAGTTCTACATTGAAATCTAATTTAGACTTTCTGAACAATGGAAGGAAGCAGTCATTCCCAAAGATGATCCCTTTCAGCAAAGTAAAGTACCCTAAGAAAAGAACAGATGAAACCATTCTCTGGTTTACCCATTTTCTGAAAAGACTACAAAGGATGCTATACGTAACTTTATGTCAACTTTCTTTAGACAACCAAAATATTTTAAGATCAATACTATTCTTTGACTTTCTCTAGTCAACCCTGAGTGTCCAAGTTTCGGAGCCTCCAGCGTGCGAAGGTAGGATTCTAGGCAGCACCAGATTGGTTGGGGTTAGTGAACAATCTGGGCTCCCCCCAGGTGCCACACACCATGGAACATTTCTTCCTGAGAGTTCAGGTCTTTGAAGGACAACACATTCTGTCAGAAAGTTTCCGATTAGTTCTAGTCCTCAACAGTGCTGATTCTTTTTTCCAATAATTGCAACACATCCTAGATTGAGTAGATGTTTTGATTGAGCCTTATAGACACCCTAAAGACCACAAACCAGCTGGAGACTTCTCCTGGCACACCTCAATCCTGATATCTACTCTGGTATCACAGTTAATGGAATTGCAGTATATGTTGAAAACCTGGTTGATCAAAGGACCACCAAAGTGATTCCCCAGCTAAAAAATTGTGTGTAAAAAGCTCAGACTGTTCATTGGCTATTTTAGCTGTGTTCAGAGAGCAAAAGGAAACATCTCACATTGCCATCAGTGGAACTGAGTGATGATACTGAAAAAGGCTAAACAAAATGCAAAGCTGAACAGCAAACGTGAGAAGAAACAAGTGTTATGGTTTGACATTATATAAACAAATAAAGAAAGATGTGATGCTGAATCAACAGAAATTAATCTAGATAATTTGTCCAAAACAGATGTCAATATGATTGCTTTAAGGGAAAAGAAAAGCTGAGTCTCTAAAGAAAGAGTGTAATGGCGAGAACCGTCCTCTGAATCAGCAGTTCTTTGCACGTTGATAACAGCTGCATTTATTGTTAATCACTATTGGTTCTAAGTTTAATATTTCTTAGTCTCCTTGATTGCCCTCTGGTTCCCTTTATTATTCTGCAAAATATATAACTAGCATTTCCAAATGAAAAAAATGTGATCTGAAATATTGATTTTCCAGTTTCTTTTTCCTCTAGTAAAAGGTAATGAGCCAAATTCATCATAGGAATAATTAGCAGGAATTATTCCTATTGTATTGTCAAACCAAGTGACATTTCATTGTTTATCTGGAGGCTTAACAATGATCTCCAGTGATAATTACAGAGCCTTCAAAGTTATTGTAAATATGCATCAGATTTCTCTGTTTATCCAAACCCAGAAAATATGTGACTATATAAACATATTTTAAATAGGTCTCAACTGTTGAGCGGTGCTGAATGGAAAAGCAGATTTCATATGTATATTTTTTATGCTTCCATTCCTCAAATTTTTCTCTTGAAAAGTGGACGTAAGAATTAAAGCTGAGAGTTTACAAGTGGACCTTCATGGTGTACATCATGAAAAAATAATAAACAACCACAAGAACAGCAATAGCTAAAGAAAAAACAAACAAAACCAAGACTAAACCAAAATGACAACAAAAAAAACCCAACCCAAACAAATAGGAAGTATACAAATTCTCACTCAATTCTTAACTTTTTCTGATTTAGTCACACACATCTTCAGGACCAAAACAGTGAATCATTTCATGAATACCTGTAGAAGAGATGGTGCAGAAATCCTTCAGACAGGACTGATGAAGCCAACTGTAAAGCTTCTGCAGTATGTTTTGTTCAGGTACAATGCAACTTCCATATGAATCTGACTGCTTTCAGGGCAGTGCTGCACTGTGTCCTGTTGATGTACCAGGTTACAGACCACTACATATTTTAGATACTTCTAAGGTTAAATGGTGATAGTTTTAATCATCTAAATGTTGGAATCATGCTCCTAGAGAGACAGTTATGTAGGTGAGATAGAGACTGTTAAAAATTAAATTGAAGAAATATGTGTGAAACAGGATAGCAATTACTAAAATTGTGTAGTAACACAGTTTCTCACATTTCCTCAATTATTTTTTTACTACATTTTTTGACCTATTGCAGCTTTTAAGGCCAAAAAGGTGTTATGTACATCATCCAATGTGATCTGCTTTACCCATGCCAAAGAAACTTGCAAAAGGTATTTCTTAAAGTGATACCTGACACCATCCTTTTCCTATGGGAACTTGTGGGAAGATGGCTGAGGGTAAAAATTAGAGGAAACTGAGAAGCTATATTGTTATAACAGTATGGAAATTATAGGGCAAAATGCAGCTGCTACTCCCTGGATGGAATGCAGTTGGCATGCTTGAAACCTATTCCATGACGATTCTCCACACACACAATCCAGAACTGTGAACACCTGCCAAAGAGGGATGGAATGAAGGGCGGAGCATAGTGGAGACACCATGGCCAGGCTCTGTGGAGCCTGCCCCTCTGCAGGGAGAGGAACTTGGTGGTACTTTGCAACTGATAAATTGCAAAGCACCTTCCAGTCAAGGGAGATAGAAGATGCCCTGCTGCTGAGCCAACAACTGTGGCAAAATCTCTCTCTTTGGATGAATTTGGTTCATTAAAGCCTAATTGAAATATTAACGCACACCTCCACCCCAGAGTTATCTGCCTCCAAGGTACCACCACCCTCCAGTGGGCACATGGTCTATTTTTTCACTGTATGTTTAAAAGCGAAGAGAGATAATTTTATACCAATCAGTAACAAAGGTATTTATGACTAGTGTCGCTCAAGCTGCACCTAAACATAAAGAAATAGTATAAAAGTTCAGATTGAGGGAAAATTTAAGAAAGACTCCATCATAACTACTGGGATCAGTCAACACATTGAACCTGTCTTCTCTCCCCATAGGGACGCCTACTGAGTAAGAACTATATGCTACGCATGCTGAATACTTTCTTTGGGATTACAGCATGTGCACATATTGCTTTAAATATGTTTTTGCAGTCAGATACTATCACCCGTAATCTTCAAACCTTAACCTGTTACAATTTTATATTAATAATGATTGTTACTCTGTAAACTGTTAAGAGTGAGTCCTTCACAGGCTCTGGCAGTTGAATCACCCTCCAGTGAGGCAGGATTATTTGGTGAAGGGTCCCCATAGTGGGACACTGACAGACTAGTTGGGCATGAGGGTCTAGGCTTTCCTGGGACACTGACAGACAAATCAATTACTAAGGGTTGAGGAACTGTCCCCTTTTCACATGACAGAACTGAAATAAAATTTTACTGTTGCAGGAAAGATCAAAATCGGTAGGACGTCCTTATACTTGTCACCAGAATAATGTCAGTTCCAAGTCAGTTTCTATCTACCTCCTGTATCATTATCATTTTCATTTTGATTCTACTTGGTGTGCTATTTCTCTCAGTGCTTTCAAGATCAATAGTTATACTACTTTTCCCTGTTTTTCATTTATATCATTTCAGCTTTTTATAAGGTCTTAATTAGTGGCTGTATAGTCTGGACTTAAATTGTAAGGCTACTATGATGACACAACTGGTTATGACTTTTCAAAATGCTTTTCAAAATCTCCCAAAGAATGTCAGTGGCTCATCACAGTTATGGAACACTTCAAGTCAAAAAATGTGACACGGCATTGTTCATAAGTAATAATTTTCAATACTTTATATATGTCAAGCTAAAACATAGCATCATAGAATAGTTTGGGTTGGAAGGGACCTTAAAGACCAACTTGCTCCAATGCACTTCATGGTTCACTCATTCAGTCCACACTTCCTGAGTTTGCCTATGAGGATGTTGTGAGGGACAGTGTCAAAAGCCTTGCTGAGGTCAAGGCAGACAATATCTACTGCTCTCCCCTCATCCATTCAGGTAGTTGTTTCATTGTAGAAGGCAATCAGGTTGGTCAAGCATTCACCTTTAGTGAATTCATGCTGACTACTTCTGATCACCTTCTTGTCATCCATGTGGATAGACACAGCCTCCAGAATGAGGCACTCCATCACCTTTTCAGGGATTGAGGTGGGGCAGACTGGCTGGTAGTTCCATGATGACTCCTCCTTGCTCTTTTTGAAGACTGGGGTCACATTTGCTGTCTTCCAGTCATCAAACACCTCTCCTGATTCAAAGTGGCTTCACTGTGGTGCCCACCAACTCTCTCAGCATTTGTGGATACATCCCATCTGGGCCCATCATACAGGTAAATCACAACAGTTAAATTTATTGCAAGAACATCACATTCTTCATTGGTGCCAGAAAATGAGTATATTCCAGGGACAGTCCTGTATGAACAATCCACCCAATTACTGGGATCAAGGAAAGCTCTAATTATGCTCTTTTAAAATCTGCATCAAGTGGTTATATTTGCTGTCCATACATGGTATGGCAAGGGATACGATTCAGCACACAAATATTCAATAAACTGAGGCCAGGCTTTTGAATAAAATATTTTATTTCTTTTAGTTGGAATTTAAGAATTTAAGACAGGACAAGGATGTTTTGATGTGCTTAGCTTCACAGACACAGCTAAATGCTTATCATTTGAGTGAAGGCATGCCAGTTATGGGGATCCTGAAACAGCTCTGTTTATTTTCCTGCTTATAAATTATTAAGATTCCAAAACCCATTTTAGCAGGAAATTAACACCAAGTCGGAAAATCATTGAAGACACCTAGCACTAGAAACTTGGACTTTCATCTGACTCTCTGAATACAGGTCTCAGGGTAAAGTCCATACCTCTTACACACTCCTCCTGTTCATTTCTGAATTAATTCATATGCTCTGCAGGACACCAGATGACCATTCCCATCAAGAGGAAACATCAACTACTAACAAGCTTCTTGATGAAGCCAAAAATGTGATATCATTGTGTCTCGTTTTAGACAAGCTCCTTGCTTTGAGTCTCCATTTAGGAACACGTGAGCTGGCAGTCATGGCTTCAGAAAAAAGCATTAGAACAAGTAGAAAGAAATTCACTCACACAGACATCCAACAGCATTCTTGCTCTCAACAATCATATGAATTCCAATAAACTGTAATTACAAAATACAATGCAATGAGGCCAGGTCCTAGCTCTTGTATTTCATTGACCTCTCAAACTTTGCAAGCAAAATCAACTTGACTCACATGCTCAGGAGTTCACCGTGAACTATAATATTTCATCTCCCTTGCTTCTTCTAATTTTCATTTGGTATGTCTTAAAATGAGAGATAAAGACAAAAACTACTTTAAAGCCACGTAATTGTTTCTTGATGTTAGGCCCACCATCAAATTAGCCTCAAACAGACAACTTTGATAAGATTTGTCCAACTATGAAGGCTATTAGTTGAAACTTGAAATTGATTTATTTTGCCTATTACATTAACCTTCTCATTTACATTCAGTGGTTTATTACATAGGGCAAAGTAAAGGCAACTTGATATTTAAACATGGTAAAAATTAATATGAAAGACACGTTGTCATAAACCACATATTGCTGTAATAACAAGTGGGCAAAGTCTTCATAAGGATGTTCAGTGCTAGCAACAAAATGAAATATTTGTAATAGTGTCATAGTGGAAAATGAATTTGATGGCACTACAGAGAGCAAATGTAATTAGTAATAAGCAGGCTTTATTTGGAAAGTTTATGAGATACATAACCTGCAACGCAAAGATATGTGAACTACAAAGAAATGTTCTTGTGACTGTGAGTCAGGGCAGAATGAAATCCATTTATTGTGCCCATTTAGCTAAGGCTGTTATAATTAGATTGATGTAATAATATCAATGAGGAAAGCTTCTAGCTTGAACGTGGAAGAAGGGAGCCCTTGTCATTATTAACAGGGAATTATTTCATTAAATAGAATGCTAATTTAAATCTATACTGCTTTTGCACAAAAAAACCCCTTAAGTGTAGAATATGAAAAATAATTTCCTACATACTAAAACTGTAAGTATTTTGACTGGAAAAAGCACCTGCTCTTCACCATCAGAAAGGGCATCTTGAATTTTACCACAGGATCATACAGTTGCAGTCCTTGTATTTCTATCAAAAAGATAACTCCATACAAATATACAAATTCATGAATCCAAAATGTATTTATACTCGATTTCTTCTGAGTAAAAAGGTCATCCTTGAAATGTCAGCTCCTCCACCCTCTACTTCTGTTTCCACAAACAAGTGCTCAAATAATCCACTGATCCAATAACATGGGTCAAAAAATAAAACATCAGATTAATTTTATTTTATAAGTACCTAGAGGCAATTTTTTTCTTCTTAAAAAGTCTCCCAGGGGAAATATTACTTGTGAAAAAACTTGCTCTAACTTTTGTATTTAGAGGGACTGGACTTCAATTTTGGCATCCAGGCAGCTTGGACCAATGCAGGGAATTCAGGTCCCCTAGTGATGCCAGGTGGAGATGTGCAAATATGCGTGCCTCAGACTCCTCTGTCCTCTCCCACACAGGTGCATTCAGACACACAGACAGCCCCAGAGGAACCGTGTGCAGGTGTGTGCACAAGCAGCAGGGGCAGTTGTGAAACCAGCTGAAGTGCTGGTATCTGGCTGCACTGGTGAAAAGGCAGACTTGTAGAGTCCTGCATGTGAGAATCAGTCCATAAGCTGCCAGCTGGACCATTCTGCATATGATGAAGGTTACTGGTACTCACCATACCATTTGCAATTACAAATGTCACTACTCAGAATTTTCCCATCTTCTCCTTTCCTGGCTGTGGTCTGTGATCAACACATGATGTTTTGAGAGAATACCCATCCTATACTTACTGTTTTGCCTTTATATTTTTCTCCTGGCTTATATTGCTGTGTTCTGGAAATTGCTTTGCTATTTGGGGACTTAGAAAAATCTGGCTCTATGGTGGTATTTTAAAAACAGCTTAGTAGGGCTTCCTGACACTCTGACAGAAAAAGTGAACTGAGACAATGTGCTTTACAGTGACACACTGCCAATATGCCAGTGGTTCTCTTAAAATACCAATCAGGTTGCGGGATCGTGCCCTCAGAGTTGATTTGCTAGCAGGCTTGTGCTGGGAACATGTGTGGCAGCAAGGTTACCATCAGGGATATCATACCAATCCTTACAATAAGCTCGTAAGGATCTACACAAAGGCTGTAGTGTTTCGGGTGTTCTTAGCACACACCTTACATCATCAGTGTTAATAGGTGGAGTTTCCCATTTATGAACCTGTGTCAGGATTCACATATAAGAAACACAAATTAAGGTGAAGGAAGAACAAAAGAATCCTGTTGACAATGGCACAGCTTAGAATTTTGTCAGAGCTCTGAACCCAGGAAAAACCAGCCCAAATATTCAGTCACGTTTTCAAACATTCTGCTTTCGACCTTGTTTAACTTTGCATGAACATTTGGAAAACCTGTAATGCTATATTTCACTGCTATCAATATTCATGCAAAGCAAGTACTAAGTTTTTATGCTCAAATATTTATAGAAAGTGAATTTTATGTTTGTTTTCTATAAACATTAGCATGAGATTCCTGGTTGTTAGCATTAGCGCTGCACGATCAAGAATGAGAAACTTGTGCAACAGTCACAATTAAATGATGCAGACAATATTCCAAAAGAGATCTATAGAGCACATGAATCAGAGAACAACAGAACAAATCTACAGAAACAGTCAACTGTATATAGGCTTTCTGTCAATGGACAAAATGAGCAAAATGTATCAGATTCAATTTAAGTATGAATTATTCAGCCAACTCTTTTTACAGGCTTGCCTTTCAGCATTAATATTTTTCATGTTAGATTATACTAACTCACTTCATGCAACTTAGGAAGCAACTGATCTATTATTTTTGTAAATTATTTTATCACAGTGATAGTGCTGAGGGCTTCTGTTCTTGTGATACTAGCAATTAGTTAAGAAACATACTTCTCCTACAGAGGCAGTAAAGAAAGCCAGCTAAGAATGAGATGGCAGGAACATTATTTTCTTAATTTTAGTGAAGGTAAAAGAAAACCTTTTAAAAATCAACCATTACCATGCTTTTAAATAGCATGGTGGTAGATCTAAAGATCCAACCAAGTCTCCTAATTACTAATAAGGTGCATGTTACAGATTCCACTTTTCCATATAGATATGTTTTATTGTAATTTTTAAGATCCATTTTATCTTTTGGACTGAAGTACATGCTCAACAACAAATAAAATAGCTTCTTGAAGTCACAGGCATCAAATAAAATTCTTCAAAATGCTGCTGCTTCCCCTGGAAATCACACTTTTTAAAACAACTGCCTCTCTTTAATTCCAGTACCTATGAGGAATATTTGCTCTCATCTCTGCACCGAGCCCGTTGATGTACATCCTGATAGGGTTTCAGAGCTTATTTCCAAAGGCAGCTGGATGCATGGGCAGGACCCTCTTTGGGCTGTGGCCTCGTGGTTTTTTGAGCCCTGCTCATTAGACTTGCACAGTCAGAAACACCTCTGTAACCAGATGCAGCAATACAGTTGATACACAGCTCATGTAAAGCACTAACTGACCTGGAGAGGCGTCAGAAGAATGATACAGAACAGCAAAACCAGCACTGAACAGGGAAGGAGAAGCTGGAATTAGACTGGCCAAGTTTGTACCTTCATTTAGATGTGGCCTTCAAAAGCACCTTTTGGAGTAATTTCCATGATGTCTCATCAGCACCTTCATTGAGATTCTGTTAAAATGTCTCTTTACAAAAATGCTGTCACACGTTAAAAACCATAATTGCAGGATAGTCTTGCCACAGTCACTTTATCTCAGCTAGATGGTTATGATTTTGGACAGTATTTCCCACAAGATATTTCTTCCTCCACATTTGCACTATTCCAAATCATGTTCAATTTCGAATCCACATAAAAAAGGATCATTTTTAAATCTTAACTCTGCAGTGATGGAAAAGCCTACACATTCAATACAGAATCTTAAAATTTTACTATACAGCCTTGCATTCCTTTCATTGCTAAAACCATTCTTGTTAAGATCAGGAAGAAGCAGTGACTGGCCCCCTGGATCTATTTGACTTTTACATTATGGGACAGCACTTCTAAACAGAGAGGAGAGTTATTTTGGTAGTAGATCAGAATCCCAATTTACACGGACCGTGCTGCAGTCAAATGTCTTCTCACACCAGTGATTTCCGTTGTGTTTGCATAGTGCTTATTTTTAGCTTCTGTCATTGAAGTTATTACTAGAGACAACATAGGTTCAAAATGTCCCTTGAACTTAAGAAAAAAAAAAAAAAAGGTTCCCTGGGATTTCCTGCACTCGGATTTTTGCATTTCATTTTTTCTCAGGCATAAGTACATTCTCAGTCAATCATCTGCAATTAGCCCCGCTGTTATCCCCATGTTTATAAAAGTCACACTTTTCATTTCAAAATTCTACAGTCCCTGCACATTTGTAAATTCTGACTTTTAAAGAAAGGGTATCCCTAATGTGTAACTCAGATCTCATTTGGGAGTTCATTTTATTTTAATGCACTTCACATTTCTCAAATAAGCTTCCTAATTTCCACCCATAATGAATATATTATCCAAGTAACAGATCACTCTACTTAAAACGGTTATTATGCAGTCTGCTGAAACACAGAAAGATTGCTACCCCTTGCTGGAAGCTGCCTGACAAGAACAAAAATGGGGGTTGGTAAATAATATGGAAATTCAATCAAATAGACAGCATTAAACACTCACTGAGCAAATTTGCTACTATTCAACAAATTATTTATCTGCAATTAAATAAAATGAGAATAAATAATTTTTCCATTGCGCCTGCAAAGATATTCGGAGGCTGCTGCACCAGCCCCTCAGCTTGCAGAGTGGGAAGGTGAAATAGAGCTGCTGGGCATGACTGGAGGCAGCCCTGACATGAACGTGGGGCTGTGCTCTCCTCCAAGTGTGCTGTACAGGGTTAGATACATGCCATTTCCACCCAGGCTTATCAGGAAACACAAATTAAACCTCTTAGCATCACCTCTCCTCCCTGGGCATGGTACTGCTTCTCCCATGCACGTCCCTGAAAAGCAGTGGCTGCTGTGGCTGTTGTGACAATCAGGGCACAGAGGCCTCTGGCCCCTGTACTGTGACCTCTTCACAGTTGCTGCCAGCCCTGCTAGCTTAGGGGAAAGTTTGCCCTCCACTTCCAACCCCTTCACTGTGTCTTTGCTTGTGGACACATGGTGCCATTTTTTCCTGTTTGTTTTTCCTCTGCAATCTTTTTAGGATTTCAGTGCTAAGCAGTGGTTGCTTTTAGTCACAAAATGCATTAGTGGTTCCATACAGATCATAGTGGAAATGATTTTCTAGCAAATGACAGTCATGAGGGAGGCATAAGAAATTATTTTTGGGAAATAACTGTCATAAGGGAGTCGCTTGTGCTATCGCTCAAGTGTTTTTAGTACTCAAGAGTAGGCAACGTGAGGTAAAAGCTTTTTTTGCATTGGAAGCAATACTACAAGGAGCATAACCAGCTACTGAATATATTAAAGCAGGTCATCTATCCTTCTCTCACTATCTACTAGCTACTGTGTTATAAATGTCAATTAATGCAATCAGCGCACATGAAGACTAATTTGTTCCACCACTGAAGTCTTTGAGAAGAACATATAGAACACGTAAGGTTACCTGTTACCTATTTCAGATGCTGAGAGACACGTTTCCAGCTTTGCCAAAAGATGGAGAAAGTTTTGGGGGCGGGGGGGAGGGAATGTTGAGGAGAAGCACCTCTCACTGTGAAACACTCCAAATGCAAGCTTGCTACTGAAAATACCACATACATTAGGATTTCCCACCCCTGTTATGTTTCCAAAATCTTAGAAGTATCCAAACCTGCTGCCCAGTTGTTTAAAAGAAAAGCTGAGATGTGCTGCAGTGTTTGCAGGAAGGAAATGATTTTGCAGGGCACGTAAAGCTGCAGAATTCTCTGTAAAGGCAGAGCCACCCATGTACTGTGAGGGACATGGAATGCTGGGGTCTGAGCTCACAGCTGGGCTGAGAGATGGCAAAGGGCATTTCCACCTTGCTGGCGTGGGTCCAGCCTTCAGACAATCCTCTGCTGCAGCACTCAAGCATGGTGGGGAGAACTCAACCTTTTATCAAAGGAGACAGGTATTGTTTCAAAGATAAATGGCTTTGAGAAGAAAGACTCTTCCTTGCAGTTAGCAGACATTTAGTGCTACTCTACAAGATGAAATGCTACTTATTTTCCATGGGTTGCATTTTGAAGCAAAATGTGAAAACAGTTTCCTCCTGAAATGGGTACCTGTTTGGTATTCCCTAAGCGACAGTGAAGTCCCTTTCACAGGAGATATTGCCCAGAGAAGATTTATGAAATGTGGCAGGGCAACATCAAGGCCTTAGAACTATTAATTTAAAATGCCTTTCCCCTTCATCCTCCCGTGTAAATTGCTGAGCAATCATGATTTCTTCTTACCTTCTGCTTTCAGTGATACAGCTCCTGTCATGCCAGGATCACAGTTCCATGACATTAATTATACACAGCCAAGATACACTTTTTATTCTGTGCCTCAAATATAAAATAGTGCAAAGGAGCACAGGAGACACTGGCTGTGCTTAGGGAATTTCATTTCAGCTCTGAACCCTTTTTTTTAGAAGAAAGGAAAAACCTGTGGCTTGAGAGATCTTTCATTTTGAAAGTAGTAAAGGGTCACTGCTACATTCAGAGCTGCTTACACTGGAATGCCTTGAAATATAGAATAATAATATCAGGATAAAATTTCTTGGGCCTGCTTACTTTTGTGTAAGTGAAGGTCGATAACATGGCCAAGATAACAACCTGACCCTAACCTACCCTGCTAAGTGCAGAACCATATAAGTCAGATGAAACAGAGCCAGAACATCAGGTCAGTGATGCTGCCTCTTCCTAAGGAAGGACTGTGGCATCTGGTACATCCTGCAGAGAGAACAACTTGCATAATTTTAACTACAAATTTATATTTTCAGGCTTTACCTGTACATCAGCAGCTCCAAACAATACCACAATACATTAGTATAAATTGAATATAAATACAAATTCAGATGCTCACCCAGAGCAGGATGAATGTGGCGTGGAGAGCAGCTGACCAGGCACATAGGCACAGGACTATACAAATGCTTTCTCCAGTAATGACTTCTCCAGCCCGTGGGCAGCACCTCCTGAGCAGTCTTTATTGGGACAGCATGAGAACAGTTTTCAAGATCTATCACGGTCCCTGAGACAGCTTTGCACAGAACAAAGCCTACATGGAGGTACTGGTAGGTGCCCAAATGCCTTGAAGACTGTAGGCGGGGGAAAGTCCCCAACAATGCTGAGAAAAGCAGCTTAAACATCAGGTACCACAAAGCAACTACACCTCATCTGCTGCCCCACAGGCTCACACAAACACCAGCACCACAGAGGTCCTGCTGCTCTCACATATGCAACAGAAACTGGCAAAAAGAAAACAGTAACCTGGGATATTCCCAGAGGACAGGCTACAAGCTAATGCAGCTTGGCAGATCCTCAAGCACATACCTATTTCTGATGGTGATTTTCTGTGTCTCAGTACTGAGGAGCTACAGAGAGCCGTGTGTCGCTCTGTAGCATCCTTCACTCTGCAGGTGGTACAGAGGGAGGATGAAATATTTTTACTTCAGCAGTGATGACCATCTCAGCAACATCACGCTACTTTCTTCCTGTACTCCTCTTTCATCCCTGCCAACAAATAGTCCAGGCTGTTCTGTCTGGCAAATGAAGAGCGCTGCTTGCAGACAGAATTAAATACTTTCTAAATGAGGTTTTAAAAAAATAAAAAGAGATCATGGACTTCCCAGCTTTCTAAAAATCTGGACTGTTTTGAAGAAATACTGATGAGTTTTAATCCCTTTTCATCCAAATATTTTCCAGTTAATTTTCCATTATTTATGGATCTTCTTAAGCTTTTGCCTTCCTCTAACACTGTGAGCTTAATGAAACTCCTTTGTGATTGATTTACAAAAGCAGGTTTAGCATGGTGTTTTATGAATCTGACATTTTCACATATGAATACCAGGCACTGACAAAAGAGATTTATTGGGGATTTATATTGCATTAAAGAATACCAGAAAGGACTATAATGACAAAAAGAGGAAACACACATAGTCATGACCTGATCTATTGAAATCACTACTGAAATTTCTTAAAACATGTAAGTAGCCCATTCTAATAGATCGTATGAACCAGTCACAAATTCTGTTCATTAGAGGGTTTTTCTCTGCCTTCCTAATACATGTTTCTTTAAAGTTTACTGCAAGGAAAAAAAAAACAACCCACAAACAAACAAAACAAAAAAACACAATATTTTTTCCCCCCGAAAAAATTCAAGGTAGTTTTCCCTAGAAAAACTGGTGTTAAGACTCCTAGGTACAGCCAAAAGTTACATATACACTTTTGTCAAACAACTAGGCTGCCACTGGCTCTGGCTGTGACCAGTGTCTCCATACCCCCAAAACACCCTGATGGGAGCTGAGGAAGGGACATGCCGTCAGCACAGGAGCACAGGAGGTGAAATCCTGTGGACAGTGCAGCCTGGGACTGGGGCAAACTGAGCAGTGCCACCTTACCCTGTCCTCAGGAGAGGCAGCAGATCCCAGGGACAATTCAGGCCTGGAAAGAGCTACTGCTATAGGGAAGGGCAATTATTTATTGCAGAGAAAAGGTTCAACTGCAGAGTATTCAACCTTAGCTTTTTAGCCTGTACCTGTGTAATTTATCTCTCAATGAACCAATACTCAAGAATCCTTCAGTTTTTCAAGAGCAACTAGTTATTCTCTGCAATCGCATAAGAATAACCAAATTTAATATCGAATTAAAGCAACAAATGATACAGTAGTGTTATGCCAGTTCAGCTATGTTAAGCTATTCCTTTATTCCTAGCTTATATTTAGGGATCATTCATTAGTGACAAATATTCTTACTTTTAATAATGCACATGATAAAATTTACCATGTCTGGAAAAAGAAAATAAAATAATATACATACTATATAGTATACATAGTATATATAGTATACATACTATCTCATAGACATCATTAGTCCCTGAGCTGTTAAATGAACTGAAGGATGTCAAAGCAGATATTAAATTTCCCAGTTGCTCAGCTGTCAGTTGTGTGTTCTGCCATGCATTTATTTTCCAAGCTCAAAGTGGCCATGCTCTGTTCTCTTACCTTACTGCTTATGCTTGGGCACTCCTAATGTAACACAAGTCAGAGACATGTAGACTGTCACTGATCACATTAGAGAATGGCATTTAGACTGCTTTGAAGAAAAAGCACTAGCTGTTCTTCAACTTTGAGAAGACCTAATTCTATAGAAAATAAAACAGGAGCATAAAGTATTAAACTAAATAGAAGAACCACTGGCTACTGAAGAACAGCTGCCTCACAACAATCCCCAGGCTGGCTATTGCTCTGCTAGGGATGCTGATCTAGGATGGGAATAACAGGTCTAAGATAGGACTAACCTCACCTGCAAGTGAGGGAACTCCTCAAGGAAAACACAACTTCAAGGATATGGTTTTTACTTTGATCTTGCACGGGCTCTCTCCAGACTGGGTAAAACAACTGAATTTGTAGTGAGCAGGTGAGCACTCGAGAGCTCAGGAGCTCTCCCAGGTGCCTGTACAGAAGGAGCTGCTCACCAGCACCCACAAGCAGCACTGAGCTCTGCACCACGCACCAAAGCCCACCTGGCTAAGTGTTAGCAGCAACACAGCACACTCTGCTGACAATCCACTGCTGTCACTGGAGCTACCTCCCATCAAACAGCTGCCAAGCAAGGGAGTTAAATCATCTCTGCTTGCCATTGCAGCCTCCTTCTGCAACATCAGTCTGTATTCACTTCTGTAAGGCACCTAAGATGTAGTTAAACCCACATCTCTAAGTGGGTAAATTCAACTATATGTCCTGATGGTTTTGGAGTTAATAAACTGAAACTATTTCTACAGTGTATGCAATGTACAGACTCAGTGACTACAGTCCTCAAAAGACAAGAACAAATAGAAAATAAATCTCTCTTCTAAGAATATCTGCTGTTTTTCTTTTTTTTTACTAGTGGCCAAGTTTCATGCCACGTTTGACCGCATGGAGGGAGTGCTGCAGGGCAGGACACAAAATACTGCCAGTACTTCAAATCTGTTGCATCACACCCAGTAAATATGAGTGAGCCAACGCAATTGTCAGTAGGTAACCAAAAATAAGGTGCCTACCTGCTTGCTCTGCACTACAAACTCATAAGCTGTTGGCTGTTGCACAGGCTGAGCTTGATCTCTTAATTTTAGCACGCAGATTTTAAATGTATAGGATTACAAAAGACATGGGAGATACCTATGATTTATGCTCTACTTCTGATTGGAAAAGAGCAAGTTTTTAAGAAGGATTTTCCATCTGAGAAGAATAGCTTTACCCTCAAACAAGTAACCAAAAGTTAAAAACTTGAAAATTAAGCTTAGATGTGGCAATGCACCTATATGGCCTAAAGAAAAAATCCAGTATATCCAGTTTTCTTTCTAGTAATATAAATTACCTGTCCTTCTTGTGTATCTGGGACAAAGCCATATACTCAGTGTTTCCAGATTACACAGAAAATATCTTTGAGAGCACAGAAGACAATATCCAGATTTCTCATTTGCAGTTTTACCAAATTACCTGCTCAACTAAAGTGTCAACATACAAAGCAGCAGCCACACTGCTGCAGAGACAAATCACTCTCAGCTCTCCTTGCAAGCCTGTGCCTTTGGCAGACAGTAGCCCTGATTTGGGACACCACCTGCTGAGACGACATGGAAGCACTGAACTGTGTAGGCACTTCTATTACATTCAGTATGGATAATTTCTGAGGGAATTTGCAGCAGCTCAAATCCAGATATCCTGCACATTGTCAAACTACTGGATTAGCAGGGGTCTCTGTAGAGAAAAGCACTGAGTGAAGTTATTGCAGAGAGGTACTCAGAAAAACTATGGTCTCCTACCAAAAAGAACAGTTCTGGAGCAGCACATCCATTCTCCTCCTGGCATCAGCCATGTATTTGCAGAAGGTGTGCTGTATCCCAGGTGACTGGAAAGAGGGACAAGTTGGGGAACATCCGCCAATACCTTTCTCTTGTGAGATTTTCACACTTGACAGCTGTTGTTGTTCCTTCAAAACCAGCTCTTCTTCTCAAAATAGTTGCAAAGCCCTCTGAACCATAACCTGGAGAACAGCCAGGCTGTTGAAGGAAAGTCCCTCTGTGCAACAGATGAACTACTTTATCTGACAGTGAAAAGCAGTTTTAATGAGGTTCCATCTGACTTTTTTTGGGTTATTGTTCAGGCAGGTATTGAAGACCTAACAAATTGTCAACATTTGCATTAATTGGCATTTATATTACAGTTAAATGCAGATGGCAAGCACCTGCAGGCTGGTTTCCTTATCTACATTTGCCATTCCACTATGGCTTTGTAAATCATTGCTTTCAAACAGTTGGAGAAACAAAACATTGAAAAAGTGCCTTTCTGAAGATGGTGTACTTACTTTCCTGAACAAGTTGATTTTGACAAGGACAAAAGTAATATTTTGTTTTCAGTCCTGCACAATTTCACACACGAACAGTCAAAAAGTTGATACTGTACTCAGCAAAAGCAAAATCTGTAAAGTGAATAAGCTATACTTGCACAGTTGCTGAAGACAGCTACCTACACAGTAGAAACAACAAAACCCCAACTGGCACAAACTGGGAGCAGCAGCATTTCCCAAGTGAGCGGCATAAGGGGAAATGGGTGAGCCTGGGTGAGCCTGGAGTCTGAATGCAGAATAATGTTCAAGGCCCATGGGAAATTGTGGGCTTGCTGAAAGAATAATCATGCGAAACTCAAAAGCCTGGAGTGGGCAGAAAGTCAGAAAAGATGATCTAAATAACAGCTCTTCCTTGTCTTGTCATAAAGGGAGTCTGGGTAGCTCTGTGCTGCACCTGAGGAGCAGCAACAGCCACACATTCCTCCTGCACCAATCCTCAACTTTTCATTCCTCTTTCTGTTTCAAATATGTGACAATACTCAACATTTTCAGCTAGATAAAAGTTTACCTTTACTAGAACAGATGTTTTATGCTCATCAGTTACAACCCACAGATACGTGAAGAAGAAATGTGATCATCCAGAGTATCCAAAAGCAGCCAAGTTATTTACCATGTTGCCAGGTGAAACATGTTGCTGTCCTCCACATCTCTTTATTACCTGTGCAAAAGCTCCTGATACATTAGTTGTGGTACAATGGCAGAACATAAATATTTCAGCTAGGAATGCATAAACTGGAAAAAACTGTAAATCTCCCCATATGTGGGAGCTACTCCCTCAAATTGTAGTTCAATCTTAGGATAAAGATAGTGCAGGTGTTACAGCTAGTTGGGTGTCAGTATTCCCAAGAGCCAGATCATTTCTGATGACCATCAAGTGCTCCTGAAGCTTTTAATTGCCTTTGCCACTCACAGGGATGCTACCTTTGTGATCTTCCCCTTTCTCAGGGATTTATTATCCTGAAATCCTCTGTCAGGTTTGATTTAATGTCTACAGTCCACCAAAGCTTGTTTTGTAATATATGTAGTGCTTTTCTGGAATGGTAAGTTATACAGCAAGAAGTTGTATATTTCAGGATTGGTTTGGAGAGATTTTTGTTAGAAATTAAAAAAAGTGAAAGACTTATTTCAACAAGACTGAGATAGCATATTGATTTCCCTTTTTCATTTCTATACTCATTCTCACCTACTATTTTGGAATTACTGTTATTAGAATAAGGCCTGGCACAGCTCACTGAGCTCAGAGTCTCATTTATCGCTGTTAGCCCAGCACAGGTGTATTGAAAAGTGTTGCACCTGTGGTATTTATCAAAGGCAAGTTGTCCATCTTAGAGTTTTATTCTTTCCCTACAAATGCTCTGAGTAACTCTGGGTTTTCCCCAAATTTTGTCTGAATCACCAATTATTACATTTGCTTTCCATTAATATGAGCAGCTAATATTATTTGAAACAATCTGTCAAATAGGTCAGGCTATCTAATATTGTATAGCTCATATTTGTATGTTTCTCAAATACAGGCGTAAGTAATTGTAGTTAATTAGTGTTTAGTGCCAAGTTCCAGAATTCCAGTTCTGAAATACATACATATGTATAACATACATAGAGAGATATGTTTATATATGTATATGTATATATATATACACACATACATGTATACATATTTGTGTTTCCCTGCAAAGACCCAGTTCTGTATAGCATTTTAACACTTGCCTTGAGCCTTGGTGCTTTCCTGAATAAAGCCTAATTCTGTGTGCTTTTTCCAGATACGTTTTCTAGATGCTAAAAAAATGGGAATAATGTCAAAATTATTTTTGATGCTGAGAAACTGGTGGCAAAACCACTATCTCTGACTGAAAATGTAATCTGAGTTTAGTAGAAACCCTCCATCAAGGTTTCCTTTGTTCCTGCAGCCTCAGATCCCACTGCACAGACACTTCACTGAAGCTCTGTTTTCCCACTCTAGGAAACAACTGTCAGCTGCTGCAATAGGGAACAACAGAGCCACTTCCATCACTTACTCTAGTAGAAAGACAAGAATTAAATGACACTAATAACAACAAAATGTCCAAAAGCTCTTGTGCTCTTGCGTTCTTGCTCGCAGGCACGGATGCAGTGACCTTGGGAACACCAGCTTCACAAGAGTGAGTTCTGTAGATCAAGGAACTTATCTTCATCATTCTGAGCAGATGGAAAATTATAAGTATTTCAATCAAGCATGTTTTTCATTAAAAGCAAAACCACAAAAGTTTCGTATTGTAGATGCTGCATTAACATAATGAAGAGGAGTTTAGCTGCCTCGTGATTCCTGGTGTAGCCTAGCATGATTTCTGTGAGGACCAAGCACAGAATCTCCTCAAGTTAGGGACAGTTCCACATGGGATAAGATGATCTGGCCAAGAGAACCACCAGCAGATGGGTGCAGCTGAGAAATAGCTCAGCATTTCTCTGGACACTCATTCCTAAATTGAGCTATCTCAAATGATAATTTACAGTTTGAGGATGAAAAGGTTGGATTTTTTTTTTTTCATCCAGAAGTCATCAACCCCTGAAGAAAATTGCAGTGACTGTAGGGAATAGGCATTAGCTTGGAGGTAGTTCTCTCCACAAAAAATAGCCTGATAATCAAAGAATCATATTTCCTATCCCTTCTTCTCTACATGTCTCAGAACTGTATGAAAATGGAAATAAAACATGCTCTCACATCTTGTTTATTCTGTGTTCACAGATAATCTTTCCCAATGGAAACAATTACAGTGTTGTACTGTGGAAGGAGAGGCAGGACAAAAGCATTACTTTTTTCATCAATTATATTGAAATACCAGGAATTAAGAAATCTCTTTTTTGTCATTATATTTGTCACTAAATACTGATAAAAATTATTTCCTTTGATCTCCTTGGGCACATTAGATATATCATATAGATCTTTAAATTAAGTTCTCCTTTATGGACTATTATAAAAAGTATGGAACATAGAAAATGATACATTAAAAGAAAACTCTACTAGAAGTGTAAAGTGTTGTAAGAAAGTGTGTTATTAGAACAAAAAGGAATGTAATTTAACTGATAACCTGTTTCTCAAATTTCTTTTTTTAAGAAACTAAGACAGTGTCAGTGACTAAATTCAGGTTAGTAAAAGAATTGCTTACTCCATCTTTGCTGATGAGCGTTGACTGACGTTCTGAGAGAGACAATTCACCATCTGAATTTTCTGCCCAGGAATATATTGCCAATAGGTCCCTCTAGCAGGAGGCATACTTTTTGTTTGTTTTCCCCCAAGCTGTTTAAAATTATAAACAAATGGAGCAAACATGTAACAATATTATGTCAACCCAAACTGAAATGTGAGTTTATAACAAAATCTCTAAAATAATCTAAGCCATCTCTGTGACTCCAGTCTGACTTTAGCTGCAGCTAAAGTAGCTTTTGGACTAGCCTTTCCCTTTTATAAATGAGAAGCAGTGAATAAAGAGGTAATATATGCCAATTTCCCAACACAGACACTGACATGCTGCCAAATGCAGCCCAAAGCATAGTAAGCTGCCTTCCATGGAAATTCACCCCCACAAAATAGAATTATGTTTGTTCTACTCTCCCTGAAACTGCCATACAATCCTTCTGTTTAATTTGAGAAGAGAGGAATAACATTGTAGTTAAAGTTTTATACTTGAAACTCATGTAATAAAGGAAACAGCTTCTGTTGGGATTCCTTCATATTGTAGATATAGCTAACAGAATAAAGGGAGTTGACTTGTTAAAAAAAACTAAAGAAAAGGAACTTAAATCTGCCTGATATAGTGGCTCAGTGGAGAGGAACATAGACTCTACTGAATTATAAGTGTCACAGTTGACTTACCAAGGCACTGTCTAGATTTGGGAAGCAAAGCAATGGCTAGCACTAGCAGGGCTACGTTATCTATTGACACATCCTGCTCTGCAGTAAAAATACCTGTTCATTAAGTCACCCTGCAGTCTTCATTTCAGCACTTCCATGATGTGAGAGTGGTGCAAATATGACTAAAGGCAGAAGTAGAGTGCAAAGCAAAATACATTTTATCTTGTAATAATTACAACAGGTTACAATTACAATTGTGGTAAACCTGATGGCAGTTGGGATGTTGTGTATGACAACCACCCTGAACTTTAGGGTTGCGGCACAGGCTGATTTTTGGTTTGGAGAGTGATGGCACACAGCATGGCTGCAGTGAGTTGCTCTTTGCTTGGGTCTGTGTCCTTCTTCAGGTGTGTTTCATTCAGCACCTGTGATTCTGCACCAGCAGCAGTGCTGAGATGCCAGTCAGTATTTCTGTGCATATTTCTCACTAACTCCATAACCCTTTTTGAAGTGGAGCCAATTGGACAGCTATAGGTATTTACCAGGGAGTAGGGATACAATGGTAGGCTGACAGTAGATGTGGTTTACCTTTGCTGATGGTCTCTCATATTTTCTGTTAAGGATAGAAACAAGAGTCCTTCCTATTTGGAAGATAACCTACAATAACCTCAGCCAAAATACTGCTCCTTTAAAGCTCATTAGACTTTTTCTAATAACATTGAATAACGCTTCTCTGTTTCTTGGACTTTTAGGAAAATGGCCCAAACTTATATGAATTTTCTCAGGAAGAAAGGATGTTACATATTTTACTCAGCCCACAATAATGTCTTTCTTCTGAGCAGTTTGGAAGAGCTTGATGAAGGATCATGCAGATGGCTGTTGTGCCAGGAAGATGTTTCTGCAACTGCGTCTGCTGTGCCAAAGTCGGCCCCACAGCACATCAGATCTGGAGACTCAGCACCAGCCACAGCCACCAGCACCTCTGGAGAACAATGAGTTCCTAACTGTTTCCCCCAGAATGGTAAATACTAGGCTTTTCATTTTAAATTGACAACAGGCTATTAGGGCCTTGAAAACAAATAGACAAAGAAACAAAAACCTTAGCAGAAAAATAAAGTACGAAATTTTAATGCAGAAACAGACTGGGAACAGGCAAACACTGTTGTGGCCAGGTTGACCATCATCAACAGTGGCTGCCAAGCGAGGCAGCCACTGAGCATCCCTGATGGGGGCCCTGGGCCAGCAGACCTTGCTGAGGTCTCTGTCTGTTGGAGGACTGCCTGCTAGATTTGCCTTCACATGGGCTCCTGTAGCACTGCAAAGAAGCTCGAGGATGAGGGAGGGAGATTGTGGCTTATGGCAAGCTGAAAGCTTCATTTTGAGTGAGTGCTGCCATATAACCCTACTGAAATACAAGCAAGTTCCTCTAAGGTGGTCCTGACTTCATTCTGTGCTCCAGCTGCTCCTGAAGTACTGCTCTGGGCCCTGGGGCAATGGAGAAGAGCAGAAAACGGTCTGTGGCCATAGTGTATGATGCAGTAGTGTGCACACACTGTGCATGTTCAAAAGGAGAAAAAAGCACAGGAATCCCCTCTGTACTCCTTCCTCCAGTCAATCTACAGGCAGGGGTGAAAAAACAAAGGAAATTTTCTAAGATTTGGTTCATCTTATGGAAGTTTTGCAAAATGAACTGCAGTGATTCTTTTGCAAGTGAACAGCAACGCCTTTATGGTTTTGCCAGTGAGTTTTTTCATTATTCTTTTCTTCAGTTGTACCTGAGCACAGAGCAGCATTAGCGAGCTGCTGGTGGTGTAACAGCAGAAATGTTGCTGCTTAACCTCTGCCTGCCCTGTTTCCACACAAGGAGGCATGCTGAAGAGACTGATAACTGAAGCTGCCTGCCTCTTGGCCTCCCCATCCTACAGCACCATGGAGACCAGGTGCAGGAAGGTTACTGAACAGTAGGAAAGATATTTTTGTCATCTAACTTGAAGCATTTTGTCACCTTCCTCCTCACACAGAAATAGCAGCAGGTAAAAGAAGGGCATTTGTCAAAATGAGGATAACTTGTTAAGGACTTGAGTGCCTTTTATGTGTAGAGGGTGCCAAATTTGATACCCTGAAACAGATATAAAACACTACAGATTAGCATTTTAAATTTAGGTGTCACTTTCTACACAATTGAGAAAACTTAGCTACACTATAGGCTTTCTTATAAGCTCTAGCTATTTCATTAGGTGTTCTGTAACGATCTGATATGTTCGAAATGTGGTGCAGAAGGGCCATGTTGTGCAGAAGGACCCAGCCATTACAGTTGGTTAACCTGTAAATAATTTCAACCTGTGAAAGAAAATCTTCAAGATATACTCTCTATTGATTCAACAAGAATTTTGCATCACTTTTTTGAATTATAGTTTTATTTCCTGTGCAAAATTTAACCTACTGGCCAGAGTTGTTTTCTATTATCTTATTGCCATATTTTTCAAATATGGTTTGGAATAACCATCCACACTGGAACAAACGTTTTTCTGTTTTATTGCACAGAGGTGAGACAATATTCTTCATACCAAATTTTCTATAATTAAGGTTCTGTTTTTAATGTAACTCTGCTTTCCAGGGATTCACAGTCCCTGTGATGAATATGTTTGCAATACCTTGGAAAAGTCAAGCAAGTTTTTCTTAATTTTTGTAATAGTTACTTTTGAATCTAACCTTAGGTATAAGCTGTGAACATGCTATCTCACAGAAAATGTCTGAGATTCATAAATGTGTTCAGGTTTAGCCTAAGTCTACACCACTGTTTAGTAAAAACCTTAAGTGGATATTGATTTCTATAGTTATGGAGAAACCAATACTGAGCACTTGTGAATATCTTCATCAGTTATAGGTTGTAACACTGACTTTACATTCATTATTGAAAGGGAAAATAAAGCTTCTCCTAGAAATTTCAAGACCGGACATGCACAAGTCTATTTCAAACTAACAGATTAAATGACTGGATCAGAAACATAGAGAGCAGCACATGTACAGTGCCTAAGGATACAGAGCAAGTACCTCAAACTGTGGATGACTCTGATGGGGAACTTGGAGAACCATGAGCCATAGGAAAGGCAGTGGCTCAGGGCTCATGGGACACCCTTTCATTCAGAATATGAAGCCACCCTTTTTCAGCTGCTGCTCCACTGACTGCCAGGTTGCACCCACCTTTCTGGGATGAAATTTATAAATTACATCTTGTGAAGGCTGTTTTGATAGTGCCTCATCCATCATTACTTTCATGATTTATAAGTGGCTGTCAGTGACAGGGGTAGTGTGCTATGAAAAGCTCTGTTCCATGGAGGGACCAGTTTTCTTAATGTTTCCGACACAACCATTTTAGATAAATATTCTGGAAAAAAAAATCCTTGATGACACAAGTTAAGGGATATCCCATGACAGTCACAAGTCATATTGTAGAGCCACACTGAAATTTATCTTAATGGATGTTTTTTTATAAAAGAGAAAAATGACTGAATGCTACATTCACAGTGAAGGAGAAAACCAAAAGCACCAAATCATAGTATAAATGAGTTAAATTGGAAGAAAAAAACAGCTTTCAAAACACCAGAAGAACTCAATTATTTCATGCTTTTTCTCCCTTGGTGCTGTTATAATTTCTCATCTATCCTGTATTTTTTCTGACTGAAAACATTTGTAAACCAGTATCTGGCATACCTGTATGTGGAAACTATTTAATTCAAAAAGTGAGAAATCCAGCCTTGATCCAATTGAACCTAGCAAAAGTTGATATAATTTACAGTGAAGACAAATGGAGTACAACCCTGGGCTTACTTTGGTTCTTCAGGCTCTACTCCCACTATTTCCAGCAGCTTGGTAGGACCTGGGTCTCCCAGGGACCAGAGCTGACCTCCTTGTGTAGACAGTAGTATCAGATCTGCTGACAGAGAAATCTTCCTCTAACCTGTATGCTGGCCAGTGTAACATGAGGTTTTCCAAAATATATAAGCTCATCTACTATAATTTTATGTGCATTTTTACATCAAAATATCATTGCTCTGTTGACCTCTGTGGCATATTATAAAGTTTGCCCTTTAAATGACCTTCTACTGTTTTTCTTCTCATCCTTTCCTGTACTCCCTTGTCAGTTTAGCAGGGACTTCATTTACCCTCTCTTTTCCATTCAATATTTGTCTTTCTTCACACTTCACAAGTGTCACAGCATCTACAGGTCGTTGTATTTGATCAAGTTAGAGCACATATACATAGTGAAGTCCCTGAAACACATTGGCACTGCAAGATGAATTAAGGAGGTCACACAAGCTCTTCAAATCACATTTTATGAAACCAGCAGAAAAACCAGTGGGTAATAAAAGGCACTCAAACCACAGGTTCTGCAGAGAATGAATGCTATGAGGCAGCAGGCTGACCACTGTTTATTGCTGCCAGCTAAATGGAATGCAACTTATTTGCTAGCTTTGCTGCTAATCTGATACGATGTAATTCACAATTCTGGTGATGAGGCTGTGGTCTCCTTCAGCTGTAATATTTTCTTTGCTCTCACTGAATCTGTCCCTCTCTGCCTCACTCTAAACACTCACATGTTAATGGGAAACTGCTAAGGGCCAGTTCCCATACTGGTATCTGGAAACTTGTTACTGATGGTGAGAATAACACTATTTCCAGCAAATTACTGTAGTCTTCTTTCCCTACTGCAGGAAAAATCTGAGGACTGTTATCCCATTTCTGACTTGCTCCAGTTAATGCCAGAAAGTAAAAATGTTTTTCCTTTTCTGAGTTCAGAGAACAGAGAACCTCCAAGTGCCCAAGCTTACAACTGTGTCAACCCCAAACCCATATTTGTGGCTGAAAGCTCTGCTCTGGGGGTGGAAGTTGTTTTCCACTGTGACTACAGCACCTGCTACGTCTGGAGTATGTGAACAGTAAATGTGAGCCTTCCCCGAGATTTAGTTCAAGTTACAGAGACCACAAAGTAAACCCAAGTCACTGCACTTTGTGCAAGAAAGAAGGATAGGTAAGTTTCATACAGATATAAAAGCAGACTGTTAAGAGCAATTTGTCTCTGATACAATTATTCCTTATGCAGCAATTGGAAAGAGTGGTGCTGTCTGTCTGCATGCACATGCATTGGTACTTGTGTTTGCAAAGTGGGGCAAGTGCAGCAAGCTGGACTCACTTCTCCTCAGCCCCAACAGGGCAAAGGTTTGGATATCCAAAATCTCCAAGTCCTCAAAGTACCAGGGAACCCCGGAGGACACAGGACCTCTGAGGCTTAAGAGTTTCAGTGCAGTTCTCTGTCTTGACACCACCACAGCTCTTCTATAAGAAATGGAGTGGGGCCAGACTGTAGCTGGGCAGACACAGCACTTAGCATTGAATTAGCAATACAACCGTCATCACAACCAAAAAATCCAGTGTTTTGAGCCCAAAAGACCAAAATCTCTTGAGGCAAAAATGAAAACTCAGCGACAACCATCGCATTTACACTTAATGGGAAATTTACCCTACATTCAAAGATCAAACTGTATGCCAAAATTCAGCACACTTAGAGATGGTTGATAAAATGTAGCTGTTCTCCCAAAGCACAAATCAGAGCTTCCAAAGGTAATAAAATGAGCCAAGATGGAATTGATAGCTATTCATGGCGAATACAATCCTACTAAGAAAATCCAACACAGAAGGGAAATTTAGCTCTCTGGAGTAGGTGTTATTTATCATTTGTTTGTTGTTCTCCAGCTGATCAACTCCCTGCTGTACACCAACTAAACATCAGGGGATTAACTCAGCTTTGATACAGGGTAATCAGTCTATTTGATCTTTGAGCGGACTCTCACATCATCACAGTTCTCTAGAAATATATGGTATTATTTCACCATTACACCACCAAACTCTAAAAATCGTAGTTAAGCCAAACTGTGAAAAAACCCCTCTTGAATAACAAGTACATAAGCAGCACCTTCTTGTAATGAACTGACTGCAAGTTTTTAATAGCATTCTGTTAGAGACTATAAGCATTGCTAGTATCACCAGTTATACATATAGTAGTTAATGATATCTTAATGTGCCACTCACAACAAAAAGAAATTTCTGAGACTGAATTGTCACAGACTGAAGTAGCCAACATTGCTATGAACCATTTGTATGATGGGGAATTAGCCTAGCCACCGAGAAAATACCCTAGTTTCCTGGTGTTCATCTGCTTTCACTGAGATACTGTCTGGTTTTCTAGAAAGTCAAGTACTTCAACCCAAGTTGTATTTTATATATATAAAGTGATAATGTATTCACAGTGACTTAGAGGGACTGCAAACATGGAAGTCCAGTTCTCTGCCATTTACAGGTGACACCAACTTGTATAGGATGAAAATATCAGCTACATATCAGCAGTCAATGCAGGTTTAGAAATCTTCAGGCCACTGCATGTAGGTTGACTCTGGTTGTACACACATACTTGCACACACACACAGACCGACCATGTACCTTATGGCTCCATCCTCAGACATAGTACAGACACTTCAATTTTCTTTCTGACACAGCACAGTAAACTATGGCCATCTCAATTGTAGTCCATTCAAATGCTAGTGGAAAAGAAAACAGAAAACAGACATACAAGCAGGGGCCAAAGGAGGACAGTCCTATCTGGATTACTTCCATGTGTAAGTACCAGCAGCTGTAGCATGGTGATATTAGGATCCTTCCACAGAGAACAGCCGCTAAAATATTTCTTGCTTCTCATTCTAGAACTGTACCTGTAAACACAGGTTCAAAGCTTATTTGTTTGTTTGCTTTTCTTACACATGTTTAATATATATCACAGCTTTCTTCCATTAGTATTCATTCGTAGAAGGCTGGGTCATCTAACCCATTAAGTTCAGCTACATATAATTTGTTCTTAATGTATGCTCATTATTTGCTATGAAAATATGAAAGAGTTTCCCACACAAGCCTTTTATTCAATATCATTTAATGCATAGTCAAATAGGCGGTATAAATAGTAGGGGTTCTATTTTTGAATCTTTGCATCATGAGGGTTAGGGTTCCAGGCAAATGCATTGCTACAATAGAATCTCAAAATCCATACCACCAGCAGATGACTCAAAAGGATACATTTAATTGTAAGCTGTCAAATATGTGCCAAGTGTTGCTTTAAAAATAATTCCTGAGGCAAGATGACTCTCATCTTTGAACTTCTTATTTCAGACCCAAAATTTCAGTTATATTTTGTTGAACAATGATAAATACTGTATTAAATATGGTAATTAATGTTTTGATATAAAATTGCAGGAAGTCATTTCAAGACTAAAATAATTTAATAATGACAATAATTTAACAATAGAAGGTATATATAATTGCTATTTTGAGAATCAGACAGAAACATTATTCCAGAGAAGAAAAGTATATCTTCTCACTTTTCTTATGCTCTATCTGAATTCAATATTTCCCTAGAAGTGAACATTGGCTAACAGTCCCTTGCCAAGAATAAATCAATGAACCTCCTTAATTAACCAGTAATGCCCCTTGTAAGTTAAGGCTTCTACATCTGCATATTTTAGACAGTAACAGCCAAAAATTGATGTTCTCATCCTTACCAGCTGCCTCATTCAGAAAAAGAACAAGGTGCATGCTAAACTGAATTTCTCCATCCCTTCATTTACTCCACTACCCCGGGTGGTCAAGGCAGTCCTGCCAAAATTTTTCAGACCAGAGCTGTACAGTTCATGAGTCTTCTGCTTTTATAGAACAAACATCACCAATATAATATGAATGATGGACCCAGAATCAATTTTCTTGTTATACGAATCCCAAGTTTCCATCCTTGCCAAGCAAGTTCAGGACAATCAATACACAAAGCTTAGTGTAATTTTAGTTATTACTTGGACAGCAGAGATACAAGATATAAGAATGAAAAGTACATTATTCAGCGCTTTTTTTTTTTCCAAAAGAGAAGGAGCTTAATGTAGGATAAGAATATTTTTATGGTCTGAATATACCAATCCTTTCATTTACACCTGCCTGAAGTGTTAATTTCCATGGAAAATCACTTTGATAGGTGTAGAAATAACAAGTGTCAAACTGTTAACTTAAAAAAAAAAAAGAAATAAAAACCCTAGAAGTTAAGCATATACTACAAATACTTCTTGGAATTTCATTTCACCTATAAGTTCAGTGGTCATAGAGGTACAACAATGAGTCTTGAATTTTAGACCCCTCTCTGCGAGAAGACAAGTGTGATTGAAATACGCTATTCAGCTTAATTTCCCAACGAGAAGAGAACCCAAACAGCTTTTCTAACTGTTGTTTCTGAACATTTGTGAATCCTTTAATCTTTTTATTCCTGAATGCATAAAAATTCACTAGATAGGACAAACAAATTCAGAATAAAAGGACAGCTTTCTATTTTAAGCATTATGAAGGCATCAGACCCACTAATGTCTTCATAAAGATTAATATTCCTGGGTTTTCATCTAAGGTATGGGTCTAGAACAGGGTCCATAAGGTGAATGAATGCTCAGCAGCTCCCTTAAAAATACTTCAGTCTGAAGTGGCTGAACTGGGACTTATTCATAGACTGACCAGGTTATTGGGAGAACACGGCCTGTTTCAAGCTATGCCTGGCATACCACATAGGGTGAGATGTGTAAGGGTGTTTGTGACAGAAACAAAAGTTGGCTGGAGAGGAGCAGGATGTTGCATGGTCTGATCTGTCGCTGTTTGATCTGTAAAAGCCTCACTTCCTACAGCAGCTTTTTTCCATCCCCTTTGTTTGATCTGTGATTATATGTGTGAGCAACCAGAATTTATGAGTTCACACAGGTCAAATGAAAGGCTAAAATTTTTCATACCAAGAAGATGGCAGGACAGGGAGTCAAGTGAAAGGTCAAGTCAAAGGCTGTGAGAAGTTAAATAGAGATGAGTCAATAGCCCACATGAGGACATATCCCAACAATAAAATACTTCTGCACTGTAATATCCTCACTAAATTTTTCAGTTACCTGACTGAAACATTTTAAGCCCTTTAACATGATTCCTCTAATAGTGCAGACATGCTTTTTATGCAGGGATGCCTCTGGAGATATGATAACTGAAGGAATATTCCTCACTATCATGAGAACTGTCAGAGGAAATTACTCTAATATGTGTGCACAAAGGTCCTCCAGAAGAGGAGGCTGCTCCCTTATGGGGAAATGAATGGAACCTCAAGAATGATGTAGGTTTTGGTTATTCCCTTTTGTTTCTTGCTTGAAGCACTTTTAGATTGTGTTAGGAGACTTTAAGCACTAGAAGTAAATGAGAGCTTCCATTTACTTTTCTGGTAATTTAATGTTTGGCAAACTGGAAAATATACAGATTAATAGATCTGCCAGACTCAGAAACATCTGGGTTAGCAAATTAATGAGTCTGCATGGAAAAGAGGAAAAACTGCAATGCGATGACAAACTTCTGACAGATTACACACACATTAACAGAGTGTTCTGTCCCTCCTCTCCAATGGGGGTTTAGGGGCTCAGCAATGCAAGTTAGAGGATTTCTATTGACATCAGTGATGTCTGTGGTCTTTGCTAAGGACTGTACTCTGCTCTAGTAAAATGCTGAGGGAACATTCCATTGATTTTAATGACAGTTCAGTCATTTCACACCTAAAAAAGAGGTTAAAAATATATGGGAAGCAGAAATTTTCTGAGAGAAATTGTGATACATAACTGTGGGTGAATAAGTTGCCCTGACACTGCCCCAAGAAGATCAAAACAGCTTTCAGAAAATTCTTTTTCTTTTGAAGTTAAGACAGAAACTGCCCACCAATGCCTGTTTTATTTCCAGTTTGCAACACAAGCCTGGAAAAGAGGAGAGTAAGATCCAGAAAGGCTGTAATTGTTTTCCTGCTGAAGCTTCACAGGTGGACTGACAGATGCTGGTACCAGCACTGGGAGGACCCTGGACAATAACATCAGCACTGTGATGAACTGCAGGCTTGCTGTGTCTCTTACACAAATGCGCTTTCCTTGAGTTGGTGTGGTGCCCATTTTCCTCCCACCTCTGGGTCACCAGCTACTGTCTCATGTTTTCAGGGTAGCTGCCTCTCAGTCTGAGAGGGGCAGCAGGCCTGTGGCTAGCTCTGTCAGGCATGCACAGCAGCAAGTGCTTGTTGCACTGACGCAGGAGTTCCAAGGAGTGCTCAGCCCAGACATGTATTCCCACCACGGCCCCCACCACAGTCCAGCTGTAGAGGTGTCCCTGCTGTCACTTAACCCACTGCTACACAGTTATGCACTGAAGAGAATAAAAGTGAAAAGTCTGAGCCTGGACTAAGCCAAGGACCTTCTCTTTCCAATCACCAATGTGACTGCAGCAAGAATCCCTGAGAAGGCTGGGTCTGTCATGGCGGAGGATGTGCAGGAGGAACATTACATGGGTATCAGACTGGCAGAGTGGGACAATTTTCAACCTGTTGTCATCTTCTAAAACACTTAATAGGATGCTTTGGTGTATGATACAATTTTCTTTTTAACACAGCAGCACATCTCTCCAACCTATTCTTTGGAATTGTTGACATGTTTAAATATTTATTATAAAATAATATGACATTTCAATGCAATAAACACAGCATTTATCTCATCCAGCAGACAAGAAGACATTTACTCAAGCAACTCTCAGAGCTATTAAAAGTACAAGGTCTGGGAAGGGATCCTCTTTGCTTGGTCATAAGCTTGCAGGTGGTGGAGTGTCAGCAGTTTGCCACTATAGGAGCAGGAGCAGGTCTTGTCTGCTAAAATCCCACCACCTCCACTTAAAGTTCCAAACTACAAGAAATATTGGGAAAGATTATTCTGCTTATCACTGGTGACCAGAAATTACTTTTGGAAGCAGAGAATGTCTTTAGTGACCTCATAAAAAAAGAAAAAAAAAATGAGAGAAATCTGATATGTGGGTTAAGCCTGCACTGTGCAGAGATAGCCTAGGGCAGTATCTGTGCTTTATCAGTGCCCACTGACTCAGTAGGTTTATTCTTTTATCTATTTATTTTATAGTAGCTGAGGTGTTTGTTTAAAACAGCAGCATTTTTATATCAAAATGTTAATTTCTGTACATAGGAACTGAGCTTTAAATTACATAAATACAAAGAAGGCAGAAAGCATCCTGAGAAAGAAAAACCCAGGGGATAGGTGGAGATCAACAGACTGCATTTGTACAACAATTATCCATCTTACAGTGTCCAGGAAAGCAATGCAAGACCTCCATGCCCACAAAGGCAAGTGACTAGAGGGGCAAAATGAAGGCATGATGTCCACATTTTATGATCCAAATGGCAATCAAGCCAGACTGAATGTTAGAGATGTAAAGGGAGATGCAACAACATAATTTAAAACCCAAGAAAATAAACTTTATTGGGTCACATAAATATCAAAGCAGATTGATTGCAGGGGAACTAGAATATTAACAAGCCAAGCAAGTTCACTGTCTGCTCTAAACAGACATAACTGCAGGTCAGCATGCAAATTCCTTCCATTATTTATACAGTCCCAGACAGTTATAGGATATTGCATACTACATAGAATATTATAAAGTCATGGCCATGCAGAAGAGATGAAAAAAAAAATACCCTCTGGATTTTAAGTCTGGTTGAAACCTCCCGAGTACGCCTGAGAAATGACAAGGGTGTTATCAATTTGACACATTGCAACCATACATGCTCCGGCTTAATACCTAAGTTAGTTTGTGTCCAAGGTCTTTACACTGGCTAATTATCTCATTAGGAGCCACTGGAAGAGTGAATGACTGAGTAATGACTCCAAGATTTGGTCTATGCAGCAGAAGAATGGGTAAAGGAAAAACAGCAATCAACACTTCCAGAGAATGAACAGAACCATAAAGTGTTTGTTGCGCTTTTTTTTCTTCTGCTTTGGTTATTTATAGTATCTTGCGATTTTCCAAAAAATAGTATGAAGACAAAAATTGTAGCAACATTCTTAGAGCAGCAATTTCATGTGAGATCCTGTTTCAGCTTTGAACTGAATCAATGAATGGATAACACCACCATGTGTTTTTTTTTCTTGTCTCTTATGAAGCTAACTCCATATATTCTAAGAGTCTGAGACTTTCCAGTCACTAAGGGTCATTAATAAAGGAAGAATAGTATACATTTTTTTGTGTTTATCAAACCTACTATTAGCATTTCCATTCTGCCAGGAGAGAAAATGTTGAGAGATAAATAATTAAATTAATCCATTAATTTATGTATTATGTATGGGAGGTAGCATTATAATGGCATTCACATTTCCCAGCAGGATACAATCTTTGTAGTTAACATTGCAAGTACACATTTTTAACTTGCAGTCATAATTCATTTCAAAACTTCTGCCTTCTGACTAACGGGGACAGAGTCCTTATTCCCTTTCCTGCTGTCACCACTCAGCCTTGGAGGGATTGGAAGTGCTCTGTAATCCTCACTGCCCAAGTAATCCAAGCTGTTACATAGACCTCATGTCTTCATGGTACACATGGGAGAGTCCCTTACATGAGACTCAAAGTACTTTAAACCCTGCTCAGCTTGCACAGCGCTGCTGTAGCTCAAGCCAGATCCTGGTAACTTTGAAGCAAACCAGAAGCAAATTCAAAAAACGCCTGAAAACCAGAAAAAAATCCCCTCTTATTCTTTTAAAATTATTCAGGAAACAAATTTCAAAATATTTTTTTTTTATTCATGGAAATCCTTATCCTTTTTTCACATCACTTTGCTAAAAGTGACCTAGAAACCTGGAAAATGTGCTTATGGGATCGTCTCACCTTTGTCTTCCTTTCAGGCATTACACTGATGGCACATGCCCAGCAACCCCTTCTGGACTAGACAGCACTTGTGCAGTTACCTATGATTGATGGAGAATGGACACAGCTAATTCCCTCACTTGCTATGTTAGTAACTTTTAAAAGTTCCTCAATGTTGAGAACTTGATGAATAATACCAAGTAAAATACAATATGTTGAAAGTCTTGTGTTCTTTACAATAGCAAAGAAAGCCTGAGAACAAAAAAGTTAAAGAAGGGGTGATTATGAAAATCAAACCTCCACTCCAAATACATTAATTCTGTTTTATTTAATAAAAGCAGGGTAAAACAAGAGCAGGGTTAATAGAACTTTAAAGATAACAATGCTTCTTCCATTAGAAAAAAACTAGATGGAAGGAGGGAAACGTTTTACAGAAGAGTGAAATCCCCATTTATCCCTTTCCATTCTCAGAAATGAAAGAAAATAAAATATGTATTTTACATCAACAGAGCATTTTCCAGAATAAGCTTCCAGGTCTAATTAGGAAGGCTCTCCTCTGGCCCTTCATGCTAGGAAGGGCAGTAAATATCATGCTGGTAGAGAGCTCCTGAAGTCACAAGAGCAGCAACAGCACCAGCGTTAGGGTCACACAAAGCAGTAGGAGCCAGCATTCTTTGATTTTGGGAACAATAAGGCTCATTGATTTTACTGCTTGACACAACTAAAAGCAAAAGAAAAATCCTCTTCAAGGAAGATATGTCACGTGTATTCTTTGAATACATTAGCAAAATAGGCCCTTTGGAATTGTGTCAATATTCTCTGACAGCCAGAGAAAATCTGGCATGTTTTGAGGATGGTGCTGAAGTATCTGAGACATAACCAAGGATGAGTCCAGCCTCTCAGTACACTTCTCATCTATTTTCTGTCTCAGGTGGTTTTCAATGCCTTTACTTGTTACTGGGAAAGGAAGGGCAGAAGAGATGGCAGGATAGCTATGCAAAAGGGCAAACAGTAGGAATCATCTCACAATCTTTTGGATTTTCTGTATCTCATCTAATAAGAAGCATTTCAAATAAGAATAATATCAGGTCCTGTACTGGCCATAAAAGACTTGAAAACCTACTCTAGGAGGAAAAGTGTAGGAGCATTTCCACTAACATTAAAAGAATGTCCCAGTGCAGTACTACCACCTTTCTTCTCTTTGCTTATCAATCTGCAAACTCCTTTCCTCCTAGAGGTAATCTAACCTGCCGGAAAACGAAAAAAGCAAGTACCTTTTCATTATTTTCTTTACTCCACTTAAATAGTATACACTGCAGCTTGAAGAGTAAAGCATTTCTTGGGTATGCTATCCTACTGCTCGATATATGAGCTAGGAATCTTAAAATATTAAGAGAATTAACAGATTACTGTGTTCAGCACTCTTAGCAGTTAGGGATTCTTGGCATTTTCCCTCTTAAAAAATGGAAGAGAGAAGTAACAAAAAGAAATTATGTGTCTTGTTCAAAGGCATTCAGGTCTATTCTTAAACCAGGAATTGAACAACACTTTTGAATAACAGAGGGAAATAACAAAATAATTTGTTTCTGGTTGATCAATGAATATAATTTTGATTAGCTGATAATTTTAAAACATAATTAGTTCAAAAGAAAAATTCTGCTCCACCCACAACAAACACTGCATTTTTGATGTTTCCACTTTCTAGTGCATGCCAACATTATTCAGCAGTTAAAGTATAATCTATTTCTTAATAAAAATAAAACATTTCATTTAGAAAATGCATTTACAAAATATCTGGGATGTTCAAATTAAAAAAAAAAATCAAAACTGTACGTTGTGAAAATATTTTACCTGATCCAAACCTGAATACCTGGAAAAAAAGATCTAGCTATATTCACTCTACATAGTCCTTTCCATTCATTTCAAGAGTGAATCTTAAAAGAATGAAAATCAAATGAACCAGAATAGGATGGTTTTCTCCTTTTTACAAGCAACATTGTAGAATGAAGGGAGAACAACTAGAGACCATCAGTTATCATCATTATTTCTCCAGAACAGAGAAAAAAGAGATTTGCCTTTTCATTGGACAATGTGACCATAAAAGAGAAAAGTCTGAGATAATTTTCCTAGAAGCTTTTCAATCTTATTTGGTAACCTTAGAAGCTGAAAATCATCTTTGCAATAACACTCTGCAAAAGAACTTGGAGCTATCTTAGTAGTCACTTCTATAATTAAAGTGGGTTACTTTATCTTACAGGGAAAGAGCTTCAGCATAAGAATTTAGAAGCCTGTTATATCTTTACATACATCCTACCAATCCTTAATTTGCTTGACTTAGATAAAGAACATAAAAACTAGCAAACACTATCCACAGAGTATCTGATACAAAACAAAAATCTTTTTAGCAAAAGCATGTATGAATCACAAATATTGAGTCCAATTTCAATTATTCTGCTTCTGAAGTGACTGCAAATACTCGTCAAGGTGTGTGAAGCTAACAAGTCAGAGAAGAAGAACTAAGAGACAGATTGGAAAATAAAACATTAAAGCTGGAAAAACTTGTCAAACTAGTCTGTGTCTGCTTCTGTAACAGAGCAGCATGGGAAATAAACAGTCCCACTGGTCAATGTAGGCAAGACTTCTAAATAGCAGCCTGGTATTAAAAACTTGAAAATTAACACGCTTCAGAAAACCTTCTCCTAACATCAAGAAAAATATCCTCAGCATCCTTTCAAGCCTCAAGGTCATGTTTGGAAAGAAAAACACATCTTTGGAGGTTCAAGGGTATGAATATCTAAAGCAATCAAGTTATCATTCAAGTGCGCAAATCCTACTATGTCTGCGGTTACTGGATGGAATTGTGCAGCATTAATATTATTTGTAGCTATAGAAGCTAAAAAGGCAGAATCCATATAGCAACACTAGATAGCTGTGTGAGGAAAGACAGGAATCCCAAGTGTAAGGCAGAATGCATTTTCATCAAAGATGACAAGGCTGAAAAATAAAGGTCCATAGCTCACGTTGCACCCCAAGTACAAATGCCCATAATTGAACATGAAGCATGGAATAGGGTGCAAGAAATCCTCCCCCACTCAAACTTTTCATAACAGCAGTAAAAATGTTCTGAACTGAAAGAAGAGGAAATACGTGATAATCTTACCAATTCACTGAAGAGTAGGAGAAAACATCTAAACTCGTCCAACCCTGGTACCAGTCAGAATAGAAATCTTAAAAGTGACATGGCCTTAAAACCTATGCATTAGCAGACAATTCTCACACATCTACCATGAAACTAAGATGTCTGCTGAAAGAATGTGTCATGTCCCTCATCTTCAACACCAGTATGTGCAGTGCAGAACTAGAACTGGACTCACACAGACCCAGGCTTACCAGCTTCCCAAAACATCACATGATTCATCACAAACACTTAAGATGAAATGGGTCAGGGGGAAAACTGTTCTCAATACCTGACACACGTGTCCCCCAGCATTTCTTCCTACTACACACCTTGTCTTTGGCATTCAAGCTAGTACCTGAGCTAGCGCAGAGCACAGGCTGTGGCTACTAAGTGTGTGAACTGACACATCTCCTCTGTGTGCCTTACAGCTTTGAAAAACCTTATGTCCTCCCAGCCTTGCTCCTTCCTTTAAATTGTGCATTTCACAGAACTTAGCATGACTGAGTTTAATGACTGATCTTCCACCGTCCTCACCTCATGAATCGGAATAAAAGAAAATCCAAATACTGGCTGTGAGGTGAAAGGAAAGAGAGGTAGTTGCTTGCCAGGTGTCTTACAGAGGGCTTTGGAAATGAAAGCTGCTTGGTATAAACTGCTGGTGAGAGATCACTTGTAAATACAACACATTTGCAGTCTAAACAAGAAAATACTAGAGCTATAATGGTGCTAGTTCCCATGTTAGAAGAATAAGCTGTATGCCTTCACCTACCAGGAAAGAGGGGGTGGGCACACTTCTAATGTGAATATACTCACAAATGAGCAGCTTTTCAGGTGGCCCTCAACACTGTGCTTCCTTCTTTCTTCAGATTGAAGATGCAAAATACACCCAATGCAAATTGCAGGAAAAAATGTACCATTAGGAGTCACAGATTTCCAAACCAGTTTGGCAAAGAAAACAGTTTTCTAAACTATAGAGATAAACTGTGATCTGTATTTGCATAAAGACATGAAAATGTCTACCGTGTGATTCAAATACTACTAGCACTTTAGCATAATTACCATGCCTGCTTAAAAATCACCCATGGAGAAATGGATGAGGCCTTAAAATATAGCACAATACAAAATGCATCTTATGAACTGTACAGCTTTTAAAGTGCTCTTTAAACCCAAGAGGTGGCATGATTTAAGGTATATTCTCAATTTCTTATTATAGACAACACCTTCAACCACAAATACTGGGATGTCATTAGCCCTCAAACTTTATGATGTTCATGACCTCGTAGAAGGTTTCATACTGTGCATCTGCATTAAAATTTTCATTCTGTTCAGGATTGCACTTTTGAAACAGATCTCCTGGTCACTGAATGAGCTTTGTTTCATGTTAAAGTCTTAAAGCACATGCACCTGAAGATACTCTTCAGGCGTGCCTGCACTGTACTCCAGTCTGTAGTGGATGAATATGCCAACTGGACCGGACTATGGTTTTCTTTCTGTAAAATTCCTGAAATTTTTGCAGTGTGGGCATTGTGTCTGTAGCACCAGTAGTTTTACTCTACTAATCCACTCCCACTGGTTTCACTACTTGCTAGCATAGAAACAGCGTATAGCTGCGCAAATGTTAGGTTAGACCCGTAAACTCCAAAGGAAACTAATCTATTGGAAAGCAGGATTCATGTTCACAGAGAGACCTGAAGGTAGTCTTAAAAAAGATCTGACCATGCGTGGTTTGACTTGGCTCTCAAACCTTCACGACATAATATTCCCACTTCCTCTTCTTTTTGTCTAGCAATGTTTGCGTTCTACCAAGAGAATAAGTGGCCAGAATGAGAGGTGGTTTTGGAAACCAGGACTGGATGAACTTGAGGAATTAGAGACTCAGAATTGGATCAAATTGTAAGATCAAATTGTATTTCCATCTTCTTTCCCAATATATCAAAACTGGACCACACATTGCAGTTCTCACAAATAAATTTAGAAAATGACTTTTACCCCAAAATCCTTATTTTCATGACTATAGTCATAATTTCTATGTTCTTCTTCTCTTCTCTGTGCTGCAAGCTGTAGTGCAGAACCCAAAAGCAGGAAGCGGAGGTCTTGTTTCTACATGGCTTTCGGGAAACTTTACTTACTCCAGGCTAAGATAATGTACAGTTAAGAGATTAAATGAAAATGGGCTCAGTTTTGGCTGTGATCGTAGTACATGCATCTGGAAAAGAATTAGTGGGAAATAAAACATTACAGTTGCAAAGGCATCAGATTCTGTATAGCTGTATGTACTTCAAGCACACATGCCTACATTTTAGTACTCCTAATAAAGGGGAGTGAGGTACTTGTTGAACAGTGACTGCAATGTTGTGACTTGATATTGAAACAAAATCACCCACATACATCATTCTGTGAAAAAATAGCAAGTAACAAAAATAAATGACAGTATAGGTAGGTACTGCGGCTATGACAGAAAAACACCAGTCACCAGTCAAGATTGAATGATGTGAAAAGGATGCTACAGAGTGTAGCTTATGTCACAGGAAGACATCAGCCTCTCAGTACAGGTCAGGCAGTGTGGCTTGGCATTAAGAAGTATTGAACTAAATCAGACTAAAACATGGAATAAATATATTCAAATTTGAAAAGGAAAAAAACACCTAAATGTTCACTAGAACATTTCTCCCACTGATCTACTGCTAAGTCAGAAGAACAAGCTTGAATCACTTGTCAGTGATAGCTATGAAGGTTTTTCTTTAGGCCAGAGTAGGGAAATGGAATACAAGAGAAATAAGATAGTACTTTCCAAGTGGCCTCACAGTTCTTACTCTGTCCTCCTACAACAAAGGAAGAAACAAGGAGGGAAAGTGTGGGCAAGAGGGAAGGCTCAGGAGAAGTGTGTAAAGGAGATGCTGGTGTAGAGAGAAGGCACTGAATGGTGTTTAAACTACTGGCTCTTGTCCTATGAGCTGAGATCTGTGGCCCACAAACCCACACCTTTCTTGAGCAAGTACCTCAGCTACCTTCTCCATCACCTCACTCTTCTCTCTGGTCAGGACCTGGCATGAAATTAGGGGGAGCCTGGCATAATCTCTGTCCGGGCTTCCCCTCCAGCATCCTCAAATTTCCCTGTCATCAGTTTCTGTGTGTGGTGCAGGAGGCAAAGGCTTCAATCCATTTTTGAAGTTACAGGTGGCTGACCTGTTCCTGCTTCAGTCACTACCATAGTAGCTGTGGGGGATGAGTCAAAGGGAACCTCTGCAGCCTCAGCTCCTGCTCTTTTCTAAACTCTCCTAGACACGGCACCTACATCAGAAGTTCTGCTCCTAATTCACTTCTTATTTTGAACAAAGAGAGAGAACTAGCTCACAGGGATGTGAGTTGACAGTATTGTAACCTGGACAAAAGGATTTCAGAAAAAGGCCAGATATTCGACCATCTCTCCTTTCTTGAAGATCAAGCACAAACTAGTGTCTTGATCTCTCTGTCTTAGGATGTTTTACTTCGCTATTATATGCAAAAAGCAAGATACAATACTGACATTTTAAAATCAATTATAACAACTAAAATGAAAATTTTCTGAACTTTCCTAATGGAAATGGTTATATATGGCCTATTTTGCAAAGAAACTTCAATGTTAAGCCTTTATCGCCATAGTTTATCAAGCAGACATTATCAAATGGATTGTATTATGCTAATTATGTAAGTTTCCATATCCTTATTTATCATGTTACAATGGATTTTTTTTTACTTTTATCTTGCATCTTTGAAAATACAGATTATCTTAATAAATATTCTAATATTTAATATAACTACTAATAGTTTCATTTTCCTGCATAACTGAAATTATTATTTTCTCACAAAATAATGTTGCTCATGGCAGTGCTTACTTACTTGTGGGCAGAAAATGTGCAGCTCAACTGCAACAACTGCATGAATGACAATTCAATCTATTTAGAAGGTCGGAGTATTCCCAGACTTTTCAATAAATGCATTTGAGTTAAGGTGAATTAAATTTTCAAGAAACGTTTTAAATGCAGTTTTTACTATATTAACATTCCCACGTTTTATTTGTCACTAGACAGTTAGTGAGAAATTGAACAACAATCAGTAATAGGTTCCTAAGCACAAAGTGAAAACATAAATTGATACTTTGGTTATGACGGTTCAATACAAGAGCATTGTGCAACTTTGAACTCCTGATGTTTCAGTGCTATTGAAATATTTGGTCTGTCAGTCAAGCTACTTTGACAAGTGACAAATTCTCAAAGTGGTAATCAACCAATAGGAAACAACTGTTTACCCTAGAAGTTCATCCAGCTAGTTGAATTTGGTTCAGTCAACAAAAGCTTTTTGTGAATGATGCCAGCACAGCTGAAGGAATATTAAGCATCTACCCTTAAAAAGATTTCTTTATCTGGGGAAGACTTCATCATCAAAGGACAAAAAATTAGGAGTTGTATGAACTGCTCTATTAAATGTTTGTTTAAAGATACTTCTATACAGAACAATACAGTAAATACCAGAAAAAAAGATGCATGCTTCAGGCAAGAGAATAGCGAAGTTCTGGGAAAAGGGGAACGAAAAATGATCAAGACAATACTATATGAGATTTTAGCCCCTTCTCAATCCCAAAATTCAGTTTAAACTAGCTTAAACTAGAAAATCCACAGACCAAGTTCTACAGTTTCATGTAATTTCATAAATCTTTTTCAGGGGCCTAAACCTCAAAGGTTTTGCAGGCAGAAGAATCAAGATTCAACAATGAGCAGTTTCTTGACAAAACATAATGAAACTACACCAGTCAATGAAAATACATTGAAAACTTGTGCAGGGTACTGGAAATCAATCTTAAAATAAAAACCATTAAATAATTAATTTTATAAGTATCTTCATGATGTTGATTATACGGCAATGTTCTAAAAGAACATTGTTAGCGGGAAGACTTTTGGGTTTTAGCACATCTAAAAACATATTCTTCTGAAATCTGATCCAAGTGACAAATATCTCTTCAACTTTCAAGTGATACTGGGAATACAGAATCCATATTTGACATACAACCAGAACATAAGTAGCTTCTGCTCCTTTACCACAGAGGTATTGTGCCTACAAGATCGTATTCAGTGTGTGGATGTTTTGCTATTAATCTCTGATTTATGAAGTTTACAGACATGCAGAAAATATTTGCCCCCTTCATGGGTACAGGGCAGCTATTTAGTGTATCTGCTGAGCATCACATCATTCTTGCCGACACGTCTGATATCTGCATATGTGTAAAGGTGCAGTGGATTTAATTAATTTTTTCAATGTCTTCCTCCAACTCAGGCTGTTAGCTATTTAACTTAGAATTCATGTGAATCAATTGTTTCAATCAAAATCAAATCCTGTAACTTAAGCATGTAAATTGGATCTTCAGGATGGCATTGGTATGAAAAAGACTCCTTAGGGTAGGAAAAATACAAAATTATATCACTGTAGATCCAGTCATTTTAATGAATTTACAGTGAGAGGCAGGAAATAACATGAGCTGAAGGGGAACATAAAAAGCAAAACAACAATGCAGTGTGATATTATGGAGGAAAAATGTTTAACTACGATGTATGACAGAAATAAAAAATAAAGATATGCTTATTACAGGAACCTTTGACGTTTGACCTTGTTGTGTGTTTTCCTAGGGAAAAGTAACTGTAGAGGATTAAAACTTTCTACCCTTTAATTGACACAGATTTTTATGAGGTTCAGCGGAAAACTAGTAAGTTATATGAGAAAAAAATGGCAAATTGACTTACAATAAAAAAACAGATGGGATACTAGAGGAACAGTTGTCCTGGTCCTAAAGCTTTATGAGGAGTAACAGTGGGCGTCAAAATCAAAAGTGATTTAAAGTGATATCGAAACTGATATGAAAAAGATGTGAAGGCACTGACCCATGCCTCAGTCATGCAGGAAGCATGACATATCCTTGACACATCCTCTGTAACATATTAACATTATAATATAATAAGACTACAATATAATGTAATGTAATATAATGTAACATAAGAACAAACAAACACACTTCTATTTTTTATTTGCTTGAGTTGGACAAAGCCATGGAGCAGCCTCAGATGAGACATATTGCAGATGAACAAGCAGAAAAGCACATCTGAGCATCTCCTCCTCTAATCCGAAGCAATGCAGTGTGTGGTAGTGGAGCTGTCTTGTGAGGCTTCCTGGAGCTTCATGGGGACTCGACGCCCTGAAGGAAGTTCAGGAGTTCCAGAGATGATGAAGTGAAAGGCAGCTAGAAAGGTATGAGCATAAGGGCACAGAAAGGAGGCTCATATACCACTAATGGCATGAATTCATGGGACAGAAGAACTATGGGGGGACCAAGTGTAAACAAATTTAGGACAAAATGCAGTACATTAGGAGAAGATCAGGAAAGAAGTACAATAAAAAATTATACAACAAGAAAAGGAGAAGAACTGATGGGAACTCATGGTGAGTCTGAGATAATGGGTGAGACAGAAGAGCAGGATAAAATGAGTTGATAGGCAAACCAGAAAACAGATTTAAAACTGTTGCTGGGAAAACTAGAGTAATGTGTACCATAGTCTCCCTCAACTTAGAAAAAATTAGTTAGCAATTATGTTAATAATCAGTTCTGTCTTGCTAACCTGCCTTCCACTGTCTCTGCTAGGCATGCTGCTGTACAGATGCAACTGGACATACAGTGTGACTTAATATCTCTGGCCAGTACTAGCATATTTTAAAGCCATTTTTGTGGGGTTATTGTGAATATCTGTATATGTTTAATGCTAGATAAAGCACCAATCATTCTATGATGTGAGTGCACTTTGCAGTGTGCCTGAAGTGCATTAATAATTACTCTTCAACTGTGGTTAGTCAGCCATCTGTCTAACAATTTCAAAAGCATTAACCACAACGAGTTTTGTTGTGATGTGGAGTAATGTCAAATGCTTTGCTGAAGTCAAGAGATATGTCCCCTTTATTCTTCTTTTATATGAAGCTTATTATCTCATCAAAGGCAGAAACCAAGTTAGCTTGACATGATTTATTTTTATGAATCCATACTGCCTTTCTGCTTAATCTCTCTTAAAAACTTGCAGACTGTCTACTTCATTGTTTGTTCTAGTACTTTACTACTGCTTCTGGCCTGTGCCTTACAAGATTTCATTTTTTATTCATCTTTCCCAAAGATAAATAATTTTAATTCATGTTTTGTACCACTTCAGATAACCTGTTAATCTTCAAACTGAGTGCTGGCCATTTCTTCTAGTATCCAGGCAAAACAGATGGATCAAAGCCAGATTTGAGGGATTTCTGGCCATGCTTCAACTATATCAGCACAACAGAAACATTAGTTTCTGACATTAGTTCATCTACCACTGGTATAGACAGGTCTGTTCTCTGCTGATTCCTGTACCTTGCTGTATAGAGGGTATCTTGCCACCCGACCAGTGATTTCTGACTGTTAAAGGACATACTTTTCCCAGTGTTCTCATTCTGATGCATTTAGCATTGTTGAGTGAAATTCTCTACAAAGAAAGAAATCTAATCCAAGAAGGATGCCCAGCAAAGCTCAGTTCTCCATGTAAAGAGTCTGGAAGATGTGGGGCTGCTGTAGCCACATATCAACACTTCTTTCACGAAGAGGACTACTGTCCTATTGCAATTTTCACCCAAAAAGTGCTTGACCCACCCATGGGAGCTCAGGGCTTCTCTTCCTATGTCTTGGGTAAAGCCAAGTGCAATTTTTCTATGAAGCTTAGGATTCAGCTTAAGTTGCCAGTAACTTTTGCTTTCACACAGTAACTCATGGACTTCAGGGACTGAAGCCAGGCAGCTGTGGATATTGAGGAGACAGTAAAACCTGAGATGAATACAGGATAAAATTACTGAAGAAAGTCCAAAGATAAGATACAACTACATCGCCAAAATCTAATGGGAACTCACATTATCTGTCATATCTGACGTATTATTTCTCAACATGGACAATAGCATAGAACGCATTTCTTGCAAGATTTATTTTTACTTGAATGACAGCTAATTTGTCATACAAATTGATCTCTAGAGCTATATGTTGTCCAGAGTATAAAATAAAAGTCAGTGACTCACTTTAACCATCTGAAAGAGATGACAATTTTAGTGAGGCCAGTATATTAATATCAATACTTTTATTATTCAAGGAACATAAGGCAGAAGAAAAAACATCTAAGCTGACATTTCAGCAGTACAGACATAAATGTGTAACTGTAGCTGTTTGAGAGACAGGCCATAACAAATAATGGCAGAATGCTACATTTTATATTATTTTCCTACTGCTGGTGGATTAGGGGCTTCAAAAATGAAATCATAATAAGATAAAGACAGCTAATTATGTCATCACTTTTGGAGGGTTTAATTGTGAAACTCACTGGATCATTCTCTACTCCTCAGGATTAAAGAAAGCAAATGAGATCACATGAATGAAAACAGTCATAACTAATTTTCTTCACTTAATCACTGTTATGTTACTGAATTTGTTAATAAATACATTAGCACTAGTTACAAGTACAATTAGAGCAATATATAACATTACCCAAACCCATTAATTCTATCAATCTCATATCACAATGTTAGATGTGGCAAATTTGGGTGACAAATTCCAGATGAAATTTATCTGCCATTTGAAGAATTGCAATGCTTTTCCTTGTAACCTGCTCAAAACTTTGATGTAAACCACGTCTTGAGGATCCTAATTTCCTAAAAGCTGGGTAGTATTAAAGCATACATCCAGTTACATACATCTAGCTATATTTACATGTCAGAGAGACATGATAATCATCAATACAGTAACTAAACTAGTAAGTATTCAAGAGGTGATGATTTTCAGAAAACATAGTTATCTATGTTTGTGTGAGACATATCTGCACATACACAAAAAGGTCACATCAGGTGACCCATAGCTCCTCTCTGACTGCTATCTGTAGAGATATCTAATGTTCTCAAAAAGGAAAGGTTACATTTAGGAATATGTCACATCTCTCAAGGGTTTTTATGTTCACCATATTAGGTTAATTTTACCGTGACAATCATGTAAACACAACATTCAAGAATTCGAGAAATGAAAGGTGATTTAGTTTTCCTGCAGGATGTGTTATGACTTCATTTCTTGGTGCATACTGCCAAGGTAGAACATCTGATGTCGCTGCCCACCAAGGGAGTCACTACCTTATCTAAATTTCTTATGAGCCAAAACAATCCTGTGCAACCACTGCAGTGTGACTCCAAAGGCAAGTTAATAAACTGAGATAAACTCTCCTGCCAACAATTATTAGACTTATCTTGGCAGTTGCACAACTTCAGGTCAGCTCAAAGAGAGCTTGCATTTGTCCAGAGTACATTTTATAAACAGATTATAAAGAGGCACAATAATTAACAGCTACTTTTCAGGGAAAGGCAAGTGCCTTTTTCCTCATTGGTCCTTGAGGAAAATTGTGTGGTTTCATTATTTCTAAACTCAGTCAATTTAACAAAAAGGCAGCTTGATAAATGTTGTCTCTCCCCATTGAATTCAGTTCAGTTTATTTAAAAGTATATTACTGTATTAATTTTGGTGCCACAGCTTGGTCCATTTCCTCATCCTCTAAGTATTTCACTTCAAAAATATTCAAGTAGCATCTGTGTTCCCTCATATACTGAGTCTCAAATACTTAGACCAGATCAAAGGAAAACCTACAGCCCTAAACTTAAAGCAAATTTTTGGGATAATCTTATTGCCCTGAAATGTGGGGTTTTCTTTAACCTATATCTTGTTGATCTGAAGCGCCATCAGAAATCTCAAACTGCTGCAATATCAGATGACGCTTTAGATGAAGCTGGTTCCTATACACAGCTCAAAACACAGGAATTTAAGGTACAGGTCTTCCAAATATTCTACATGGTTAATAGAGGATGTCTCACACTGAGGTAAAAGCTTCAGTATAGACTGCATGAATATTTTGTGAGGAGAATCAAAAGTTCAAAAAGGGAACTAAGTTATTGAGCAAGAAAAACTAACATTCATTTATCAGTTTGGGGTTACAGCCCCCAAAATGTGCAATTCAATTGAACAGAATGTGTGTTTTTGTGAACAAAATAGGCAGTTGCTCGTATAATTTACAGTCTGTAATTAGGAATGATGAACAATTACAGGTCTGGAACAGAAAAGGTGACCTTAGAAAATGTAAATCTCTGAACATGATTTTTTCCCTCCCCATTTGGTACATTTGCAAATAGAGAATCATAGCATGATTGTAGGTTTCAGATATAAAATTAAATTTCTATGTGAAAAATGAGAAGAAAAATCTGGAATTTCCTGTAGCATTTTTAAAAGACAATGTGTAAGTGACTGCATAATACTGCACAGACTGTCAAGACACTGTTTTACAAGAACATCAATCACTTTTTTACATATGTGGCAACATACACCCTTTCTCACATCTGGACTTCAGAGGAAACGTATAACTTGGAAAGATATACAAAAGCTCTTTCATCCAGCCATCTAAATCAGCAAGGTCCTAATGAAATGTTGGGGGTGTCAACTCTACATGAGAAACGTCTGTATTTGTCAGAGATATCAGAGAGTCAGCCCCTGTCTGGTATTTCCTTCTGACTGTCTTGCTGGCAATTAAAACTCACAAGGGTGGAGTGGACTTCCAAGTGTTCCCTCCCATCCTTATGTACCTCTTCTCTCCATAATTGTGGAAAAAATGTAAGGCTTTTTTTTTTCCTTTTAGCAGAGGTTTCACAGTTTGCCTGTTTTCATGTTCTTCTAACAGCAAAATATGATGGTGAAATAAAAAATAGTTGCCTGTGACAGATCTGTATCTTATTAGCATCAGGTGTTTTTTGGGTGGTGTTTTGGCTTTTGGTTTTTGGGGTTTTTTTTGTTTGTTTTTTGTTTGTTTGTTTTGACTGACAAAAATCAACAGTTCAGTTTGCACTTTGTTATGTATGCATTTTGTACTGTTATTGAGATTTTCTTCCCATGCTGCTGTTGCTCATCTTGCTCACCATCATCTCTGGCCTCCTGGTGCTGATCATATGTCTTCATTACCACCTTCTTCATGTCAGTCATTCAAGCAGGGCTTACTCAGGGTTTCTGCTATGCCTCAAGCTACTGAGTTCTGATGTATTAATAATGTTCCAACTAAGCAAAATATGTTGTAAAACATTTCATCTAACTGATCAAAAGTGGTTTAGAAGCTCATACCAACATCCTACGTTTGACAGGTTACATTTTTCATGAGAAATATTGAAATATTCAGATGATCTTGCAGGACTCTGAATATAAGTCCAGATGTCCTGAGAGCCATAGTTCTCAGTACCATCAGCACAGCCTAATATTGCTCAGCTCCTTTGCAGAACTAGACCCTTTCTAAGAGACTACTGGTCCGAACCAGTTGGTCTGGCTGCTTAACAAACATAAAACTCTTGGATTCAAAACTTTGCAATGAAAAAACATTGAGAATTAATTAGGAAAAGATAGATGAATTTGACAGTTGTGTCCAACGAAAAGATGTGGCAGGAGCATACCTAAAGAACAAGGGAGAACCTTAATGAGCTATAAACTAAGAGTGGATGACACATTGCCTGATACATCATAAACAGGCATTCACATGCAAATTAAGAGGAGCAGATTAAATATAGGACTGCAATTTACTGGATTTTCAATATCTAAGTGTGAAATGCATGACAAATGAGATAATATGTGTATATGATACAAAGAGGGAATCCTTGAGGGCCTTCTGGATGACTAACAAAAGCTGAGATTCAGGAAAAAGACATCTAAAGATGAGAGGTGAAATAGAACAGTGGAAAAAGAGGTAACACTGGGAAATAAATCATTATTTTCAAGAGAAGACCTTTGAAATAGCCTATTCTGATGACAGCAAAAAGTTAAAGACTTCATGAAGACAATGAAAACAGGCAGGCACAGGGGACAGTGACAATGTACAGGCAACTATGCAATACACGGATCAAACAGTATCAAAGTGATTCATATTTAAAACTAAAATATGATGTCACACAAAAGAGAGCTTTGAAGGCAGGGAAAATGAAGGAACAAGGCTGGGAATGAATATGCCTTTCCAAGAAAGCCGTTTATAAAAAACATCCAGAAGACCTTACAAAGCTAGCTGGACTAATTTATGAAGACTGGATTTGCTAACCTCACAAAGGGGAAGTGACTGCACAGTGAGAGGCTGAGACATCTCTACATATTCGTTATGGTTACAAGACAGGGGAGGGAGCTATAGCAATAAATATTCACACCATTACAGCATTTGAAGGGGCCACTCTGCCCACCCGGTGCAGGAAGTGAGAGAGGGGTTTGCCACGGGTCTGAGTTGCTCTGGGGTACCAGCCATGGATGGCAACCACTTCTGCCTCCACAACAGTAGCAAGCCAGGAGCTGTCCCTTTGCCTTCCTGCCTTGCCGGGACCGCAGCAAAGCTGGGAGCCACTGCATCACCATGCCGGGACCGAGGCAGCCCCGGGGGTCACCCCTGAGCCACCGCTGCTCGCCCTCGGCTGCAGCCAGAGCGAGAAGAGAAGTGGCACTGGTCGCTGCCACCATGCGGGACCGCGGCAGCGCACAGGGGGACTCCAGCCACTTGTCTGAACCATCGCCAAGCTGACTCAGCTCCCGCCGCACAAATCACGACTCTCGCGGCTTGCCCATGTCGGGACAACCCCTGCTGCCACCCCACAGCCCAGCCAAGCCAAGCAGGCTGGAGGCAACAGGTGGCAGGAAAAAATGAGATTCCAGACTAATACCACCACTGCAGCAGGACCTGAACCTAACCACTGACACAGAGTGGCCAGTTTAATAGTGTAACTCCTTGTGAGCAACAGAGTTTCTGGTTTTTGTTTTTTTCCTTTTGTCCCTGTTCTCCCATTATTTCTTTAGTTGGGTAGGCGGGGGTGGATGGTGGGGAGAACCCTTTGCCATTCTCTTTCCCCTTTGTTCCTGGGGTACCATGTGATACGGTGAATTCTCCTTTTTCTGCGGGTAAGCTGTTTCCTTTGTATTCTTTTGTGGTGCTGCTATTTTATTTGTCAGTAAATTGTTACTTTTTTTTCACATACCTGCTCGCATTTTTTGTCTCTCTGTATTTCGGAAGGGAGTTAATTTCACTGGAGTTCCTTCCCAAATATTTGTCTTTAGACCAAAGCAATATTTAAGAGAGTGTGAATGCCACAGGGTAAATCTTGCACAACCCAACATGAAGTCTGAACTGATCAAAGTGTAAAGAAGTTTTTACTAATGGGAAATATTTTTGACTGACACAACATTTTTATGGGAGAAAACAAAATAATTTTCACTTATGCTAATGCTTTATGTTGACAACCCTACTACTATGCAATTCTTGCATATCCTGTGTTGTCGTATGCAAATTTTACAAGCTAACATGCCTCAAGCAGACCACAGGCTTGAGCATTTCTCGCTCTGAGTGTTACTCAGTCTTGATCTCATGGCACATTTCAGAGGAAAGGCCTAGCCCTTAGTGCCCTGGATAGTCAGAGGTGAAGCATTTTTAGAAACTTTGCTACTGGGACAGTGAATAGAAAAATTGTTAGAAGTACAATACTGTACAATAAATCAGTTCCTGAAAGCAGCCTAAGAAACATTTTAGAACAAACATGAACAATCTAAATAAACCATCTAAGATGTATTTTGACCCTCCCCTACTTCTTCGTTTTCCTTGTTCAATCTCCTTTTCTGCATCAGTTATGTGTTTCTATTTCCCAGTTTTTCTTTTATTTTCCTCATTTTCTCTCTTTTCTTAACTTATGATCTTGTTCTCCATGTCTCTCTTAACAGCATTTCTTTATCCTTACCCACCTACCTCATTAGCCATCTTCCCATATGCCCTATGCTCTGACACTTCATTTCTCCTTTTGGATAAATGTTGTTTTTTTTTTTTAATGAACAAAGCATTACAAATTTGTTCAATTCTTTTTCATCAATAATATTTAAAGGACTGTACCAAGGTCATCATTAAATATTTCCAACTTACAAACTGGCAAACAGAAGAACAAAGAGACTTGGTTTACACAAATCTAGTGGCAGCAAGTAAAACTTGTGTCTTCTGAATAAAATTTATATGCTTTAAAGTATTAACTAATACTGTCTCTTTATTCTGTGTTTCAAATTACTTCATCTCATCAGTTGCTCCTTTACTCTCCACATTTTCTTTCTCTTCAGAGATTTCTTTCCTTTTCAGCTACCAGAAATATTTTGTTACATCTGTGCATACATACAAATATATATAAAAACACATATATATGTGATACTGATATATTCCCATAAATAGCTTAACAACCAGTGAACTGTAGTAAAAAGGAGCTATGCAGTAAGGCATCAGTCACATGGAATAATGATGGCTTAGATACCTTGGAAATGTAAGTATTTGGGGAGTTGAACTATTTCCCTTCATTATTTTGTACAGTGTTTATCACCAACTTAGGACTTGAGCATTTAGCAATACCATGAAACAAGTAATACGTAACTGTTCTGTGTGTGGGCTTCTTTTTATGAACCTATTTAGTCCTGGGATATGTTTTTTTCCTAATTGCAATTTAACCAATTACTTGAATCCGATGTGCCACAATATTGGTGACCTAATTGGAATTTAAAATGTCCTACATCTAATGCTTTCTCTTTAATTTCTCATTAGAAGTTGCACTGAAAAAGCTGGATTTCATTTGACCTAATTTTCATGGTTTTTCTTCCTATTATTAGAATTTTTTTGCCTGAAATACTATGTCTCTGCTTTCTAACACAATTTGAAACACTTTCTTTGTACACCTTCTCAATTTTAGTTATTCTCACAAAGAAACTGCGTCACTTAGTGCTTCACTGCACATGTCAGTCACAGACCATCCAGTGTCACATATATTCAAGGGTTCAGGTAAGGAAAGTCTGTTAAATATTAATAATTATCTATTCAAATGGGAAGTGCTTGAGACAATAATATGATCACTTTGTAAGTGAGACTAAATTTGTCCAACTTTGATCCCAGTGATTGAAACCCACAAGGTTTAAAATCCCTCTCAAAAGCAGCCAGGTGTTTTAGCCCAGACTTGAAAATCAGAGTCCCTGAGATCTAGGGAACTTGTAAAGCACATGCAAGCAAGAACAGCTGATGCACTCCTTCATGCCTGGAGTCCTTTTTAAGGCCACCTAGAAGAATAAAACAAAGCAGAAAAAAAAAAAAAGCTCTGACAATGGGCAATGGTTTTGAACTGAGAGTAAATTTGCATTAGACATAAGGAAGAAATTCTTTACAATGAGGGTGGTGAGACACTGGAACAGGCTGCCCAGAGAAGTTATGGATGCCACAATACTGCAAGTGTTCAAGGCCAGATCGGATGGGGCTTTGAGCATGCTGGTCAACTGAAGGATGTCCCTACCCATGGCAGAGAGGATTGGACCAGACAATCTTTAATCATAGAATCATGGAATGGCTTGGGTTGGAAGGGAGTGTAAATTTCCAACATCTCTGTCATGAGGAGGAATACGTTCCAGTAGACTGGGTTTCATCAGAGCTCCATCCAACCTAGCCCTGAATTTTTCTAGGGATGGGGCATCCATGAATTTTCTGGGCAACCTGTTCTATGTCTCACCACTCCCAGAGTCAAGAATTTCTTCCTAATATCTAATTTAAATCCACTATCTCTGTTTAAAACTACTCCTCAATGTCCTGTCATTACAGGCTGCAATTAGGTTACCCAGGAGCCTTGGCTCTTCCAGGCTGAACAATACCAATATGCTCCGCCTTTCCTTGTAGGAGAGGTGTTTCAGCCTCTGAGCATTTTGGTGGCCGTCCTTTGGACTTGCTCCAATAGGTCAATGTCCTTCTTGTGCTGGGGATCCCAGAAAAGAATGCAGTACTCAATGTGGGGTCTCATAGGAGCAGAGTAGAGGGGCAGAATCACCTCCCTCTGCTGCTCACCTGCTGTTCATGCTTATTTTTATGCAGTCCAGGACATGTTTGGCTTTCTGGGCTGTTGCCAGCTCATGTTCAGACTCTCATCCACCTACACCCACAAGTCCTTCTCTGCAGGGCTGCTCAATCTGTTCATCTTCTAGCCTGTATTGATATTAGGGGTTGCCCCAACCCAGGTGCAACATCTTGCACTTGGTCTTGTTAAACCACATGAGATTCCAATGGGCCCAGTCCTCAAGCCTGTTTAGGTCCCTCTGCATGCCATCCCCTCCTTCAGGTGTGTAAAGAGCACCACTCAGCTTGGTGTCATCTACATAGTTGCTGGGGGTGCACTTGATCCCTTTGTCTATGTTATTAATGAAAATATTAAATAACACTGGACACCCGAGGGACACCACTTGTCATTAATATCCATCAGGACACTGAGACAGTGACAGCTACCCTCTGGATGTGACTATCAATTTCTTATCCATCTAACAGTCCTCTCATCAGATCCATCTCGCTCCAATTTAGAGATAAGGATGTTGTACAGGATGGTGTCAAAGCTTTACAGAAGTCCTGAAACATTACATCTGGTGAGCCTTTCCTTGTTCACTGATGTAGTCACGCCATCATAGAAGGCCATTAGTTTGATTTGTCAGGACTTGCCCTTGGTGAAGCCATGCTGGCTGTCTTGGATCACCTCCTTGTCCCATGTGCCTTAGCAGAGCATCTAGGACTACCTGTGCCATGATCTTCCCAGGCACAGAGGTGAGGTTGACATGTCGGTAGTTCCCATGGTCCTCCTTTCTACCCTTCTTAAAGATGGGTACAATGTTTCCCTTTTTCCAGTCACCTGCAACTTCACCGGACTGCCAATGATTTTTTAAATATCATGGAGAGTGGCTTGGCAACTCCATCAGCCAACTCCTTCAGGACTCTGGGATCCATCTCATAGGCTGATGCTCATTCAGGTTCTTCAGGTGGTCATGAACCTGATCTTTGCTCCCTGAGTCCCCTTCCTGGTGTCCATCATTTTAGAGGTGTGGGAAGAAGAGGTGTGGAAGATTGCCAATGAAAATTAAGGCAAAAATTGTTGCTAAGCACCTCAGCCTTCTCCTCACTTCTTGTTACCAGTTCACCAGCGTTATTTGTCAGAGGATGCACACCTTCTTTGACTTTCCTTTTCTGGTTAACATACCTGTAGATGCCCTTCTTGTTATTCTTTGCATTCCTTGCCGGATTTAGTCCCAGCTTTGCCTTGGCCTTCCCCACCCCGTCCCTACACAATCAAACCTCATCTCTATACTCTTCCCAGGACACTCGTCCTAGCTTCAGCTACTCATGCATTTGCTTCTTTCCCTGTAGTTTGTCCAGCAGGTCTCTACTCAGGACCGGTCTCTTTCCTTCCTTGCCCAATTTCTTGCTCCTGGAGATTGCTGGTTCTTGCAGTCTATGGAAGACTTCTTTAAAGATCAGCCAGCTCTATTCTGATCTCTTGTCCCTGGGGGAAGTCTCCCAGGGAATCCTACTGACTATCTCCTTAAAGAACTGGAAGCTTGCTTTCCTAAAGTTCAGGGGTCTACCTTTATTCCTTACCTGGCCCATATCCCTCAGGACTGGAAACTCCACCAGTGCATGATCTTTAAAGGTCCAGTCATTCCCTAGAAGTTGCTCTCCAAGGGAATTTTTGAGTTTGCACAGAGAAAACTATCCACAAATACAGCTTAATGAATTTTTATGTTCTCTGATAAATAACTATGAAATTAAACACCTACTAAAGGTAAACATGGGCTTACAGGGTTTTCTTAACTAGATCCCAAGTACGGTTAATTGCATCTATTTGCTTATACATAGTCTTTTAATGAGGAGCTTTTTCATTCTTACTGCACATGCAGGTTTGAAAAGTTGATTATATTATAAATTACCATGTTCACCATCACTTATTTTCCTTTTGATACTTTACAAATAGTGTATGTCTTTCTGTGTAGGAAAATTTAATTTTAAACTCTCTGAATTTCTGTGTGTAACAGGAATAAATGGTGTTTTACAGTATCTTGTTAATAATCAAGGCAAAGCATCTATGGCTTAAGGTCATTCTTATTTTAATACTTATATTTAAGTCAGTGAAGAAAAAGTTTATGTAGCAATAATTTTTATTTCTTGAGGTCTACCTCAAAATCTTTTAATCATTATTGTGCATAATGTTTTGTTTTTCACGGTTTGGATCATTTATTCATTTTCTGTGGTTCATGCCTGTCAAATCACTGTTCCAAAATACCTAAGATTTTACACCAAAAGTACATCAAGTGCTGTGGAGCATTTCACTATGTATACACAGTTCTATCCCACAGTCAGAAAACGCCTAAAGCTGGATATAGTCTCAATTCTGTCCTGATGTATGAAAGCATTGCAATAATAATTATTTCGTGACCACTTGCTTTATTGTGTTTGTAGTGTTGTTGTCCCTCAATATTACTTTTAATGTAAATAATTCTTTGAGATGTAATATTTGAGACACAACACATTATAGCTTTTAGGCTGCTCTAGACACTTAGGTGATACTCCGTGCCTTCAGAGCTGGGCAGTGTGAATTCCCTCACTTGAGGTTATAAGACAAGGTCCTGTGAGACATCCTGTGAAAGGACAAAAAAGTATTCTCCTCTCTGTGTGGAATCTGGTCAAGTCTATGGCCATATAGAAACAAGCCAGTCCAGTAAAGCCCTTGCTCCAGCCATCTGTGGCTTGAGGTTTACTTAAGGATGCCTGGAAGTCTACATCCCTATAAGAATCCTCCATTCTCATTCAGGGTTCTCCCACCTTAAATAGCCTTCTCTTTTTCGCTGACACAAACATTTGTTAAGCTGTGCTGTGATCAAGAAGTGAATCTTAATTGAACTAGATCTGGTCAGATAAAAATTAGGTGTGGCCAGAAAAAAAAGTCAGTTTTAACCTGAATCAACTCGCTGATCCTCTGGACACAAACGTTAGAGTCCTCACAAAGATGGACACATCATCTGGGGGAAGGACAGGGCAGGTGGATTCTTCAGATCACAATGTCCAAGCTACAGTGCTCTGAAAAGCTCCCAGGACTACTTAGTTATAATGCAATCACAAGAGATTCAATACTATCCCACTAAATCCAGTACCATCTTCTCTACAAAAGAACTACTAATTAGAAAGAAAAAGGTAATCTTGAGTTGCGCCTCCATCCGAAACACACTAGGACTCTGTAGGTAGTCAGTGGAAGTTGCTACTAATTAAATCAGACAACAAGCTCCCTTGCTGTGCGGAGTAATTTTTAAGATGTTGAACTTTTCTATTAAAAAAATCTTTCACAGTAGGACTCAAAAACTTCATCTTGTCACTCAAACCACGATTTAACAGGAATTAGGACATTTAAAGAAACTTTGAAATTTGACATGTTCCATATACATATATTCTCAATCCCTGGAAAGTTCAAGGACAGGTTGGATGGGACCTTGAGCAACTTCATCCAGTGGTTGGCATCCTTGCCTATGGTGGGGAGGGAGAGGGGGTGGAACTAGATGATCTTTAAGGTCCCTTCCAACCTAAACCATTCTATGATTCTATGTACATTTGGCAGATCCTTATTCATCACTGTGGGACCATTAGCATTACTCTCCATGCCTTCATTCAAATATAGCGCTCTGCTCTACAGAATGCTCTTCCTTTAAATGGGCTGTAGTCCTACAGTATGTCTATACTCCTGTCATCTGACTTTTGTAAAGGACCACTGAAGTTTAAAGGAACTTGTCTAAATGAACTTTCTTCAGCAGACTGTAGGTGCTGGGTAGGAAACTCAGCTTACAGCTCTCCTCTGCTTGCCTCAAATGGCTCTCTTCTCCAGCCATATTAGACTTCTTTGCAACCCCAGTTCTCTACAGCTTCCAACCATGAAATCTGGACACAGATTTGTGTAGATACTAATTTTTTAACTTGCCTATCCATTTTGTTGTTGCACAGATACTCTGGATACTTATTCAAAGCACTCTCCAGTCTTCCTGCTTTGCAAACCAAGTACGAAAATTCTTTTCCCCTTTCTGGTTCCATACTTGACAGTCCACTCATACCTTTAATGTCCCCTAAGGCTGATCATGCTTTTCAAAAGGCTCCAATGGTTGTCTCCATTAAATTAGTAGAAAGAAATTAAAAAAAATGTATTAGTCAAAAACTGTCAGAATATCCTATTAAATCCTCTACTCTGTTGACACAAAATGAGCACTACTGCAAGAGGTTGGCTTAAAAATCTAACAAGAATTGTATAATTTCTAGAATACCAATGTAACACATGCAGCTTTAAAACATTAAACATGACAGAGACCATCGACAAAGGGTGGATATTGAATTACAATCGAGTTGTAAAGCAATGAATGGAAGGTCAAATGCGGCCCTCTGAGACTACACTAGCATCTTTCAATGCAGTGGCACTGCAGACGTATGGACTGAAACAGAACAGTTTAAGATGTGTCTAAAATAAAGATTTTACATTTCTACAGGACTAGAGGTTTCTTTCATTTTAAATGCAGAAAGCATTCTTAGAAAATCTGGCTTGACGTTCTGAATAATCAAGGCCACTGAATGATCCTCTGGGTGCTGTCTTCCATACTGTAAGTCACAGAGTCCAGACTTAAAATGGTTTCTAAACACACCCCAGGGACAGGGTCTAAAATTAGTTCAATCATCCACCCAGTACGACATTCTGCAGTATGACTCAGAGTGATAAATTTCAGTCCTTTTTTCAAAACTATATAAAGTCAAAAAGCCAGTTAAAGCAGAATATAAATAAAGTGTGACCAAAAGCATCCTCATGGCAGCTGGCATGCTGGCTGCCAGGGTTGCTGGAGACCTTCAGATTAACTGCCATCTTTGGTAACTACAGACCACCTACCCTCTGATGTTTTCTCTTCTCCAGAGGAAAAAGAAGGAGATCCCTGAACATCTTGCCTGCAACAAAGAGAGTAATTCTCTAACGAGATGATCAAAGCTAGTTGCTCTTGGAGAAAAGGAAGAAAATGTCTGTAAAAAGAAAGAGAAAAACTCAGGGCCAAAGTCACTAGGGGGGTTTGGGAATGCTACAAAAGTACGAAGGGCACGTTAAAGAGCTCAAAGAAATCTTCTGAGCCTGTCTAGACATCCAACTTTCCGACTTCTTATCCATATGAAATACTCCACAATATAGAATTTGTTCATAAGGATACTAAATTCAAAAGACCATAACCAGACAAGCAGTTCAAGCTAAAGTGTGAATCCTTTTGCTTTGGCAAGTGATCAGCCTAAAAGTGAGGAATTGAGGCAGAAGAAAGACAGAGCACATATCTGGGTGAAAGTCGCCCTGCTGTTTTCACCAATGGGGAGCTGGATCTCCCCACACGCACACACAGGAGCTGATAGCAATTCAAATACAAGTAAAGTGTTCTGTGTCCCAGCCTGGCATTAGCAATGTACACATAACTGAACAGTCAACCTATTTCTTTTGAATGCTGCAGGTGAACAACGGCAACCAAAAGGAACTGGGTTGCACTTCAAATCTTGTGTTAGAGGCAGCCCAATATAGGGTACATTTCAGTCTCTTCCATGACAATAAATTCAGAACTGGAATTCATGCTAATATTATTGACAATACTGCCTATTGTAAATCATAAAATCCACAAGTCGGTAAGACACTTGATGGCTGCTGATGAAATTATCCACCATTACCAAGTAACTAGTAAGTGGAGCCTGGAACACAGGCAGGCAACCTCTTTATGTTGTCGAAACAACTTTCTGTGTTTAGTCAGATTAAAAATACAAGGAATCAAACAATAAAAATTATGCATTTAATGAATATATTAAAAAAGCAACATAAAATTATTTATTACTCTGAAAGAAGCAGAATCCAAAGGAAGACATAGTTCTGATAGCTCCGAAAAATTCAGTACACTGTCAGGCACCTAGACATGAAGCCAAGGATCAGCAATAATCCAGGCTATACACATACAATTTCATTGTCGAAGTATCACAGTGTTTCTGCTTGCTCATATTTACTCAAACTAACTATAGGTACCTAGAAACACTATCCATTGTCTAGCCTGTACTTCATTATCATATCTATAAGGATGATAAAAGTCTAACTGATGTCAAGATAAAAAGCATCCACTACTCTTCCCTCATTCATCAAGACAGTCACCTCATCATAGAAGGCTATCAAGTTGGTTAAGCATGACTTGCTCTTCATAAATCCATGCTCACTGCTCCAAATCACTTTCCCATCTTCCACATGTTTAGAAATGGTTTCCAGGGGTATTTGCTCCATCAGCTTCCCATAGGTGAAGTGAGGCTGATTGTCTTGTTGGTCCCAAATCCTCCTGGTTGCCTGTCTTGAATGCATTTGCATTCTTTGAGTCCCCAGAAGCCTCCCTCAACCACCATAACTTAAGTCCTGTCTCTTCCTAGTAGACCTTGATCCTCAAAGATGATCCCATGGTCATACATCCCACATATCTGTTGTCAACCGCAGTTATGCAGCAAGTTGTTAGATTTCAAGATCTCCTGAAACCATTACCCCTCAGCAACAGGATCAAGGACAAGACCACCTGTACACCCACAACCCTGAAGATTACCCCAGAGCCATGCAGTCATGCTTTATACATTCCAGATCTCTTCTGGCAGAAAGTGGTGCTAGACTCCTATGATGAGAAAAGCCTCTGTAGTCTCTCCACATCCTGGATTTGATTTCCAAGCAAGCAGGAAACTCTCCAGACAGCAGATTTAGTTAGCCAGTGTGGGCCTCCATCCTACACAGCAGGGAATCACTCACAACTATCCCTTGCCACTTTCCCCTGATGCCATATACCTCCCAGCCCCTCATCTGCAACCAGGGCACTGAATCTGCTCTGCAGATGCAGTTTCAGTGGCAGCAAAGAGCTGTCCTCCATTGTCAGAGGTCACAAGCTCCCTTCTAGAAACACTCCTACATAGCTGGGTACTGAGAGCTGTGGTCAAGTCATGGCTCTTACACTGGCCATTCCCCAGTACCAGGTGCAGGCATCCTCCACCCTCCCTATACAGAAGGCAGCTGGAGAAAGAGCCCCACGCTCACTCTGGTGAGGGACAGCTGGCAGAACTCCTTAGAGTTCACAAACCTTTTGCTAGTAGCAGATCCTCCTGTATGTACCTTTTGATAAAGAGTCAGTAGAAAGTGCTTCACAGCATCCCCAGAAATCAATCAACAATCCTAGAAATTCTGAAAGAAAGTATCATCCCTTTTATCGGCCACAGACTTAGTTTCCTTTAAAATTTCCTCCAGGAAAATAAACGTTCAAAGACAGTAAAGAAACTTGCAACAAACAGTAAATATAATGTGCATAACTTTGTACTGGAGGTGCAAAGTTTAACTCCAGCATCTTCTTTGTCTGCTTTGTATTTTTCAGTCTTTGGAGTCATTGAAACACTAATAAAAGGCAAACCACAACACAGGAATATTTTAGAAGTAGACCATTTTCAAAAGATCACTTAGTCACAAAAGCACAAATAATTATGTATATGTTTAAGTTCATGCACACATGTGGTATCAAAGACATGGGACTAATGTGTGTTAAATCAAATAAGGGCCAAGAGTTTGCGGTGCTAGGAATCCAGTCTAATTCTGTGTCAAAATAAAACCAATTTCAATGTAACTTACAATTTTACAGGGAAACAGAAAAATCCATTCTGCAGGTAATAGGTTAATTTTTAGCTAAAGTGTTTCCTAAAACTGCTATAAATGCAATTATTATTTTTTACACCATATGTAAAAGACAGAAGGCTGCAGCTAATAAATAGCATTTCTCATTGTATTCTCCAAGCCTCCCAGGGGAAGACTTTGGCCTCTTCAAAGGCAGTGAAATCCATTCCAAAACAAAAAGTGAAAAGAAAGCAGTATTTTTATTTTTAAGCTTCCCCATTTTTGCTTAATATTTAGCAAAAATAGAACAGCCTATTGAATACAGGTGACTAAATACATGATCTCTGACTATGCAGTTGCTGTTTTGGGCTTTGTTAAAATGTACATGGAAATTACCCACCAAATATATAATATATTAACACAAACACGTACATTGTTGAATATGTATTTTCTTCCCCAAATATGGGAATTTTATTAAAATATTGATATTAAAGAGAAAATAATTATAGGAAAATATAATAATATTTCAGAATCTACACATTTGAGAATTTCAGTTACGGAAAGGTATCAACAGGAATGATGCAGACATGTATTTGAAAAGGCTTTTCTTACAAAACATTATCCCTTTGAAAGACGCACTTTTGGTGAGGTGTCTACTTTTCTTCATCCTATTATTACATTAAGACAAGGTCAGATGTGAATGACTGAAGAAAAAATCCAGCTCTTTCTGCAGATGCCCAAACAACTTTAGTGCCACTGTGCCCTTGTTCTGAGCACCTCTTTTTACAGTCTGAATGTATTTTCAACATAGATTTTTAGTCTGGCTTCCTACAGGAGGCAAACTTACACAGTCATATATAATATCACTTTTTGTCTGTTAGCAACAAATTTGAAATCAGAGATCAAGTTCAACAAAAACTGACACAGTGGTAAAGGTGCCAAAGCTTCCTAGGAGTGTCATGAAAAAAGACCGGAGGTAGAAAAGATTGAAACATTTAGCAAAAGTGTATTGAAACATACACAAAACCAACATACACCAGCAGAACCGTAATGTAACAATGCAGTTATAACTGTCTACTTGTATTAAATGAAATCTTAAGAGACTGTATATGAAGACATGAGACCACAAGTAAATGAAGTTATTAAAAATTATTGTATCAAGACAGATACACTACAGGAGGTCAAGCCAGATGGTTTAAGTAGAGCCACACAGCATCAAAGACAACTTCATTCATGCCTTGTTCACGGAGAGGTTTTTCCAGCCACTCTCTCCACAGCTATATGTGAACAACCTGAAGAAGGATTGTGTTGTGCTGCAAAGGTCCAAAGGTGCAGAGCTCCCACAGCTGCAGTCTGGCTGGCCACACAACACAGAGTGCAAAACCAGCTCTTAGAGGACTGAGGTGCCTGGATTTAGGGATTATGTTTATTCCATCAGCTACCTTTTGACAAAGTGATGATGCTCAAAGACAGTAACACAACCGTAAATTAAAAAAAGATGGTCACCATCTAGTGTTATTTTGTGGTATTCCGGTTGAGCAAAGCATATCTTAACACAGTGCAACAAGTTATCATAGTGTAGTGCTTTCTCCTGCTGAGGTGTAGATGGACCTCAAAATTAACACTTCATAAAACTTTAACTGAAGTTAAGATACTTCACATCTTCAAACCATATCAATATCATACAATATCATCCCGCTTGCAGATTTAACATATTATATATGTAAGGCAAAGATGCCTAATTCCATGTTAATACAGTTTTCTGTCAGGAAATTTTCTGCCCTTCAAGGGGGGCAGTAGTACAATCAAATTATCTCAGGGTCAGGTATTTTATATTCAGGAAAATCTAGTATTAAAATGAAAAAAAAACCAGTACAGATACATAAATAATCAAAATTAAATCTAGCCTTGATATTATGAGTACTAAGTATATAGAAAAACTTTAACAATTTGCTTAATATAATCTGGAATTAAAAGATCTTAATTGAAACTATGTGATGAAGTGCATAATTTTTCAATATTACCAGTGCTTTTCTGGGACTTGGTAAAGCTGGCTTTCATATAAATCTTAAATGCTAAATCTCAAATTCCTGAAATATCTTCTTATCTTGAGAACTCAGTGAATTGCTCATCCCTTGAATGGGATGTCTTTTTAAGAACAAGGAACAGACTGGCTTACTTTGGAGGCACTGACATTTTGAGCTAGTTTTATTTGAAGAAGCGAAACAAGGTGAAAGAGTTGCTCTGTGCCTTTATAGCTGGCTTTCAGATCCAAGGAATGAGAGCATAATTTTTTCACATGGAAGTAAAACTTGAAAGCGAAGAGGGTGGACTGAGCCCTGACAGTTGATAGCTTTTCTTTTTCATTCAGATTGAAGAAAGAGCACCTAGCATTTCACAGCTTATGAACTGATAAATCCTTTTGCTTAACTCTGAAAGGATAATTCTCCAATGTTTGTACTACTACCTCAAAAACATAAAACAGTTCTTTCATATGCTCTACAATAATAAGAAATTTTAACAGATTTTTAATTATAATATCACAATACTAATTCTTCTTTGATGGACTTGTCCAGAATGGTTTGTTGACTACTGTTTTTTTATATTTCTTTCAATTAACAGAAAGACTTGATAAGTAACTTCTGAACTGACACAGAAAAAATGCTATATACATCCAGTAGTGTGCAGGTAGAGAGAAAATAAACTTGAATATTTCTGTTTGCAACCAGTTAAACTACTGAGTACCAAGCAGGTGAGAAACAGCACAAAAGACCCAGAAATAGTAAGATGAATGGGTGATTACATTACCTTCATTTATTCATTTAATATGCACAATATAAGTAAACAAGGGTTGGATGAATGAGTAGCGAGAGAAAATATGCCTTAAAGATGCTCATGAAAACTGATTTGAAAAAAGAATCAAGGTGCAGAGGCTGAACAGTGTTAAAAGCTTTGAAAGCAAACAAAACAGAAGCAGATCTGAACAGAACAAACAACAAATTAAAGAAGAGGAAGCATCCTGGGAAACCACATCTAGAATAGAGTATGCAATTACAGGATTTGCAGATTGATAAAGCAATTGATTAGAGCAGTGGATTAATTTTAAGTCATGAGTGAATACCAAGACCTGAAAAAGAGCCAGCTACTTTCTCTGGCAATATTCTTCTCAGAAGTTGTAAGGTACAGTGTAGGAAATTAACATGCTGTGCATTTCTCATGAGAAAGCAAGGGAGTGTTAACCCAGGCTGGCAGCCGTGGGCCTGTAAGATAAACAACTTTACAGGTCCATGAGAACTGGAAGCAGGCTGGATGAGGTCATAGATCTAGCAGCCTTCTGCTAATAGCCAATGAGTGATTGTTTATCTGTCCAAAGCACCAGTAACGTTAATGCACGCATTGTCAGGAATACTATAATTGTAGAGACTTCTTCAATAAAGTGAGTTTTGCTGTTAATTCATATTGGATCGTCTGCAATTCTTCACAAGCCCAGGACCTCCATTTCTATAGTACAGTTTCACCCACTCAAGGATCAGTGCAAAACTAGAGCAGCCCTTGATATATGTGTGCAGTAACTTTCAATGCATACCACATAAGGGCATTACCAAACACATCAAACAATGACCTGAGCACTTTTGCTATGTAAAAATTAAAAAATCTACTAAGGTGCATTCAAGTATGTAGAGTGACATATCTTGGCAAGGCAGAAAAATGAAAACGTAAACTCCAGATTAAAAAACTGGGTTATGCACTTTATGAAGGTTTTCTAGGCTTGTTTATCTGCAATAACCAGAAGAGGAGCTGATAAAAAATGCCAAAAAATGGCAACTAATGTTCTTATCATTCATGTGTGAAAAAAAATTAGGTAAAAATATAGATTGTGTTTGTTCAAAACGTGTATCTGTCAAGTGTTTTAACTAAAATACTCTGCCAGCCTGCAAAAATTATTTAGTGGTAAACCTGTAAGATTGCATTTGACATAGATAAGATGTCTTGCTTCATGTTTAGACCAGTCTAGTTAGTTATGTAATTTTTGCTTGTTTAAATTTCCTCATCACTAAAAAAATCTCCAGTTTTAATAAGATTTCTTAAAAATGTAAGACATTGAAAAAGAAAATTAAGGACTTTATCCTCTTTGCTTTTTACTGATTTCAATTTGAACAGCTGTACTGTATGAAAAATCATGCCAGATAGCATGACCCAATGTGCTTTGACAAAAGGCAAATGTATTCAAATATATGCATTATGCAAATAATTCCTATATTTAAGAAGTCGAGACATATTCCTACAGGAACAAAACTACTGGAAACAATATTTAAGCAAACACATAAAGTTGTTTTGTTCTGCAAAATATACATTAGAACATATACAATGTCTAGAGCTCAGTCTGTATTATTCTAAAAATTCTTTTACAATCTACATCTGATGCACATGATATCCAACTGATAAAGAAATATGGAATGGGAAAAGTAAGAAATACTTGTAGTCTAACAGAAATGCCATTGCTGAGAGATCAACTCTACTTGACCATGTTTTTTAAATAAAAATAATCCTATTACAAGCTACAAAGCATTAAACTTTGCACATCTCTTAGAACTTGCTTTACTCATTTACCTACATTGCTACAAAAGAGAAAAGCTAGCTCAGTGTAACCTACACATCAGGCTATACTCAGTCTTTAGCTTCTTGAAGGTAAAAATAAGTAAGACTGAAAACCTCTTTTCCACTGTTTAAAGATGCATAAGAATCTTTGTCCATTTTTAATGGAGAATCCCCGTAATGATGTTAATGGTGAAGTAGAAAACATAAGAAAATATATTTTCCAATGAATTGTCCTAATTCTATTTCATGTCATTCTATTAGGGTTTTTATACCCTTTAAAATTTTATAACTTCCTTTGTAAGTGTCTTGAATTGCAAGGGAGAAACAGTTTCAAGACCAGAAATGGAAATCTGAATATGAGGGAAATAAAATTGTCTGGTTTCCAGGAGGTTTGGAAGAAAATGCACAGACCAAAATGTGTGCATATTTACGCATTTACTCTGCATACACAATGACCATGATTACAGTCAACCACCCATTAATTTACTGAAATGATCATTGGTGCAGGAGTTCCTTAGCAAAATATCATTAAGTTACAAAAGCAAATCCACATATATATTTGCATGCATGCTTGCATGTCTGACCTTTTAAATATCAGGCCTATTTTTACTGTGATTTACATACTATGTAGACTATCATTAGGTATTGGAGTAGAATCTTAATGACTGAAACTCACTCAAGGCTGGTTTATGTACATTCAGTGTTCACCTAGCAGGATTTGGCATACACTGGTGAACATTTTCGCTCGTTCACAAAATTATCAGGGACAAAGGGATTCAAGACGCTACACAAGTGCACATGAACCATACACATTCAAATAACCCGTAGGTCAGGTGATAAAAATAAGGTTGGAACATTCCAAAACATACAGCTGACTTGCATGAGTTAAAATCTCCTGGGTGGGAAAATAAATACGCTGACATCTGGCAGTGCTGTTCAGGGCCAGGTTCAATACAATCTTCATTCAATTCCTGTTCTCTAGAAAAGTCTGCAGACCTTGAAAAATTGTTATTTTGGGGACAGTACAACCTTGCCCAGGAAGCAACAGCACAGAAATTGGGCAATCTGTGAAAGTTAAGTCACTGATTTTGTAGAAATATAAATGTGACTTCAGCAGCAATAGCAGCAGTGGAAGGGATTAGGGAGGTCTATTAGTCTTTAGAAGAGGTCCATTGCACAGAACAACTCAATCATAAGTATGCCTGTGCCCCTGCAATGGCTACTCTTCTGGATACAAAGAGCACTGTCAAGGGAGAACCAGTTTCTCTGCCTCTCCCAAGACCTAACCATGATGCTGGTACAAATCCCTCACAAGAGCTGTGGAGGGTCAAGGGGGTAAGGAAAGAAAAACCAAGTGCAGTACAAATTTCAGCCAAAAGATATGAATGGACTGAGTTTAAAGTTGGGCAGGCAGCTTAAACTTACAGAGGACGGAGGAAAAGGAGGTGGCTTTGGGAACCACTCTTAAATACCCCAAATGTAAATCCATAGATAATGAAGGAAAAATTTCTCCCTTCCACCTCAGGAGAACTAACATAGGAAGTCCAAATAAAGTTATCAGAATGTATCTTGGAATTCTTATTTAGTAAGGCTACACAAACCAGGATATTCAAATACAACACTATTATCAAGAACTAAGCAGTACACCACTATCTGTAAAGGGGTACATACTTAGTTATATTACAAACATGCAACATTCAGCCTTAAAAGGCTGTGAGGACACACAGACACACAGCAGAATTTTTGGTGAGACTGATGTATAATGCTAGTGTTATGCTGATTAAATGCTTCAACATTATTTTAAGTTGAAACATTGCATTCTAGGGAAAACCTCCACTACCTCTTTCCTCCCACCCTATTCCCATTTACGCTTCCTTCTTTAGATAATCAAAGCAAATTTAAGATTTGTTACTGCTGCTAGCAAAATAGTAATTATATAGGTAATTTACACCTAATTTGTACACCTAACATTATCACTGGTAGTGGTAATTTCATTATAAAACATGATGAGTTTCATCTCTTTCAAAGGTAAAAGTAAGTTGACTTGAACAGCTATTTTTATCTCAGAGTATAAAGACATGAAAGGTGCATTTCACAATGAGAGTCCAACTATAGCACACAGCGAAGTGGCTCTTCTGTAACATCTGAACTGCTAAAACTAGTCAGACCATTTATTCCAGTGCATTACTTCTTTAATAAAAAGAAGCTTTTCTTTAACCAATACAACTAGAAAACAGTATAAAGAATTGCAAGTAGTCAAAAGGAAGAATACTGAATCTTCTTATTTCTATTTAGCCAATGGAACAATAATCTCAGTGAAAAATCTCATTATTAAAACCACAAGTGACAAAAGTCTAACTTTTTTGGAAAATCATGCTATTTTAGGAAGTACTGATACTCATTTATGTTGTATTATTGGTATGTGATTAATAAAAATCGCAAAAAATATATAATGTCAATTATTCCCAGACCAACTGAATACAGGTTCACTTGTGACACTTGAAGTAACTATATTTTGTACTATATTTTAGACAGGGGCAAAGTGGGTTTCACAGATTAGCTATCAATAAATCTTGTACAACAGCACAATATATATATCACCAAACCTCAGACATTGACACGGATTACGACACAGCTTAAAAACCGATACAGCTTCTTCAGACCTCAAGAGATCCTCAAAAATCAAGGGACTGCAACACTGCCAGTCCCCCGTATTTAACAGTATTGTCAAGTTCCCCTAGCCACTGAAATACAGGCCTAAAGAGGTTTAAAGATAAAAATCAACATTATGCTTTATCTTCTCAACAAAAAGCTTACAATTCTTACTTCCCAGCTTTTTCCACAATAGCAAGGGTAACTTATTTTCGGGGAAAGTTTGGTTTCTCAGAAAGTAATCCCATTTCACAGCTGGGGCTCTAGGAGGAACACTGAATATTGGTATGTGATATTGTGAAAGCATGTAACACAGAATGTGGTACACAGCTAATTTTTCACCCATCACCCACCTACCACACATCCTCGGAGGATGGACTATTTAAAGTAAAAACACTGCATCTTCTCCAAGAACATATATCAGCCCTGCATCATTTCATCATGATATATGACTCAATTATACATGCTTTTACTGGAAGGACTCCTGCGGCAGCATGGCCGATAGGAAATACCTCTGTATGTACTTAGTATGCAGCACTAGCAGGTATAACAGATACAAGTTTAGAGTGCTCTATCCTCTATAGGGGAAGAAGGCCCATGCCACATCTGTAGCCCCTTCCTCCAAGGAATTAGTCGTGGAAGTTCAATGTGGACACTACCTGGGGGGGAAAGACAGGAAGCAGAAATGTTATTCTTGGGGTCATGTCTTTTGCAGAGTCTGCATTTAAACATTACATAGCCAGGAGAAATACAGTTTAGAGTTTTACATCTATATCATTACCTCTGATGCTGGGAGTGGAGGAATGGGGGTGAGACAACAATGGGGGAAAGACAGGAAGGAGGACAGAAAAGACGAAAGGAGAATTCTGCCTGTTGGGAAGGAGAGCTCAAGAACAGGCACACAGTCATCACTCCTCTTAGACTCTCTCAAATTGGGGGTGGAGTAGAAATTCTTAGACAGATCTGTTGTCTGTCATTTTGTAGGTTTAGGTATTTCAAGTGGACACTTGGAATATGGCATTTACATGTAAAAGATGGTCTGGGATTTTAGATAAACTTTAGATACAAATATTGTAAGATATTGAACCAAATTTATAGCAATTACTACTTAAAGTAATGGCTATTTTTAAATCACATATTTGACTGATTCTTGAATAAAAAGATTCTAAATAAATGTTAGATATTCAAATTTCATAATTAACTACAAAACATATTTTATAAAATCAGGGCTAATTTTTTCTATCTATATTGATCAAGAGTGTGCTTTCTGCAGGCTAACTCTTCCAGACATATTTTTTTAACCACTAAGCCAAGGCAGTCTATACAATTCACCACCCAAGGAAAAATAGGGCCAGTTTAACAAGTGACCAGCTCAGCTAGCACTACACAACAGGGCTCAGTTAAATAAATTAGGTGTTGTTTGGTCAGTGACCTTATTTATTTTTTTTTTGCACATGGTTTGTTAATAACTGACTGTGCATCCTTGAGCTACAGCTGATAGGAATGCATATGCATTTCCATTACAATCTCTCATTTCAGCACATTATAACTTGTCCATAAAATCTGGCATTTGGCAGAAACCTGGTGTTCAAGGACTCAAAAGATGTATATAATACCATTTTTATATGGAGAAGCCAATAAGCTTTCAGAAAAATTTTAACAGCAACTTTTGAGTTACAGATGTGAGGTAAATCACATTGACTGAAATCTGTTTACCTCCATCATAGCCTGCAATTTATATTAAACATCAGTTTTTCGAAATGTATTCTGACTCTAAAAGTGAAGGAAAATTACTGTCTAGAATTTCCTGATGTACATTTTTTAAAGTTTATCAACATGCAAAAAGCAAACTTTCCCTGATGAATGGGAAAACACATGCAAAAGATAATTGTAAATTCGAAAGCTATACAATCTTCAAGAGAAAAATGAACAAAAATAACTATAAGAAGTCTTTTTATGTTGCATTTGAATTGTCATATATAAAATAACTGACCTATAAGAAAAATTTAAAACAAGATTAGAAATTACTATACTATGTCCAGTAATGTATTCTCTTATTATGAAATAATAGAATAATATGACTTTGCTCCCTTTCATTTCATTAAGCTAATTCTCAAAAGGTTTTTCTGAGATTTGGAGACACCTACATTCCACTTCTGAGAATGAGAAAAACATCTGTGGGAAAGAAACAAAAAACCAAAGTACAGACAACTAAAAAATAATGCAAAAAGAAAAAATAGATTGCTTGGCTAAGTCTTTTGACACCAGTCTTGAGCCATCCAGAATATCTGAACTCAAAACAGCAGATTATCTGCTTGGAGGCAGAAATTATCCTACAAATATGGGCAGGACTTAAGTTTCAGGTGTGTACCTTCTGAATAGAGATACCAGACAAAAAGGTCATGTAATATCTTACAGCTCTCTAAACCATCTTTCAGAGATCTCCAGAAAAATCTTGCTCAAATGTATCGACAGTAAACCTGTGCTCAAGGTAGTACTTTACGCTGGCTTTGAACAAATTCTATAAATAACATATAAGTGCAGAGGGTCAGTGAAGAACCAGGCTCCTTGTAGCCTAGCCTTACAGAACTGTGACAGGTAATGAGACAGATTACAGAAGCATTAAAGCAATTTTTAAAAGAGAAGACTGAAAAGATTGTGGTGAAATCCATCAAACCAAGAATAGGTTTCTACAATCCAGACATCTGTATTACTCTGTCACCCCAAGGGATTCATTGGAGTCACTGAAGTCCTAGTAAGTAAAATCATGTTATCTAAGATGAAATGCATTTCATATAGGAATTTAAAAAATGAGGTGCGTTTAGGCCCTTAAAGTTCTTCCTTTCCATCAACTAAAAAGGCAAACCAAGAGCTCAGTTAGTAGATATCTACATCAGTGAACCCTGTAGTACTTTTTGAAACATGTTTTTTTGCTTTCCCTTCTCATTCGAAGATTTTTCTAGACTATTTATTTCTACTAATCTATTTCAGAAATACTTTATGAATGCTACAAGTAAAAAGTTTATATTATATACAGTTAATTAAATTTGAGTTGCTTGTGATTATAATTTCTCTGTGTTTTCCCATAAATTATAAAAACCCAACAGCACGGTCTTCCCATGTCTTTTCCATAGAATGGTTGTCATCATTTCAATTTTTGCTTTAGGCCACATACTGCATTTTCTCTCTGTAATAAAATATGCACAATGTAGTTAAGCTCAATTTTCCAAAAGTAATCATTGGTCCAACTTAAAAAACCCTGAAGCTTTATCAGCAAATCAGTGCAATTATAGTCTTTGTACACAACACACAGCTGCTGGCTCTTTGAAAAACAGCCAAGAATTACAAAGTGATAGACTGTAAGAGAAATCAAATTTCAGAAAAGAATCTTCAATTACTTTCAATCTTTCAAAATTTTAAACTTTAATTCACTTAGGAAAAATAGCTCTCTGGAAATCCTGGCTTCCCTCTGTATATTTTTGTTCTCCAGCTATCTGAAGTTTGATGCCTCCAGTCCTGCTCCTTTTTGATGGACAAAAGGAAAGGAGTAACACCTACATGACTGTTAGTTCATATCCATAACACAGGTTCCAGCTGTCATGTGTATCAATAAATATTTGCAAACTGGAGGCTAGATCACAATACACAGAAAAGATATGTGGCTGTTTATTCATCCACGTATGGCAACTGTGCTTTAAACCTCTAAATTTATCATTTGCTCCTCACAGGTGCTGATGTTGGCCTAAAGTTTTGTGGGAAAGGCCTGGGATACTTTACATAGATATTGAATAGGATGTGAAGTACACTTCACCTACTTTGATCTCTTTGCTGGTGATCAACACTGACTGACTCAGACTTAAATGTGAGATAACAGCAAGTGAGGAAAACAGGAAGTGATTACTGAAGTCACTCTGAACGAGAGGCTGGAGAGCAGCACTGTGGAAGGGACCTGGGGATCCTGGTCAACAGCAAGTGGAATATGAGCCAGCACTGCCCTGGCAGCCAGGATGGCCAACCATGAGCTGGGGGACATCAGGCAAAGCATCACCAGCCGGGCAAGGGAGGGGATTGTCCCACTGTGCTCTGCTCTGCTCTGCACTGGGGCGGCCTCACCTTGGATATTGTGTGCAGTTTTGGACACTGCAATATAAAAAAATATATTAAGCAATTACAGAGTGTCCAGAGGTGGGGCACAAGGATGGTGAGGGGTCTGGAGGGGAAACCATATGAGAAGTGGCTGAAGGCACTTGGTTTGTTCAGCCTGGAGAAGAGGAGACTGAGTGGAGACCTTGTCGCAGTCTTCAATATCCTCATGAGGGGGACAGGTACCAATCTCTTCATTCTTGTGACCAGTAACAGGACTCGAGGAAATATCATGGAGATGAGTCAGGGGAGGTTTAGGTTGGATATCAGGGAAAAGTTTTTATCCGGGGGCAGTTGGGCACTGGAACAGAGTCCCCTAGGGAAGTGGTCACAGGACCGAGCCTGTCCAAATTCAAGAAGCATTTGGACAACACTCTCAGACATATGATATGATTCTTGGGGTGTCCTGGACAGGGCCAGGAACTGCACTCAATGATCCTAATGGGTCCCTTCCAATTCAGCATATTCTATGATTCTAGTTTATGGTTCTATAGTACTAGCTACCAAATATTCATATCCAAGAGTTTTTTGGGTTTTTTTTAAATACGTAGTTTCTTCTTCTGATTCATTTCCCTCTTTGAAGGCAAATTAAGGAATAGAACTGGTTTGAAGTGCAATGTTTTTTGTGGTGCTCTCTCTAATTACATGGAAGCAACAATTTCTGCATGCTGGACACCCACCAACAGGCAAGAATCAGTGTGAAAAACATACCCTGAGGGCTAAGTTGATTACATATTTGGCGAACTTCTTTAACTAACTTTTTACTAAGCCTTTACTAACTTCTTATAAGCACAGAGAGTCATGTAATAATGCACTGCTTTTTGTCACAGCTATGTGTAAAGGTTCTGACACAGCTTATGTATTCTTCCATTAAACTCAGGCCCATTTATAGACTACACTCAAGAGAGCTTCCTTCTCTTCTGTCTTGATAGCCAAGCCTAACATAGGCTCTTGCAAGGGACCTCCAGCATCCTCCTTCCACCACTGCCAGCCACAGTCTTCCCTGTGGAGAGAACTCCCCTGACAGGAGAGCCACTTGCTAATGCAGTAAGCACTTCACTGTACTGCAATATTGACTGCTGATCTCAGCAGTCCCCAGTTCATCATCTCCTGCTTTTCAAAGAGTCATACAGAGAGCAGGTAAAACTAAACCCAACACAAGGCCCCATGGCACTCATCTGAACACTTCCCCTCAATTCATTAACAACCAGCAATGTATTTCCACACATCTATGATTAAAAGCAGGCAGCAGCTGAAATGAGATGTTTTCAAATAAGCTTTTGAGAAAGACATCATGAAATATTCTATTACAATGTAAATATATTGCCTCTATTATATTCCTTTCTCTCTTAATTTTACAATTAAGAGAGAATTGGCTTGTTAGTTCTGGTTTCTTTCTTAAAAACCTAAGCCAGTACTGGTTCAGCTATCCTCTAATTATCTATGTAAATGGCAGTGCCCTTAAACATATTAGCATCTGTTTTGATAGTTTATTAGGGACTGAATTAACCATTCAATGAAAATAACAAAGAAAACTGCGCATAGTAATCACATACCTTGCATTTATAAAGGTGACAATTCAGCTGAAAAGTTAATACAAATATTTTCCATGCCTCTGAAAGCCATAGTAAAGTTTAGTAAACATTTTTGCTATCACAACAGACTCTGGAACTTTTAAAATCAGTAAGCTTCTCCAACTCTCACAATGCTGTGAAAACTTTTAAAACCAACATTAGTGATGCTGTTGTTCTGTGATATACCAAAACTGTCTTTAGAAAAACAAATCAAGAGGGAAAAAAGCCCTTCAGCAACAACAAAAAAGAGCCTTTTATGACTAAATCTGGATAGGCTTAAATTTCATAAATAGATTAAACCAGTGAAACATTACAGCGTACTGATAGTTTTGTTTTTAAAAATCTTTTGCATTGCTTTATTGAAAAATAATAAAAATACATAGTATGAAACACATTCAACAGTTCTCACCACGAAGCTGCAAAGGTTTTTCTACGTAAAAGAGATTTCAAAAAAACGGGGGGGTTATGACAATTTCCATTCCTCAGCCTTTGCCGTCCCTTGAAAGAACCACAGAAACAGGAGAGCAGAAATATGTTCAGCTGTACTTTCCACGTCAGAATTCATTTTTATAAGGTGTAATACAAAAAGCTATCCACTGGACAGCAGAGCAGAGATGAGATCCTAGCTGGAATAACTGATTAGAGCTTTGTTCATTGCTAGTTATCAGTAAATCCTTCCAACAGGAGTTTGCCTTATGAGACGCTTCAGATTTCACAGACAGAAGAATAGAAGAGCAAAAGGTCTTCTCCACGGGTTAGGAAATCCATGGGATTTCAACAAATAGCAAATTTTGAGTTAACAAAATACTCCTAGATACAGCTTTTATAAAAGCTAATAAAGCAAATATGCAAATCCAGGGCCTGATTTGCATTACTGTAAGTTAGAAATTTGTTCATGTCTAATTATAGTACCAATATTTGCAGAGCTCTAATTATGAGTCATAAAGTTTCAACTCCTTTCTTCAATTTTTTCTTCTAATTTCATCAATAATTTATTATCAGCTGAAAACCAAACACACCTTATTAAGCATATTTAAACAACATTCTGTCTTGATAGTGTTGAAGTTAAACAAAATCTCAACTAGGAAATTCTGATTTTCTCTAAACATCCTGTTCTAGGACAGAATTAAATCTTTAGACCAAGGAGGCCAGCAGATTAACCATTCCAAAGAAATTATCTGCAGCAGACTTTATTAGCATCAAAATAAAAAATGCTGTATTACTGAAACAGAAATACATTCAAATCCAAAGTAAGCTACAAGGCACCCAAGGCAAAGAGGTTAAATGAGAAGGACAGAACACAAAACCTAAGCCAAGGAAAAAAACCACAGAGAATGTGCAAACGAAATTATATATCTTAAGTCCAGGAAGAAACACATACACATAGCTAGGAGAAAATGTTAAGACATTTAGATGAGAACACAAAATAAAAAAAATTTAAAAAAGCAATGGAAAATTAGATTCTACAAGAAGAAGTCGTGAGTCAGAAGATATGGTAGTGTTACTGCATAAAGTATTAACATAGTATGTCAAGTATACTCTGTTTCTTTGATTACCTAATCACAGTGAGATTATTGCAATGTTTGAAATAATGCTGCACAGACCAGGCAAAACAGTATTAGGACTCAAGGTTAAGACTCAGAAATTGCAGATAGGTTCTCCTTTACCTTTTAGGTAGCAGTAATCTAGATGAAGTATATGCCAGAAGAAAAACTGTAAAACAAACAACAACCAAAAAACCCAAGCAGTAGCAAAATCCAGATGGTTTAATGAAGGCAGGAAGTAAAATGTATAAACTGAATTATATAAACCTGTATTTTTCTAAAGTATATGTTTTATGATCCGTACATGAACTGGTGAGCTCATTCCACCTCTTCTTCAGAGATTTACTAAAAGTTACCAAACTAAATCTAATCTTTTTAAGAATATTTGAAAAAGTGTATTGATTCACTACCATAGAAAGAATTCTTGCATTAGATCATCCGGGTTAGGATTTAAGAAAGACTGAAGAAGTGGCACTCCGTATTTTGAAAAAGAGAACAGAACTGCTGCAACCCTTTCCATTGGCTGAAGGGGCTGGACAGGGACTGAACAGAAGGGAGAGAGAGGAACAATTTACCCTGATAACCACCTGGTCTAGCAGCAAGAGTAGCTGGAGGGAAAAGTTGCTGAATATGTAAACAACTAGAGGATGGCTGCAAGCACGGAGTGAGAGCGAGCAGGTTGCTGAGGTGTAAGACCCAAGGGCCAAGAGGGAGGCAGATGGCCTCACTGGCTGCTGAAGCTCAGAGTGGTGGAGATATTCCCGGGGTGGATGCAGCCCTTATTTTCTAAGATGGAACAGCCCGTTCTCAGATTAAACTTGGTACTGTGGAAGTTTCCAGTGTTTGCAGAAGTCATAATGTATTTTCATTTATAAGGAAAACATACTTTGATTAAGCAGCAGGTTGGACTGTGTGCATGTATCATTAATACAAGGAGGAATTTCCTCAGAATATTTGGTATTTCAGGTCCCTCATTTCATGCTGCTATTGTCTTTCATCTGCATCATTGGTCCTCAATGTTCAAGTCCTCGTTATGTCTGCTGCTAGTTTTCTTCATATTTTTTGGAGATGAGAATTACCTCAAAAGCAAGGCAAGTTGCCAGAGTTTCATGAAAACACAGTAATACCAGACTCTAGATATAAACATGAATTTTGTCAAACCTAGTAGAAATAAACAGAAGTTGTCCCTTTCATACTTTTCCATCGAATCACAGAATCATTTACATTGGAAAAAACCCATTAAGATCATCATGTCCAAACATTAACCTAACACTACCATACCTCTGAACATTTCAGCTCTTCCTATTATAAAGTAGCTCATGCTGACATTTACATATTACTAATTTACATGTATTAGGCTACTACATATAAGGAGGGAGGAAAAAAAATAGGAAAGAAAAAGGAAAAATAAAAAGGAAGGCAAATGTTTTACTGCTTTTTGTAGTGCTTGAAAATGCAAAACTAGGAAGCTTAGAAAAATAAAAAAAATTAAATGCATGAACTATATATTTTATGCAGAAAATGCACTGATAGAAAATTATGAACACATACTGTTGCAGTTCCAAAATAGGGTTCACTTAGGAACTGCTTATCCAGGTGGAGAGAAACCATTATCAGTAGGCCATATCACAAAAAATACTCAGGTTACTCAAAAACCTGAATGTACCAGAAAATCATATAAATTTCAGACCAAAGTCCCATTAGTCCATCTTGAAACATGCAGGTATTACAGCAATACTTGCGAGTGCTTTAGGAAGAAAGTGAGAGAAAGAGACATTTCATGTCAAAATAGTTTTTTTCCCTGATATTTCTTATTATAATTTTAAATGTCTTAAAGGATGGACCATCTCAATTTTTTTTAAGAAAGCCCTTCCACAATTATAGTGAACTCAAAGTCAGGTAGTTGTCTTGTTATTGATCTAAACTGTCTCTTGACTAAATTATACCCCATTAAATCAAATCACATTCCCTTTGGCACATCTTTCATGCAGTACCAAAACTATCTTATCCTAGTAAAGGAAAAGAACTTAACCACGTTTTTGCTGCCTCCCAGGCACTCACAGCATTCCTGTTTCTCTAGGTGGCTATCATATTGCCATTATTAATTATTCAGACAAACTAAAGAGGACCACAGAATCCCAGAATCATCAAGGTTAGTAGAGACCTTCAAGATCATCGAGTCCAACTGTCAACCATAATCACCGCTAAACCATAACCACAAGTACCACACCCAGATGTCTCCTGAACACTCCCAGAGATGGTGACTCTGCCACCTCCCTGGGAACTCATTCTGATGCCTAATGACTCTTTCATTGAATGTGGGGTTTTTTAACATCTAACCTGAAGCTGGCACAAACTTAATGCCATTTCCTCTCATTCCTTCCCTTTGAGACATGGCAGAAGAGACCAACCTCCATCTCACTACAATCTCTTTTCAGGTAGTTGTAGAGAGTGACAAGGTCTCCCCTGAACCCTGTCTTTTCTCTAGACTAAACAACCCCAGTTCCGTAAGCTGCTCCTCAAAGAACATGTTTTCTAGACCTTTCATGAGCTTAGCTGCCCTTCTTTGGACATGGTCCAGCCACTCAATGTCCTTTTTTGAAGTGAGAGGCCCAAAACTGAACACAGTACTCGAGATGTGGCCTCATCAGAGGAATAATCACTTCCCTACTCCTGCTGGCCACCGTGTTCTTGATACAGGCCAAGATGCCATTTGACTTGTTGCCCACCTGGGCACGCTGCAGGCTCATGTTCAGATAGTTGGCAACCAGCACCCCCAACTCCCTTTCTGCTGAGCAGCTCTCAAGCCTCTTTCCCCCACCCTGTAGCACTGCATGGGGTTGTTGCAACCCAAGTGCAAGACACAGCACTTCACCTTACTGAACTTCATGCAGTTATCTTCAGCATTTGTAGGTTTTGCTTCTTCCCTTTCAGTTCTGTCTGACCACCCTCAATGACCTGTAGGTGGATAATGAAGTGCATATATATATTCGAGCCATTTTCTCACCATCATGTTACAGAATGTTGCACCTTCATGATTTGTTACCTTCTCTAAGCAAATGGTAAAACTTCTTATGGCATGAGACCAAAGATCTTTCCAGTCCTTAGGTTTGTTGACTTGCTGATACTGTGGAATGCGTAAATAAATATAAATAAATGACAAAGCAATTGAGTCTCTACTGTGTGCTTGCTTGATGTTCAGGTTAAAAAAAAAAACACCTGTGTATATAATGATGTTCCTTCTCCTTGCTATTCTTATGTTAACTTCAATTCAGCCTGAGCTCAGCATCCTGACACATTTGCAGTAGTAATTTGACCCCAAAAGTAGTTTTGACGCATACAGCCTAAAACACAGTGCTGTCACACCTCAGAACAGATATGGGTGTTTAGGGGCAGTCACTAAGAACCAACTCTGAGAATCATCACCCCAGAATGGCTGCTTAGAAGCTTCAGCATTTTTGAAGGGAAACCACCCCATTGCAGAGGCAGTCATTCCCTCCATCCCAAATCACATCCCTCTCTGGGGACTACAGATGGAGCCTAAATAAGAACAGAAAACCCTAAACCATAACAAGAAACACTCCCTATGTGACTGACTCTCCCCCACGATACAAATAAAAAACCCTAGTCCTTACTCCTCTAATGAAGCAGGTGTAACTTTCCACTCGTACAGAACTACTTTCATCCATTGAAAATTGGATTTTTGTGCTTTCTGACTAGTCAACCAGATAAGAAATGGGGGAAAAAAAATTACACTTCTGAAGAACAAGCCCAAAGCAATATTCCAAGCATGAAATGGCAGAAATTTCTTGTACCTTAAAGGAATGAAGTTTTTCTGACAATTGGGAATCAGGGGACACTATTCCTGCAGGGTTTTTTTCACTCAACTTGGCCAGCCACTTTGAAATCTTCCTCTACTATCATTTCATCACACTCATACTATGTTAGCTATAGTTCCCCCTCTAAATCAGCCCCTCAAAAGGTTCATCAATTGCTAGATTTTTTTTGAGATAGGAAGTTTGAAAACTCTTCAGCCCAACATAATGAACAATATCATATACTGCACATGCTACATGGCACGTTCTGGGCCTTGAAACTGTTAGGTGCTGTAGCTACAAGTTCTATGCAAATACATCTAACAAGTTAAAGTAATCAGAAGGAGGAAAAAAAAAGGTAGCGACTCCTTTCTGTCAAAATTGAAAAAACACCAGCAACTGAACAATTTTTATGCAATCATACATTTAAACATTATCTCTAACAAAAAGCATCAGAGAAGGAATTTCACCAACATCAATGCTGGAGTATAAATACTAATCCCTCTTCATTATTGCACTGTTTGCCTCACCACAAGGAATATTCTGGTTTGTTTTTTTTTTTGTTAATAAAGGAAACAAATTTGGGCTTGTATTGAGTTTAAAATATTTCATGCAATGATCCCAGTTTTCCCATGTGTGTGCTTTTACCAAGATTCTAACATATATATAAGCCTCTAGTGAATTTAGTATGATTTGCATGTTTGGTAAATGCCAAACGAAAGGTCTTGGCTCTCTGCAATTTGCCATACTGGATTATTAGCTATAGAAGAAGTCATGTTTACTGTTTGTTCATCTATTGAGTTTGGAAGAAATAAAAATAACAATAAAAATAAAATTTTAAAATAAAATCAAAATAAAAAATAAAAAGGTCTGTGTAATGAAAAAATATTTAACTTCAAATAAGATCTTAATCAACCAGCGGCTACTGCAGTTGCAATGGCATATGAAGCTCTTCATAACGCTGATAAAGATGTGGATTTAAGTCTTTTTTAACTCTTCAGTTTTTGTTTTGGAACACAACCCGTTCCCCATAAAGGGCTTCTGTGACTCCTAATGAAGACATGGCACAAATATGGCATGGGGTTCAGGAGCATACTGGGTCTAGAGAATGAATACAGTTCATAAAAATGCCTCCTTTTCTGCTCTTGAAGAACAACTAAAACCATTTAATTTCTAGGTTTTACCATACAGGCAACATTTTAACACATTCCTGCTCAAATCCATGCCTTGGAAAAATCCATGCCCTTGTGTGGGGAAAAGAGAATGAGCCCCTGAGTTGCAGAAAATTAAGAATAATATGAAAAGAAGGCTCATTAAAAAATAAGATAAAAGAATCTGTTTTCTGGTCTGCCTAATTTGGATAGTGTTTTTCTTATGAGGATGAGTAAGTGGTTGTGTAATTAGAATACATATGGAAGAAAGAACAACGTGCTGTCTGACAAAAAGAGGGTCATGAGAGGAGGATGGGAGTCTGAAAAACAACCTCATGGGAGTCAGGAAGAACCTACCAACTACCCACTATAAAAGCAAAGCTGACAATATAAAACTAGAAAGGGACTATGGATGTTGCTCCTGATTGGGAATCTTGGACAATTTTCATTTAAATTCTTGTGTGCTTTCTCAGAGGAATGAAGAAGCACAGTGCAATAATGAAGATCAAGAATTAGCGCTGTGTCAAAATTATACTAATGGGAAAATTTTAGAATGGCTACTGATTGAAGGGGTATCTGCTCTGTGGAGCAGTGAGTCCACAGAGAAGTGTGAATCAAGCTGAAATGAATGATAGATGGGTTGATGAGATGAGTTTTAAATTATGGAGTACAGGGGCAATTCAGAAAGAGATTTCCCTTATTTGCATTAGCTTGGTTATTCAGTGTGGAGGGACAAAGGAAAACATAGGAAGGTCTAAAAGCAGACGAAGGTCTATGCATGGTGTAGTTTACAGGAAGAAGAAAATGAGTAAGTAAAATATGACAGTAGAAGAAGGATTATCATAGAAAATTTGAAAGTACAATGAGGGGAATGAAAATATTAATGTTGATGAGAACAATAAATACGCAATCAAAACAGATAATGAAAGGAACGAGCCAGCCTAGCCTGCACAGTTGAAAGGAAGGTAGATTTGCTAGTTCCTACAGGAACTAAGTGAACTGCTGAAAGACAAAGGCAACAAAATAGAGTTATTAAAACTACTGACACAGACCTCAGAGCAGCTAGTGTAAGCATAATAAAAATACTAGAGCAAACCTGGCAGGAGGAAAAAGCATTGTGGAAAGTTGCCATTAATGAAAAATAAATTTTTCCCATGAAAGAGAAACATTTTACTGTAAAATAGCATTGTAATTTATTGACATAACAGTACAAGAGAACGTATAACATGAATAAAGGCTAATCCCAGATCTGAACGAATACATCCATTTGGTATCAATATCAGCAATGCTAATGAGCACAGTACCAAGGATGAGGGCTAATTGTGCAGAAGGTACAGAAAGGTTTTATCCCACCTGAACCAAAACCAAATCTAAAGCAGTTTAGTGCTTTCAAAGACTTCAAGTTGTCGTTGGCCTTGCTTATCATGTCAGTGTGAATTTTAGAATGTAATGGGACAAAGTAAGCAAGGATTAATGTCTAACAAGGAGGGAGGAAGGAGCAGGAAAAGTTTCATTAAATCAAGTTTCAAGTGCATGATGCAGTGCTGTCAGCAAGGTAACAAACTACGCATGACGACTCCTTGTTACCTGCTTCTGAGGAATAACAATCAACATATGACTGGTGGTGTTCTGTTGAATCAAGCTAGCAAGAGATCAGATTCTATGCTGGTACTTCTAAAAGGAATAGTATCTACATATCATGAGCCTAGTGGATAAGAGTAGGTGAAAATAAAAAACAAACAAAAAACCCCCAACAACAACCAAAAAAACCAACAACAAACACAAACCTAAATCACATTAATTCCTGTTCATTTGAAGGATGATTCTGGCAGACACGTCTTTCAGCACACAGTATATGACACATCATAAATGACAGGCATAAATAGAGTCAGTACCCCAATATGTACCACAATTGCTACAACACACACAATATGAACATGTTCCTTAACAAAAGGATGATGCAAGAAGTTAAAAATGCACCTGCCCAGTAGACAATGTTAGACATGATGCTTGAACATTTATCAGTATTATTAAAATAGCTATGTGTATCACTTACAGAATTGGGGGGAATTGTTATCATGTTGTAGCACTAACCTTTAAACCTGTGAAAGATACTTTTACTTCTGCATGTTTAAAAATTGTCCAAAAAAATTTCTTGAGAGAAAGTGCTGGGCAAGTGTAATAAATAAATTTTAAATAAATATTTTTTTAAATAATAAATACAATAAATAAACATATAAATTTTAAATATAATTCAACATAGCTATGAGTAACAGCATCTGCAACAACCATTGATTCTTAATAAACCAATTGAAGCAAAGGATATTTCACAGTAAACAAAACATATTTGATATAGCAAATACCATTCCTAAAATAACCCAGAATAATAACTATTTGAGATTACACTGAAGGCACTTACTTTTGACAAAACTGTCCTAGGCAAACCAGTTTATTTAGAATCTATTTCAGCACTTTAAGATACTTAGGAAAAAAATTGACCATTCTGGATGTAGTTTGAATTTGCAAGTTTTTTGTTTGATGTCAAAGATTTTGGCTAGTAGAATGATTCTGACTTGCTAGTAAGGATTTAAGATTTTGTGTATTTTAACACCAAAAATTACAACTCTTGGCATATTTGTCATGCAACATAAAGACAGTAAATAATTCCACATTTCCCACAAGCTTTTTTTTAGCTCATTCATTTGACCCTTTAACATCGGGCCTCTTATATCAATTCTTCCCTATGTGCTTTGATAAGCTCATGGAAAATCACTTAGTGATTCAATTGATCTTGAATCTACATAACAGCAAGTACAGCTTTGCTGACAGAACTAAGTCAAAAACGTTCCATTTATTCATGTTACTAGAAAAATGTATCCATTAACTACAAATTTTAAGTACCTACATGCAACAGGCACAAAAAGACAAAGCATGTGTACTTTAACTCTTGCCTCTTAAAGGGAAAAAAATAAAGAATGTACCCAAAAATCCATCCCTCTTTCATTTCCTCAATCTGTCAAGAAATGTATGGTATTGTTATCTTTCATCCCATTCCTACTTGCTAAACATACTCTTCCTTGGGCATTAGAAATGAAATCAAAATAGTGGCTATATCAGGGCAGTGTCTGTATAATATCCAGTACAGACAGAACCCAGGAGGAGGGTGCGTTGGAACTGATAGCAGGATCATAGTGCATGCTGCCCCACATATGTAGATGCTGTGGAAAGCAGTTCAGAAGCTACAAATGGAACTAGCACGCCACCAGAGATGTCATGAAAGAGAGTAAAAATGTAAATGGATCTGTCTGCTCTTCTGCACAACATACGGAATAACACTGAACTGAGGGGCACATTCATTTTATTGCTCAGTCATTAAAAGCCACATGGAGAACTACACAGACAGAGAAGGCATCTCTACAGGCAAAAAATGTAAAAGCAGTAAATCAAGTTACACTTGTTCCTCTATCACACTACCAGGGTTGTCCCTCAGACTTCTTGAAATTCATACCACTTTTGTCGTATGTGATACATTTACAGTATTTTAATACATACATATGATATTTGTATAAACATAGGTCTTTTTCTATGTAAACAAATTATCACTGATTTTTTTTCTTATGATTATAATTTCATTACCTTACAGTGGCATCAGACAAAATCGTAAACATGACACTGTTTTCACAGACTGGATATTTTGAGAAGAAATCAGTTGTATGTATGCAGCTGACTTTAAGCACTTTTTATGTGAACCATGGCTTTCACTCTCTTTACATTTATTCATAATTTTTAAAGATAAGTTTATTTAAACATATTGACGTTTCTGTTTAAGCTTTACACTCTGAAAGTTTATATATGTATTCCATTTCTTCTTTGTGCTAAGGAAAAAGCACAACTCTCAGACAAAATACTTAATTCTAAACACTTGAGTTCATTTCCTTTTCAGCCTTGGTGTTCTAGCTAGAAACTGTGTTTCATTACTTTTTATATTAAAGATCCCTATCTAAAGTAGCTATGTAGTATTTAGAGATCTCTGTTAAAAGTGATGGAAAGCACTGAAGAGAAATGCATTCTCTCATCCTGTTACTCTTAGGGTGTGGCCCTGCCAACCAGAAAGTCAGCACAGTTGTTAGGGGCTGGTAATGATGTGGCTCCCATCTCATGAAGGATGAGCCCCAGACATGTCTCTAAAGACTAAAGTACTTACTTTGCTAAAAATTTAGAAATATTTCTGAGGCTGGACTTTTCTTTTTTTTTTTTTCCTAATCCCTCTTCCAGAGGGAAGAACACAAAGAAAGTTACAATTTTAAGATTTCACTGATCCCAAGCTGATCTGATGTAAAACCCTCTCTCTAGTTCACTTGTGCAGTGAACTAATACACAAGACTTTCCAGAACTTTCTATGGTTTTTGAAACCTTGATGACTTGTTTTTCCTCACACATTTTTATAACTCAGCAGGATAGACAGAGTACCATTTCAGTAGCTTTTTCTCTGATGAAGTCTAGACGGTAAGTGATGTGTCTTAAGGCAATTAGTCCCATAGTCTGTTCTTCTGATTTAACACCTTTCCAAGGGACAGTAAGTCAAGCACAGCTTTCCTGTCTTCACCTGGCATATCTCTCTGACTCTGGCACCATCTAATATGTGCTGAAGTTAACACAGAAAGTGCAGGACTTGGTTGTGAAGTCTGTGGGGAAAGGTCAGCAGATTAGAGAAATTATATAAATCATATCTTATGTTTAAATAAAAAGGACTGCATGTGTCTTCCTAAAAATTCAGAAGATTTTAGAAAACAAAATCAACAAAGACACCTCCACAATGAGCTTTGTCTTGGATATATAATCTAGCATTTAAAACTTTAAATGGACTGGTTTACTTCTTACTGTTAAAACTGGGTTGTGACATCTCATCCTGTCAGCAAAAACTTGGATGGGGAAGGGGAACTGCCAAAACACAAAATCAAAAAGTGATATCTGTTTCATCAGAATACGATGAGAATCAACAATATGAAGACACTTTTGGGCATTGCTTTTCAATAATTCCTCAAACAAAACTCAATTAAATCTCCGTCACTCAGCAATTAAATTTTCAGATTACTGCAGTGTTTTATTTCTAGCCTCTTATGAACCAAGCTTCCTAAACACATTGGGCCATGCTAGTCAAGAGTGCTACAAAACATCAACACTGTTTTTAAGTGAATTTGACTTCATAGGCTTTGAAATCAATACATAAATAAGGAAAATTATGCTACATAGAATAAATTCCTAAGCAAATCTTACAGACAGTTAGTGCAAAGTTCACTAGATAATCCCTTTTCAAAGGGATTGACACAGCACTTAATATAGGAAAAATGCTTAAGCAGCAGTTTGGAAAAAATACTATTTGGCATAATCATACTTTTTTATTCTAATACTAATTGCAACACGGAAAAACTTCTGAAGTGGAAAGTAACTTTAAAAAGTGGAGGAAAATTGGACTAAATGAAATACAGACTTTGTCTTTGGGAAAAATAAATTTATATACTTTCTGAGTTGCAGAGCAATAAAAAGGTTTTCTGGAGACCCTCCTAAACCATGTCAAAGAAAGGAGAAAGAATATCCTTGTTTATTTCTTAAGGTATCATTCACGGCAAATAGGTTTGGAAATGACTCTGCACTTGCCGTTTCAGAGAGATTTCAGCTTTGCAGACTCTAATCCTAAATTTAAGGATTTCTTGACCAAAAATATAATGAAGTAGTCAAAATTCGTTTCCAGGGAAAAATTATCTTAAAGCTGAAAACAAGGCTAAAGACCTTTACAAGACCTGAACAACTGGGTGGTGGTATAATACAACTCTTTGCCAGAGGGAAAAGGAATGGAACAAATTATTATATCAGTGCGGATACTGCTCTATTTCTACCATTTCATCTTTTGTAATAGTTTAGATCATCCCTGAAGAAAAGATGGGTTCAGAATACTGTTTAGACTTTGGAGATAGCTTCCTCTGCCAAGTAATACAGCGAGAAAATAATAGTACACAGTCAGAAAAGATATTTTGTTTAAATACTCTTGGAGGATCTTTTTTATTTCTTTTTTTAGCTTCAGCCCAGAAATGTAGGTGCTAAAAAGCACTCTAAAAGCACAAAAAGAACAAGCAGGACTAGATTTGTCATGCAAAAAGCCTTCCTTACAAAATACAGCAGCAATGACCAAGTAGTCAGTTTAAATTTGCTGAAGAAAGAACAATTTCAACTTCAGTCTGTACTTCCAGGGACTGAAAATCCTTTGTGTGTGAGTAATTTGTCATAGTTACGGCTGAAGAAGTGTCAAACAAAGAAGTTAAGCTGGAAGGTGCATAAGTTATTAATGACTCCTATGCAAACTACAAAACTATCAAAATAGTAGGCTTCTTTTAATTTAAAAAAATAATACTAAAGTTATTGTATTTTTTCCCATGTTTTGCCATGATTGTTTAGGTCTAACAGCAGATTTCAGGATTTCAAGTGCTAAACCAGATTTTGTCCCACATCTTTTAAAAGATCTATATTCATGTTTCAGAGGACTTTCTGAGCTATTGATGCTCAAACCCTTATTCATATGAACAAATCAAACTTTCCTTTGCTAGTGTTCTTGCTTGTAGCACCAAGCTCAGCAAGCCTTTCAAATGAGAGAAAACTGTGCATATGTATATGAGGTGAATGTCTTCACTTCCCACACCACCTCTGTGCCTTCGCAAAATGTCTTTTCTTCTTCTTCATTCTTTCTTCCATGTTCCTAAAATATAAATGTAAAACTGTAAAAACATTCCTGAAATGTTTTTCCCTGGTTTTTTTTCTTACTGTTTGAGTTTAATGTCAATTTCCCTGTATTTTGCTTACACTTGAAAATGCTTTTCTTCCTATAAATGCTATCTTTTCAACTCAACCTTTTCTAAAAGTACACTACTTGTATGGTTTAGATTTTAACCCTTATGTATCTATCTTGTGTGTTGAAGCTGAATCATTTCTATTTGATTTACACAGCAGGTTTCATGAGTATTTGCCACAGCAATCATTGTGATCAGAAAACCTGGGGCTGAATCAGTCACCTCCAGTAAAGAACAAGAGTCACAAGTCTCTAAGGTTACTTAACTCCACACCTATTCTATGCCTGTGACTAATTCACACTGTTGGTTCTTAGACTGGATCTGCTTAGGCATCTGGAAGACATCATGCATGCCACTGGTGTCTGGAAGACATACCTCTTCAGTACTTACTGAAACATCAAGTGCGTTGTTTATCATACTCCACAAAGAATAACAAAAATAGAACAGTGTAATTGGGGGAAAAAATTGCCTTCGGAAAGCAGTGTATTTTGTAGGCTGGTTGGACAATTCAAACATACACAGCACAGCAGTGAGTTGACTCCCAGCTGTTTCTGTTGCTGTGACCCTTTCATTGTGCCAGCATTAGAATAAACATTTAAATTAAAGATATTTTTTCATGTGATGCTCCGCTCAGATTGTCACAGTAGACTTCAACAATCAAAGCTTTTTTCTTTAAGTACATCCTTGAAAGGTGTACCAGCTCAGAAGCATTAAGATATTCCCATGATCTTCCAACAACTTTACAACAAAAATCCACCAAAACACCACGATTAAAGATGTGTGAGCTAACATATAAGGGTGATCTCTTCTGAAAGCAAGAGCTTTTTCACCATCTAAAACCCTTTCCCATCAGCTGTATCCTGAACTTTCAGTCATCAGATTAGTTACATTCCACTAGCATTGAGTCAGTGAAGACTGAGGCAAAGATAGCAGTGAGCAACTCAGCCATATCTCTGTCTGCTGTTACTAATTCTCCCACCCCAACTAGCAACAGGCCCATATTGTTCTCATTTAGTTCTTTATTACTAATATAGTGATAGAAACTGTGCTTGATATCTCGATATCTCAGTCCCTGTTGTGTGCTGCTTTTCCTAAAATCCTCCTACATGCCTGGACAATCTTCCTAAATTCCTCTTTTGAATCCGGTCCCTTTTTACACCTCTCCTATCCTGTTATTTTTGAAGTACTCATTTCAATTCCATAAACAGTAACTAGAAAAAGAAAAGGAAAAAAAAAGTCCAGCTAACAATTTTGACCATCTGGATGGAGAAATTGGTTCATCCAGATATAGGCCCTTTTGTGGGTCTGAATCTTTCTGTGCAGCCATTCATTCTGAAGGCATCACATAGTGCACTATGACCAATCATTATGCTTATGAAACTTGACATGTGGGTATCTCAATTTTATTTCTATATCCCTAAGTCAATATTTTTGCCTCATATAGACATTATCTCAGATAATACAACCAATTATAATTCAAAACCATACTACGAAAAGGTGCGATAACTCTGCATGGTTTTTTCTTCTTTATAATTCAGTATTACTATAGGTAGTTTAAATGAAGGCAATCTAACCAGAGTTCACAATCCATTATCAATAACAGTGTAGAACCCAGACTGCATCTGGAAGAATAGTTGCCCCTTCCTTTTTTAACCTGCCACCTTACACTCTGTATGAACAAATAGATGTTCTTTTACGTGTATCTAGTCAGTCACGGAGACTCCTAAAGGAACCAATGCCATACACGTATTCACCTGTGCAACCACATGTTACAAGAAAGGAGCACTTCCCATCTGCTGGAGAACTCAACCAAGAAGTAAGTCACTGATTAGTTCACTTGACTGGCCAGCTGATGGATGTTTTGGTTTTTCTAGTTGTCCTACTGGCTAAATATACTTATGCCTTAGGTTTGTCAGCCGAAGACATTCCAGGCAGACCTCCTCCCAAGAGCCTAGCCAGAAATATTATCTGTTTTTTTCGAACATCGTGAATTGATTAGTACAAACTCTACAAAGTTTCTTTAATTCTCTTGAATTGACATGATGATATTTTTTATAATTTCAGATTGAACCTTACTCCTTTTTGACAAAGGAAATCATAATCTGATATTCACTTTGCCAGAGAAGCTCACAAAGGATTTGAACTTCTCCCACCCCCCTTTCCCTAATCCTGCTAATTTTGCCTTGCACGGGCATTCATTTGCAAGTGAATAATTGTTTTATTCAGTTGTAAGTATGGTTGCTGCTTACTGTTGTACAGAAATTGTACCACTGGGCTGTTGTACAGTTTTTCCCTCATACAGGATTTGCATTATATTCATTACACATTATCTGCCAGAGTAACACAGCCTCATAACTTCAAGTGCATTATGCTCAGTCATACAAACAACAGCTGCATTTTCTTTTCTATTGCTCTAGAGCTCTTCCCTCTCTACCCTCACCAAATGACATAATCTATGTCTATATATATGACAATACAGGTATCACATGCCAAAACATATTCATATATTTCTGGATTCAAGCCTGACAATAAGTATATTATAAACTGATTGTTGAAAATCACAAGAGTTTTTCATGGATCTTGATATACAATGACTATATCACACATGAAAGGAATAAATGAGCAGAGATACTTAACAGAACAAAGTGACTGTTACCATTGCAATGATTATTTGTACAGCACGAAAACATCCCTGATTCTTTGCAGACCTCTTAGATGTAATGCCTTGCACACAATAAACCTCTGAAAAATTTAGTGCAATGCAGAAGCAGCATCAGAAGCACTGGCAGCATTATTGGTGCTGATACAGCACTTGAAGTATTCTAAAAAGGAGATGTGAAAGGAAACACGCAGAAGAGGGAACTTGGAGAGTGAAGACTGGAAGATTTTCAACAGCAAAGGGTACCAGGACATAAAGTACTCATTTGAAAGAAAGGGAGAGAACCGAAACAACTATTACACTCATCGTTTAATGAAAAAAGTTGTTTTCTGGACAACAGCCACATCTACCCTTCCTAGTCCACAGGTGGGGAGAAAGAAAAACATGCATGGCTACCATGAAATGCTGCTTTGCACATCAAGGTGAAGAGTAGAACAGTCCTCAGCTACATGCTGCAGTGGGCTGAGCATGGCTGGATGCCAGGTGACCACAAAAACCACCCTAGGACTCACTCCCCCTCCTCAGCTAGAGAGGGGAAAGAAAATATAATTAAAGGCTCCTGGATCAACATAAGGACAGGGAGAGATAATTCACCAATTACCATCACAGGCAAAACAGTTTCGACTTTGGGGAGTCAGGAAGGGTCACAGCCACCTTCAGGCATCTACCTGCTCTGGTGTGGAGTCCATCATGGGCTGCAGGTGGATCTCTGCTCCACTGTGGACCTCCACGGGCTGCAGGGGGACATTCTGGATCACCAGTGGCTGCAGGGCAGTCTCAGCTCCAGCACCTGGAGCACATTGTCCCCTTGCTTCTTCACTCATCTTCATTTCTGCAGACTTGTTTCTTCCATATCCTCACTCTCATCTGGCTGCAGTTGCTGTTGTGCAGCAAATATTTTCTCCCTTCTTACCTGCATTATTCCAGAGGTACTACAGCCGTCACCGATGTCCCTGACCTTGGCCAGTGGTGAGTGTGTCTTGGAGCTGGTTGGCATTGGCTTTGTTGGACCTGAGAGAAGCTTCTGGCAGCTTCTCACAGAAGCCAACTCTGCAACACCTTGGCTACCAAAACCTTGCCTCACTAACTGAATACACACATTTAACCACACAATGTAGCTCAGAGAAAAGCTGAGCTGGTGTCACATATTTTCTTCTGAAACTTTGACAGCTCTCTGCTTGGTTTAGGATTTTATTAAGCTGTAAAGTACTTCCTCTAATCAGAGTGGGGAATACTGTTGACAGTGGACTTAGTTTTACGAGGAAACATTTAAAAAGCCATCCTGACATTCAAAAGACATAAATGTTAGTACAAATTGAACTGCAGCACTCTGTGCTTCTCATTCATTTTGTGAGGTACTCTGAGACGATTTGCCTGGGGAAATGAAGCAATAACATCTGAAGGCCTGATTTTTCAGAGACATCAAGACATATAGCTCCAGATGTTGTCACAAAAATCTATGGTGCTCACTGGTTCTGAAAATTGGGCTGTGGATGTATAAAGCCTTAACTTGTGCTTGTCTAAAAGGTATACAGTAAAGGACAAAAAGTAAATATGGTGCTTTCAAAATAAACCTTGTCTTGCCTCCCCTTCAAGTGTAAAATTACAAATGAGTTTTACAGCTGAAATTAAAACATGAGGAAGTAAATTTGTCTAAGCTTTCTTTTAATTTCTAGCTGCTGATAGAACAGGCCTTCACTTATACTTCAGAGACTTACAAGGAAAAAGTCTTGAATATAGGAATTCTGATAAAACTTCATAAGCTGATGCCCTGGAAATGTAAGACATTACTGTGGTCATCCAGTTACTCTAACTTGAGCTATCTAAGCTCCCTAGTCTTGCAGAACTTTGTCTTGCTTTGACATACCACATCTTCTATATACATTATATCCTGTATGCATCAAAGAGCATGTAGGTGTAAATCTTTCATTATACAGAATACAAATAAACACGGAAACAAAGGTGTTATTACTAGAAAAAAGTACTTTTAATTATCTACCTTTGCTTTCTAAGTGCTATCAGTAGGGAAAACAAATTCAATCTATGTTTTCATCACAAAAAACAAAGTTTGCTTCTAGGCATATGAAAAACTAAGTGATTTTCACTCTACCAATGGATAAGGAATTTCCCTGATTTGGAATGCAAGAGTTTGTTCTTTGCATCACTGTTAGTAATAACACTTTGTAGACTACTGAAACGCATTAAGTCTTAGTAGGTCCATTCAAGACCGTCACAGTTAAGTATGTCAGCATTCCCATTTAAGTCTCTCTTTTCAAAAGTCTGGTAAAAGGGTTCATATTATTGCTCTCTTTTGAGCAAGTAGATCTTCATAAGTCAGAACTTTTGTTCCTTAATCTCCCTTTGACTGTGTTTGGCCATTGCAATACTAATTTGAGTACATCTACATTTTCTGCTCTGCCTCAGTCATAGCAAAACCAGAGCAGATCAGTCTGATGATGGGTGCACTTTGCTGCCTTTTCTGACAGTAGCCTCCAACATAAGCAAAAGAAATACCACAATGAACAGTTACAGAATGACAAGCTTTAAGTGGCTTTGTGCATTCAGTCATAGTTGGTCCTGTTAACCTGTTATCTAGATAGTACGATTCCAGTGTAGATTTGTCCTCTTCCAAAGGGTGGCTTCCTTGGCACCTGCTCCTAACAAATGGAAAGTTGTACTCCTTTCATCTATATTCAGTTTCTTCAACAACATCCTTGTATATTTAAAAATCCAGGTGCCAAAATAAAGGCACTTACCCTGCTGGCTTAATTAGGTTTTTCATCAAAGTCTAAAACAACCCATTTTTTAAAAAACTTTGAAGCTAGAATAGTTCCACTTATAGCTCCACTTACTTGCAAACTCTGAATACATAACAAATAGAACAGAACAGAACAGAACATTCTCCAGTTGGAAGGGACCTACAATGATCATCTAGTCCAAGTGTCTGACCACTTCAGAGCTGACCAGGCTAAAGCACATTGCTAAACACATTGTCTAAATGCCCCTTAAAACACTGGTAGGCTGGGGTCATTGACCACCCTTCTAGGAAGCCCGTTCCAGTGTTTAACCATTCTGTCAGTAAAGAAATGCTTCCATATGTCCAGTCTAAATCTCCCCTACAAGGTTAAAAATCAGGTCATTAAATTAAAAGCTTGTCTCTTGATTTAAGGTGACCTGGCAGATTTGTTTAAATGTTGACCACCACCATCATTAATTCAAAATAATATTGTTTACTCTATTTAGGATTGTTCTTGCTATTGCTTATCTAGCTACCAGTTCACCATATATGAAGAAAATAGCTAAGTACTTGTACTGTATAATTTGAGTTCTGAGAAGAGACAGAATGACCTAAGCATTGCAGCAGGAGGGCCTCTCTGCAGTCAGGAGCTCACAACAACCACTGTGACCCCACAGCAGTCCTTGGTATTATGAGCACAGGGTTTGTGCCTGGGGTGAGTGACACCAAGCCTTTTGTCACGTATGCCAGAGGTCAGACTGGCATTCTGAACACCTTGAGGTGATTTAAAAATTAATTTTTTTCCTATTTTCATTAAGCAGAAATGAACTGAAATGTTGGCATCTAGCATTTGTCCTGGGGAAACATTTGTGTCAAACTATCTGCTTCAGAAATAATGATTTGAGATGTGACTGTGCACCACTTGCATGTTGGCACCTCTCAAATAGGTGGGAATGTGAATATGGAATGCACTCTTACCTGCACTGCAATACACAGGATCTCAACTTAGTTTGAACCACCATACCACACCAGACATCACTTCATAGCCCAGCTTATGGGTGGGGGTGGCAAGTCCTTCAGAACTGCTGCAGGATGGCATGTTTGAGGAGTGGTCAGCATATGAAGAGAGAGAATAGTTTATGGGAATTTACAGAGTTCAAATGCAGACTTTGCTGTAAAGCGAGAATTTGCCTATATATGTACTGCATAGCACACATAACATGAAGGCTACTGAAAATATGAAAACAATGTTAAAAAGTTGCCATTTAGGATTTCTAAATCCTACTCTTTTTTATTAAGTAGCTTTGATTAAAAACCAGAAACAAAGAACACTTGAAGGAGGAAGCATAAAAAAAGGTGTGACGAGAACCAACAAGAATAAATAAGATTGCAGTTGCAGTACTTTTGCTGGTAGACAATTACTGTCAGATATCATCAATACTTCGGAGAAAAAAAAGTAATGCTCTTAAGAGAAAATGTTGCCAGCTTCATTTCCTGCTTTTTGCATAATGACTGACTCTATCTTCCCTTTAGTTTCTTCCAATTACTACATCTGCAGTAGGAAACAGTAAATTCTCTTTGTAGTTCATTTGCTCTTATGACATTTCAGGTCAAATCTAACAAAACCTCATGCTCTGTCCTAGAATGAAATTAAAATATAAATGCTTTGGAGAATCTGTGCCTCAAAGGCAGGTCTCTCTTTAGTACTGCTATTGCCTGAATTATTCTGTTCTTGAATTAAACTATATGCATCCAAACTGAAACACCAAAAACAAACAAAAAAAATAATTACTTTCCTTCTGCTATTCAGTCCAGATCATGAGATTCAGACCTAACTTACCCAGTTCCTTGTAAATTCAAACACTAGAAATAACTATCAGATTTTTGCTTGTCAACATGTTGGAGAAAATCAGAACTAAATTTCACTGAATTAAAAGACACAAATAAACTAAAAAACATTCTAGCTTGAAACTTACATGTAGCTTCTTTTTCTTCTTCTGTATTTAAAAATCGTACAGCCAATTTTTATAATTGTGAAAACTGCAAGAATTTTGCAAGTATATCTGTTTCCATGTGTCTAATAATTTTAAGTATTAAAAGAAAAAATATTAATACAGTTCAATTGCCAACTGAACATACAGAAGAGTGTTTGTATATTTTTAAACATTTACAATCTGTGTGCTGCAATATATTTCAGCTCCTAAAGTAACAGCTCTTTGGTTTAATGTGTGCTGCATGAATGTAAAAAGGATGGCACACAGCACTAGGATATCAACTGCCTACTTGGAGAATGATTAATTTAAGATAAATACATGCCTGGCTTCAGCTTCACTGATTGTATTTCCTATCCCAAGCTGCAGAATAAGTGTTTCCACTCAGATGTTGTAAAACATATGCAGGAATCACTCTTTTCTACTCACAAACCACAGTGCATCACAGATTTAATCTTGCTCTTCTGTACTCTTTGGCTGAATTTAATTCTACTTCTGCCATCAACCTAATATACAAAAAATGTTTCCTATTTATTTTAATACATAAACTTTAAACTCATGTTATTCTGATTTCATCCCACTTCAATTTCTTTGTTTGATGGCAAATAACAAAAAGCTTAACTCTGTCTACAAGTTCATAATGGAATCACTTGGAAGAAATTTAAAAAAAAGAGAAAATATACATAAAAAAAGAAATTACAACATACCTAACTGAAAAAATATTCGGTTTCATAATGATCATGGGACTTATCAGACATGATAAAAGACACAGAAAAAAGATCTTCCTTTTTTTTTTTTTTTCAGTGCTACAAAATGAGACTGTGAATTTGCTCCATGGCAAAATTTGTTTTTAAAAAATAAAAGCTAATGGGTCAGTTTTATGAGATTGCACATCCTTGAAAAACTTACCCTCTGGGTTCAAAGCAAACAGTATCTCCCATTCACAGAATCACAGAATCACAAAATGTGCCAAGTTGGAAGGGACCCACAAGGATTATCAAGTTCAACTCCTGGCCCTGCACAGGACCATCCCCAAGAGTCACACCATGTGCCTCAGAATATCCACTCAGTAGAGTCTGTATCTGTATTCCTATGAATATAGGATCTATCCTATTCACAACAAACAAGTCAGCAAGTCAGGGAACAAATGGAAGAGCAGAGAGAAGAGGAAAGATAGGAAGGGATCAGGCAAGGCTAGAACTTCATTCAGCACACAAATAAGTACCACCAATAAAAACCAGTGTGCTTCTAGGAAAGCATGATTATAATTAATTTGCCAACCAAATAAATTAATGAAAAATTCTCAAATCTGCTTTATTTTATTCTATGGGAAAAAGCACCTAAACAGACTCCAGTCTCAACAAGACATGTTTGTCAACCAAGCACCTTGCAACAGTGCAAGTGCAGGTTTCTGTTTTAGCTTGATCCATGCTGACAGATACTGCAATAGCCGTGCCTTCTGCAAAGGCAGGGAATGGAAGTCCAGTACACATGTAATACAGTTCACTTTTGAAAGATACTTAGTGGAGAAGGAATTTGATATGTCACTGTAGTGGGCATAAGTGGCAGGGCTTAATCAGGAAGGTGCTGTTCTGTTGACGTGTGAGAGGAGGCCATGAACTGCCATTTGCCAATAAAAACAACTACAGACACACAATTCCCTTTACACACCAAAACTGCAACCAGTCAGCACCTCTAACCAGGCAGCAGCTACTGGGGCAAGAAGACATACAGTGGGTCCCACAGATGAGAACTGGCTAAACAGCAGATCCAAGGGGGCCACTGTCAGTGGAATAGGGTCTAGTTGGAGGTCTGTCACTAGTGGTGCCCCTCAAGGTCCAGTACTGGCACCAGTATTGTTTAACTTGTTCATCAGTGATTTGGATGAAGGGGTGGTGTGCCTCCTCAGCAAGTTCCTTGACAACACAAAGCTGGGAGGAGCAGCCAATACCCCAGAAGTCTATGCTGCCCTTCAGAAGACCCTCAACAGGTTGGAGAGATGGGCAGTGAAGAACTGTCTGAAGTACAACAAAGGCAAATGCAGGGTCCTGCACCTGGGGAAGAATAACCCTCTGTACTAGTACAGACTGGGGGCTGACCTGCTAGAAAGCAGCTCTGTGGAGAAGGACATGGGTGATCTGTCCATGAGCCAGAGTGTGCCCTTGTGGCCAAGAAGGCCAATGGTGTCCTGGATTGCATTAGGAACAGCATTGCCAGCAAGTAAAGGGAAGTGATCCTGCCCCTCTAGTCAGTCCTAGTGAGGCCACATGTGCAGTGCCATGTCCAATTCTGGGTTCCTCAAGACAAGAAAGACATGGAGATCCTGGAGTGGGTCTAAGAAAGTAGGACAGGACTAAGATGACTAAGGGACAGGAGCATATTTCTTAGGATAGGATGAGGGAGCACGGCTTGTTCAGTCTCAAGAAGTGGCAACTGAGAGGGGACCTCACCAATGTCTATAAGTATCTGAAGGGTGGGTGCCAAGAAGATGGAGCCAGGCTCTTCTCGGTGTTGCCAGCAATAGGACAGGAGGCAACAGGCAGAAACTGATGCACGGGAAGTTAGTGAGGAAGAACTTTTTTACTGTGTAGGTGACTGTGCACTGGACAAATTGCCCTGAGAAGTCATGGAGTCTCCCTCACTGGACATATTCAAGATCCACCTGGACAGAATTCAGTGCGATGTGCTCTGGGATAACCCTGCTTGTGCAGAGAGGCTGGACCAGATGACCCACTGTGATACTTTCCAACCTGAACCATTTTGTGATTCTAAGTGCTGGAGAGGCACTCTTTGAAGGAGACTCCCTGTCAAAGGAACAGAGACACTGAGGGACAATGATGCAGCCCATGGGCAACCCCCCAGAGGGGCAGAGACACCATCAAAGGACTGTGGGCTGCAGGTGGCTCACAGCAGGACAGAGGACCACCAGGAAGAAGGGAAAATCAGCTGGTAGGGACCTCTACACACGTGATCACATCCCTTCCCATGCACCATCCATTGCCTATCTGGAGGAATTGGATTGGATGGAGTGTCGTGACCTTCGGTGAATATAAAGGAAGCAGAGACCAGGAGGGGGCATGTTGCATGTTTATCTTACACTGAAATTGGGGGAGAGGAAGGACAGGTTGCTAATGACCCTAAGCATGTCTTAGAGTAGGTTCTTCTAAAAGCTTATTAGTAATTACTTACTAATAACCTTGTTCTCATCCACGTAACTGGAGACAGATTTTGTACAACTAGAGATGAGTCACAGAATGGAAAAAAAAATCAAACTGGCCTTAAATCATAGCAGCTTTTCAAATCAGCCAATAGCAGTAAGTCAGATAAGCATCCCTTGAGTTTTCTGAATAAAAAAAAAAAGGGAGAGAAAAAAGAAAATAGATCTATGTGCATTCAAATTGCTTTTGTATTAGGCATATGGATTCCTATAACTAACCTCAACATTTTTCTTTTTTCTACATAAGCATTTAAAGCAGATGTAAATGATTCCAGTGAACAGCCTGGAAATTTGTCTACTCCATCACATAAAGACAGTGATAAAGATGTGAATATTAGGAACCACCTATAGAGATGAGAGATGATTTTACTCCTCATTCCCATTTATTTTCGTTCCAACAGTATTCCAGTCAGGGGACCAATTAGTGCTGCACAGTGATCTAGAGTTTAAACTATTTATCCATAAGAATCAACCAGCAACTTCTATACCATTTTATGTAAAGTACCAGCATCTAGCAGACGATGACAAACTTAACTGAAATTGCTTTCTCTAATGCAAAAATATATTTAATACGCACAGTAATTTTAATTAGGTGCATGACTTTATTGCTTCTAGTGCTTTCTTTTAAATAGTGGAAACTGTATCTTGAAACCACCAATAGGTTATGTTGCATCTGTTGTAAATTCTTGACAGTAAATGGTGTGAGAAGCAGCTCTTACCTTTACTAGGCAAAATTCTCTGGCTGAAAAGATTGAACAGATTCCTAGTATGCTACCCTGTCTTAAAAGGTTGGATATTCTTCCTCTATATTATGCTTTACAAAGAACCGATAAAAGGACATTGTACAGTTCTAAACTTGTGTTTGCAGGCAGACATGGGCTACTTTCCCAACTCCAGAGCAATTCAAAAACTTTAGAGTACCCCTTGGTGCTCTTCTCCTGCCTGGTACCTGCTACAAGTTACAGACTGTGTACAGCAGATTTACACATACTTAGAGGAAATGTATTCACAGTGCCATGGTTTAACCCGAGCCAGCAGCTCAGCCCCACACAACCACTCGTTCATTCCTCTGATGACAGCAGGGGGGGAGAATCATAACAGCAAAAGTAAAAAAACTCATGGGTTGAGATAAAAACAGTTCAATAGGGAAAACAAAAGCTGAACACACAGGAAAAGCAAAATGAGGAATTAACTGACTGTTTCCCATGGGCAGGCAAGTTGTTCAGTCATCTCCAGGAAAACAGAGCTCCATCACATGTAACAGTGATGTGGGAAGACAAATGCATTCTTTGTTGCCCCAGTTTCTTATGCTGACTGTGACACCATGTGGTATGGAAATGGGTCAGTTGAAGTCAGCTGTCCTGGCTGTGTCCCCTCCCAGCTTCCCATACACACCCAGCCCACTCACTGGTGGAGTGAGAAGCAGAAGAGGCCTTGGCTTTGTGCAAGCACTGCTCAGCAATAATAAAAAGTCCCTGAATTATCGACACTGCTCTCAGCACAAACTCAAAACACAGCCACATACTTGCTATTGTTAAGAAAGTGAGCTCTACCACAGCCAAACCAGCACATACAGTCAGGATGCTTTGCATATATGGATGTAACTAGCTACATGAAAATGAAAAAATGCCCACTACAATGGCTCAGCAGCATCACATATTCTTTCACATGCTACACAGGCACAAGTATTCCAGATTAAAAGCCAGGTAACAATACTCTGACATTAGTTACATCAGTAAGGTGCAAGCCACATTCTCCAAACTTAAGAAATAGTCATAATATTGCAGAAAGACAGCAGAGACCTCAACAGGGCTACAAGAGTATAAAACTGGAACAAGAAAGGTAAGATTCTGGATATGTGTCTTCTATCTAGACATCAGTTCATTTCTAAGAACCTAGTGACTACCAAATATCCCACCTTTAAGTATCTAGACCACTTGACACAAAGAATTTTCCTTTTTTGTAACATTCAATATTCTGTACATTCAGCAATTATGTTTTTAAGTGATGAGTCCCTGTTTTGAGTCTTGCTGGAATGGAAAAAAGGCACAAAACATCACAGCCACTTTTTTTCTCCTAGGAATCACTCAGACTTCAGCAACATAAGGAGGATATGCTGCTCGTAAGGCTATAGGAAAATCATAAGCTAAGTTAGGAACTATATTACAAGCAAAAGCCAAATTATCTTTATGATACAGCAAATGAAAAGCTACCCTAAAACCTTACACAAGTTAAAACTGAAAATATAAAATTCAACATTCAGATGACTACTGATACTTGTATGTTGAAGTACGGCCTACATGAGGTTTCCTTCACAGTGTACATTTTAAAAATGAAATATGAAATATGTGCCTCAGATAATGTATGATATGTAACTTAGACAATATAGAGGAGGAGTCCTTTTAAAAAATAATTAAAAAAACAGCACAGAATATAGCCATAGGAATATCTCCTACAACTATACTTCGACTAACTCCATAAAATGGGATCTTCTAATGCACCAAACTGTCCTCAAACCTGAGACAAGGTTTAAGATAATTAAACAAGTTTTAAAACATCTGTTGTGGTGTCAGAAAAGTATCAAGCACAATTTTCTGTAATTTAATGATACACCTTGCCCATATATATATATATATATATATATATATATATATATAAAATCTTTTATATCTCTTACCATACAAGCTTGAAAGCAAAATTTCATTTGCTAGAACACTTGCATGCAATTTTATAATTCATATAGTTTCTAGCTATATGCAAAAAACAAACCAAAAAAGGATGTTTTTAAGTTTGTTTTAAAACTTTTTTTATACAGCTGATTTAAAGATAGGAGATAATTTGTCCTTGAAAAGAAATTATGGAGAATGCTAAAATTGGAAATGAGGATTGTATCAAAACTAATGATTTCTTGCATTGACTATGTGCTTCTAAGTAACACTGTAACTTTCATTTGTGCCAGCAATGCTATTTATTCAGTTAATGCTTGTGAGACTGTATCTTATTTTCAAAAAGTAGAGTGAGATATTGAGGTAGTATCCCTAAAACGAGAGATAGTCAGCATATCTGCAAGAGAATACACTTTTCTGAAGCACAAAGTCAAACCCTGTAGCAGTGCAAGTGGATAGAACAATTCCGCTAGTGAGCTAAAGCAAGGAAGCAGGAAGACACAAAGAATGTATGGGGCACAAGACAGGCTTGCTATCTATGCCTATATTATGATTTCTATGGATATTACTTCATTAATTCTTGAAGCCTTTCTTCTAATGAATGAAGCATCAGGACCCTGTACCTGCCAGTCCTCAGAAGGCAAAAAGGGCCTTCTCAGAGACACACACAACCCAAGCCTGCCTGTTGCACGTTTAACCAGCTCTGTGACTAGTCATTTCCCAGTTTTTAACCATCATGAGCAACACAGAGGTCTCTAGACAGCTCACCTCTCAGGCAAGCCTGAAGTACTGAATTTCAAATTCATTCTGGTTTTACCCATTACTGTTTTCATGAAAAGCATCATCTCCATTTAAGCTGACTTCAGAAGCCTGCTCCTATTGGTAACCTTTAATGTTTAGGACACAAAGAAGAAACTTTTACTTACAGATTTCCAAGACTCTCATTAGTGATGGCCCGGGAAAGTTATACAACAAAATGAGATGTTTCTGAGTATCTGCTTTTCATCACAAAATGCTGAGTCACATTTTGCTCTCATTTACAAATTTGCTACAGAAATGATTCGTTGAGATCGTCTGCATAGAAATAACTATTGAACTTCAGTTTTCAAAGCCAAGTCTTTCCCACTCTCCAAACTACACCTATTGCAAACACATGGTCTTGCACTCTAACCGATCTCCTGAATCACAGTGGACAGTAAGTTCTCCAAACAAACCTGATTTCCGTTTTTGACTGCAAAAAACCCCCTCAAACCCTGAAAGCTATTTGCAATGAAAACTATTTACACCTCATTCTGTTGCAAGTAGAAGCCCACTGGAGGGTGCCCATAGCAAGGAAGGTACAGTGCAGTACTCAGAGGCAAACCATGGGATAAACCCATTAGTTGTATCCTGTGATCACACTGCAGCTCCTCCTGTGAAGCCCTGGGAAAAGGCTTCTGAAGAGCAGATCACATATCCTGATTCTTTGCTTAAAAGCAATTTTGCACAGACCAAATACCTCACCTAACAAGCACCCTGCATGTTAGTATAATCATGCTATATCCACATAAGCTGAACAGAGTTTATGTCTGATTATGGTTGCATCTGAAGTGCATGAAAACTGTGGCTTCCTTCGTGAGTCCACCCCATGCATTCATACCATCCCCACCTATGTGTGCAGCAACACATACATGTAAATTCTAGTAAATGATGTATAGACCTAATGAACACGGGAAGAACGCCTGAACCTCAGAGCCTGTTGCTGATTTAAATCTAAGATATTTTATGATCCCAGAAACTAGCTGCTTTTGAAGATAGCACGTCCAGATGCAATGACATCTGCAGCTGTTGAGCCCACAACAAAGGCAACAATGGAACCAAGGGTATTTATTTTTTACTATGGAATTTGATTTGAAAAAGATGATTGAGTTCCAGTTTGCCAAGTTACTAGAGATCAAAGAAATGTGTGCAGTTAGGGGAAAAGGAAATAAAATCTCAGATTACCATTAAAAGACAGATTCAGTGACATTAAAACAAACCAACCAACTGAAAAAACCACAACACTCAATCCTTACGCAAATTCTTAAGTACCTTGAACAGATTCTGGAGATTTTAAGTCTTTCAACCAAATGATGATCCAAAATTTCCTGATTGATCCAAACCTGGAGAAACCAAATATGTGTTTGAAAGTAAAGACTGTCTAAAAGCAGTGCCCAGAGTTCTGAACACACCCAGGACTCCCTGTTAGCCAGTACCAACCCCTTGGCTGAGCTCCACAGTTTGCCAACAAGGCACCATTTTTGGAAGTGCCTGAAAGACCAGGCTTTGTTGCAGCATGACAAACACGCAGCATGACAAACACACAGCATAACAAATTCATAGAATCATAGAATGGCCTGGGTTGGAAGGGACCCTAAAGATCATATACTTCCAATGCCCCTGCTGTGGATGGCGACACCTTTCAGTAGATCAGGTTATTCAGAGTTCCATCCAGCGTGGCCCTGAAACATGATTATGCTTTTGCATTCGGAAATACAGGTAGAAAAGGAAAGCTTTCACAAACCTCGTGGTGAAAAAACTTGTCCAGAAATTGTGAGCACCATGTTCTGTGTCCCTTTAACTGTGGCCAAAACCCAAAGCACATCTACAAGCTCCCACCAGTGCTCTAATCATCACACAGGTGTTTGTATTTTGGAATTTTTTCATCTTTTTATTTTTCAATCTTACAAACACCATGAAGATAGAAAAGCTAGGTGATGATTGCTGAATTCCTTTGTCTTTAAAAGCACATAGGTACCTGCTTCACAGAGGCACTGAAGGAATGCACTAGTTAAACCACTGTGAACAGGCAAGAGCAGTATAAATGCCAAGTACTGTTACTAATACTAGTAGCTATAATAATACTACTTGACATTAGTATAGTGTCTTCCATCTGAGAATCTCAAATCACTTTAAAAAATCAATTATTACGATGCTGTCAGGTGGGTAAGTGTTATCTTCCTTTTATAGATGATGAAACACAGGCTCATATCAGTCAATTGAATCGCTAAAGTTATCCAGGAGGCAGGCATAGAACCACAGTAGATAGTGCACGTAAGACCTCCTCTGTCATCTCTAACTAACAGGAATTCTTCTTTCCAATATGTCACCTATTTGCTCTCACTTATCATTTTTGTGAGCTGTCTTCCACAAGTAGTTTTCATTACCTTTTCTATCATTATAAATGATAGAGTTAAGAACATCACACTAGAAAATATGCTCTGTTCCTTCATTTGCAGGATAGGTGTTGTGCAGCATTACATGAATAATCCATTTACATGTTGTAATACCTATTAATATTTACTCTCCTTATTCTTTTTTACTGTTTTGGTGAAGATATAAAGTATAGCCTATCACAATAAAAAAATTATTTTAGTAGATTTTACAAAACCAGAAACCGTTAATAAAACTAACTGTATGCTTTATGATCCTAAAAACTAACAGCCAGATTTTGTTACTCTTACCTATGCTTATTAACATTGTTTCTTGAAAGAAGTTCATCATAATAGAGGAAGTTTTCTTAATGCTATTTACTCACTTATTCTCATGCGAACACTACACGATCTAGTCACTTTCTCTTTTGCCCACTGAAGAGACAGTGGATTTTTTATTTATTTTTTTTAGTAACATAAAATTATGCCTATGTGGTCAGGAACAATCCACCCCTCCATAAGATCTCAGCCTGCAAGCTGCTCAGAGATTTCCACTGTTAAATGCACCCACATGAGTGAGTCCCTGCTGTGACTCCAGCTTCAGAGTTCAAGCACAGTCCCAGGCTGAGGGACTTGTGCTGAACAGCCCCAGTCTGGGACTGCACCTCACCTTGATAACTCACAGCCACTGATGTAAGACTGCCTACTTGCATTAATTATTTTGAATAATACATAAAGGTATCAGTGGCCTGTCATTTTTAGACTATCCTGAGCTTAACACTGGTGACTACCACCTAAGTTCTGACAGAATTTTTTCCTTCATTAACAAGGTTGATGTATTACTATTTTTTCCAAAAGTCAAGTACCAGCTAGATATTTAAGTGCCCAGAGACCTGGAAAGGGAAGAAAGCTCATTAAAATTTTCCCAGCCAAGATGTGTCAAATGAAGTATAGGGATCAGGCAAAAACTACTGACACTTTTTTAATATATTAATATGATAAATTATTAGTCTTGTTAATATTAACATAAAATGAATGTACAGAAATGTAATATACAATTTTAATTTAAATATTAATTTCCCCACATACATTCCTTCCCTCTCCAATAACAGTATTATGAGAATACTAGATCCCATCTTCTCTAACTTTAGTAAAAATGTACTTTACTTTTCCTATTTATTTATCGTGTAAAGATATTATTGCGGCTTAGAAACTGGATCACGTTAAGAGTCTACATACATATACATATTAATCTCACCTGACTTCAAGCAGTGTCCCTTTACTTTCCGCATGCAGTTTGTAACCAGGAACGAACTATGCCCTCAATCAGCCTCTTACTTCCCCTCAAAATTAAAGGAAGAACTTCACAAGTACAGTTGCTGTATTGCGCAGCCCTGTCTGCACAGGGTGCTTCTTGGAGGAAGGGGACATGGTTATCTTTGCCACCTCATACCTTCCCTTCCTTATTTTCTGGTCTCTGCCTTTCTCTGTTCAGTCAGCTTGCCATGTGTGTACACTCTGCACTGACCCATCATGCAGTGGTAGAAGCAAAGCACACTGGAATATTCTAGGAACAACCACGGAGACAATGGAAGCAAGGAAAACATTCCTTCATACAGCAGTGGTTACAGCCTTTCCTTTCTTCTGACTTCCCTTTCTCCAGCCTTGTTGAATGTATTTTAACAACATTAATGCATAAAACACAGGGAAAGTGGGGGCAGTCGAGTGTCCATAAGATTTCCTGTATTCTGTGAAAACACTACATGTTCCTGCTCCTGTCCTCAGGCTGCAGTAAGGAAAGCTAAAACCAAATTTAGGTTCAAAGATCTTTCTGCCATAGAACATTTAGCAACTTTAATTCAAGTTGACTTAGCATGGGAAGTCATTGCACATGTGAAAAAGACATTGTTCTCCCTTCATGAGAGAACATAGAAACACTATTTCCAAAACAGCCAAAAGAAGCTGACCTAAATTTTCAGCTAACACTGCCATCATTTTGATCCTTCCTTCCTTTGAGAGGGGAAAAAAGCTGCAAAAATCTCTTTATTAAGGATGGAAAGAAACAGCCACAAAAATTCTAAATAAATTATTTGTCCAGCCTCTGCAATGGGTTAAGCTTGTTCAGTTTTGAAAAATTACTAAATTTTAGCAATTAGTATGACAGTCTTTAAAAGCACTGTAATGGATAGTATTTGGAATGCTGTCTTACACACAGTCCTTCACCCTAATAAATTTCCCTACATATTTATTTTTAATGTATAGACACCAACTGCTCAAATCCACAGTCTTTAACAGACCAACCATCACTTACAACTCACATCACTTACAATATCCTGCATAATCTCAAATTTTCTATGCTTTAAATCCGGTACCTTCCATACCCTCACCATTACATGCATGTAAATCTTTGAAATCAACTTCTGTTAAGTTTTATACATTTCCAGACTTTAAAAAGACACAGTTCTGCTGTTGATTTTGAATACTGGATTACAAAATCTAACCTTTCTGTCGGAGAAGTCTAATTATACACCAGATCACATTCCAAACACAAGCAGCATTTAGCTTGCTTTAAAGGCATTTTAGCCTTAACATCTCAACGTTAAAGATAATTAAAAATTAACTCAGCTATACAACTACTTATGTTAACCTTATTTGCTGTCAAGCCAAACCTAATAGAAACTGTCAGTAATCCCCAATTAGCACTTTCTAACACAGGTAATATAATGATCTGAAAGTAACCTGACTGACTTTCTGCTTCAGAACATAATTACAGTATTGCAAATGTATTTTTTCTTCATGCAAATGAAAACTATTGCTATAAATTTGGTATTACATTCCTGACAGAAGAACCTAACGTATTCTTTATTTGCCATTGTTTTTTATTAATATGCTATGCCTATATTTATTTAATAACATAGGGTTTTCAACAACTAGGAAAAAAGCAAGACCTTTATGTGCCAATCATAAACCAAAATAAGAACAAGAAATCGTCTCAACTTCAGCATATGCAGGATCAAGCCCTGAAGTGACATTATCCATCACTGAGTGTGCATAACACAAAATTAATTTGATATGTAAATTTTGTAGTTGTGGTAGTATTTACTCTTAAATACCCCTGGAAGGATAAAATGTTCACAGAATGAGTAAGACGTGCCACTGCATATGGCAGAGTAATTGCACGGGAGACAGGATTCTCTACACACATTTTTTCAAGGGATTTTGGTAAAAATCATGAAAGTTGAGCTCAGTAAAATGCCTTGAAATTACTCTTGGAAGCACAGATTTATTCCTGTACTAGTTACAGGGGGAAATAATGTACCTTTCTGACCTCTCGATGTGTACAATGCCAGTCCTCAGTGCACAGATGAAGCAGCAACCTGCCGATGCCCTCTTGTCCCCAGCCCGCCATCAGCACTTGGAGAACCTGTGATGCTTTGCTGATATTAACAAATGGCTCTGACATAAATTATTGCACATGCTTGCCTAAAAACTATGCTTCATAGGGACATACCTACCATGAAAATTGTGTTCCTGCAACGAGAAAAGCTATTGATTCATTCCCTCCTTCACGCAAAATCATTCTCAGCATCATATCTGAAGAGGGCAAATCCATCTTTCCTCACAAAAGTTGAATTTTCTCAGATTTTTATTTTGTGATAAACACACTGACTTTGCTAACAGAGCAACAGTTTATAGTTTACATCCACTAATAATAACACTGGAATTATAGTCATGCAAGGGAGCAAACCTATTTCCATTACATTGCCCATAAACCATACATACATCCAGACTAATTACAAATAAATTAACTAAAGTCCTATGTAATCTGTATCTGTACTTCAATTGCTTTGGGGTGGGATTAAACCAGTGTCGGAAGGCTAAATAGTGAGAGAGCTGAGTCCATTTCCAGCCGCAGTTGTGGACTAGTTCATTAACCAGATACAGCAAGAGCAAAAATATCCTCATTGAAAACCGCCAAAATTCAGTTTTCCAAAGCTTTTACTTCTTTGTGTCAATTATTTTAGATCTACTGTCATGTTGCAGATCTCTGGCCATGGATGAATACTTTTTCTCTAGCATGCTATCAGTATGAAAACAAAACAAGTGGGGAAAAAAAAAGTATTTCCCTATATTTTGCTTCCCCTTTTTACCCTGTCCCTTTCACCTTCCCAAGGCAGTTCTCCACATTAATTTCTGCCTGCTGAACTTTGATGAACTCCAAGTGCACCTCTGGCAGGATGAACAACTCAGCTCTTCACTGTTTTCATCTTCCATATTCTCATGCTAGTTTCCTGCTGAACATCTGGACAGAGACAGAGCACTGCCTACTATGTACCACAGTGCATGTAGCATAGCTCTGCTAGAAGACACACCAAGAGATGGGCCAGAGAAAGCTATCATATAAATCCACCCATTTAGAGAAACTGGAGCAGTCTCACAAAACCTCTTGTATCCCCACAAATATTCATTTCATTTTCATTTTCCCAGGCTTTATTTTGTCCTAATTTTCCAGACTCATCAGATCATCACTTAGTATCACAAGAGAAATATTTACCACGTTCAGGTAATAAAGCAAGTAACTCCATCTCTCACTTGCCTAATTGATGGGATCAACACAAAGCAGTAAGACCTCCCACAAGTGAATCCCCTTTTGCCCAGCAAAGCCCCAAGATCAAAAGCTTTCCAGCACTCAGTGGCCTGCAGTCACACAGACTCTGACAGCATCCCTTGTGTGCACTCACCTGCAGGACTGAAACAGCACTGTGACTCTACCCTTGTGAAGAAAGATTATCTTACGTGGAAATAAATGTCAGCCCTCCTATTTCATCTGAGGACAGGGTCCCACTGAAATCATTAAAGAGCAGGATTCCTCCTCAAGTAGCCTTACAGATAATGACTCGGCAAGTTTCTGGTACATATTATGTTAGAGGAAATTAACAGCATGGCAACAGTGTAATTAAGAGTAAAAGAAACAAACAGAAATCCCTAACAGGGCAGCTGAACATACAATCCAGAAAATCCATCTTATGTTGTTAACAGAGTATAATGCATTAGATTTCAAATGAAAGCTGAAAATGACACTTGTCCTCCATAAGAAACTAATCAATTCATGAGGTAAACAGCTGATGTTAACTGGTCCAGTCACTCCTTCATGTATCAAAATTGAAGCAGCAGAGAACAGGATATTAGCTTAATAGTCTGATATTAAGATAATACTGGGTTAGTGACTAAGATTAGTATTGAGATATTAATTCTCATCACATTTTAAAAATGCACGGCTCTGCATTTATAATCCAGCAAAAGTTTCAACTGACTTTCGTCGAACTTTGTTTTCTTTTGGAAAGATTAAAAAGTAATTTATATGTGTCTTTTACTAAGATCTGATTTATTCCAATCAGAAATCTGGATCCTAAAAGTAAGTTGCCCTGATGTTACTACCATGAGCCTCTAAAATGCCTAATATAACACCATCCCACAGGGAATAACCCATAACTGTCCTTAATAAACACCTACCTGCTATAAGAAAAAGGAAGGTGGAAGCAAGTTCTGAGTCAAACTATGTGTGTGCTCTCAGGGAGTTGTGCCAATCAAAGATGTAGTCCATAAAAAGAAAGGTGTTACGCTAACTGCTTGAATACATGGGCTAGAGCTGCATGGTCTGTAATTAACCAGCCTTGTTTGCATTTCAGTAGTACAGAAAAGACAGTCACTGTGTAGTGTTCAGCAAAAATATACAAAGCTTCCTTTCTGGAACATGGTTGTATTTTCCTTTGAATTGAAATTCTGTGTCTGAATCACAGTGATGCTTTATAACCCTGGAAGTCCTAGCAACCAGTATTCATTAACTTTAGCCAGATTACTAACTAAAAATCTAAATAAAATCTGAGGACCAGATCCTTGCTGGCATAAAACAGCCTTAGAAAATTCAATCAATTAAATAGATTTAATTCACACAAGCTAAAATCCTGCTCTGAACAGACAGCCACTGTGTACTTCTGCTCCTGGCGAACTTTAAGGAGATTTGAAAAAACTAAAGTACTCCAAGAAGCTCATTATGATTCACCGATATCCTCTCATCTGCTCTTTATCTTTGATGTTTGTTGCCTGAGTGGTGAAGCTGAACTTTCTCTCCTTCAGTCGGCATATGCATATCACATTTACTGGGAATCCTCCTGTCAGGATTACAAAACAGATTTGTAGTGGGATTTGTGAGAAAATCCAGCCACTCCATCTGATCCAGCCACTGCCCTTCAATCTTCCAATGTCCCAACACTCCAACATACAGTCCTACCTTCAGCACAGCTTAAGGGAGCTGAAGCCCAGGCTATACTCATTCTAGTAACTGAACAGAGACAGGAGACAGGCACAAGCACTAGTACACAACCACCAACATTGGTTTTCTACACCACTCTCCAACACAATTCTGATTTGTGGCACCCACCATTCCCGCAATGCCCAGTTACAGTTTTGAGAACAGCACATAAGCAATGTGCCCCATAGCTGGTTTGGAGTTCCATATAGGTGAAGGATTTCAGAGACAGATTAAAAAAGAAGGGAGGCTTTTACCCGCTCATGTCAGTGCCACTAAACCCTCTTGGAACTGCAACCACATGCTGGTAATGTTTCTGCCCTATCCTAGTTCTCAAACCCGCTCCAAGAAATGTCTGGGGCAGTGCTACTTGTTCAACATCACAAGCATACTGGAAACAATGCTCACAATTTCATAGTTTAGCTGATTAAGCTCCAATGCCTGGCACATTCCCTGGTGTTATTTACTAATGCACACACTGCCTTTGAGGATCTGAGCCTCACCGCCTTCTGTAGCAAACTCATTTACTTTGCAATTAACCTCTCTGTTCACACTTACTATCCCACTTCCATTCCTCTTGCCAGTCACTTCTGAAAACCAAGTCCACTCCACACCTGCCAGCCGTAACGCCTACAAGTCTTTGCTCATTGTCCTTCAGAGCAGAGACAAGGATTCACATTTTTATTGTTAGTTCTCCTCACTGTGAAGTACAATGTACAAGTGCAGTACTAAATCACTGTACTTGAGGGCTCATTCTTAATATGCAGATCTTATCAAAATATATTAGTACCATCAAGAAGAAAATTGACACCTTAATGTTTATTCAGATACCACATATTCTTTTTAACTGTGAGAGATTTGAACCCAACAATTTATCCTATAGTATGCTGTAATCAAAAGCATCCATCTTTTCAAAGCTGTCTAATGCCTAATGCCTGCAGTCACCATCCTTATTAGCTAGAGGTTAGAAGCCTAAACATAGCTAAGTACCTAACAATGATAGAAAACAAGAGGGTTTTTTGTAACATATAACGTGAGCTCTGATGCCTTTCTTTGTAGGGAGATGGCTCAAAAGATTTGATGCACTTAAAACACTTCGGCATAAGGTGCTACAATTACTTAATCAGTTATTACTCTTAAGAGGCCATCAGGAAGCCAATTAGGATTTCTATAATGGCTCTCAGGCAAGTAGAAGGTCAAGAACTGAAATTTACCTGAGTAGACATTGGAAGAAAAGCTGTCAGTGATTCACCCCATTCATGATGATCTCATCTGCTAACTCTGATTATTTTGCTCTTTGAGAGTGTAGTTTGGGGTGTCAGTGAGTTTTGGATTTATCTTTTTTAAATTATCGAAGGTTGTTGTACTGCTTGGTACAATCACAGCAGTTAAAATAATTTATAAAAATACATATTTCAAGCACTTTTTAAATTATAACTTGATTCTTCAGACAGTGCTAGTCAGAGCACCAGGAAAATAATACAACACCAAGATGTATTTTGGGAAATGCTTGGGATAAGGAACTGTATTTGGGTAGAGTGAAAAGGTGTTCAAAGTCCTTATTACTGAAGTTTACTGATGAACTTCAGCTCTAAGAAAGGCCTTGAAAATGGTTATTTTACTGGAATATTTCCAAATGTACATATTTAGTAAGCCTCATTTGCTATACCTTAAGGAGTGAGACTTCAAGAATAGAGTGGAAAGAAAACATTTTTGCTGTGGATTTTTAGCACATTTCTGTGTCTTTGTTTTTTATTGACTGTGATGATTATGCAGGCTCTGCAATCTTGTTTAAACCCCTTTCAAGGAAAAGAATTTTTTTAATTTCTTCCAATTTACTGTTTATAATGATCTTTACTGATGAAAGCTGTCATGTATGCAAACCAACATAAATATTTAAAGGCCGATTCCACAACCCATAGATATCAAATTCAATCACCTACAATGCCACTGATTCTTTAAGGCAAAGAAATAATAATACTAATCCAGGGTAGTCAATAGCTGTTATAAACAAAAAACCAACCAAACAAACAAAAATCAATACACAGAAAAAATCCAAACAAACAAACAAAAAAAAAGACAAAAAAACGCCAACCAACCAACCAACAAATTCTACAAAAACCCAACCCAAAAATATTTGCTCTATTACCCTTTCCCCATTAGAAGTCATAACATGGTATATGGATATAATCTTCTATTTCAGTCATCATATCTGCTTTATATAATAATAAGCCCAGTGCTGTCAATGTGGGTTTTTTTACTTCACAGAATGAAAACTTGTTTTCCAATAATAAGACAGCTCTAAACCTGTGCTGCACAGATTTATTAACCTAGACAAAATGAAAGGTGTATCTTTCTCCACTAAGTGTTATCATTTTCAAATAATACATGTCCTCTAGGTAACAAATTTGAAGACTTTTTTGTTTATTTTGAGGTAAGGGTTTACTTCTGAGATAAATAACCACAATATTGCATCTATATTTTCTGAAGTTTAAATTCTAAGAGACGCTTATTATAATGCCAAGCAATAAAACAGTATATATATGCAATAAAAAACTCCTGTTGCACATGGTACACAATACACCAGTTATAAACAGGTCTTCAGCAGAATATGAGCAAAATATAAAACCAGCAAGTTTACATGTGCAACATATTTCCATGTCATTTTTGTTTTATAGAATACAAATACAAACAGCACACATCTGTGATTTTTCCATTGATAATTAATAATCACAAAAATTTACCACTCACCCCCTGAAACAAAACCTTTTTTAAGTGATGTTTATTTTTTTAAGATCAGTGTCTCCAACATAGTTTCTTACATTGCTTCTTTTCCATACTTAATAGCCAAGGATGTATTTATCATTCCAATGAAAATTTGTGATCTTTGTATATAGTAACAAGCTGATCTTTCTTCATTTGTCCCACTTTTTTTTTTTTTCCACATAAGTTTTGCTATCTTCTCTTTAAGGTGAAGTAAGTGCATATTGAAACACTAAAGAAGGGAAATGCTAGTGTGTATTCACGTAGATGCATACAACGCAACAACCTTAGGCTTCTATACAGGAAGAGCAGTATTACGGGTTTATAAGGCTGGCAATTTAAGCATTCAGACAGCCAAGAGAAGCTGCACACGTATTCAGTGACACTTATGGGATGCATATTTATTATTTGGTATGGACAAACTACTTGCATACACATCATATTGCGAGGTTTTTACTTGGCTCCATGGGGACCTACATGACTGCATTTTTTAGTTTCATTTTCTGAACGAGTCCTCAATAGTTATGTGACAATTTCTGATGTGCCCATCGGACCAGGCAGCCACTATCTGTGCTGAGATGATGGGTACAGCTCAGCTGCTGTTTGGCACAGACCTGTGGCCAGATTAGTTGTGGGAATCCTGGATTTTCTGTTCCTACACATGTAATGCACCACCAAAAGCTTCTTGTAATCACGGACTAGGGCTCAAGAGCAGGCTCAAAATACCAAGATTATTATTTGTGTCTAACATAGGGTGGTGTAAATAGACACATTCTGCTTCTTCTTAGATCTCTCAATAAAGTCAGAGTTTTACACACCTTGCAGAAAGTCATACTTACACTAAAGATGTAGTGATGAGCACTGAAAAATCAAGATTAATATATATAAATAATTCATATTGATCACTTCTGGAACCCACAAAAACTATCAAAATTAGATTTATAAAAATCTGAATGTTTGGAAAAAACCAAACTCAGGACACCTTAATAAGAATTTTCATTTCTAGCAGACCTTCTGATCACAATATTCAGATTTCATTTATAATTTTCACCTCAAAACCTCATCTACCAAATATTTTGCTATCAAAGGATATACTTTAGGGAGTTCTGTTTTTACACCTCTAATCTAGTTTCACAAGCCTACCTCACAAGTTATGGTCTAAGTTGGAAATCCAGGCTGCAGATTTACAGCTGATTACAACAGAGAATTTCCTCAATGACACCAAATACAGCTCTCAGTCTGAGCGGAACATAGAGAGAATATTTCTGTTGACACAAAAGCACTAAATCTGTTTTAGAATGTGTTCCAAGGAAAACATCAATTGAAAAATTGATATCAACTACAGTTGATTAATGTATGGATTGTTTCAGAGCTGCATGCAATCTCGCAGCAATAGTTCTATTTTACTTGAACCAGCTTGCCAATTATCATTATGCATAACTATGAAATGGGGACAACATTTTGATGATGATGATGTTTACATCTTATCCAGTATGCACATAAATTTAGTCTTTTAAAAAAAAAGAGAAGCTGTCATTAAAGTGCCTTCCAACTGGGTACAGAACAATATGTTCTCCACAGTGAAGAGCATTTTCAGGTATGTGTACATAACCCTAACAAATCTTGCTACTCATGCACTGTAGTTGTTTGTACAAGTCAAGCAGTGATATGTGCCCACATAGAATACAGAAATGCAGGTGTGAACTCTAGATACCTAGCTCTAACATTACAGTAGCTGCGTCTCGTATCACGTATGCAGATTGTGATCGTAAATCAAGTTTTAATACTGTTCATTCAGAGTTTTCGAGGCTCAAAGGCTAAGAGAGGAGCAGACTGAATCTTCAAAAAACAGTGCTTACAACTGTCAATGTGAATGTTAAAAAGTTCTTTTAAAGGGTCTTCTAATTGCTCTTCAGAAATGTTTACATGCATAGACTTCTGCACACACATATGTTTGCAAAATTACTTATTCTCCATTGAAGATTGCTTAATTCCTTGGAGGGTCAAACTGAGTTTTAATGGTACTGCATGTTATGTGGGGAATTCTGGTTCCTGCAGGTCTATGGATGGATCTGCACTTCTCTTTGACATTACCTGTACCTTTTATGTAAGTTATCCCTGAGCCATGAATTTTTTTTTAATTGTTGTAGGCATACAAAACTTTCACAGTAAGATCCTAACTCTTGAGCTCTAAAAGAGGGTTTGCAGCTTCTGCTCTGTGTTGTAACAAATGTGATGCGCTGTCTTTCAGAGTGAAGACCTTGAGGGCATCATGGAAACTATGTCCACGTAACAAGTCAGGCTTATACAGATGGATAGACACAAAGCAGTAAAACTAGATCTCCCACAGTGTACCACAGTGGCATTTTAAAATAACAGTAGTTCAGCAGGAAAATAAAAATATCCCTAATTTCTATTTTTTTTCCACAGAAATGTCAGCATTTTCCCCAGGACAAGTGAGAAAAATTACATTTGCAGGTACAAATGACTTCAGTCTTCCAAAGTGATCAGCTGTGATGTTATAAAAAGATTTAACAAAGGTTCTTCATGTTAAATTAAAAGAAAAAACAAAAAAACCCCAAAACAAACAAAAAAAAAAAACACAACAGCAACAACACCCAAAAAACCCAAACCACAAAACTAACTCCGAAATTAAAAAGCCCCAAGTCTTGCAGCCAAAGGCTATACAGTCCCCTAAGGAAACCCAAACAGGGAAAAATGCCTATACTTTGGCCAGTCTTTAAAACCTTTCTTTTCCTTCTCCATTTGGGTACCTTTTATAGGGAATTATTGCAAATCCTTTTTGATGGAAATAAGCACATTCAGATTATGAGATTCTTTTGATAGTTTTTTGCAAGGAATCTTACCTCACATGAAAGTATTTGCATAAACAAAGTTATTCAGTTTATTTAGTCGTTAAGTGGTCAAAAGAAAATGCTCTTTTACATATAGGAAGGAGCTGGAGCATCCTTCCCAGCAAAGCCAGGCGAGCGCTTGCCATGAACAGCATATGGGCAGGATTCCAGAAAACAGGGTAGGAGGAACAGGCAGAGAAACAGTCTTTAATGCCTGGAGCATGGTTAACAGCTCAACACACCATCCGAGGGAGCACCTGTTTCACAAACACTAGATCTCTACATTCATTTTCAAACTTGTTCAGAGTGCAGAATGAAAAAAAAAAAAGAACATGAACTGAAAGTGAGAATGCAAATGGATGTAACAGCAATAACTCTGGAACTAATGGACAAACAAGCACTGCCACATGAAAAATAACAGAGAAATGGATCTGATTTTAAGAACTCAACTGAGGGACCAATAAAAATATTAGAATGCTGTAAAAGCACTCTCAGACATAAAGCACCTGTTTAACATTACTGTTAATTGTGGGTGAAGGAAATGGCCCCAGCAGAAACTGGTTGAAGATGATTAAATTTAATTGCAATGCTATATACAAAGTGCTACCCACTCACTGAATTAGAATCAAAATATGCTCAGAAGTGATACATTCCACAAAACCAGATTTAATACAAGGCATGAGCAGCAAGAATACATGTGGCAAAAAGAACATTCCTATTTTCTGAAAGTTCTTTCTCTCTCTCACATGTTGGAGAATTGCGCAGAAAGCACTGTAACAGGAACCATGAACTCGGGAAATAAGGTCGCTGTAAGGTTGAGTGTGGGCTGCAAAAACACCCATATTCTCCAGCACAGTGGAACAGTAGGGTTGGTAGGGAAACACACTCAGCCCACTCTGAGACACAAAGTGCCAGGAATCAATGAGATCAGAAACAGTTAAGCAGGAGTGCCTGCCTTGGTTTGTGTAAGGCAGATACCTTGGTAAGCCAGCTCCGCACTTTCAGAAGAGCGCACAGGATCCCCCCTGGCAGCCAGCCACTTCTGCTCGAGGCAGCTGCCAGAGACTTTGGGCACAGAAAAGTGAAGTACCATTTTCTATTTTCTTTACTATTTCTTCCTTTTCTTGTTTCCACAATATTTTGTTAGTACAGTTGAGGTTTTTTCTTCCCCTCTCCTTTTGTAGAAGGACTATTTATTAGAACTGCTGGTTCATTATCTGTATCTTTATATTTTTTACTTAAATTTCACTTTCCATGCATTTTCCTCAGTAATGCCTAGAAGATACCCTTCCTCTCTGCTTTCAAGTGTTGTTGAGGGTACAGTCACAGTACTGAAGCATGACTTGCTTATAGTCAGAAACCCACGAGTTATTCGGTCTTCCAGGTAATCACAGATATAAACAAACTCCTCCTTTTAACCTCCTTTTAACCTGAAATGTGGCCACCTTGACCACATTTCACATGGTACACAGCCAGCATGTCTAACCTTCAAATTGCTTTCTGACAACTGTGCTTGGCACACATCTCTCCTCTCTGGTGGCAAACACAACACTGTCATTCTTCATGGCAGCCTTGGTTGTGCTAGCATTTCCCCATTAAGTTCAGGCGGATGGAGAGAGCTGTCCATGCCATGCCCTTCCTGTTCTCCATTTACAGTCGTTCAGTCATCAGACTCACTTTAATTTTCAAAGAAGTTACCACATGCCTAGTGTTGTTATATGCTACAGAGAGTGCTAAGGTGCTACTCCATCCTGGTTTTATTTGCTTTAGTGCTAAAACAGCTTGCTTGAGGCTCAGTATCAACGAAACAGTCATTATTTCCAAGTACCTGCAATGTACTTAATTAGAACTACTGGAGCCTCTGGACATGAGGTGAGAGCTGTGCTTCTTAAAAGGTAACTCGGTACCAGAGAAGCCTTTTCCAACCCCTGTATCCCAAAGAACTTAGGTAAGCACTAAGTGCCATGGAGCAGCTGCTTGACAGCCTTATTAGAAATCAGCTTAGAGAAGTATGTGAAAAATACTGTATTCAGCTGAAGCTGCAGGGAACAACGGAAGAAAAATAATTAGCCAAGTCAGAAACTGGCTAAGGCACTGGGTCTTTCTGAGCCTTCTATTTCATTCAAAATACAAAGGGATGTTTAAATACTGAGTAGTAAAGGAGACTTTGTATATATCTTATCTTAAGAAGCCACAAGCAGGACAGTGCACCCTAATAACATCCTTTGCTCAGAAATGATTCAGAAGCAAGGGGGCCATCTGCTGAATTCCCAGTACCATTTTCTGCTGTATCCTGGATGAATTTTTTTTGAAAGTTTCACAGCTGAGTACTTTTCAGTGTCAGCTTTCCTGGGCTTGTGAAGCATGGCAGTAAACCTTTGAGCAAGTTAGACTGCAGGTGTATATTACAGCATATTTATCATGACTACAAAAAGTAGAACCAGTACACCAATCAGTGTAATCTATTTGGGACTCAAAAATCCTGTAGACAATATCACCTGTCTGAAGTGTAAGTAGTATCTCTGTATCATAACTCATTTCCTTGAACAGAAATTTTCAGAGACAGAAAATTCACTCATTAATATGTTCACAAATATAACTTTTCAGACAAAGTATAAAAGCTTAAAGCACATAATCAGGTCTCTAAACTAAGAAGCTTCCTTTTTCAGCTTACTGTCCATTATTCTTAATAATGCTGGCATCATGTTCAAACTCAGAATTTCCTTCCCTGTGCAACTTCATCACAGCTCCATTGAAAAAGGATTCACTGCTTCTGATTCCACTCTTTTTTAATTCATTACCACTAACTTCAGAGAGCTTCACTATAGTCATAGCTAGTCCCTTTCCTAATGTGAGAAAGTAGGCAAAGGAAAGTGAGAATTTTTAAAAGATTTTATAACCATGTCACTACACATTCACATGCACAAAGTGCATTATCTTTGTAGTCCTTCATATCGTTCTCCTTAGTACTGCAACAGCTAAAGGTCTCTCTGCGCACCAGGAAGCAGAACCAGAATTGTTTCTGGCATAATAATAACAAAGTATGCTAAATAAATACTATACAAACACCCAGACTGGAAAAATCCTTGTTCATATACCCATGAAATTTGATAAAGGTATTTAAAATATTCACCACTGTTCTCATTTCTTAAAGCATAGCCTTAAGTCTACTGACATTTCATGGTCTGTTAATACAGAACACTTTAAATATAAAAAGGTACATGTTATCCATTAAAGACTATGTAGGCTCATGCATAAGATCATTCATAGTGTAAAAATATAAGATTGTTTAATGGGACAAACTATAAAACTGAATCTTCAATGCTGCTTCTGATTCAGCATTTTAAAAATCACTGCAAGATGTAACTTGTATCTTTCGAAGTTATAATCAGGAGGTATTACGTAAAAGCACAGTAGACGGAATACAAATAAATGCCACTTAAGACTTTCCTCTTATGTATAAGAAGCAGTTCCATGTTTAACTTCCTAGTTGGAGGGTTTTTTTGCATTGTGTGGGGCATTTTTCAAGCTTGAAACGATTTTACTACCTCAGTCAATACTAAATTTCAATATGCATGACTCCCACATCCATTATGCAAAAACGTATCCAGGTGGTGGTGTTTGCTGTTCACTGATCCCAACTTTATGCACACTGATAGGCAAGAAGGATATAGTCTGGAAAGTTACGAAGTTGTAGGCACACGCAGCTTACTCACTCTTTTCAGTATTTAATAGCAAACTATTACCCTCTGCCAATTAAGTACCCCTCATTAATCTCCTAAAATCTGGACTTCCATATCAAAATAGGAAAATAGCATATATAGAACAGCAGTAAAACCTAAATATCAAACACATAAAAGAGTTATAGAGCTACAATTACCCAGCATTAGTAAAACATTATCATGCACCTGCACCTTTATTCCCATGAGTTGCCCAATACTCCCTCTCCACAGGGCTTAGCCTATGACCTAAAAAGCCTGACTAGCTTCAAAGGGTAGCCACTAAAAAAGGCAAAAAGAAATTAAAAAGTGTAAAGAAATTGTAGTTTTCCATTTAGAATTAAGAATGAAAACTAAGGATTGCTAAAATTCAGTCCTTTCTACAGAAATGGTCCCAAAACAAAGAGCATATCAACTCCTGGTCATATAAAACTCAGAAACAAGTAGTTCTGTCTTAGTGAAAAGCAATCAGCACAAAGTGCTCTTGGTACCTTTTTTTCATACTTCAGAAAGCTCCTATGAAAGAATGCTTTTATATAGCGAAAGAGATTTGAGTTTGTTTCCAACTTTGTAGTTTTTTTTTCCCCGTTCACGCTAAACCCTACATAGTCGGATAAGACTAAGATGCTTCAAAGTAAAACAAACAAACAAACAAACAGCCTCTTTTTAAAAATGCAGCTTTAAGCAGTAAGAAATATCAATACAATTTTTGTTGGCCTTCTCTGTCACTTACATATAAACAAAAATTGCTCCCACCTAAGTAGCAGAACTATGTTTAAAATGATGATTTGCTAGAGTCAGACAAATGTACTTTGTTAACTATTCAGACTGAAAAGAGTGGTGTGGATTCTCACTAGACAGAAAGGGAAACAAATTGAAAAGTGAAGAATTTGGAACAGAACACTTTGTAGGGTAGTATCTTCTCATACCTCTGACACCACTAGACTTGAACATCAGTTGTTAAAGTTCTACTAAATGAAAAGTATTTACAATCCAGATTGTTCCCGTTTGAGACCTTTGAGATCTTTTCCTTTGGATCTAATTTTGTACAGAAATCTCAGAACATCTCCTGCATTTTGGAAGGTTTCACACATGAACCTGCATCAGCTCCACGGGTCAGAGAACACAAACACAGCTCAGCCAATGTCTGATCGATGATACCTGCGGCACAGTTGTATTATATTGCACACGACAGATACAGCAGTACAAGGGAAGAACCTGCAGGTGCTGTATCAGAGTGCTGGTGCACAACACAGAAGGGATTTTGAAAGTGTAATGAAGTATTTCTCACTTTCTGTCACTGAAAGCCAAGAGACAGAAAGCAGACACTCTAGTTTCTGAAAAGTATTTAGGGTGCAGGTGTGTTACGGGGCATAACCCGGCACTGCCGAAGTCCCACCAGTGGTTTCAGGGTGCCCCTGGTACTCGTGCCAGGACGGGCGGGTGGCAGGTCCGCTCCCCTCCGTATTTCACATACTGAGACTGGGCACAGTGACAGCGAAAAGTGCAGTCGCGACTACGGAGGCGATGACGATACCAACGCCACCACGGAGAGGTGGAGGAAAGGCAGCAGGGCTTCGGCGGCTGCCCCGGCACCCCGCTGCTCCCCGCCCCGGCGCCGGGGGCTCTCCGGAGGTGCCCCCACACAGCCCAGGACACCCACTCGGCCCTACGAAACCCCTTTAGCGACTCACGGACACCGTGTACGGTCGCTCAGTGGGTCTGCAGTCCCCGCAAGACCGCCCGAAACTTCACGCGTGTTCTGCCTACATGTCGGTCTCGACAGGTAGTTCGCAACACGCCGCAGCCAAACTCGCAAGTGCATTTTTTTGCAGACGAAACCAGAAGGATGATCACTTCCCTCCTCCGCCGCGTCAAAACCTTGGACAAGGTACTAAACCGCGACACCTGGAGCCGACACGGCGCCTTTCCCTCTACCAGCCTCCAACTTCCCTGCAAAGCGTCAGAAATCACCCTCTCCGTGGGCATGAGCCCGAGACGCGGTCCACGGATAACCCCAATCAAGCAGCACCCCCTCCCCACCGCGGAGCGCCAGCACCGCCCCCAGTCCCGGCCCCGCGGCCACACGCCGGCAGCCGCCGACAGAGAAACTTTTCCGAGTCTCCGGGCGAGGCAGCGCCCACGCGGCCGCCCCGCAGAGCCGGACCGAGCCCGCGCCCCCGCACCGTGCCCCCGCACCGCTCCTACCGTGCGGGGGGCAAGTGAGGGAGGGGGCGAGGAGGTGGCAGTTACCGGCGAGCGGGAGCCCTTCTTGCAGAGCGGTCCCCTGAAGACGCCTTTGATGCCGCGGTAGTGCCCGTTGCTGAGGTGCCGGGAGCTGATGACCAGGTAGCACGCCATGCGGGCCCCGCGGGCGGGAGGGCAGCCCGGCTCCTCCGCGGCGGTGCTGGCCCCGCCGGAGCAGGAGCCCGCATGAAGGAGCGGGCGGACCCGCAGCAGCGATCTCCTCGCTCCCGTCTCATCCAGCGCCCGGGTGAGCGCTGCCAGCAGCAGGATGCACTGAAGGCGGCGGCAGCCAGAGCACATCTGAGGGAGCGCGGAGGCCAGTCCGCATGCTGCTCCGCGGGTGGGAGACGGGCCGGCGAGAAGAAGGGCAGAGCGCAACTTGCACAGTCCGCCGCTGCTACGGCCCCTTTCCTCCTTCCNGGGGTCCCTCTCCACCGCGGGGAGGGCAGCGGGCCGCCGCCGGCGACCCCGGGCGGAGCGGGCCGGGGAAGGGGGGAAGGCAGCGGGGCACGCTGACCGCCCTCCTCGTCCTCTTCGGCCAACTTTCCCGTCTTCGATGTCGGCAGATAACGCCCCTTCCCCACCTGCCGCTGGATGCGCTTCCACCTGCCCACCGCACCCCCTCCCCTCTCCCCCTTCTGCGCTGTGCCGCGGGCTGGCCCTGGCGGGGGCCGAGAGCGAACACCGACCCTCCCAGCCGTGTCGGGGCGATGGGAAGCACCGCAGCGCCGGTGCCCGCTGCTGGCTCGGAGCGCGGACCGGCCCACGACTGTGGCGGGGCACTCTCCGGGCTGCCTGGACGCCCCTCGGCTTGTGGCTGGGTTTGTCTCCATCGTCCCCCTTGAAAGCTCGTGATTTTAGGTGCGTCGTATTATTTACGACCTAAATGATTTACACAGAATCGCAGGTATGAAAATCTTCCACCACTGAATAGCTGGAACAGGTTAGGTAGTTCTCCCTTTCTGTAAGACAGGGGCGTGATATACCTTGGACCCGCCTGTGCAGACTCAGCTTCTTCTCTTCGGGTCACAAGTATTGTCTCTGCTCTGCTAAGTCGATAAAAATAAATCAATAAATCACACAGCCTTAGTAGTCACCTGTGGATCATTCATTTCTACAAAGTAAATGGCTTTAAACTGTAGATAAGAATTGTTTCAGTTTTTTCGTTTAATCCTGTGAAAGCATATGCTTTCAGGTGTTTAGTGAATGAAATTGATAAATCACAATCATTTTAACTTTAGCCTCCCAAGAGCTCACTTTCTAATGTAAATAAAAGAAAAATCTCATACAATCCACCAAACTATATGGATAAAAAGGTCATGACAAATCAAATGTCATTTTTTGACTGTTATGTCAAATAATGTTGTACAGTCCTAGTATATAGTGTTGCATACAGTGTTCCACATACAATAGCAAGTTTTATTATGTGTGTATATGTATTTATATACAAATAAGCCAAATATATTATGTATTAATAAATATACAACGTTATAAAGACAACAAAATAGATCAGAATTGGGAATAAACAAAGCTGGAAATTATCATGTCAAGAGCATCCTTATGTTAACAATCATACAGTATTTTACAGTGTAAAAAACTGTTAGGCAGGGGTCAAGCTCATAAAATCAAGGTGTGAAATAAATAAAAGCACTTGACTCTTTGCATAATGTGTGGTTGACCTGTGGCACTCCTTGCCAAAGGGTGTTGTGGATCAAGATTAAACAGTCCCGTGAATCAGTACAGATGAGGCTTTGAAGCCTGGGAGAAATACAATGCCTGCAAAAGACCCCTGGAAGACTTTTCTGAAGCAAGAAATTGCATTGTAAAGTGAGGTTTGAGAAATTATACTACCATACTGGAAAAAAAGTTAATTTGTTAATTTGGTGGTGAAAATGAGCTGTTATGATGATGTCCTCCTACAAGTCACAGCTATGTGAGTGACTTGAAATTTATTCTTGCTGGCATATATGTTTTGTTAACTGCAACTTCTTTCTGAAATAATTCCTCTGCAATCCTGTTAAAGATAAAAGTATTAATTTCACTTTGAATTTTGGGCTTCAGCTTAACTTTCTGACTCTGCACTGAATATGTATTGGGAAGTAAAGACAAGCACCTTTTCTCTTTTGCAATGCAATGAACTTCCCAAAACTTTACTTCTCTGTGGTGCAGCTGTTGTTTCTCAGAACAGAAGGAGAATTTACATCTCATCTCAACAGCTTCCACAGAGGTCTCAGTTCCTTTTGTGTTGTGAAAAGGCATGAAAAGTCCTTTGCTCCACAGAGCTGATTATATTCTGTTACAAGGTGAGGGAGAGGGTGCAGAAGATCCACACCATATGCATATAATGGAGATTTGTGATCATGTATTGCAGTTACAAGGACCGACTGGTCATGGCACCTGCAGAAGAGGTTCAACACAAGCTGGAACTGTGCGAGCACTTTGCTGTAAACTAAGGGACAGTACTTTCCTCCTTAAACATAGAGTCTTCCACAGTTCATTTACCAAGACTGTATGAAAGAGAAATTATTTGCCCCAGAATAGACTGCACAGTATTCATTTTATCCTGCTGAGGAGGATGATGTGCTCAATTGACCCTACTGTGAAAAGTAGAAGTCATTTTAGGCTCACTTCACTTTGCAAACTCAAGGGAATAGTTACTATGACCACCAATCTAATTTATAAATAATCTGTAGGATGCAAGCCTGAGAAAATGAGATTAAGAGTTGTCAAATGGAACGATTAGTTATTAATTATATCACTCCCTGAACATTCCCCGAAGTCTCTGGAGATGCTGCACCTCCTTCTCTTTCCTCACAGGTCATGTAGAAATATGAGCCTTAACTACTAGTAGTTTCATCTGGGTCCAATCCTTCACTACCTTAGATCTCATAAAGTAATTTTCAGCTGAGCACAGTGGATGTAAAATACTACCTTTCAGAGTATTATGCTTTCTTTGAAGAAGTATTAGTGACTTTACAAGATGCAAGGAAGTGGAGAAGCAGGTCAGCTGTTGCTAAGAGAGGATGATTAGAATAATGAGGTGTTCTCCAGTTCATCAGTATACTTTCAGTTTACACAGTTTTTTATCATTAATAAAGGTTACTTAGCATTTATTGTCCTCCCAAAATATCTGTAAGAATTTGCTATTTATTCTTTGTAGGGATTGTCCTCATTGCACAATACAGTTTCTAAATGAAATTACCAGCCTAGTTTTAAGGGTGTTAGTTCTGATATGAATATATTCTGTATATCTGGCATCACTGAACTATATTAATATATTAATTGCTTTTAATAATTGAGCTAATTCATAGATTTCCTTGAAGCATTAGACAGTACTGTATAGACATACTCATTAAACCTTGTCTGCATTGTGAATTTTATTTAAATGGTAATTGAAGTATTGCTCCTAATATTAGTTCCACCTGCACATGGTGTCCATTACATTGATATTCTCTGCTGTAGAGGTAGAAACTACAGTTAGCTTGACTTGACTGCTAAGCTAAGCATTCCTCACTGTGGATACAGGCTAGATCCGTTCAAGGGTCCCAGTCCTAGAATGTTTTCCACAGGCCCTTTTCTGTGCCTAGAAATAACAAAGACATCCTTCCTGATGCCTCCAGATATGAGAAAATTGAAAGAGTGCAAAGCATCTTCTGGCACTACACCTCTAGAAATTTCTAGAAAATTTCTAGAAAATTCATAATCAAAAAACAGAGGGTATGTAGACACACAGCTTGAGTGCTGTTTCACAGTCTGATTATTCTCACTTGAGTTAGTTTAACATGTTTTCCAATGCAGAAGAACTCAGCTGAATCCTATAGTAAAAACATAGTCTAATACTGATGTAATTTTTACAGGTGGTCTTTTTCACTGCAGGAAGGAGGGAGATCAACATCTTGGCAAGACAATTCAGATATAAAAACACACAATGGGGCTCCTGACATAAAGGTCTTTGTAGCTTTACAGTATACATTACCTTGAGACATAAAGGAAATTTTAAAGCTGTAATTCAACTCCTGGCAATACGTGCAGATTTTTGGATTATAACTGCCTTAACTATATGTCCCTCCACCCTCACTTCCCCTAACCCATCCACCCAGCCTCTAATTCCTGTGCATTCTTGTGATCCACAGAGAAAGCTAATTCCTCTGGGTTCACATGAAAAGTGAACTCCTGCCCCACCAAAACAAATGACGGTTTTTGAGGTCCACAGAACTGGTTTCTGTAGAAACTTTCAACTGTTAAGTATGTTCATGTATGGTAACAAGCCTGAAACGTACTATTACATTAATTGTCCTGTTATTCTACTTGAATGGATCATCTAATATCCCAAAAGAGTCATAATTATTTGAAAATGAGAACCATATACTAGAAATAGTCAACATTTCAGTAAGTCACATGAATAAATTTTAGTCTGAATGTTTAATTTGTTTTTCTCTGAACCATATATATTGGGGAATATTTTATAAAGTTTGATCCTGGTGAATATAAAAATAGAAGATCAGCCGATCTGCATAAAGCTTTGTTTTGCTTTCAGAAAAATGACAACTTCAAGTCTGTTCTTTTTTTCCCCTGAATCTCAAAAGACAACAATTTTTTTCCTGAAAAAAAGTATTAGTAAAATCTTCATTCTTTCATTAATTAATTTAGGATATTTTAGTCTTTCCCTATTTTATTCCATTTGAAGTAAACATAAACTGCTTATCCAAACATTTTGAACCCCAGGCTGACTCTTTTAATCTAAATAGTAGTTGCATTCCTCTTTTGAATCACTTATGTAAGCAGCTTTCTATTACCCAAAAGCTGAATCTGTCAAAGTTTATACACTTAAAGCATTGATAGCTAAGTTATTATACTCTCTTGTCCATGCAGAATCAATGATAATATTTTACTTTGGATGGAGCTTTTTGGAATGTCTAAGTGCTGAACAATCACTTTATAGTCTGCAGCTTGCTATTAATTGTGTAGCCAGCAAGGGCAGGTGTCTTCATGATGATTGAACCCAAGTGCGTGTGTATACATCAGTGAAGAGCAGTAAGTCATGCCCTACTTTCCTTAGAGGATCATGCACCACTGGTTTAAGAAAGTAATATAGTTGAACAAGAATCTAATTCAAATAATTAATCTTTACTCTACTTTGATACATATCTTATGTGACATTCATCAACCTCTCTCTATTACTTTATCACTAAAATAAACATGTAAGGTTTCCTTTGGAGTTATTGTGAGAATTACTCAGTACTGTAACAACAGTCATAAAGAAGAATGCTAAGTATTGCTAGGTGGTATTCAGGGAAACTGCTAATCTCATAATTAATTAAAAATATGCAATAAATCTCTTGTTTCCAGAAGGTGGACATGCCATTCACTTAAATTCATAGATCAGTAATACAAGTAGGACATTAACCCTATATTAACAAGAACTTAGTATTTCCAGAGTATATGTCCAATGGTGTAAATATATCTTCCATTTTCTATGCAGAAATGATATTCATTGGTTTCTTCTTATTGTTTATATTCTTTACCTATATATATATTATATATATATACACCTATATATATTCTTTACCTAAATTAGAATGAATATAGAAAGAATAATGGCAAGTAGCCACTGTTATGAAAATTATATAGCAGAGTGCCTATTCTGTTTTAGCAGCAAATCCTTTCTTTCAGGAAGATGATATATGAAAGAGATGAAGGTGTAGCGGTGTTTTCATGCACTTGCTAATTTATTATTTTTGCATAAATATTTAATACATCAATCTCTTTCTAAAGGAAGAATATGGTTTGCATTTCAAGTCCTGTAGTTTTCTTCCATTTTCTTTTTTCTAAATCCTACCAAAACTTTAATTATATGCTGGACATCCACAAGTGAGATGATTCATGTTTTTCATTGCTCGTTGGTGGTCATCAGATTGATCTCCTGAGGCTAGCACTGTATGTGCTAGTGGCCTTAATATCTAAAAGGTGAGTAAAGTTTTTGCAGTTTTATTATTAGGAATCAGAATTGAATACTATCAGGAGAACAGATATCTTTAAATTACATTAAAATAGTGTAAAGAGATGGAAAATATTGTCTAAGCTTTCCATAGTTAGCCATGATATCCACAGATATCCACAGCCAGAGAGGCTGGCAGCATATGTTTCAGCCACAGATACATTAATTTCAATAAGTGATACAACCACAGCTGTCAATTCCTTTTCCAACTCATTTAATTCAGGGAGTGCTCCAAGGACAGCTATAATGAAGCAGCCTAGGAACAGGAGGAGAACCATTGCAAAGGAATGATGAAGGCAACTTCCATCACACAGATATTACCTTCTGCAGAATTAGGCATCTCCTTTCTTTCAGTATTATCTGCAAAAGTAGTTTATCTTACATTGCCATAGGGACATACTTACGCACTTACACTCACTGTGTGCTAATAACACACCTGAAATGATATCCATAGACAATTTGAGCTTGGCAAGTTAGTATCACCCTTTTTGCCTGGCACTAACATTGCCATAAGGCACCCAATAGACTGTCAGCACATGTATGTTATTTTTTAATCTGGCTGCATCTTTAGCCATTGAAGCCTATTAATTGTCATAAGAGATGTAAAGTTTTCAAAGGACTCTCAAGTCACATTTGTCAGAGAGAAAGTCACATTGCTTTTTATGAAATTAATGAGAATTCGGCTTGGGAAAAGAGAGGGTCAAGGAGGAGTTGTGAGATGTCACACAAGCTGGATAAAGATCACTGATTTGGGAACTGTACATCCTGATCATAAAAAGTGACAAGTAACTGCAGTTATTTTCCCTATGCAGAAGGCCACTTAGTATGGTAGTTCACTAAGCCTCTCCAGATAAAAAAATTACAAGGAGAAAGAAACTCTTTTGTGTAACTTGAGAAGTAGTAAATGAATATAAATTCTGATAAACTGCCAGAAATAAAATTCATTTTTATATACTTACATATATTTTATATAAATATGTATCCATATTACATATGGATTATTTTATATATGCATAAGTGTGTCTGGTGTACATATACTAATGGAATAATACGAAAATACATATTTGAATGCTTTAAATGCCAACACCTATACTAGTTTATTTCCTGTGCTGTTTTCCTTTTTCCCCACTTCAGCAAAGTGAAAATTTATTCTGTTTTTTTGGGGAGCTCAGTGATAGGAAGGTGGCTTAGCAGTCTTCAGCAAAGCAGTAAAGAACTCAAATCTGGGATGTTCATACCCATTAAACCAGTGTACTACTTAAGCTATCTCAGATCTTCAGGTTTCCATGGAAGTATTTACTATGCACTACCACAATATCACCCTACCAGTTCTGTGTATATCCTGTTGCCAGTATTTCATCATCCACATTAATACACCCACATTAATACTTCAGCAGGCAACCTGTAAAAAGGCTTTACAAAGAAAGATATGAAAGGCACAGGAGAAATTTCAAACTGACAGTAGCATCTGGAATCCACTGGATTTCAGGAGTCCATGTTATTAGGAGTCTATGAAGCAATAGTTTTTTTTAAGCCTGACACCTACATACTTTCTCTAAAACAGACAAGTATATTAAGAGGTTTGGGAGTTTATTATGATCTAGTTTTGTCCCTTAGTAGGTTTAAACATTTCAAGCATTCTCTAACATCCATTCAAGTAGTAGCAAAGTTTCTTTGTACCTTGAAGAAAATTGCTAATACTGTTGTAATCACTGAAACTTCAATGATAATTAGTAATAAAGGAAATACACAATAAAATCAAAAAGTGAAATTCACTTCCCAGCAAAGTGCTGGCAACAAGAATTGTACATCTCCTCCCTCCCCTGTGGTATTTCCTAAAATGTGCTTAAGTGTCTTACGAACTTGCTGGAATCTGCACAGGTGTGGGTATCATCTGATTTCATCTGAAGTGTGCTATCTAGCAACTTGTTTATGGTCAAAAACATCACAGATTTATGGTGAGAAATCAAATAGATGTTTGTTTCAAACAGAAATTCAGTTCTCTATTTTTGCACTCATTTTGTGTTCTAATTATAACAATCTAATTCATAAACAGCACATGCTGAGGTTTTGACAGTGAATTTCTGATGAAACACAGAGTACAAATTTTAATTACATACAGTTCTAATACAGTGAGCACTGCAGCATTTCTGTCATCTTTGAAATGGTAACAAAATGTAAAAAAAATTTTTTGAAATATGAGCATGAAGGTAATGAGATCAATAAATGTCAGCTAGAAAAAGTAATCACAACTCCAGAGACTCACTAACCTTTCTACAAATTCCAGAAATAATAGACTAGCCTGGATGAAGAATCTTTAACAATGGGAAACAGATACAATTATAAGGGGGGAGCGAGCCAAAGACTGCTGAATAATACCAGAAGCACTGCCTTTTAAGTAAATGAGAGAAAAACAATCAATATTTTTGCTTTTCCTCCTGTGATCTTCACAAATGCACTTTCTTTTGGACCTTCTGATTCTGAGACCAAAATATAATATAAACGCATATGTAATGCTAGAGTAAAAATATGAAATAAGGCATAAAGTGCAGTAAGCGATAATGATTTGCCAAACTGGTGGCCTGATCCTTCTCTCAGGAAGACAGGAATGTTAGAACATTCATTGACCTCCATATAAATTCCAAATACTTAACACTCCCAAGATTTGGTGGCGTATGGTTTCAAGATACAATTTATCCAAACCCAGAGATTAAGCATGAATTAATTCAAGACAAGAAACCATGTGTTATGTTTTAATGCCCCATGGTAGAACCTAAATTCTGTAAGAGAAAACATATCTCATATGCAATGTAATAGATCAAGTAATATTTGAAAGGGTAATGTTGGTATTTTTAATTTTTATTTTTAATTAAAAGTGCAAGAGGCATTGAACCTGAGGTGAAAATGGAAAAGAATAAAATACTTTGTCAAACCTATCCAGATAGACATTATATATTTTTTTTAATGAAGCAGACAATTTTCCTGAAGCATACTAACATTTTATGAAGGAAATGCAAAATGCACTAAGGATTTATGTATATAATATACTTATATTAGGGAAATGGACTTTTAAAAAAGCAGTAGAGATAACATGGGGATTCATTCTTATTTTACCATCAATTTAGTTTTAATTTTTTCCCCAGCATTGACTGAACTTTTTTGGATTTTGATATTGAAGATAGATGGCAGAGACTGAGATCCAGTCATTAGAGTCCACTCAGTGTTTGCAGGCTGGAGATATTACCAGTATACATTTCATTGTTCAGGTGCTAATCTGAAGTAATACTTACAAAAGGTCTCCATATAGAACATACAAAGTATTCCAGTATCACTATTAACTTTAATGATCAATAGTTTCTACTTTCTATCCCTTTGTATGTCTCGTTGAAGTGAAAGGAATAGAAAAACTAAAGTGCTAGTCTTGAAATTCTGCGTCTAGTTCCACTCATATACATTTTCTCCTTTGTCTTGCTTCAAACTACTCTTTTGAGTGTGATTGTTCACTTGTGTACATGTGTATATAACATTTTTTATACATAACATTTTACATATATACACATATATATAACATTTTATATATATTTATATATAGGTGTATGTAACATTTTGGAGGACTGGAGTTTCTGCAGGAAAATCATTCTGCAGCTAATGTGCAACCCAGTATAAAGTAGCAGATGCCTGTGATGGCAACCATTTGGGGTTTTTTTCAGCACAGAGCTCAAGAAATGTGCATCATAAAAACTGCTTGTTGAGGGCCACTCCAGGAGCACAGACTTGATTTCAAGTCAGTGTTATCGGCCAGGACGTACCATAAATGTGCTGTGGCACCAGGTATGTAGAAGAACTGCAGGAAGGGATGTGGACAGGAGTTTCTCTGCTCCAGCCGCTCTGGCTGTGGGAGCAGCTGTGGATATGCAGGTGTACATTAGGTGACTCACAAGACTGTGCAGCTTTGGAAGTCAGTGCTATGTTGAGAGACCAGGTATGTGTGTAATGACATAGGAGCAGCCTACAGCCTATAGCAGTTTCTTGAAACATGCTGAATCCAGGTAAGGAAGAAGCTTTCAGCTTTCAGAAATAAAGACAGGGTTAAGTGCCAGTTAAAATGCTGTGTTTTGTGTTCCATTGCCCTATGAAGCCAAAACTCAAACAGGGGCTGTGTATATGGGAACCCATGATATGCAGCTATGAGTAGGAAGCTATGTTTAAGGATAAAAATCTTTTCAGCCTATGATTTTAAATGAAGTGAGTTTCAGTCAAATAAATTTTTGCCTGTAAAGGCTTTGCTGTGGTATACCCTTCCTCATACAGGGTTGTTCAGAGCAGCTGAAGTAAAGCAGACTGCAGAGACCTGCAGAAAGTTCCTGCAGGTCCTGTAGGTGACAGGACAGCAGAATAGCAGTTGAAACCCAATGTCAGTAAACACAAAATAACATGTATGGGAAAAATAACAAAAAGTATGCATCCAGGATGGTGGTGAATTACCTATTGCCACTCAAGGAAGAAATGTTAAAGTTTCTGGGTAGGGTTATACAAAAAATGCCAGATCATTGCACAGCAACAGTCAAAAATGCAGGTGTCTGAGCTGAGTCCAGTGCAGATGTCTGAGCTGTGCACAGCAACTATGAAGAGTGTAGACAGGGACTAGTGATTAGCTAGGTTTTGGACAGTACCAGTCATGAAGAATCTCTTGTTAAGCTTCAAAAACATTTCTCTTTTCAAATTAGATTTGTACAAATTATAAAATTTAACTCTAAACCCAAAATACAGGCAACTATGCACTCATGCACATTCATGCTCCTAGTCAGCTCTGGCAGTGGAAGAGTTCTCCTTAGATGTTAAAGCTTCCAGAAAAAGAAACTGTACAGTTGCACCAGAATTAAAACTTTCCTCTGGGAGTATTTGCAAACCTTTAAACTTCTCAATGCCTGAATACAACTATTAATTGATCGCATTAATTCTCAATACATAGAGGGACAGTATCTCCCTGACTCCTTGGTGAAATACAAGGTCCCTGCTGTCTGACTGTAAGAAACAAGGTTTCTGCAAGGACAAGGAGGACTGTCCCAGATGTCAAGTGCCAAATGGAGGTGGAGAACAATCACACTGCAACAAACTCCCTGAAGGACCTGAAACCAAGACCCAGTCTGGATAGATCTATATTATCATAATGTTTTCAGAGGTACTTTTTGGCAGATAGTATTAAAGATCTATTTCTCCACTTTACCACAAGGTGGAGGTGCTGTTACTCAGAATCACTCATTAAGCGATGAGGAAAATGGTGGGTGTTGTACAACAGGCACTGTAAAATTTTACGGACATATTTAAGAAAGTAATAAAAAAATAATTGTATGCAACTATGAGATATTACTTTATTAATTTATTTTAAGCCAACTGTGTAATGACGTAACCAACCGTCTCCAAACCAGTGTTATTTCAAAATGCAGCAGCTTCAAATTCGCATTTGAATTACTGAATCCTGCAGATAATCGCATGTCTGTTGGAGGTGGAGATGTCTGATAACGTAAGTTCTCCAAAAGCATAGAAAGTGGTGGTTGCCAGAGTGAGATGGGTGCCATCGTCTTGGATATGTTATCCTGAAGTGATCTTTCCCTGTATTAAGCCTTCTGGAGGTTATTGCCAATCAAATAAAATTATAAAGGATGTTTTTTCTGTACAAAAATAGGAGTCTGGTTGTTCTCAGAGGCATTCACTCTGACCTCCAGCGGCAGATCTAGGAGGTTGTTTGCTATCAAAAGGTTTTGAAGTGGCTTATTAAGTCACATTTCTAATATAGTTCACTTGTTTAATGCTGAAGCAGAGACAGAAAAGGGAGCCTTTCTGCATGAGGCCAGCAGACCATGACTATGAGCTGTTCCTCTCCTCCAAAAGCTTTGTGTTCTGAATCTGCATGGAGAGGTTCTTGTCCTGTGTTTTCTTCTTTTATTTAAAACTTCAAAGGGAAAAGGTTAATTCTTTTTTCTGCAGCTACTTTTTTTCTCTCATATATTCTACTGGTTATTTTGCTGTTTTAAGGAGAATTTGACACAGAAGTGGAATTGGTTTACCTTACTTAACAATAAGGCAGGTCTGGAAATAATCAGAAAGGAGAGCACTATGGAGTCCTAAATTTTGATAGTTTTGTGTCAGTTGGATACTTTTGGTGTTCAGTGTAGCTGTGTTTACATTGAACAAGTTCGATAATACAGAGAGGTGAAAATCTTTTTAGATGTGCTCTGAAGCCATGAGCAAACTCTCTCTCCAGGATCCACTGTGTAAATACTGACTTCATCTGCACATCATTCCTTTGCTGCTTGGAGCTGCAATCTACTGGCTGCATGGTTTGTATGACCACAGTTTAGATGGTTTTAGTTAGATTAATTTAAACAGATTAAGATTCAAAATCTGAAAACACATAGATATCTCTCTAATGTAAAAAAAAAAAAATTACATTTACACAGTAAGAGAAGCCAAAGAAACAGTAAAACTATGAGAAGGAATTATGTCAGCATTGTAGATAGTGTCTTAAGGCAGAACAATTACAGAAAATAAGGGTGAATTAAACTTGAAGTTCTTAACATAGATTGTTAATTGTACATTATCATTTTACATGGAACAGTGGATGCTGGAGGTCTTTAGAAAACATGTATACATAACATTGGAATTCTACTTCATATGTCATTATAGAATAATAGGATCCACATTATCTTTAATTTTCAATTCATTCTTTAAAATGTGAGGTAAATTGCCAGAGATGTATAGCAGAAAAAAAGTCACATTTATGGAATAAAAAAGTATCAGAGATTTCAGTTGTAATTAGGTTTGATCTAATATTCAAATGACAGACTGTGGTTAGCAGGCTTGTGACTTAGCTCATACCACAAATAATTTCATTTAATTTCTCTTAATTCCAAAAAATTCCGGAAAAAGCACTAAATATGAAAAGTTTCAATTAATTTCTAAATTAAATTCTGTGTAGTTCATTGCTATCACAGCAAAATATTTCAAATCAAAACGTGGCCTAGCTTGGCAGAGGTATTGGACTAGATAATATCCAGAGGTCCCTACCTATCCTTTGATTCTGTGTTCTGACATATTGAATAATTTTTCAGTCTACAAATATTTGGAAAATAACTTAGTCAAGTTGAATCTGTACTTATTCATTTAAAAAAATGCTTCCAAAGAATAACCAGACACATTTAGCCAGAGAAGTTTACATCCAAGTGCTTCCAGTCTCTAAAGTTACAAACCACCGTTAACAGCAAAAGTAGCATATATTGAAAATAGGTTGACATTGTAGGCCATTTAGTAGTCTAATTATAAGAGGGCATTCTTCATCATAGCTGATTTTTGCACACTGAATTTTCAGCATTGCTTCTTGTCTTTCAGAAAGTTGTCATCAGAGGTCTATTTATGTTGTTGAAGAAAGCACAAAATGCAACACTGATTTTTGATGGGCAGGTGTTTGCTATAGTTCCATTTCTGAAACTGCTGGCTTATAAACGTATTTATAGTAGTGAAGAGGGACTTGTTTTGTGTCAGAAGAAATCTCTGGCAAAGGCAAAGATGCCAGTTGTTCAGGTGACGAATACAACCTCTGTGTCTTCCTAGAACTCTTCTTGCTATTTACAGATGCCCTTCACCATTGAACTATTGAACAGGCTCAAGAAGGCCACTCACGCAGCAGCTGCATAGCTGAGGAGGAGCATGCCTTGTGATGAAGTAACAGCTCCTTCAACTAATGTTATGGTCTTCATGAAAACACTCAGCTGATTTGGAGGGAAATCTTGCATTTTTGTGACTGTGGCTCTCTCAATATCATGACCTGAAATTAGTTCATGCCTTTGTGTTCTGCAATTGAGTAGTCTACAAAAATACATGTGGTTAGTTACAGACATGGCAAGTAGTTCACTAATCCATTCATTGAGAATTGCAAATTATTTGATTGTAAGTATGGGCACAGGTGTGTAGTTGAGAATAATACTCCTACAGCTTTGATTGCTCCCATTAAATAGATACCATGTATTTTTTCCATCAAGATTTTCACGCATTCTGAATTGAGGGTTATGTCTAAATTGAGAGTTATATTGCTTAAATTCTACTGATAAAGATAAAATGCTATACAATTAGGGGAAGACAAGCCCTTCAGATTTATTTATATCCTACCTAATGCAAATGTGAAGGTTTTTCTATTCCACATAAATATGCAATCACTTCCTTGAAACTTGCTAAGCTGTCTGCATCAGCAGTTTCTCATGAGTTATACAAGTTGCTCATTGTGGAAAAAAAGTGCACAGCCTTGCCTTCACCATCAAAAAAACCTCACATTAATATAAATTGCAGCTCCTGGCAACCACAGGTGAGCATCAAACAACAGAAGTTGCATAATTACAATTTTGATGATTGAAGAAGTGAGCTAAATCCTAACATTCTTTCCCATTTTTATGTAGTTTTCATAGAAGTTCCCATAAACTTAATCCTAACAGGCTTGAGAAAGAATGAAGCAGGAGGAACCAACACTGTTCTACTTTTAGAGAAGTTAAAAATAGTAGGTAGTAAATTGAAGCAGAAGCCTATCTATAAATTAATTTTTCTTTTTTTACTTTAATTGTAAACTGAACAAAATATTTCCTTTCTTTGGGCATGTTATATCTTTTTAAATTATTTTTGTCTAAAACAAGTATCTTTTTTTTTCTGGGGGGGAAGATCAAATTAAAATAACATATATTACACATTTGTTAGTTTCTAAAACGTAGATGCCCCTTTTGCTGAAAATATTTATGATGTTCCACACAAATGTTTGCACTGTGTTGTCCAGCTCAAGTTATTTCACCAGCTGTAATCCAAATTGGAATTATAGATCCTATAGATTTCTTTTATTGATCTCTTTTTTATTATTGCTGCACATTTACAGTAACTTGAGACTCAGTTTAAAATAACGTGTCACTGATATTTTTATCAGTTTTTAAAGGTCAAGAGATTTATGTCTTCATCTGTAGATAGTTTAAAAGTATTTTCTTTACTACAGCTCTGAAAAAATAGGATTTACGTGTTATCCCTTTATTTTGATGCACCACTAAAAAAGATATGGTATTCCTCTTACATTTCACTTAAGTGGGATAAGAAAGATTTGGTACTTTTTTCTGAATTTATTTCAGCTGTGGTGGAGAAATGTCACTTAGAATTAACACGGGAATGGATTCAACATGAGACCAGCATTTGGCACAGGATTCCAGAAAATTCTATTCATTACTGTGAAATAAATTAAAGTATCAGTGCTAAGTCAACCTGGAAGATAATTCTGGAATGATTTTTATTCAGTAAATTCTTTGAGAGTTTGTTAAAGTTCTGTGTCTGAAATCCAACGACTTCATTAAAACTACTTAATGAAGAGGCAAGATGAGACCTAAAGAGCACAAGGTTAAAAGAAAAAATGCAGGACACATTTAGAGACCTTTTTGCCCCAGACCTACAGCTGGCAGCAGCCAGAAAAGCAGTGCACAGACCCCCAGCACTACCCCATGGAAACATGCTCCATGTGAATGACTGCTTGGATAAGCTGCACATATACTCCAAGGGAAGGTGCCCAGGGCATCCTGAGCTCACCTACTGCAAATGAACAAATGCCAAGACACTCTTTGAAGACTGATTGTTGCAAACCTTAATATAATTAGCATTGACGCAACTCCTTTGACAAAAATATGCTAAATACCATTCCAAGAACACAGAGCATGATTGTTTATAAGGCTTATATAATTTTGGAGTTAAAAAAATATTTTAGCATAAAACCTACTACAGTCTTGCTTTGGCACATGCACTAAGCTTTAATGCAGTTACCAAGATGACCAAAGCCCTTATCAAGGACAGAATGCCACTATGTTAGGCAGCTCAACAGCTGTTTGTGAAAATTAGATTTCTGCTTTACTCAAATTGACAGTAAAGTATCACTATGCAGTGGATATGGATTTATATACATTTTAAGATGAGCTTTTAAAATTAAGTGGTTGCTCACAGCGCACAGGAGTATTTTGGGGATTTAAAAGGCAGTGTGCTAACAAAGATGAGAGCTGTAGAGAGCAGTGGGCTTTTTCAGAAATGGAGTAAGTTCTGTTGCAGTAATAGTTCTGCCCTACTGAATTATGAAACACCATCCTGGTTTAAATTAGGGTACAATGCCAGGAAGTCTTCTGTCTGGAGAAGTCATGTGCAATATTAGTAGTAGCACAGGAGAGTTTAGTACCCTGTAATTGTGGTAGGACTGTAGATTGTGGGGGTTTTTTCCTAAATAAACCATTTGAGCTTCTATACATATTCAAACAGTTATAAGAAAGGATACATTTTTGTAAAATGAAGAAGTAGAAATCTCAAAGGTAACCAAATAACTCTTTAGTCTGTTTCTTCAATTGCCAGGTAAAAAAATATGAATACTAATGGGATTAAAGTGGCTTTTGTATGTGCTATGCAAAACTGGAAAATCAAGCAGAAGCATTGTTGTGATTCCACCCGCAGAAAAGGAATTACATTAAAAAGAGAAGCATCAGAATAAAGAAATAACAGGGAAATGGACTGCACCCCAAAAGGACTGAATTTCCTATTGAAAACAGTGTTGATTTAACCAAAGCCCCTAATAAATTGTCCTGAAGTGCTGTGTTGGGTAATCGTTGGCACCTTTTGTTAGCAACATGCAGCTGTCTCGATGATACTTTAGAGTAAATATAGTAAATTATGAATATCCATTCATAGTACAGTGTCTCCTGGGAAGAGCGAGAGAGCTGGATAACTGGAAAGTAAAGGTACAGAGGAGCAAATCATAGTCTTCTTTAGTTGCTTTACTGTTTAAGATGGCAATCTTGACCAAAACTGAGGAAATACTGTTTTAACTGGAGAACTGTAGTGTACCAAACCAGTACTATGAAAATAGAAGAACCATGAAATATAGAGCTTTGTGGACTGAGCAGTTGAATCTTCTCTAACCGTGGTAAGTGACAGTATGGATTTGCACATCTTCTGGAGAACCAGCTGTGCTTTTGAAATTATTTTTCTCCTTTCTCTCTCCAAAACCATCTGTATTTGCCTACTCACTTGCATAAACAGAAATAAGAGAGAGCTTGTAGGCCATAACTACTCTTTCCTCTCTCATCTGGCACTTTGCAAAGTTTTAAGGAGGTGGGGGGTTTTGTGGGTTTTTTTAGGGTGGATTTGTTTGTTTATTTGTTTTTTCTAGTTTTGTTTTTGTTGGGTTTTTTTTTACCTTAAAAGAATGAGTATCAGGAGACAGAATATAATAATTACATTTAATAAAATGAGAATTGTTTGCTAACAATTCTTTGATTGCTAACAGTTTGCTAATGGCATTATGCTTCTTTCTTTAGCCCAGACAGCAGCAAATCTAGGTTAGCTATTGTCTTCAGCCAAAAGGTATGGACAGATACAGATGGGCCCTATAGGACACAAATGGTATGCACCTGTTCCAGAAAGCTATTCCAGATGCTCTGGGGCGAGTGGGATATGTTGGGCAGCGGAGCCATGCCTCCAGCAAGGGCTGGGGAACATACCTCATGTGTACCCCAGTGACCTGGATGTGAGAGGTGAGGGTGGTTCACAGAGAACCTGGACCTGCCAGTTTGTAAACAAAACAGAGCATTTTTCCAAGACAGGGTCACTCATAGATTGCTTGGCACGTGCATAGCAGTGCATACTATTGTTACCTGCCACAGTTATATTTTAGTTGGTGAAATATACTTCATGTAGTCGTAGAGATGAGGATACCCGCATGAGAAAGCAAAATCAACTGTGTGAATCACAATTCTACCCTGAAAAATATATCTCCACAAACGGCTGGGACTGGAAATGGCACTTTGCTGAGGCTATGTGCTCAAAAACTGTTGACTTGTGAAGGATCTGGGGCAAGATTCATTTCTAGGCATTTAACTTAGGCAAGAGATTTCTTAGATTTCTTGCTTTTACCTTGGAAGCATTTCTTCTGCATCCTTGTAAATATATATTTAGCAACAGCATCTACCACATCAAAATATATTTTTACATGTTTACAGTATTTTAAACATTGTAATTTTAATGCAATGCTGTCTGATTGCACAGTACCGCACCACACCAAATAAAATCAAAACAAAAAACTAACAACCCCCCCACACCACATAAAAAACAACAACCACAAGGAAGTCTGATTTTTTCATCATTAACTATTTTTATTTATTTAAGAAAAAGGATTATCAGCCCTGTAATGATTCATCCTGTGTTCCCCTTTTGTGACTAGCAGTCTACGGGAAGGAATCATTCTGTAATAAATGTCAGAATGCATGTTTTATCTAAATAGCTCAACATAGTCTACTGACAAAATTTAGTTAGGGATAATTTATACTCTTCAGTAGCCAAAGTAATCTATGGGTCCTTTTAAATTGTTTTTGTTTCCCAAATGAACTCAGTTGACTGTGCAGCATGAAGCAGAATTTAAAGCAATATTTCATAAATCTGTCACTGGAGATTAAAGTAATCTTTAATTTACAAATGCTGTTACCAGTTCTATGTGTTTACTTTGCAGAGCTTTGAAAATTCAAGGATCTCTCATGCCTCTACCAAAGCCACTCACAGCCTCACAGAAGAAGAACCAGGGCCAGAAACTGTCAGTGCAGCTGTAAATCTGCACTCATTGGTATTTTTCAGCACAGCTGAACTCAACAGAATTCAAGGGCAACCTACAAAAGGGAACACAGACCCTCTGCTCCTTCCTACCTGTAACTGCGAGCTTGAAACTTTCTTATGTTTCTTGCATACTGAATGAAGGTAAATCTGGACCACTCCCAGTACGTGCTGTCAGCCAAGCCTTTCTTGTTCACCCAGATTCTCATGACTGCAATGGTCTTTCCTGGATGTTGCTTTTTGCCATGCTCATGCCCTCTGGGAATATTGGTGTTAAGGCCATTTTTTCTCCCAAACTTTAGCTCTGTTTCCCACCACTGCTCCACCTCCTTGCCCAGACGTAAATGAAATCCTCCTTTCTCATGCCCTCATGAATTACTATGCCCTTGTATGAGAAACATCATAAAGATATTGACTTCTAAGAAAAGCTGGTTGTTCAGTGAAATAGAAGACAACTAATTCAGTTTAGTCTTGATGTAAAGCAATTTAAAGAAGATAAAACACAATCAACACATTTAAATTGAATGAAATAATTCTGAATTGAAGAAAGCATACTTCCAAGTAGACATTTTAATGAAGCAAAAGGCTAAGTTGACAAGTTGATTTAAACAGTATTTACAAACCCAGCAATGAAAGCAGGCTCTGCAGTTCAGTGGTTGTGAATCTTGCATATAACTACCTACCATGTACAGACAGTTTCACCCTTCCATATTCCATTGCTGGAGCAAGCCTTTTCCATTAGTCTATGTGATATCCTTGGTGTGATGTCTTTCAGTTCAACAGTTGCATTTTGATAGAAGAGTCAAATACTGCTTTAGACCAAGGGAGGAAAAAAAAAAGAAAAAAAAAAAAAAAAAAAGAATGACTCCTTCATGATTCACTTACTAGTTGAATTGAGGAAAGACTCAGATGGCACACATTGTATGTGTCATAATATGAAGACCCTGAGATTAGCTCCATTGGTTACAGCATGGTGCTAGTAAGACCAAGGTTGTGGGTTCAGTCCCTGCGTGGGCCATTCACGTAAGAGTTGAACTTGGTCCTTGGGGGTCCCTTCCAACCCACAATAATCTGTGAAGTAATTACTGGACACAAAAACTTCTGTTTCTTGAATGCCTCTTAAATCTTCTTCTGAATTTAACCTAAAAAGTCCACTTCGCACAGTATCTACTGAAGGTTTGTGCTTATTTTTATAGATTAATAAACTTTGCATCCGTAGAAAATAGCACTGTGCCCACCTTCATTTCCAAAACAGACTATTGCGCTTTTATGTTACCACTCATGTCACCTTAGCAATTCCCTATGTTTTCCGGGGAACTACCTCACTGAATACAACCCAGGCGTTTGTCTAAACTTGGTCACAGTACATAGGAAAATAACTTACTTAGATTAAGTTGCTGGTATGCCAAGATCATTGCCATTCAACATGATTTCATGGTTTCTTTGCAGTTTCTCATGTATGGCTGTTACATAGAAATGGATGGAACTTCAAAGTGAGAACTCTTATTTATTCTGTGCTTGCATATCACCTCAAGTAATGTGACATGTTCAGGAATAGACAATAATTGAATAAACAACTATATTGAGTTTGACAGATGATATTAAGTCATCATGCACTGCACTTAATTACTGAAAGACACTGATTACATGCGATAGTTCTGTGGAATAGGTTATAGCTTTATTAAAGTTCAACCATAATTGCTCATATTTATTCACAAGAGTCTTGTCCTACTGTTGCCTGGGAGAAGAGACCAACACCCCCATCTCACTATAACCTCCTTTCAGGTAGTTGTAGAGAGCAATAAGGTCTCCCCCAAGTCTCCTTTTCGCCAGGCTAGACACCCCCATCTCCTTCAGCCACTCCTCATCAGTTGTGCTTTAGACCCTTCACCAGCTTCATTGCCCTTCTGTGGACTCACTCCAGCACCTCAATGTTTTTCTTGTAATGAGGGGCCCAAAACTGAACCCAGGATCCAAGGTGTGGCCTCACCAGTGCCAAGTACAAGGGTACAATCTCCCAGTCCTGCTGGACACACTCTCTGATACAAGCCAGGACGCCATCAGCCTCTTTGCCACCTGGGCACACTGTTGACTCATGTTCAGCTGCTGTGGACCAGCACCCCCAGGTCCTTTCCCCCAGGGGCATCTCTTCCCCTAGCCTGTCGTGCTGCATGGGGTTGTTGTGTCCCAAGCACAGGACCCAGCACTTGGTTTTGCATAACTTTGTACCATTGGCCTTGACCCATCAACTCAGCTTGTCCAGATCCCTTGGCAGACCCTTCCTATCCTCCAGCAGAATGACACTCCTACTCAAGTCTGTGAACTTCCTGAGGGTGCAATCGATCCCCTTGCCCAGGTCATTGGTGAAGATATTAAAAAGGACTGGCCCCAATAGTGATCCTTGGAGAAAACCACTAGTGACTGGCCACAAGCTGGATGTAACTCTATTCACCACCACTCTCTGGCCCAGACATCCAGACAGTTTTTCGTCCCATGAACAGAATCCCCATCCATGCCATGAGAAGTCAAGTGTTTCCACAAAAATGTTGTGAGAAACAGTGTCAAAGGCTTCGCTGAAATCCAAGTAGACACATCCACAGCCTTCCCCTCATCAACTAAGCTGGTCCCTTGTCATATAAGGAGATCAAGTTTGTCAGGCAGGACCTGCCATTCACAAACCCATCCAGACTGGGCCTGATCCCCTACTTGTCATGCTTGTGCTGCATGATAGCAGTCAGGATGCTCCATGACCTTCCCCAGCATTGAGGTCAAGCTGACAGGCCTGCAGTTCCCTGGATTCTCCTTCTGGCTCTTCTGGTAGCAATGGGTGTCTCATCTGCTAATCTCCAGTCAAATGGGACACACTCTGTGAGCCAGGACTGCTGATAAATGATGGAAAGTGGTTCGGTGAGTGCTTCCACCAGCTCCATCAGTTCCTTTGGGTGGATCCCCCCATAGACCTCTCTATGTCTCAGTGGTGTAGCAGGTCATTGACCATTTCCCCTTGGATTACAGGGGCTTTGTTCTGCTCTGATAATCCATGTCTTCCAGCTCAGGGAGGTGGGTACCCTAAGGAAAACTGGTCTGACTGTTAAAGACTGAGACAAAGAAGGCATTAAGTGCCTCAGACTTTTCCTCAGCCTTTCCCTCATCCTTTCTCACTATTTTTCATCCTGCATCTGATAAAGGATGAGGATTCTCCTTAGACCTCCTTTCACTGAGAATGTATTTATAGAAACATTTTTTAATTTCTTTCACGGCAGTAACAACATCAAGTCCTTGTAGCGTTCCTGAGTCTCCTGCCTCTTCTTTCAAAGGCCATAAACACTCCCTGGTTTTCCTGAGTTCCAGCAAAATCTCTCTGTTTGCCCAGGCCGGTCTTTTTATCCAACAGCTCATCTTTCAGCATGTGGGGCCTGCTTCTGTGCCTTTAGGATTTTCTTCTTGAAGAATGCCCAGAATTCCTGGACTCCTTTGCCCTTCAGGACTGCCTCCCAAGGGATTCTGTTAACAAGTCTCCTCAACAACTGGTTATAATCCAATCCCAAATTAAGGTGCAGATGAGACCATGTGCGGAAGTCAATACAGCTTTTATTTAACAGTAAATGTGAGGCAGAGAGATCAAAAGAAATAGAAAACGGAGATGGGAGAGAGATCAAGCAGAAGATAGTCACATCTGTGGAACCAGTGGTGTTCCACTGGTCCATCTTCATCCTGGCCTTCTCAAAGATGGGGGTCCCAGAGTCATTCCTCTGAGGGTACTACCTTTATACAGTCCAAGTTCTGGGTATCCACAGGATGGTTACAGATGCTGTTACCATAATTTGGGGGGAAATCTATGAGCAGTTGCTTCCTTTTGCACAATTTGCCACAGTGGGAATTTTTCTCAGATGTGTTAACCAGGATGTGCTAACCAGATCTCACTTCCATCAGGCCTGGAATTAGTGCCTTCCTGTTTCAAATTCCTCCCTTCTGTGCTTGTCTCAAGTTCCCGCTGTGGTGGCTTATCTTATGGCAAGGTTCTCCTGCAGCCTGGGCAGTGTTTAAGACAGGCAACTGTGCTCTTTAAAGTCCTTACCTAACCCAAAGTCTGCCCTCCAGAAGTCCAAGACAGCAGTTCTGCTGACCATCTCCTTACTTCTCCAAGAATCAAAAACTCTGTCATTTCATGATCACTGCACCCAAAACAGCCTCAAATCATCACATCACCCACAGATCCCTCTCTTGTCCATGAGCAACAGGTCCAGTGGAGCACCTTCCCTAGCTGGGTCTCTCACCATCTGTTTCAGGAAGTTATCTTACACACACTCCTCCAGGAACCTTCTAGACTGTCTTTAGTCTGTCTTCTCTCAGCTGTATTGTATTTTCAGCAGACATCTCTAAGTTGAAGTCTCCCATGAGAACAAGGACTAGCTGCTTAGAAAATATTTCATCTGCCTCTTCATCCTGGTTGTATGGTCTCTGCATTACTTGCATATGCACAGATTAGGGATAGTAACTGCACGGTAGTGTCGTAATGGACAGAATTGTCCATGAGGAAATGAAGGCTTCATTTCTAAAAATATGGCCTATTACTAGTCACATAAAACTTCCTTGTCTATGACTCTATAGGTGTTAATCTCCAACATCCACATCTTTCAAGGAGATCAATAACTTTGTCATTGTGTACACTTGTGAGACATTGAAGTTCTCTTTACGATACCAAACTTTGATGATGTTGAAGAATTCTAATCTTCTGTCTTCAAGTCACACAGGCAGTGTCTAGAACATGGGAAAACTGTTTCAACTCATATTGTCCAGCCTTCAGCTTGCAGCCTTCATAATTAACCAGTAGCTAAAAAAAAAATAAAAGTTTAGATTGTGTGGACTAAGTCCCTGGTGAGCCAGACTCTGTGAAGACTTGACTTCTGATACTGCCAATTAAATGGCATGGGAAAGAGGATGTAGATGATAACAACTATAATTTAGTTACAGCTTTCTGTCAATCTTTGTTCAATCTTTGTTCAATTCAAATGCCTCCTGGAATGAAGGAGCTCAGAGAAGGTAGTTTATAATGATCTTTGCCTGGAGAAAAATAATTATCAGCACAACAAATAAAGTAATTGTCTTCCAAAAAGCACTGAAGGATGATGCAACATAACAAAATTAAAAGATAGAACCTAACAGCATTTGAAGATGATTTCAGTAATTATACCTGCCCTAAAAAACAAAAAAAAAAACACTAAAAAACAAACAAACAAACAAACAATATATGATAAAACTGCTGTTACAACCTTCAATTTGCTAAGCACTTATTGTAATACAAATAGGAATCTTGTAAGTAGGTAGTTTTCATAATATGAAAGTTATGTATCCAGCCATTAAAGCACCAAATTAAAATTTACATGACAGAAATTCAGTGGGGTGTGTTGTTTATTTTTAATTTCAATTCAGATAGAGGTCTACTGTTTAAAAAATGATAAATTCTAGGGCCTTTTCCCTTGTTATAGGAGCTAGAAAATAGCAATTCAATTTTTTACTAGTGAAAAAAACCTCATTCAGCTACTTTTAGATGGAATAATGGTCCTGCCAGAGAAAGGATATTCAAACATGGACAATACACAATATATTAAAAAGACACATCATTATTGTAAGTATCAGAAAACAGATTGTTTTAAAAATGAGTATAAGTTAAACATTGTCTACTTCATAGCTTCATGCATTTTAGTTAGTACCTTCCCAGATTAAATTCCATGAGATAATTACAGGGCACAAAAAGACCATTTCACAAATTCACTTTTTTTTTTTAAAAGTAATTTATTCATGAAAACTTCTGCAGATGAAAAAATGAATGTCTCAAAGGCAGCACTATTATAAAAGACAGCATTGTGACTCAGCACACTGTGAAACAAGCTGTAAGACCTGGTCACATATTCTCTTTCTATCTCAAAGCAGGTTGCATCTTTACAAATGGCAAGACTAAGAAAAGAAATCTAAAGACAAGAGGAGGTCAGAAGATTGCTTTTTCACCAATATGAGAGTGCAGTGAATCACCAATTAAACCAATTCTAACCTCTTTTCCATTATTTTTTCATATATATATATGTATATTTAATTCTGAAGCATTAGGGAAAAAAATCAGATATCAGTTGTATTAAACCCAAAGCTATGCCTTATGTCACAGTGTCCACTTTCATGGACTTTGAATCTGAAATCAATGATATCTAAAAGAAAGGTGATTGCCTTATAGATTATAATGTAGGACTGTGTGAGGGCAAAATTTGGTTCACATTTTCACAGGTATAAGTCATTCACATCTTATGCCTTTTTTGGCATTTGATATCTCTAGAGGTCTTCATTAATCCCTTACAAAGTTATGAATCCTATATACTGTGACAAGGTGTTGCTAAGAGTTAGTGGCTTCTAGGCACTGGATCCCAGGAGTCAGCTGTAGTCACAGATGTGTTTTTGAGGTCTGCTATGTATGTAGGAATCTGGGTCTTTGTAGTTACTGTCTCGACAATGAACAAGTGCCTATTATGTACTAAGTGGGCAGATAAATAGAGTACAAAAATTAAATAAAATAAAAATATTTCAAATGAATAAAAATGAAATACTCTGAATTAAGGGATAAACTGCAAAATGCAAAGAACATTCAAACTATTATTTCATAAATCACCTTTGAAGGCTGCTACAAGTTGACTATTTGGTGAAATGGTTCAGGTTGAAGTAAATGGTGCAGCACAATTATTAAGAAATCTAAAATGATCATTTCTCTGTCAAAAGGAACACTAGAAAAGAGAAAGGCAATTTTGCAAGTAAAAGACTGTTGCATGCTATTGTTTTGCAGACTTATGCAAAGCAATCTTTTTACAAACAGCCTGTGTATGCACAAACGTACACAGAGAATTTTAGAAGCATTATGCAATGTGTATAATAAAGATGACCTTGGCACATTACAGTACAAGGCAAGAGAAAGTACTAGAAATACTATTCTTACCTCAAAGAGCCACAGCCTTATACAGTAGAAGAAAAAGATATACCCAGTGATGTGAGGAGTCCAACTATGTATTCAAGCAACATATACAAATTATGATAAAAGATTAAGTTTACTATAATATAGTGAATGACAAAGTGAAGTTACCAGACCAAAATCTCCTCAGTCACAGCTGTGTATACTGGTATTAGAGCAATACCCAGATTTCCGTGCAAAATACAATTCAACAAAAATGGCCATTCTTAGGCAGATCAAAGGTTCATCACAGTACATCCTATCTCTGACAATGGCTGATAATGAGTGACCAGAGAATAAAAAGAGAGGAAGAATATAACAATATTTTCCCCTGCAATCTTCCAGCCCTACATATCCGTGGTTTAGGGATTTCTTAAGGCAGTAGTAGTATCTTTGCACTTCACATCTGAGGTTTCACAATCTCACAGAATTATAGTTTCATCCCTGTTTGCTTGCTTACATACTTGGAACACAGAAGAATGAACAAGCAAATAAGGAGATGTTTCTCCCCTGGGTTTTCTGTAGGAATGTGATCTTGTAAAATGTATTACAAACTGGGATTTGCAAACTTTGTGTTAGCATGCATTCCACAGGTTCCAGCTGTGCAGGATGTGGGTCAGGGCTGGTGCTCGCATCTGCAGAGCTCTGATCTCTGCTGCTCTAAGTTTTGCTCAGGACATTGCCACTCCAGTGGGGGGCAGCCAGCCTTCTAGAAAATTTGTGGGGTTTCAGGTTTACTCTTAATGTAATGAGCTTAAAAAAAAAAAAAACATAGACCAAGAAGGTAAGAATATGCTGTGTTCTATTTAAATTCAAAGTGGTGTGAGATCTAGACCAAGGACAGCCTATGAGAAATGATAAAAAAATACAGGGGAAAAAACGCAGAACATTAATTAAAGCCAGAAAAATTATTAATGAAGTGGTTTTGTATTAATAGGTATTAGCTGTACATGGGAGGAGCAAGCTCTCTGGTTTTTAAACTGGCCTAAAATATTGATTTCTCGTTCTTAATTTTTCTCATTTTAATGTTGTACCAAGTTTTCTTTCATACGAATTATGGCTTCCGATTTTAAGTTCTTCTATTTCCTCAACAGTTTAGTAAACAACAAAGTTCTCTGTGTTCTTTTGTTCAAAGTTTAGAGTTTGCAAAACAACCAGCGTTTCTGGGATGTGTCAAAAAGAAAACTGAATTAATCTTGTAATTTCTTCTATTTCATACCAAAATAGCATTCAAACAATAGATGATAAAGCATTTATCTTCACTGAGATTCAACAAAACAGTCAAGGTAATCCCACTGACTTTAAAATAACAATTCAACCTAAACTAAACAAAAACCCCCAAACAAATAAAAAAACCAACCAAACAAAAAATTATGCCTATCTCAGATCTGAGGTAGTGTAACACAATGAACAGTGAAATAGGATATCAGCAGAATTAAGTGACTAATGCACCAGGAATCTAGCCAGCCATATCTGGAAAGATCTGTCCGATGCCATCACCCCTAAGATCCTCTGAAAGCCCTGTCAAACAGATGTCCTTTGCAGCATGCCCAGAAGGTCACCAAATTCAGCGTGCTTTGGCACAAGCTATGAAAGAGCTTGTTTCAGAGTCTGGAGCCAACTCAGATGATGCCCTGCCAGTCACCTTTTAAAAAATAACAAGAAGGATCCAGCTACAGTGCTCCCACTGACTGCAGCTGCTGCTGTCTGGCCCAGAGAAAGAGGTGATTCCTCATTCGTTCCCACTGATTTCTGAAAACCACAGAGTCACACAGTTCTATTCAGTGAAACTCATGCTTCTAAACATAAATTAAAAGTGCTGACAAACATCAACTGAGCTGCTATAGACAGACAAGAAAACTATATTTAACAGTTTAAAAGAGACCTCCTTTTTGATGACTGTTTTCATTAACATCATTCAATTTACCTACATGCGTTACATCAGGCAAATTCATTCTTCTATGCAGAAGTGTTATTAGGCAACCTAAAATGTCTTTCATTTATAAATATAAAGGCTTTATTACGTTAATTACATTTAATGCATGATTCGTTATGGTTTTTTTCTGGAAGTTTGTGTTCAAATACCTAGGAGTTCTCCAAGTTACAATATCAATTTGCATCAACAAACATCTTCAAATTTAATTATGAATGCAGCCTTAGCTCAGAAAAACACTCGAGCACTAGCCCAAGTCCCACTGATATTGAGATAAATAATCTACTAAAGAAGAGCAAACTTTTGCCTTTTAGTGTCTAGAAGCAACTTCAGCACAGCTTCAGCAGTCCTTAGCTGTTTGTTGTAAGCTTTGACCTTTGCATGTGGCGATGGAAAAGGAAAACTATAATTGTGCTGGTACAGGAAGACTGATATGCAGAAAGAGAAGTCTGGAGAGCTGTGTAGGATTAATGGGAGAACGATAGAGGCTTGTTGTTGGCCAACATCTACACACCATTCAGCTGCTTGGTCCAAAATAGTCTGTGTAAATGGAGGAAGCAAGACCAGTTGTTACTCATTACATCATAAATTACTACATTGTCCAAACTGGAGATAAGACTAGCCATGTTATTCTTCTTCATTGCCTTATTTCTTCTTGACAGTGGAAAGTAAAGGCTCGAGTACAGCATTTACACTTTTAAATAAAACATTCCTCTTGGCAGACAATAAAAATTTATTTTCCAAAAGCAATATTAGAATGAAAGATCAGTAGAAGCCTTTCCAGTAGGAGTTCAGTAACAACCAATGTAATCGGTAACATCTTGCTACATTTTCACACAATCTCAGCCAAAGTTCATTGTTTTCTGAAGGAAAAGAATGACTGAAAGGAGCTGTGAAGCAGCTACTTGTAGGTGTTTCAGTCATTACCAATTACAAAACTTGTGTGCCTGCAGTACCTGTGACCCACATGAAGAATTTGCACAGGGCTGGTGCCATTTCCTGGCGCAAACTGTGCTGTCCAAATGTCAAATCAAATATTATTTTAGCTATCAAAAAACCTATTTCTACAACTGCAGGAATTCAGGAGACAAAAAAACTGTTCTTCTTAGGGAAATGAGATCTTTTCATCAGTTCTTGAGTCTATATCCTCTCAGGTTTGGTAAGGTGTTTTTTTGGTTTATTTTTTGGGGAGGGAGCATTGTGTGTTTGTTTTTTTGGTGGATTTGGGTTTTTTTTGTGGTGGTTGCATTTTTTTGGTTTGAGTTTGGGGTTTTTTTATTGCGGGTTTGTTGGTTGTTTTGCAGAGTGGGTTTTTTCAGGTTTTTTTGTCTAACATATTATGTGTACCATTGTCTTAGGTTTACCTGTTAAGGTTTTGGTAGCAGGGGTCTGCAGAGCTGCCCTCTGTGACAAAACACCAGGAGCTGCTCCTATGTCAGACAGAGACTGTTCCAGCTCTCCCTAAGCTGGAGTCAGTGATGGCCAAAACTGAGCTCATCAGCTGGTAGCGTCTCTGTGATTACGTATTTAAAAAAGGGTAAAAAATGCTGCACAACTGCAACTGAGAGAGAGGAGTGAGAATACATGAGAGAAAAAACTGCAGGCACCAAGGCCATTGAAGGAGGGGAAGAGGTGCTTCAGGTGCTGGAGCAGAGATTTCCCTGCAGCCCATGGAGCAGCCCATGGTGAGGCAGGATGCCCCCCTGCAGTCCATGGAGGTCCACAGTGGAGCAGAGACCCATCTGCATCCCATGAAGGATGCTACACTGGAGCAGGTGGATGCACCCCAAAGAAAGATGTAACACCATGGACAGACTGTGCTTGAGCAGGTTTGCTGACAGGATCTGTGTGTGGCTCTGTGGGATAACCATGTTGCAACAGGCTGTTCCTAAGGGACTGCACCACATGGAAAGGACCCATGCTGAAGGAGTTTGTGAACTGCAGTCCACAGAAAGGACCCACTTGGAAAAACTTGCATATCCTATGGGAAGGACTCCACAGCTAGAACAAAGAAAGAGTATGAGAAGGAAGGAGTGGTAGAGACTGCATAAGCTTCCTTTTCCCAATCCCTTGCATTGCTTGGAAGAAGGAGGTAGAAGAGTTGGGAGTGAAATTGAGACTGGAAAGAAGGTGGGTTTGGATTTGTTCTTATTTCTCATCATCCTACTCTGTTTAAATGGTAATAAATTAAACTAATCTTCCTCAAGTTGAGACTCTTTTGCCCATGATGGTAATTCCTCAGTGATAACATATTTTTTGTATTTTCTCCCCCATTCTGTTCATGGAAGGGTAGTGAGAGACTGACTTGGTGGGCAACTGGTGACCAGCCAAGGTCAACCCACCACAACCATTATGAAAACAAGAGAAGGATAATAATTATTATAAATTTTAATTATGTATCTGAACTCTCAGAAGAACACGGACCACATGTTAATGCCACCAACTCAAACCATTTGTTAAGCAGCACTCACAGACTAAGTCAATGGGACTGATTGTTGTCTATTAACCTAGGGCAGCATCCTGCTTCTGTACTTCAGTAAGAGACAACATGAGAGATCAGATGAGCCATTTATCATACGCAGTAGAATGAATTATTAAGCTTAAGGAACATGTCATGTGGTAGGCAAATGCTGGTCAGCTATTTGCTTCAAAAAGAAGGTAACCAAAATGTGGAACCCCCAAGACATTTTCTTAATTTAAATGCACTGATAGTATAATTAATTTTTACCAGTTCCCTTCTGTTTTGCTGGTTTGCCTTTTAGTTTTCCAGATCATATATCAAAACCTTCCTTTCCTTTCTCAGACTGATGGAGAGAAAGTCAGCTGGGAAGGAAACTCGTTATTCAAGCAAAAAAAAACAGACATCAGCATACCCTGATCTCATTTGTGCCATTCCTTGTCAGGCTATAATTTGTCTTTTCCTATCTTCCTTGTCAGCAGGGACTAATTTCTGTGCTGGAGGGTTTCCTTTTCCTTGTGAATTTTGATACTCTCTTTTTCCAGCTTTTGGCATAATTATATTTGGAATTTGCAAGAGAGACTTCCAAATTAGTTTTAAAATTTTGTCTCATTGGGAATCCTGGGAAATGTACCTCTCCTTGCCATACAAAAGAGTTCAGATGTATCCACTACATCCCACAGAGATGTAGGGAATTATTTGGACATACTGGCTAGCTAAGATCCTAGCTGCAATAGAACAGTATCCTTGGAAGTGGTCCTCAAGCTCATACACATATGCTTCCAGGTGGCTTTTATGGTTCTGTGGTAGATAAACCTCTTGGCTAACATGACCATCATGTTACATACATGAAGGTTTTAAATGGCCAGGATAATTCTACTCAAAAGAACATTTTCTGATCAAGTTGATTCTTGATCCAAAATAATTTGCTACCCTGCAAATCTTTAGCATGGTGAAACATCAGCAGGGATAGGATTAACATCTCTCATCTGTTATGACAAAATTTTGCATGCCCTGTAAAATGCTTTTTTGCATTAGATTTGCTGTTTAACAGAATATAGTCCACAAAATAAAAGGCCAACTGCAAGTACAGTGTTTTGAACAATAGCATATGCTCCTACTCTTCCCCCCAAAGCAGTTCTTCAAATATGATATTGACGATATAGTATTATTTTGTCAAAGGGTATTGAAGCAGGAAAACACTCCTTTTTGGACAGTTCACATGTAGAAATGGGATGTATTATTTGCATGTAGTCATGCATATGTCTGAACACACATACTTACATATATAAATAATTACATGCTCCATTACATTGTCTGCTATTGTCTCATTTTCCCTTTTAATTCACATCAGTTTATTTTTAAAGACTGAACTCTTTGCAATAGCATTCTGGCTTTGAGTCGAGAAGCACTGAGAGATTAAAACCGGTTTGAGACAAAAATGTTGTCAAATGTCTTTGTTGTACCTACACAATTAACAATTGAAATGATTGACATTAATATACCTTTTCCTTTTACAAACATAAGAAATATAAATTCACATCTTGGAAGTCTAGTGAGAGTGTTTTGCTGACACGAGGAACACATGACTGATCAAAGTCAAAGAGCAGAAGCCAGAGCAAGGCTGTGAAAGGCAATGCTTTTCAGGGACCATCTCTCAGGCAACTGAATACACTATCAGATATAAGGAACCAACAGGATTACACTTTGTCACGTCTAAGACTAAGCATACTTAATACTCTTCCTTCTGAAAGCATATATTACAGTTAAAACCTTTAAGAAAGTAGACTGCTTAAATATTTAATCTTTCATGTGCTTTACATATAGCAATAGTAATTTCTTCAAGTTCCAGCACGAACTTTGTCAGTTTAATTTAAAATAAAATACTTTGCACTAGGTATGTTTGCTTTAATCACTCTTTCAGCTCTTTGGGGGAAGTCAGTTGAAGCATGAAATGATATCTAATTTTTGATAGGGATCAAAGAGGAAAAAATCAGTGACATAACCACTGTTTATTGCTTATTACCTATAGCAAGGTACCAACTGTTACTTTCATCATAAGATTTTTTGCAAAGACAAATATTTATTTGTTGTTGTTTTAATAAAGACAGGAAAATTTTTTTCTAATTATGTAAATAAAAATACTTAATATTTTATTAAAAAGAAAAAATGGATAAAGCTTAGTCTGATTATCCTAAGTGTCAGAAATTTTAACTATATGTAGTTGCATATATTATATACACAGAGTTAAATACAAACACAAATGTATGTCAACATATGGATAGAACTACAGAGTTTCCTCTGCAGGAAGAAACCTGTTTACTTATTCAGACCAGAACTTCCAAAAAGTAATTACACCACAAAATTTCTTTGAAATTTCTTATAATGTCTTTGAAAGCTGACAAAAAGAAAAAAAAAAAAAAGAAAAAATTATAGGGGAGAGCTTCAAAATAGTTCTGAGAGCCTAACAACTTCTGCTCTAGTAGCCTAGTTGACATCTTTCAGGATACTGCCGAAGGGAGGGAGGTATTCTGTAAACATTTGATAAAGGTGACCTTTGAGACACACCCAGAAGAGTTCTAATTTGGAATCTTTCACTATTAGCAATGCCTCACATCCTGATGTTGAAATCTGGATCCAGAGTCAAATAAAACTTTCAGAAGTTTGGTGTATTTGTAGTTTCACAAAGAAATGAGACACTCACCAGGCACTTTGATTCCAGACTGTGATCCACAGACCAGAAAATATTACTGATAGATAATTTTGGTCCAGAATGAAATAATTCACAATAGAAAAATAAAAAATTCTTTTTACAGTGCGTGGCTTTGGAAAAAATCGCTACCTCTTTGTCAAAGTCCTAGTATTGTATTAAAGATGGAAAAATCCATCAGGAACTACAGTAATCTTTATTATAAATTACAGTAGATAAAATAGTAATGTAATTTTTGTACATGAAAGTTTCTTTCAAAATGTCTTTTGAAGAGTTTGGGCTCCACAGGGCTTGGGGTTTGTTTGGTTGGTCTTTTTTAAAAAAAATAATAGGATTGCTGGATGTATATTACTGATATTTTTATCTAAGACAGATAAAGATTGGGGGAAAAAATATCTTTCCAGGGCATACTCAATCTTCTTACAATCTCATAGAGGAAAGTGTTCAATGCTAGAAGAATAGTTCTAAGAGTACAATCAAAGTCATCGATCAGCTTGGAATTAACAATAGGGGTGATTATCTGGCACTACAGACTTATAGAGATTTTGTTGCTTTCCATTATTTTATAAGAATTTATGGGGATTTTCTGACAATGAATAAAGCATCACTTCTGTAAACACACTTTAAACAAGCCATTGTGAAAGCTGATGGAGCAAAAATTTAAACCTGAATTTCAAATACCTGTGAAAGAGGACTGACTTCCATGCACATGCGTTCAGAACTCCTTTTTAATCTTCTTTATATGTTCTTCACTCCATACTTCATCAAATTCATATCTATTCTCTTCCAGCATTTTTAACAAATTAAAGGTTTTTTTCCCCTTGGATCAAAGCTGTAAGTTTATGATGTTTCTCTCTAAGGCCTCCTGGGAGCCTTGATGAGTTAATATTTGAATGTAAAATTTAGCTGCACTGTTTTTATTTACAATTAATTATTCATTGATAATGCACAATGAACACAAGCAGATATATTTTATTCTAATGTCCCTGAAATGAAGGAGATTGAAAAATGAGCAACAGAAAAGGCTTAAAACACAAAGTTGGAGATATAGATGTGTGGCAGCAAGAATAAATTATTTATATTCCACTTAAGAAACATTTAACCATTGATTCATCCTGAGAATACAGGCTAGTGCTTAAAGCACTTAACTACATTATAGGAGGGAATAGTTTAGATCCACTCAGGCAGAGAGAACAGAACTATCTGGGGCTCTTTCATCACCAGAAGTGCTCAGGGCTCTCCCGCGGGGGGGGTCTATCCACCATGCCAGAAAATTGAATCACAACCTTTTGCAGACTAGTTTTTACTTCCACAGCTTTGGCTTTTTAAAGAAAAAAATATTTCCAAAGTTAATTTGGAATTTAATTCAAACCAAAACAGTTCTTTACTTTTTTGAGGGACAAAGAAGGTTAAATTTGATCTTACAGATCTTACAGGATCTTTTCACTTTTAATACAGATCCATCTGAGCCAGCCAAGAGCGAGAGGGCAGTGTTTGTGAGTTTTGCTCTTAATAAATCGTCATCATCAACACATAATGTCTCCGTAGCAAGCACTTATAGCAAAAAGTTGCCAGACTGCAAGGACAGCTCTGCAAAGAGATGCAGCTTCTCGTGGCCGTTGCAGGGACCAGCCTGAAGACAGAACATGGCTTTGACTCCACCATGTGGCCTCACACCGACACATGCGGATCGTCGGCAGATTAAACTGAAAACTATGGCACTAACTTCTCTCATTTAAATCAAGGGAAACAGAGTAATTCACTGAAATACTGTATTACAGTTTGTTACGTGAACAACTACAGAGCATGACGAATTTTATATTTATAGATATCAACATTTTCTTGCTGAAGATAGGTTTCTGCTTCTGTTATGGTCGCTGCAGAAAAAAAATACTTGTGGTGTGATACAATTATTTTGCCATCTTTAGATCAGGCCTTCCCAATTTCTTGACTTTATTCAGATTACAGTAAAGTTTTGGTTTTTTCCCCCAGGTTTCAGTTTGATACTTCAAAATAATGTCCTGGTTCCCCATGTAAAATTACCTGACAGTTCAAATATGACCAACAAGGAATCAATTGGACCAATTCTCCCTTGTCAACAGCTGCTTCTGCCTTCTTTGGGAGATGGAGATTACAGGCCACAGACAACAGAGCAAGAAGTGATGAGTGGAAGAGCTCATGGGGTGTGATAGTGAAGGCTACAAATACAAGGAGAAAGCAGGATGATCAGGAGCCCATCTCATATGCTTGATATGCACACAGCACAGGAAAAAAAAGGAATCTGTATGCAGATGTAAGGTGATGACATAATTGGAAACTCAAACTTACAGCATGAGTCAGAACAAAACTGTAGTGCTGGATGGATAGAGGCTCTTCAGGAAAAACAGTTAGGGAAGATGAGTGGGGCAAATAAACTCTGCAAAAGAGTGGCTCAGATGCTGAATTCTATGGGATGAGTGGCATGACTGTTCACAGTCAATGAGTAAAAATCATCTGACCCGGGAGATCAACAAACAGAACACCTTGGTGGGCATTTGCTACAGGTCACCAAATCAGGAATAAAAATGGGCCAATTTTTTTAGTGCTTTAGTGCTCATGGGAGCCTCTAACCACAAGTATTTTGTTGGGTAAAAGTAATACTGAATACTTCTAGTGTATGCTGGTGACAGCTTTTCAACATAGGTGGAGACCAGACTAATAAAAGTAGGATGTTTACAAACAAGTAACAAGACAAGGATATAATAATCAGTGGCAATTTTGGCTGCAATGACTATCCATGAGATGGTGAAGTAGTCCTGGCTGGAGGACCCTGAGAGTAGCAGGGAAGAAAAGTATTAGAGTAAACATCTTGGGGTTCAGAAAAGCAGACTTGTTTAGGAGGCACATAGTCAGGATCCTGTCAGTATCAAATTGGCAAAAGTCCCGGGAGAGCTCGTTGATGCTCAAGGACAATTTATTTCCTCAAAGCATAAAATAAAAATCCATCCCAATATGCAGGAAATCAAGCAGATGAGACAGGAGATGAGGTTGCCTCAGCTGGAAACTCATGTTTCATGAATTCAAACTCAAAAAGAGGAAATAGAGAGAACAGTAATGAAAGCGTCAGAAAAGGCTGACATAGTAAAAAACCTCTGCTACAGACTTTTCTGGCAAGGTCTGTTCTTTCAGGGAGGATTATATACCTACCAGTGGGATTCCTTCAATATACCTCCCAAAGTAGTCAGTAAGTCCCTGAAATATGCCCTCCTGTCATAGCAAGAAGATTCTTTTAGCTATGGAGAAAGCCTTCTCAAAACCATGAGTGATCTGCAGACTTCTTTATCTAATCAAGGAAGAACATACTCGGTTTGCAATTTGCTTTGTTAGTGTTCATGGAAGTTATGGAATGCCACCTTGAAGATTTTATGAAAGTAAAAGGCCTGGGTCCATATAAAGACTTGTATAGCAATTTAGCTTCTATTTTTGGTAAGGAGGTGGTTTTTAAAGTAAAACCCCAATCCTACCTTTAAAAGCCAGCACAAAAAGAATTATTGCTATGGGCCCCGACAAACAGTTTTAGCAGCATGCTGCTTTGTATATGGGGGAAGACTTAGTCATAAAACTCAGCTGGCATGAGTTTAATAAAGCTCTTTGTTTATTTGAGCTTTAATATCATCAATACTACATTTCCTACATGAATACTACATTGTGAGTATTTAGTCATTCTAAAGCAAGTCAATTTCAAACTAATGCCTCGGTATAAGAGATTTTTGTTTTCACATTTTAACAATATGAAGAATATTTTGTTTCTTACTTATGTAGGAAGATGCATTCCCTCTGTTTCTTTTTTTTCCTCCATTTGTGCCATACTTGTACTTTGAACATGTATTCAATCATATGGAGCCCATGCCTCAAACCAGACATTTTAAATTTTGAAAGGGTTACTTTTAGTAATATTTTCAGTAATATCCTAAACCTCTTAGAAAGCAAAAATGAAGGTTATAACTAGAAACTTCTTCTTCTCACTTTGCTCAAACATTTACTTTTTGAGAAAATAGTATATGCAGTTAAAAAAGAAAGTATCAAAGAGTATTGGAGGTTTTTTAGTTTTTCCTTTCTTGCAGCACATATTTAATTTTCTTGCTTTCACTTGTGGTTATAATTCTAATATGGGCAGCTAGATTAACAATTAAAACCAACTTAGACCAAGACCAATTGAACACACAGCCTGGAAAAAAAGTGAAAGTAAGTAAGTAATTTAATAATGGAGACTGACAAAGAGATCAACATTTTAGTTCCGTATTTTAACTGTTCACAGAAAACTCATCAGCACTGCTTTCAGCAAAGACCACACAGTATCAGAGATCCCTAACTATAAGAATATTGTCCCTCTGCTTTACTTTTAATTTAGCCATTTATAATAAAATTATCTCAGCATTTGGGTCTTGGGATGGTTTCCAGACTGTTGCTCAAAGCTCTTTTTTGCTTGGTTAATTAGAGCTTAGTCCAGAGCAGGGAGAAGGAGAGGAGGAAACCAACACTGCCCTCCAGGACAACTAGCTGCACCAGCTGTCACACAAGCTGCTGGCTCTTGGCTCTCCAATTGCTCATGCAGAAGGAGTGCTTTGTTTTCCTTCTCTATTCTTCTCAACAGGCTAATGCGATCAATTAGTTTTTTTCCCTACCATGATGAATCTTCAGCCTGTGCTACCACCTGCTCCAGTTCTTCAACACTTATCCTGCTCACAGCACATCAGGTCCATTGTGCTGCCCCCCCAAGTGGGCTGAGAGCCTGGATTTGGGACAATTCTGTGCAGAAAAACAAGGTTTGCAGTGGAAACTCCAGACAAGTTGCTTCTGCATTTCTTAAATCAAGTCCCATTAATTCAGCTTAACCCCCTGTTTCAAACCATTTCCAAACCAGCACCTCTACCACTTCTAACCAAGGACTGCAGGCAGGCAAAGAAGTGTTCTATTTGCAAAACAATGAAACAAAATAGAAGTTCTACCAACCAAGTCTAGAAGGGAAAAACTTGGTTAGAGAAGAAAAAATACAGAACAACCTGGCTAGTAATTTTAACCATGCTGTTAATGGAATGGCAGTGCAGGCTAATGTGACAAAAAAGAATAACTTAGCAGGGAATTGCTCTTCCATTATAATTTTGAAAAAGCAGCAAAGTAGAAATATATTTCCCAGCAGAGCTGTATCAAACATTTATGCTTTTACAGCTTTGTTCATGTCAAACAATACAGAATAGCTTTCCCAAGTTTCCTTTGATGCAGAAAAGCAAGCTGTACAGACAGGCCTTAACACAAAAAATTAATGATATCATTGCAATTAATAAAGCATTCAATAACATCAAAATGAGAAATGGCTGCAATTTCGTACAACCATTTTAATATTTCTGCATTTATTCAGTTCCTTCAGTATGGGACTCTGTGAGAATTTTAATGATGTAGAGCATGGTAATCAAATAGACAAGCACAGAAAAATGACATGTTTCTATAAGCAGTCACTTTCCCATTCTAAGACTTTCTGTTTGTAGTAAAGTCAGGTCTGCAGATTGAAAATCTATTGAAAACACCCTTTTTAAAATTTTTAATTCCCATTTGAGTGAATGTTAGTGTTTATCTCAACAGAAGAAATTTACTGATACAGTATAACTGGGACGATAAAATATTTAAGTGCAGTAATGCACATCATAAATAAAAGTACATATTTTTCTCTTTTACCCTCAATACCATTGACAAAACCACTTGGAGATTTGGGAATTTATCTGGCTTGTGAAAAGCTAAAATTTCCTTCTGGTGCATTCATGAAAAGAGTATTTCTTTCTAACAGGGTAATCTTCTTGGGTTTCTGCAAAAGCTACTTTTCTGCATTCCTTTCAATTATCAAGTCACTAATGCTATTTCAATGCTCCTATGTTGCAGATGAGCCCAGCAATAGATGCCTAATAGTTTCTGGTGCCTAATGCTCACCACAGATGATATCATGGCATTGGGAATGATGCCAAGCAGAATTAACAGAAGGAAGAAGTCAGGTCTGGGACCAGGGAAAGGTGGCAGCAAGGCTCAGAGCTCCACAGGTAAACACACAGTTGGCAGCCAGGCCAAGGGGAAGAGCCCGCAGCGGTCTCCCTGGCCAGCAGTTCGGTTTGTCTCACCCTTAGCTCTTCAGGAGGCCAAGTGAGTGCCTGCAGCTCAGATTAATGGCTATAAACCTTAATTGCACCAGTCAGCTGACAAACATAAGTTCAAAGGAGAAAAGCTCCAACCTCTCTCTACTATTTTGCATATTCCTTTGGCTTGCTCAGGCCTGGCTAGAGCATTGCTTCTTTACCTTGGCCATGCATGTGCTCATACTGGTGAATATTGTCTCTTCTGTTACATTTTTCTACAAACAAATATGACTTGGAGGCCTGGATTTAAATTTGCTCTTCTGTACACTTGTAGCCAAGAAGAGAACATAACCAGGAAGCTGCATATGGGAAAAATATCACTGTCATGGCCAGATAAAATGGGCAAGACTAGTTCTTGCCTGCATAGAAACAAATAAAATTGATCATGAGCCTTCTCTTCAGCTCCTCCTATATTTCTGAGACACAGCCAAGAATCTGAACCAGAGTTTAATACACAAATTGCTGTTATGTTTAGCTAACAAAGCTTTATTCTTTTTTTTGTAACTATTTCACAGAAAGATGTTATAATGATATAGGTCACGAAGAAGGAATAAGAGACACTGTCAATTCCCTAGCAGCCCTGCACACAGAAAATCACTGTATATAAAGACCTCACTTGTCTACAATTGTACTTAAATCATCAAAAACAAAAAGGAAAGTATGTGATCGAAAGGCTTAGTTAGAAACTGCTGAAGAAAATGGAGTTGCCAGTATGACCACAATGACCTTGGCTTCAGATCAGCAGACAACCTCAGTACTTATCTGATCACCAGCAATATTTAGTGAACCAAACCAAATTCCGACACAAATATCCAATATACAGGGATTAGATCCTATTCATACTACACCAATTAATACCAAATTCAGTGGAAGGAAGAAGAAATTTGCCAGGTGTCATGGTTAGAACATTTGTCTTTCGCTTCTCTGCAAGCAAAAGTGGCTTAAAAATATGCTATCCTGCCTTGGATTTCATTTTTCCTGTGCAACTTTTCAATAATGTAGTATAGATACTAGTAGCACATTTTCCCTGACACAATCATATCTTATTTCCATTACAGAATAAGCTTGTGAACATTAAGAGCAGTAGTTTGGTGGGTTTACTTACCACAGTACATTTAATATGTTATAATCTTTATCAAGCTGAAGTAAATCTTTTAGAAGTTGTGATCACACTGGGTTGAAACTTTGTGAAGTGCCTTCAGACAAGACCTCCAAAGTGTCTTATCACAATGCAGATATATCCAGCCCTACCAATAAGATATTTCCTTAAATTAGGCTTTAGCTTGAAGGCTGAAAACTGTAAAAAAAATGGAATAATACTGACAACTTTCTAAAGAGTTCTGCACCTGATTGAGTTTAAAAAAATGTAAAACAAGGTTGTATCATGTAGGTAACTTCAAACCTCAGGTTTTTTACTGAAAAAAATCCAAATATTTGCAGACACCATGATCTATCATGTCTGCACAAGTGCAGGAATTACTTTAATGTGTCTAACAGAAGGGCAATTTAAGGGGAATTGGTTTTGAGTACTCCTTCTCCATTAGATCCCAGCATGAAGTTTAACTTTTATCCAATGCCTGATTTGTTTTAGTGCTGAATGATTCATGATACAGTCTAATTTCATGTCAGGAAAGTGGGACCCTTTTTTATTACTGTGACTAGATAATTTAGATAAAGGATAATTTGAGTGGGTTTGTTGTTTGTTGTTTTGGGGTTTTTCCTGGTGTCCTAAATGAAAAACCAATATCAATAATTTGAATATAGGAAGTATTTAATTTTAAATACTGAGAACTAATGCATAGTTTTTAAACTAGTTATCTTTGTGCATTACAGGGTGCCTATGCAGTGTTTTCTTTACTTGAGATTATGGATATTTAAAGCTGTCTTTGCAAGCTGGATTTTTACATATTTACGTATGCATTTTTTACGTTTTAAAAAAATAAATCTGTATGGTACTGCTGGTTTTACAGTTTCTTAGAGTCTAATTATGCAGAACAAGAACCATCTTTATAGGAAAAGAAGATATTTTCTTAGCTGGTAGCTGCTGTATCCTAGATCCTTTACATCAGCTTTACACTGATGTCAATCACATTCTAGATACTGGTTGGAAATAAAATGTTTTGAAAATGCAAGCCTATTTTCATATTTAATTGTAGCAGTTACTTATATAGCAAAAGTGACTTAGCTTTATGGGCATCTCTCCAGTTGTAGCACTCACATTGTCATGATAAATTGTAACAAGTAGTTTGTTACAGGTCAATCTCCAAGAATGTCTGAATGCATTGATAAAGCAAAGTAGCATCATTACTCGTTTACTCAAACCAATGACAGATATTTTAATCTAGCTGTCTGCAATACTTGCAGGATGCACTCAGTTTGTGTTCAGGTTCAAAGCCATCACAAGATAGTTATTTTGCATATACACAGGGAGTTTTTTCTGAAAATGGAAACTATTTGTTCACCTGCTAAGGGATGAAGAAAAATAACAGAGGGTCATTTCCTTTTGCATAACATTGAAAAATATTTTTAATCAATTTTTTTCCAGCACATAAACCTTGTCCAGCTTATTCTAGTATAAATTCTAATATACAAACCTCTACAGATATTTGCTGCTTCTGCTTAGGGTGTTTCTGTTCATGCTGCAGTTAACCCAAAGATGAATAAACCCCATCCAAATCTTTAAAAATTGTAAGTTTATTTCTGTTCTAAACTGATTCTCTGTCTATACAGAACTGATGATTAGTGGAATTGCATAGCAAAGGCACAGAACTACATGTCCTAACTCTGATTGGATCAATTGTTACATGTTGGAAGTTCTCTCAGGATACATTTCTGGGGACAGAGGCCATTGCTTCATGCTTATCTTAAAGTCACCTGTTGCCTTGCTGGGATTGCTGTTGGACAGATTTCTCCAGCCAATTTCTCTGGCTGAAGAAACGCAAGACTTGAACTAGCAGTAAAAGGGATGTTTAGGAACTATTTCTAAAGGATATTTTAGTTCCAATAAGGAACACACAATAAAGCCTATCCATCCTCTTGCCTTTAAAATAAGTGACATGAGGCAGCCTTTGTTGACATGTTTCTCTAAGTCCAATGCATTCACATTTTCCTGTGGGAAATGATCTCCAGACTGTATCAATGCACTTAAACCAAGGTTCAAGGTTCAAGGTTCAGTGGCTGGATGGCTGCTGATTGGCCTGGATCAAAAGTGTGGTGACGAATCTGCCAATAATTAACTCTATATATGATTGTCACTGGTTTGTCCTTTGGATGGCTGCTTTACCAGTACCTAATTAACCCAGGAGAACTGGGCAGAACCATGGCCTGTTGAAACCAAAGAAAATCTGAGAAGTCTGTCAAGCTTATGTTACACACTCAACATGTGGAGTTTCACATCTGGTACAACACAAAAATTTTAATGTTCTTTGCGAAGAGTCAGAACCATTATTTAATTCCACTACAGTGTTTGTCATTCTCCTACTCTGAAATGTATTTGTCTCCTTGGAAACAGAGATATTCTACCTCAATTTTGATCTAAAGGGAACACAGCAGAGACGTTACTTAGAGGAGAATCGAAACACACATTACATTTGGATTGAGTCATCTGCTAAAGTGACACCATTATCATTCCATTTCCTCAGCACCAACTCCAAAGCTACAGTGCAGGTGCACACAAGTGGACACAAGTCAGTCATCTACTAGATAAAAACCCCATATATTTCACACATTCAGAACCCTCTTTGGCTATTGTTCAGTTCCTGGAGCTGGTTATCCACTGCTGATGACTTCAGACAGGAGTCTGAGTTTTCTATCAGTGTCTAGTAGAGAAGGGAATAGGAATGTCCAAGTCATTCATGGTCAGAAGTCTACAGTGTTTTATACACTACTCAAAGACAGACTGCTCTGTCCACACAGCCTAGCCTGAAGCACCTTCTGCAGTTACTGAAGAATCCCTGAGCAAGTAAACCCTTAAAACAGCTCCCTCTTTGCTCAGTGTTTGCTAATACTCATTTGAATGCGAAGTAACTATTCAGTTCAGCCATGTTTACAACTCTTACGATTTTTATTTATGAGCATTCATACAAACAGGCTTTTTGTTTGCACAAATGCTTGCTGAAGGGCTATTTTTCATATGAATACCTGCACTCAGAAGGAAACAAGGGTATTCACTCAGAGCAAAAATAATTGATATCTCTTGCTATTTGTTGATTCTTACTCACATATTCTAAAAGCTACCATCATGCATCTTACAAAACAGCATCTGGAAATTAGATGGCCAGTCACATGCCAAAACCATAATGTCAGTAGATTCTGGCACTCCTGTTTAGGATGAGTAATGAACATGAACAGCTCTGTTGACCTCAGGGGGACAATTCAAAATAAAGAATTACTCCACCAAGTAAAGCCACAGAATCTAGCCCAAACCAGAAAATAACTGTAGACTGCAAGCAAAAAGCTCAAACGCTGTGGTAAATACCTAAGCACAGGAAGAATCAGAGTTTTTTGGTGGGGGGTTTTTGGTGGTGTTTTCTTTTTCTTTTTCCCAGAATGTCAGTCTTATTTTCTAAGCAGTTTCTATGCAGCAGCAAAGCTTTGTACAGTTACAGAACATTTGTCTGCCATAAATAACATCACAAGCTCTGTTATCCTTCCATTTTTTTTCCCCCAAGGGACAACAAGCCTTAAAACACCAATGTCACCTTCTGCCATACTTAAAGTTTATATGAAACTAAAAACCTTAAGCAAGGGATGTGAGTGAATAAATGACAGAATCTGAGATGTAACCTGTTAGAAAATCTCATTTCATGGTGAAAGGATTCCAGGGTCTGATGCTGTAGGGCATCTGCAACCTCTTACTTAGTTCAGCATTCATGTCCTACACAACATCCTCCCTGCAATGGCTTCATACTCCTTCTTCCTACAGACCAATTGCTTTTATAAGATAGATAGATAGATAGACAGATAGATAGTATTAAGGAAAAGTCAATTTTGCACTTTGGGAATATTTTTAATTTTATAATTTGAAGCCAAGTGAATCAGATTTTATTTCCAATCTTGTTTTCGTGCAGCTGCAGAAGTAGATTATAAACTCCTTTTCTTAGTGTCTGCCTCCCTGTTCCATAATCTTCAGGTCTTCCTGCAGATTCACTTTCCAGTCCTATTCACCTCCAGCTGGTCCTGCTTATGACCAGTAGGCAGACAGTGACTGCACATGGAGCCTACATCTACACATTACTACAGTTCGAGAATCTGTTCTGTCTTCTATCCCCATACAGATTTCCTATCTTTCTTTTCTGAAGCCTTTTTCAATACTCAGTGGAGCGAGTTACTTCACAGGACACTCCCTGCTCTTTCTCCCAGCTGAGCACACCGTGTTCCCCATCCTGAAACTCTCCTATACACTACCTGTGCCTTGGGGGACCCAGAACTGTCTGATGAAGGCACTTTACAATAGGATATACGCTGGGAAAATGTACATAAGATTATGAAATACTTTCAACACAGTTAGTCACAAAGATATGGAAAATTAGAAACAGTTTGAGTTTAGCTGATTCCCCTAAAAATTGTAAAATATTATGTTTTAAAAGCTATGTTTGCCACATTCCCCACACGAGTATGATTAAACGGATGGACAGGCCTGTGTTCGATACAGAAGATTAAGTTTAATTATTGTTTTGTGCTAAAAACATTGGGGGGTGGGGAGGCACATGATATGTGCAAGTATGGTGCTAAAATTCAGCCTTCAGAAAGCATAACTTTAGACCCCTGCAGCTGCCAGATAACATTTTTGAAGTTGTTGAGATATTAAAAGGGTGGCAGTTTATTATGAAGCCATTTATATTTTGTCAGACCGTTAACAAGATTTGTGTTATCTGTACCATGCAACAGCAAGGCTGCTGCAGAATCCATAATAACTTCTTACTATGCATGCCAAATTGTTGGTGCAATTGACAAAGAGAGGAAAGGAATCAGAAGATTATATTAGTAACAGCCTACATGAGTTGAAAGCCATTACTCAACCCTCTTTATACTATTGCTTGATTAAATTCATACTACATCATTAACCCATCAAATATTCAAAGTATCACAAACTTCAACATTATACTGAATTCTTGGAATTAACAGAAGACAAGGTACACATACCTCTGATTCCAAACATGAAATTGTGGGTTTCAATGTGTTTAGCACACTTTGATCTACATATATTTAACCATTCCATTTATATTTAAACATGTATCTATTAATGATTTCTTGCATGACAATATAAATATATTAAAAGGCACAAGACATGTGTATGCATCTGTCTATACCTACGCATGCCCTGTTATATATAGTGTCATCCCAAGAATAACTGTTTCAAGCAATACTTCCCTTGTTCCTTTCTGTCCAATATAGCTCCTGAAGCATAATTTGTCACCAACTTCCACTGTTTTCAGTCATGATTTAAAGTGTTAAGTTCATCACAGTGAGATCCTTCATAAGGTGATAACATGTCAACAGGAAGGCAATATATTGATAGTCAGAGGAATTGAAACTTAACTCTAAATAAAGCTGATAAGCCATTGCTAGAATTATTTAACCCTTTTTGAAACAAGGATCTTGTGAAGTTAAAATGCTGACACTGAGTACTGTGACCAGAAAGGCACTTACAGAAATATTATGTTTCTTGTACATCTTGTGCTTTCAAAGTGCTATCTTTTAGGATTTAAAAAGCCATGCTAAATATTGCTTAGGATACTCAGCACTTTGCAAAATTTATCTCATGGTATGGAAGTTAAAAACTTCCTATGCTAACTCTCCCAATTTAATGGCACAAAATGAGCTAAGCAAGACAGAAAGGCAGGCACAGAACACAACATAGGTAGAAGGAAATTTTCCAAAATTAAATGTAACAATAATTACTCAGATTATACATGTGGATTTCGTTAACAAATCCCAAGACAAAGACCAAAGTGATTTGAATTGAAGGATGAAATTTGGCAATTTAGAGGTAAGACTACACTGATTAATCTGATGGTCATACATATCTTCTAGACATCCTGTTCCAGACAAAGGAGACAATGCTGAGCTACAGCTAATCATAGGCAGTCATCTCCAAACCAAGAGGTGTGACATCTCCACAAGGAGTGAAAACAATGCTATATACACCAAACTCATGCCTGTGCTCACCAGATTTAATAGCTTGAAACTGGTTCCAGACAGATTATCTCATTAACATAGATGTGAAATGTAACCAAGAGAGGGAAACAAAGAGACTCTATATCACAGCTGCACACAAACACAGGTTAGAAGAACCTCCTAGAGACAGTCAAATTATGTAACCTGAAGAAGAGCATACTGACCACATAGGATCCTTCTTCTGGGCTCTTTGGGATGTCAGTCATTGTCATCTACTGGTTTGTATTTAGACCATTCTTCTCCTTCCTAATTCTGAGTTTTACACATAGACTATGAGTTTGGCAAAATCAACTACTTTACTACCAATCTAATCATCAGTCCCATCACAATCTCAGTATTCCCAAAGATCTGATTTTTATAAATCCATCATACACAGAATAGACCAAGAGTCATCATTGATCTTCCCTATATCTGCCACACCTGATTTCCACAACCTTAGGTTCTGCTTCCAAATTTCCACCAACCACTCCTAAGGAAGCATTTTAAAATTTTGAGAGTCATCAACATGCAGAACAACAACAATGGTTTTGTTGTTTACAACAAATCAATCCCTCTGGACACTTGATTATAGCTGGGTTCTTTGTTAATTCCCAGTTTCAAGTGAAAGACTTTCAGAACAAACTTTACAAGCAGCTTGTTTTAAAACATAGTCTTGACATTCACTGTGCTAAAGATAAAGGAAATGTTAGTTTAAAAAAAAAAAGAACCCAAACGTTTTTTTCCTAACATTTAAAAACCATGTGATATATTCCAAAGTCCAGCAACCATGGTCTCATGTATACATGTAGAAAGAAGGATTTGCCTAATAAAAAACCAACATGTTGCATCAAAATCTAACTAGAGACAGTAACTGAGTGGCTGTCTATAATCACCCAATATGCTGTTGCCGCAGTGATTTTTTGAAAATTTAGTAGAAGCAAATGAGTTCTATAATTATTGTTGACTTTCTGAATACTCTAACTTGATCAAAATCTCAATTTAAATTATTTATTGAACACAGTGAATAGCACAATGTCAAATCTAAATGAAGATTCTGTTTTTAGACTGTGGCCAAGTCTTTTTATTCCAACTCAGATTAGAGTTATAAATTCTATAGATGATCATAGCATAGCAACCTTGACCCAGAGGTCCTTGTCTCTTTTAAAGCTCTAAGTATGTCTAAGTTTTTCTTTCAGCAACCTGGATGGATATAGTTATATTGGAGTTTCCTAGACATTTTTACATGCTGTGAAATACTTGCAGGATGTTCTTTTTCCTTCCCCAACAAAAGTCTAAAGAAAGTTAAAAAGAAAAGCATTGTTACTACTCATCCTTAAGCATTCACACTCAAAAGTTTAGTATCTAAATCATCAGTTCTTTTCTTCTGGTACTCTCCCTTTGCATAAAGCATAGAAAACTTCTTTTTAAAAATCAGATCTGCTTGAGGAAATTGTATTTTAAATTTAAAATCACTAAGAAGTTTTTAATAGTTTCACTTTTCTGGTACAGTTGTAGTACAATCTAGTTCTTCATACCAGTTCATTTTCAGATGTGAAGGTAAAAGGTGCCTATATTAATGAATTTTGGATGTCACTGGTTAGCAGGTCTGGTAGCAGCCACACACAACCCAACCCTTTTAGCATGCTGCTGAAACTCTCAGCTCTCAATGAGAACCAATTATTTTCAGTATTAAGAGGGAAAAATAATAATAAAAAAGGGACAAAAATAAAAAAGGTATCAAACCTCCTAGAAGGATTATGTTACTTGACAATTTCTTGCACAGCAGCTATTACTTTGAGTAACATTATTACAGTAACTTGCAAACATTGATTACAGTCCACCACTTTCTCTAGCGTGTGCTGAGTTTACTGGATAACCTAGCCAGGGTGGAAAGAGTTCCAGTAATTTCTAGTGTCTCTTAATCAGCGGAACTGAGATAATTCTTTACCTAACATTACTACATAGAAATACTTCTCCCATCCAGCATCCTGCTGATCTTTAGACACACCTGCTCAAGAAAACTGACTGGCTTCATCTCAGCAATCTGCCAAAGAAGTAGTTCCAATGTGTCACAGCTATGCATGGAAGTGTTGACTTTTCTAGGTGGCATCTCAGACATTTGTTCCTTCAAATGTTAAGTAGAAATACAACTGTTGAGAATATCTGAGTATTTACACACTGAAAGGTAAATCAGAAAGTAATCATGGAAAAGAAGAATCAAGAGTCACAAAGGGAACAAAACATAGTACTAATGAGAGCTGGAGGAAGATATTAAAGACCATCAACACTTGTGTTCTCTTATATAGTTTCTAACCAAGAGTTTCTGCAGAGTAGGTGTGTTGTTGCCCTGTTTAAAGCCAGAGCAAGATTGTACTTATGATTTTATATCAGGAATGCTGGTTTCAAGTCTTTCAAAGTTAGGTCAGACGCTTTTATATAGATATGTGTATATCTCTGAATAGAAAGCTGTCCAGCCTCTGAGTCAGTTTTGCATAGGCCAGCTCTGAGCTAGAAGTCAGATCAATGTATTGTCAGTGTGTTTATTAGTTCTAAGCCCAAGTAACTAAACTGCTTTTGGAAACGGTGCTCAGGATGCAGATCTGTCCTCAAAAGTCATGCAGAAATTGCATAAATCAGAAGGTCTTTGTTGACTTCAGTGAAGGCTTTGAATCAAGTTCATAAGAAAAGTCACCATGTATTTGGTGACGTTTGATTTTCTGTTTTGTTGCTGTATTTGTAGGGGTTTTTTCTGTGAAGGATGTCATCGTCCAAGAAAATCTGATCTAAAACCTTGATTTCTAAGTTTTTGACTGGGCGTCCAATACAAGGGAACTTTTCTTCTTTAGTTAATGGAGGCTTCTCCTTGGTATGTAACTGGAAATTAATTTTAAAAACTAATGTTTTGAAAGCTAGGAAAGAAGATAGGCTGTACTTTAATTCTTCTTTTAGAAATGGGAACAGTAGTTACCAGTATTGAATGAAATCTGCAGAATAAATAGCACCAAGTAATTCTCCTATGTATTTTCTTAAAGAAAGACTACTGGCAGCTCTCCTGTAGCTGAATGTGTGCAATAGCATTTAAATTCCTCATTCCATACCCACATAAGCAGACAGTACTTTCCCATGAAGCCTAAGAAACCCTAACTTGATTAGTGAGAATGGTGTGATTTTAATGGTGTGCTTTCCAAAGGCATCTTTCAAGGTTGCTATTCAAACCTTCTTCAGGAAGCACTTCTTCAGGAGTGCTGACAATGGTCTGCAAAGAAAGTATTCTTAGGGATTCAGATTATATACACAACTTGTCATGAAAAGAAGTAGAGAAATAAAGCTATCACAAATCCCTGCAGGTCCATCTATCCACATGCCCTCAGCAATCATTTATTACATGTTCAATGCCTTATCAGATGCCCATTTATAAATGATACAGAATTTTGAATACAATACTGTGTATATCTTGTGTGTATACTTTGTTGCTCATTCATTAAAGAGTAAGATGGATGAGAGTGATTCCATAGGCTGTGCTCCTATGTACTTTTAGCATTCTTGTTTTGACAGATGAATGAGGTGTAAAGGCTGTGAAGCAGAAGGGACATACTTACTAATCCATTAACCAGCAATGATTATGCCTTGCCTAAGCAAGTGAAATGACAAGTGTGCACTTATTTTACTCACTGACAAGTAATAGAACTGACATCAGACATGTTCCCTTCTTCATGTTTTTCCTACACCAATAATATCTGAGTAGACTGGTATATTAACTAAAAATCAGGTTCAATTGCTTTAGGTACCTAAAGTGTATGTAATATTCATGTTTATCTACATCAAGAACCTGACATCTGTGATCATTCTCAATCACTGGAATGCCAGCTTGAATGACATTCACTGCTAAATTCACATTAACAAAATGATATTTTGTTGTCTAAATAAAAATCAAGTAGAAAGTGTTGAGGGCATATGTGTTAAATTTCCTCTATTGTGAAAATCTAGCAAATAGGCTGACCCTGTTTTTGCAACTTCTCGGTGAATGTGTCATTTGAAAACATAGGTGGAAAATCTTTGTAGATATATTGAAGTAGAAAATATTATTTCATCTCCATTTTGGCATTATTACCCAGGTCATTACTTGAGTATTTTCTAGTACTGTTTAAACTGAGAGACCAAATAGAAATATTTACACCATAATCATGCCTGGAGTTCACAAAAACAAGGAAAGGATATGTTCAAGGGGCTAGGAAGGTGAAGTTATGCCTTTTAACTCCTTAAATATAACTGAAGAGTCAAAGTCTTGTTCAACCTCAAATAAGTAGTCTGTGTTTGGAGGAGGAAGGCAGGCTTTTATCATGAGAGATTTGGGAGGAGAAAAAAAGATGAAGCTGGGGGTAAACCTTCCCCATTGCCCATCCAGGTTTGATCACGCAGGTTTTGCCACCTGTAAGGAGACTGCACAGTTATTTGTTTCCTAATAGACACAATAAATAGCTAGGACTGATGAGGACTACTAGATTAGACATTAATAAGCTCACCACACTCAGTGAGTCTTTGCAGGACAAGCAGTTGTCAGCCAGATGGGCAAGGGTTGGTCTCCATTGCTCCTTGGAGTGGACTGACCCTTGATGTTGCTGAGTTGGCAGCTTTCTATTCTTTGTTTTCTCTCTTAGGATTTTATACCTTTTCACATCAAGATTTTTCCTCTTGAAAAATCTTTGAACTGCTGCCTATCCCCATCTCAACAATCTTACCTCTGCAGTTTTACTTTTCTTATCTCACACAGCTCCAGGCTACGTGCTTTCTCTCAGCTCTCTCACAACCTAGCAGTCTTCTTAGTAATATATGCCAAGGTTATGCAGCTGTGCTGAATTGGAGTTGGCCTTGGATCATGGGCAGCTCAAACCTAGGAGGAGAGCAACAAGAGCCACAGAACTACAAGGATTTGTGTCCATTTAATTAGGAACTTCTAACTCTGAGGCAACAGAACATTAGGAAAAGCTGAGACAAGAGGAAAAGAGATTCCCAGTGGATCTCAGCAGAAGGGTTGTACTTTCAGTCATCTTTCCCCACTCTCTTATGTTTTGTTTCTTTCCCCATGCCAAATCTGATGAGTAGTGAAGTGAGAATGTAAAGAAATGATAAGGACTAGAAGACCTGTATAGCACTGAAACTGATCACTGCTATGTGGACACAACATGAGTTAATGGTCCAGTTACCACATAGTTCCCACAGAAGGTTTAAATAAACTAGACTATTACATCTCCCACATAGCCATACAGTGGAGTTGTAAGGTCAAAAGAAAGGTCACTTAGTCACCTTGTCTACCAACCCTAGAATTCCCACTGATTTATCTACAATGTCTGCAAGAGATAATGGGCAAAAGGCTTGGTCCTGATCTTTGGAATAGTACTCCCCAGGTGCCCTCATGTGCAAGCCTGTGTTCTGCTTCTCCCTTGCAGTGGGGCCACCATACTGCATGTTCTGGGAGACATTTTTACTGTTTGGTCCTTGTTTAAAGACCCAGGTAAGGCAAAGTAAGAATAACCCAACATTCCCTGTGCATCCTGCCACTGTTGAGACATGCAGTCATGGTATATTTATGAAAAAGAGGGGTCAAAAGCTTATGCTAATTTATCCTCATGGTCAGGAGCCTTTACACAGTGATCAATAGACATATGCATACTGATATAATAACTCATTCTTATTTATCCAAAACACATGCAGAACTTCGTGTGTGTAGATGTGGTAGATGGTCACAGCACCAGTACTTGGTCACCAACAAGTTCTCTGCTTTGGAGAAATTTGAGTCCATGGACTCTTCTGGGCAATGAACATGGCTTTTGGACTATGAAATATCCTGCTGCCACACTGGCACTTGAATACATTTGACCAGGAGTTGTTGAATTGTTCTTTTTTCTAATGGATGAGAAAATTATGTGCTCTTTCTTAAATTATAATGTACAGCATCATTATTTTAAAAGAGAACTTCATGTTATTAACATCTTCCATTGAGGAAACTTAATAATAAATGAAATTTCCTGGTTTTCTCTTGTACTAATTTTTTTTACTTTCAAAATAAAATCCTCTAACTTATCCACATTAAGACAGATTTTTAATTACAGTTGCATGCAAATGCATACACCCACCACATTATAAGTTTGACCCCAGGAACTTAAATTCGTTCATTATTTATGTATGCAAGCTTTTCTTTTGGTTCTAGAAAACTAATTACATTTTTAGTTATATAAAATATCAATATTTTGTTTTTTCAGATGAATATACTGGAATTTCACCCAGTTATAAAATTTGCAACCTACAATTAATGCACGTATTCATTTCCAAAATGAAAGTTGAATGGGTTTCAGATTTCGCAGATGTTATAAAAACTGGTGTTTTGGACTAAGAAATTAGACTACACTGCATTAATTATTTAGCTCAATGATTTGCATTTCACTAGTAAAAATGGGATCTCTCACTTTCTTCTCTCTTACCAGCGGTAGGTATTCTACTAAAAACTAGTGCCTCACCTGACTAGCAAACAATGTAAAATGAAAAACCCCATAAGTATGTTAACAGAACAAAACTCACCTTAATTACCTGATACTGTTATGGAGCTGTAGACAACATTGCCATTCTTGCTTTCCATTTTCTGAAAGATAAAACAGATGTCAGATTTCTCTGTTCACTAAAAAACTAGCATACACATTAGGACCCAAAGAAGACCCAAAACACATTGTTCATGCTTTAGATAAAGAACCTGTTGACAGGAGTTTGTCTTTCACATTTTACTACCTTTTGCAAACAATATGTGAAAGATCACAATTATGAAACCAGAAGTGAAGTAGGACATAAATAAGAATAATAACCATGGGATCATGAGATGATGCAGTATCTTTAAGGCATCTCAGAAAAAGTGTCTTTTTTTTGCTCTGAAGCCCTTGTGACTGTGATTCACCCTCAGACAGAATCAGACACGAAAAGAAAGCCCTCTGGCTTGGATGCTGAGGCCCAGTGAGAGACTTAATTTTCTCACTGCCAAAAAAAAGTGCCTTTACTCAAAAAGCAGATTCTTAAAATACTGACTCAGCTGATTTCCATCCCTGTTGCTTGTAATTGTGGGAAGTTAGCTATGTTTTCACTAAAGTTTGTTGACCGTCTCAAACTATGATCCTCATGGAACACACTGGCTTGAAAGAGCAGAATTAAAGAAATGTGTATCAAATTTGCCACTCATTAACTGGTTTTTAAAGGCTGTCATGATGTCATCATGTCCCTCTATCACCTGTTCAGCCCACAGAACCAGATCCAAGCTTCCACTGAACACCTGAGAGATACAGGGCTAAACTCAACCCTCAGAACCCCTCAATTCAATCTCTACTCTATCATGAGGGCAGCTAAAATCATGTGAAACCCTCGAACTGAACTGAAAAGCTGGGAACTTCATTATCCTTTAGAAGAAATACCTTCTGCTTTGGAAAGTTTTCACTGACAGGTAAAGACAATCAAATTACTTCTTTGGGAGAGAAACATATTGTTCAAGATTGATCATAGTTTTGTTTGAGTTTTGCAATAATAAAAGATTCATAATTTTGTGTTGAACTACACCTGGAGTTTAACAGATTTTAATTAAATATGTTTTGAATTTTACTTTCTGTTTGTAGATTAACTTGGATAAAAACAATCAACTTGTCAAGCCTAAGATATGGCACTAAGCTGTATTTCACTCATCCAGTGTAGAAAAGAAAGTGAGGCAAGTTTAATTCACTATGTGTTGGAAAAGGAAGGAGCCAGGGTAATGGCTTTCTTTAGAATTTTGAGGTCAGGGAAATACAACAGTCATGTATGGAAAGACAGAGTCTGAGACCTAAAGATCTCCCAATCAGATAATATTTGCATTAATCACTTTGCTGACTTTTAATTTTTCTTGTTCTGAAAATACATGCAGGTATAAAAATGTAAATGTGGATATTCCTGACAAACACCATACTACACAATGCCAATTAAAAACGAAATTAAATTGTACATGAAGCAGAAGAAAATTTCTTGTGACATTACACTGGAGGGAACGATAAGAGAGCTGTAACTACATTATAGAAAGAAATGTAAGTTTTCTGTTCTAAATGTGATGAGAATAAGACATTAAAACCTCACAGATGGATGACAGAAAACAGAAAATAAAATCAGGTGTACGCTAACATTACTTTTGATTGCTGTTATTGTACTATGACTATAGTATTATATACAAAAACTGAAGGGAACAAAAAATGCATTGGAAGTAAATTATGATTTACATGATTTACTGATTCATTTTGTCCTTGGGCAGTCTGTTCAAGGACTAGTTTTCAAAGAGATAGGACATGCAAATAGCATGTGAACGTGTACTTTGTTTGTATGTGTTATATATGATGGAGGGTAAATTGTCACAGGAAAATGGCCAGTTATTCGCCTGAGTTCAGCACAAGTTGAATCAAAACTGAGTAAAAATCCAGTATTTGACTCCTTACCTAGACTGCATAAAAATCCAGTCGCATGGACAGATTGCGGTATTAAACACATACTGTCATCTCTCATTTGAAATGTTTCCATTTTTTCATGGAGCATGAGTACCTGATAAGTACTCCACAGTTCCTCCTTCTATTAAAAACAGCTGACTATCTCATTATTCTCTTACTTGTTTTTCATGACACACAAGTTTCTTTTCCATGTCATCCAAGTTTGTTTTCCATTTATAAAAATGTGTGTGCAGCACAACTTGGTAACAAAGTAGATTATGTTGATGACATCATCTCTACAGAAAGAAAAAAGAAAAAGGTTGATGGTACATGAGGTATTTCCCTGTCTTCTAAAAGTCTAAGTATTATCTGCATTATATGGATCTGCAGCTTCCATTGTGGTAAACTATATTTTTAAAAAGGCCTTTAGATCTACCACAGGACTTTGAATGACAGAAATAACAAAAATATATTATTCTACAGGGGACAAGTGAATCTGACTATATACGAGTTACTGAAAAATTGCTGCAGCTAATAACATGGAAACAGTAGAAGAAAGCTTTCTTTTCATCAGTTTGAAGCTAAGGACGTCCACGAATCACACCAGATACAGTGAGCCACATTGTCATTCTAATAAAGTTATTACTGACTCAAATTATAACTGAGAAGGGTTGGTGTAACCCCCATGGTGCCCAGTTACTTGAAAATTATCTTTCCCAGTAAGATTTTGGAGTTCACCCTTACAAAATTCTCTAGTTTTTTATAACATATATGTGTATTTTATTTTCCATACTGTTAATTTTATGCTTAAATTCTGGATTCCATTTTCTTTCACAAGCTTCACCTCCAGGAGCAAGTTGTCAATAGCTGTTAACTCTAAACCCATGAGCATCTTCCACTTGTGTGCTTACTGGAGATTTTGCTTGTAAATGCTTTTAAAGTCATGCTATGATAGAGTCCAGCACAGCTAACTGGGGCTGGACAGGTGACAAGGTATATCAGCATCTGGTTTTGAAACACCAGAATGTGATTTTGAGCACTGGAACTGTTCTGAGCACACTGGAATTCAAGCTCAGATACTAATTCTGATATGGAGGTACATGAATCTGATGTTGGCCAGATATTTAGTGTCTCACTTCTTCTACCAAAGCTAATTAATTTCTGTGATTAAAACATTGAACTGAGAAACAGAAAATACAGATTAAGGTCTAGACTGCGAGAGATGGCTTTTGAAACAAATTAACTGAAAGATGAAAGGCAAAAGCTTGTTAAAGAGTGTTAAACTGAACCCAGGTGTAATCATTAGGGGTTCCTCCTCTTTGCCCAGATACAAATCAGGCATCAGGAAGGAAGTTTAGTGGCAGCAGAGGTAGAAAACATGAATGAAATAATGAATTTATAGGTTTACATTTGATGCAAAGAGATTTATTGTTTTACATGAGTAGGCACAGTTCCTCCTAGCCTAGCCTCTTTGCTGAGGTAAGCGTGGTGGGTTTGGATTTGTGAGCAGAAAGTAATTTGTTGCAATCATTAATACAGTTGTGATGTTTTGATGGGGTTGATGGGTAAAATTTATGTCAAGGCTGGGAACATCTCAACCTTTTTACACAGACGCATAAAAATTGATGGCATTTTATATGTGGCACCATCTGCTTTTTATAAGTTTTATCTTATCTGGATGTTTTTGTTTTAATTTATTCTCCATGGGGAATTCATTTCTTTGATGTTGAGCTTATTAACAATAATAAAAAAATATTGCTGTATATATAATACAGCAAAGATAAATTATACAGTCAATTGTATAATATAACTCTTTGAGTGGATTTTGTTTCTGTTGAAAAGGTAAATGAAAATAAGGTTTTAAAAAAATCTGAAATGACCTGATTTTCAAAAAAACCTAACATCCCAAACGACAGTCTACTAAAGCAATTTTGGCCAGCTGCAAGGATCAGTTCCTTCCTTGTTACTTTGTGGGGAGATTATTGTCCTTATTGACATCATTCACCTTCTCTTTCAGTTTAGCATACACTGCCCACCTCGCAATCAATTTCTCTCTCATATTTCTGCCCACAGCAGCAGGCATTATTGCCTGATGGGAACATTGTAATCAAACTACACCAGTGTCCTCCAAACCTTGAACCTATGCCCAGGCTGCAGGTCTGGTGCCTTCACTAATTAACTGTGCTAAATTTAGCTGTCAGCTTTAATTAGGAAATCCATTGTCTCCAAATATGTGACCTGATAAAAGGAGACAGAGAAGCATCTAGGACCCGGACAGTGTGAAGCACCAACTTTAGGTTTTTCATGAGCTTCAGCCTCATATTGGTGGAAATTAAGGATTCCCAGTCCCAGGTGGGATGGGGGTGCAGCAATGCCTTCCCACTTCTGCAGTGCTTAAATCCTGACTTCTGTGAAATCCCTTTCTATTATCTCACCCTGTGAGCATGCAGGAAGGGAAATGGAGAGAAAGAACATTTCTGTATTTTCTACTAACCAACTGGAGGAGCTGACTGGCCAAAGTGTGTGCTCACACTGGGATCTGAGAGAACCACTATACTCATTAAATCTAAACTACTTTGGGCATCAGAGCATGGGCAGCATGTAGGCCACGGCAGGATGCAAACAATGCCTGAGATCCATCAGTTCTTGAACAAGCCAGCATAAATGCTTGTGCTACCGCAAGCTGCTGCTCTTTGTTTCACTCTAGGACAATGTACCTTTACTACTTTTATTCAAAAAGGATGGTAACATTATATCTTGAAATATAATCTTGAAAAGAGACATTGTTATATAAAAATAAATATTATTATATCAAAATTATTATTATTAGATACATGTGTTCAATAGAAATATTATTTAAAATATAATACAGTGAGATATGTGGTTACTGCTGGTGAGTTACACAGAAATGTTTATACTGGAACACAACAGCTAGACTTAAATTTTTAAGAGATGCAATATAATCCTGCAGTGTCTTAAAATTAAAAAGTGAGTGATTGTGAAGATCTCACACTGAAACATTTCTCAACTGATTAAATGGTCATTTATCTTTCTAATCATGGGCTTTCTAGGTAGAGTCATTAGATATTTTCTATATAGTAGGAAGGGGGGGAGGGAAAAGAAACCTGCCAAATTCTGTTTCTCAACGATGTAAAATCCATGGAGCTGTGCCATAATTAAGGTTATACTACTAGACAACTTATAGTCTTATCTAAACTTTTTGTGGCAGTCAAAACAATGGAAGACAGTGAAGAACTTAAAGCAAGTCTAAAAATAGTGAAAAGGTAATTGAAATAACATGAAATTAATTTCAATATAAATAAGCATTAAAAAGTACATATACATCAGAGTAAAATGTGATCTCTCCCCTGCAGATGAAGCTCTAAGTAAAAGTTAATTGTGAATGATCTTTAACACACACGCAAGACAGATGCAGATACAACAAACAGCCTAAGAAGTCATTATGCTCACAAACAAGCTTTTTTGAGGCAACTTTTCTCTGAACTCCATTCCCTTCTTTTTCACTCACTCCTGTCCTTTCATTCATTTCTGTTGCATCCCACTCACTGAGGACTTTCAGCAGCAGAAGCCAGTAAAGCCTGATCACATTTTTCTCCATCATAACATGCTCCTCTCATTCTGCTCTTACTTCAGAGTAGCTCACAAATGTGTGAGACAAAGGAACACAGTAGAAAGTAATTCATGTATTTACTAGTTCAGTGTGCAAGGTCAGCTGTCTGGTATGATCTTCTTCAAATTACTTTGCATTAGTGGTAAGAGTTGCCTGGTAGTCAGTATTTTTCTTCAGCTACTTCATAGTAATTGCCCACAAATATGTTCTTACTTGGGATAACTGCAAGCTCCTTTGAACTGACCCATATACTCATATCTGCTTATATGTAAAACAGAGAGTTTTTATCATATTTTGCTAGCTGCCGCAACTTAGATTCAGGCTCTGTTGGATTCCAATAAATGCAATGCATTTTTTCATGTATATTCATTTCTATTCATCAACATATTCACAGTATGGATTCGCATAGAAACCATTCTTTCCAGTGTATTTACAAGGGCTCTTCTCTATTCCTCATTGCTTTATGCAGCCTGTAAAAATTATATCTTCTTTGTTAAGGAAACAGATAAACAAATAAATGAAAGCCTATATGTTTTTGTCATGTTTTGTGGGGAATTGCCTTCCAAAATAGCTTCACTCAAGTACCCCAGAAATACAGCTTTCACTCACTGAGTTCAGAGGTGAAAAGAGTAATTAAACTGTAATTGCACATCCTCTTTCTGAGAGTGATTCTTCTCATGTGGGCAATGGCTATTAGGACAATCGTTCCTAGTATTCGGTCTCTGGGAGCTTTGATGAGATGGGAATAAGAGTGAAAAGCAAAAATAACAATATGACAACAAATGTTACACCTTTGAAACTTCCCCCTCATCTAGAATTCACACAAGTATTCCTATAATTTATCTTCATTACTCTAACAGACTTACAACATGCTCCATATATTTTGACACAATGTAGATGACATCATTGTGCAATCTGCTCATCAAGCCTGCATTGAGGTTTAACTGCTGAGATTTTAAAAAGTCTAAAATGTATATTGTGTACAAACCACAAGGACAAGAGAAAGGAAATGATTCAAACTGCCTGTGTGTGTGCCTGCATATAGGTACTACTTACTGCAGAAAGATCTTGCAACTCAGGGGGGAAACAACCAAGCTAGTATGTTGTTTGTGGTGGATTTTTGTTTTCACAGAAGGATATGAACTGAACTTTATATTTTCATTGAAGGGCACTTTAACGGTCAAAACGATATTTAACTTGCAGAATGAGACTTGAATGTGATACGTATTTTATTTTTAGTCTCTGCAGACTAAACATCAATCATTTTCTCCATGTTTGAGAGGAGATGAAAGAGCAAACAATAGAGCAGAAGGATACTGAGGCTAAAACCTCTCAGATGTTTGTGAATGTACAAGCCTGTAAATATTGACGATTCTTGGCAATAAAACACAGTCCTATCAATTTAAATCCCAGGAGCAGGGAAATTAAACCAGATTTCACAATTATTTCAGCATTAATTGAATAATGAAATTAATTAACATTTGCACTAAATTATTAAGTGAATCTTATACATACAACCACATTGTCTCATGTGTTCCTCCTTGTAGGCAATAAAGCTTGCCAGGGTAAGAAACCATCGAAACTGGATTTCAAGGGTAGGAAATTCATGAAATCCAAATGAGTTTCTTCCAGTAAAAGTTCATGGTTTGTCCTACAAGTCCTAGTGTTACTAAAAGAACAGAGTGAAACTTTGCTGTGCTCTCTGCACGAGTGACAGTAGTAGTTCATATAATAACAGCTTTACTAATTGGAAGTTCATGTCAGCAAGACTGCTGCTTTTCTCTAGATATGTTTTATGGATGCAGATTTAGAGTTTGGATTTATATCAAATTTGTCATCCACCATTGCTAACAAAAAGCATTTCACTGAGACCAGTGGGAGGTGCAGGGCTGCCAGCACTGTGGGGCTCTCACTTTGACTGGAGGCTTTCAGGTCTCTCCACAAGGAAAATGGTCCAATCTATGTTGCCAGCCAGTCTTTTTCTTCTTCCTGTGAAGGATAATCAGGCAGAATTTTTTCATACAGAGCTACCTCTTTTCTTGCTACCTGGAATGGACCAAGTTTCCTCTGAAGTCTTTTTCCTCAGGCAACGATTCTTCTGCTCTGCACTTAGAGTTGCAGCTTTACACTTTTTTTTTGCTGGAATTGGGGGAAAGAGAAAATGAGAAGAGAATATTTAGCTTTCTTGGACTCAGGAGTCCAGTTGGTAGCATCCAGAGGCAGGGAAAAGGAGACGAAGTCTATGTTTAAAGAAGAGAAATAGCTACGGCAGATGGGAATACACTGGCAACATCTTTGTGATGATTTCAGATCACAACGTCCTAATTAATGCTGAAACGGGAGGAGATTTTAAACAGTGAAGCAGATTTCAGGAAGTACAGGACACAGAACCTGTTATTGAGGGAAGCTGGTGTTAAATCACAATGAAGAGTTTTGAGACATACACACATGCTTTAGTGGAAGCATTGCTAAGGTGTTGTCTAGGAAGGAGTTTGGCCCTGGCTGTAGCTTATAACCAATATGAATTCTCATAATCAAGTAGTCGTCCCGGCAGTTTGTTCTCTAGGTTGCATCAGGTTGCTGTGAAATCAGAGCCTATGTCCTATGTAAGAAAGGCTCAAATTTGTGCAAATTACAAAGTATATACTTTGGTAAAAAAATCTTGCTAACTGGGCACCAATAACTAAGTGCTGAGAGCAGAATTAGCCTCCAGGAACAGGATTAATCAAATGTCGCAGCAAATAAATTTGCTGGACTTCTACAATTGCAGACAATATAGCAAGAGTTCTTTGAATTTACATGAAAACTACACTAATTCTTTAAACTAGTCAAATTTAATTGCATATTGTACTTTATCATGCAAATAACTGTGTTTTCCTAATATATGATGGGGGAGAGAGGGAGAAAATTACTTCAGAACTTCCAATTAAGCATAACAGGTGAGAATCAATGACATCTTGGAAATTATTTCAGTGCATACAGATAAGACTGGAAACTTAATGTTTTCAGTAATCATTAACTTCCCAAAATAAGCCATTAGAAATGCAGGTCATGTTAAGCATCCCAGGAATTCGTAAGAAATTTATTGACAGAAAAATATTTTCACTGAACTTCTTGTTATTGATGTCCAGGTTTCAATGAATGCATTAAAATTCCAATGGCAGTGAGTGCTTCATTACTGCTGTAATGCGCACTCCATAAATTATGATAGAAAATCACAAGTTTGGAGTCACTCCACATCTGCACTTGTGTAACACAATGCCTCTGGCCCTACATGTTATCTACACTGAAGGAAAGCTGGTAGCAGTGAAATAGCTAAAAGCATATAGTGACAGCTTGATAGTAGTGACAGCTCTATACATATGTTCAGTCTACAGATGTACAGCATGCAGCTCTTCTTTTCAATTTTTAGCTCCAACATGTTCTGGACAGAAAGAATTTTTCATTTATATCTTCATTGAAGAGGAAAAATACAGAAGTTATGGCCTCTTTTGATTCCATTCACTAACAGTTTTGATTTTCTAATGAAATCTGAAGTGATTCTGTTGATTGACATAAAGGGGGAACGAAAGTTGTCACAGTGCTGAAGAAGAAAGCAAAAAAAAATCATAATCCTATTCTGAAAGAGGTATTGATATATTGCAGCAGAGGTAAGAGCTCTGGGGTACATTCAGATTTCTGAATTTTTTTAATTTATAGATCATCCTTTCTCACTTGATGCTTGTCATCTTGAAGAGGGCAGCACAACTCAGTTATCTAGAAGTTGCTCTGCAAAATGAATGTCCCTCCATTTTCTTAGCTGAAAATGCAAGTATTTGCATTTTTTTGTAGACAAGACATAAATTATTTTTCATTATAATGATCATAATTAATAAAATTTACTGGGGTTTATACATCACTAGAAAAGTCTCATGGGAAGGGGATATTTTATGGTATTTTAGTAGCCATAATGTGAAAATGCCATCTCACAATTGATTTTTCTGTTCTTTTAATTAATTGTAAATATTATCACTGGCTTAAATAGAAATCTTCCCTCATTTTTCATAGCAATTCACCAAAACAAAGGAGGTTTTATTCTTTATTTTGCTCTCATTTCCTGGAAAAATTAAAAATATATTAGATTTACAAAAAAAAATAGTGAAAAAAATAAATATAAGTATAATCTTGAAAATTCTTTTGTCCTCCAAATATTAAAGAATATGTTCAAAAGCCATAAATTGAGGACCACCATACAATTATCCATCAGAAAAAAATTATCTGAGAAACTAACCTGTCTAATGAGGTTTTTCCAACTAAAACATTTGCAGTGGCCATGTTGAGTCAATACTGGTCTGTGCAGCACCACTGAGGGAGCTGCAGACCTGGAACTGTGCATAAAAAAAGAAATTATACATGCTAATGACCTGCACACTGAGCAGGCAAACACAGTAGTGTTGGCTTTAGCTTCTCAGCAACTTCTTTCAGAGCTTTCATTTTAGGGAACAGAAAACCACTTGAATCAAAATATACATACCAAGTGTTTGTTATGGCCTGTTCCTTCCCGGAAGGTCCTTCCCTACTAACAGAAGCTTCCAGGACCAGTTCTCTCGGTTCAGAACTGGAGAACTGGTCTGGAAAGGGCTCTGAAGAGCTGGATGTGCTGCATGTATATTTATGCAGTGGAGATATAGCTGTAATCACAGGCATCAGTAATGAGTTTCAATACTTTGATTTAAACAATTTGTGCTGAAAAGGATCACAGTGTTGTTATCGTATGACAAAAAGGAGATAAAGGGAAAGTGTTAAGAGTAGTATTTATTTTTCCTAACTTGCACCATTTATAAGTTAGACTAAGATATTTGTGCATCATTTGCAACTTAGGCTAAGCTATTTGTCTAGCCTCCCTCTACAGTCAATGGACACATGGAGACATCTCCAGAGGATATTCATCCTTTCTCTTTTCCTATCGAGTGACTCAAGATGGGATGACTCATATGGATGTGCAATGCATGTAGGTATGCTGGAGAAATATGGGTAGATCCTTGAGGAAAACTCAGCAGAAGTCTCATACTAATCAAATAAATTTTTCCCTAGGCTTATCATTTACTTACAGATTTGTGAATCTACAGTCTGTCTATTTGTCTATGTTCTCTATTCTATGTAACCAAAAAACCCTCAAGTATCAATGTCTGGGTGTGCTACCTCCACATACCCCAGTCTCTTTGCACACGAAAGCAACGTATTTGCATCCCCAAAATCTCTGATTATGGCTATTTACCTACTAATTTTTTGCAATATCTTAAAGGGCTCTGAGACAAAACAAGCTTGGATGCACTTAATTGCCTCAGGGAATAGTTCAAAACTATGTTTTATTCAGTGGCAAAACTGACCTAAGCTATTTTCTCTCTCACCTAGTCTGGCTAACTATTCCTGTTCTTGCACAGATTTTGCTACCTCTTTTAGATGATGATGCTGTTGTTTGTGCTGTATCAGTGAGAAAATAGAGCTTTTTCTATATTTCAGTGAACATACATACAGTTCTACGCTCATGTGGTTGCACTGACATAATTGAGTGGCTTGGGAGCAGTGTTCAGAAATCAGGGAACAAAAGGGGAAATGTTTTAATTGTTTTTGCTGCTGGTGGAAGACTAATGTATCATATCTATTGAGATATAGGTATGACCCTTATGATGTGTTACCCTGTGCAATAGGCCTTTCTAGGTGGGACAGGACCTGTTAGTGCAAGTGCCATCAAACAGCTCTGGTTATGCTTTGTGGTCCCTAGACATGGTATGTCTAGTTTTAGGATGCGTAAAGACACAGACAACACACAGTCATCTTAGTGAAAGTGCTGAAGTCATGTTCTTCAACTAAAAATGAGTTAAAACTGTTTGAAACATAGCTGAAACCCAGAGATTTGTGGTAGGCAAGGATCTTTTATCCAAATATATCTCTTTTCATGCCATATCAGACATCATCCATCTTTATGGAACAAGCTGACATAAACACCATGATGTGTTATGGTTAATTTGACAGAAATACAATCAGAGACTCACACTTGATCTGAAACCAGTGTGTCTTGCCAGGGGACCCCAGAGTGCTAATAAACCCAGGCCTTCAGAACTGCCATTTGACCTCGGAGCACTTTCAGAGGAATGAAGAATGAACTCCCAACTAACTCTACACAGAGCAAAATTAGCCAGCCTGTCCTGACCTCCACCACCAGGCCAGCTGCAGCCAAACTCACTTCACTAGAAAGCTCTCTATTAGCTAGCAGTAGACTCATTAATTTTTCTGAATGATCAGCTGGATAACAGCCATACCAGAAACAAAGATGAGCCAGACTTTTATATAGTGAAAAATTTCTGCAAGGTTGCAAGTTGATTTTTAACAGCTGTAAACCTCTCTTATACAACCTTTGGGATTTCTGGTGATGCTCCTCCTCCTGCAGCACACCCTTAAACTAGTTCTCCCCAGCAAGCTGCAGGGACCGGTTTGGAAGCTGAGATATTTCTTTAAGGGGAGAAACATGGGTAAGAAAAGTACCTTCATCGTAACACCTGTCTGTGTTTCTTTAGTGCCTGGTAACCAAAATTCCCATTAGACTGGCAAGGCTCTGCAGTGGACAGTATATTCTGGCTGCTCTCCCTTTTGTCCTTGACATGAGTCTTAAATGTTGTGGGCCAGAGGGACTGATGAAGAGATAGCAACATAGTTTTACACCAGCTGCAGATTTCTCCATTCTTGGGCAATCCTCTGCTGCACATTAAATGCTGCTTCATGGTCCCTTTATGTTCTCCAGGTGGGAGGACTTTGGCACAGGCTTGAATCTGACCCTCAGAGACCATTGCATGATTTAAGTTCTGTGATTTGTGTTGGCTTTAATGGATGTTGTTTGGCTAAAATCTTGCCTGCAGTCTGAGAGTTCAGTCTGAATTTTGCCTTCGTCTCCCTGTTTGATCATGACTGTGTCCAAAGTCTAATTTAACAAATTTTATTTTGCCCTCTTTTTCTGACACTTGCTTAACTCCAGTAGTTTCACTAACTCTGAAGCTTAGACCACAGTGATCTAACTAAAGAGGGAAAGAGATGATGAAATGGCTGTAGTACCTTATATATCAAGTCATTATACAACAAACTAACTCTGAAACATTTCAAGTGATGTTGCTGCAACTGGTGGAGATGAGTAACATTAGCAGGCGGTACCTAGGGGATCTGTTCTTTTAATTATAAATAGTCTGACACTTTATTAAAAATCACCCTGAAAAACTCTTTATTTGCAATAATTGATGATTCTCTCCTGTCTTGCTTATCTGATGTGCTGTCTGCAAAACATACAAAAAAATATGAAAGGCTTTTATCTGTCAGCAAAAGAAATGTACATCCTTGCAGCACATGCAACAAAAAGAGTAAATAAAATTTTAACATGGTAGAGAAAATTCTAGTATTTTCATACATTTTCAGATACGTTAAAATTTTTGGGTTTAACAATGATTGCATCAGAAATGTATTTGCTACTTCCTAAAGCAACTGGACACATCTGATAGATTAAGAACTTTCCAGTTGAAGGAGCTAATCCTGAAAAATCCTTTTTGCACAGTATTTTTTCTACTGTGAGACATGAAAATACTTATTAGAGTGAGACATTTCTGAATGAAGTCCTAAGAGATAGACTGGTCTAAATAGTGATGTAGATCTTATGAGGGCTTTGAATATACTCAAAATAATCTAGAATGTAAGAACAGACCTTGATCTTAATCTTGATCTTGACATTGAGGGTTTGGATTTGGGAACAGCTGAAAGAAGCTATCACTACAATGCTTGCAGTAAATGTAAAAACAACTGAAAAAAACAAAGTTGAAAATATAAAAGAGGGAAAACAGATTCTCCTAAAGACAAATAAAGAGTGTGCTGTGTTTTCATAGTCAAAATTTCAATATTTCTTCCTTTATTCCTGCAGTCATTCTAGGTACCATTAATTGCTGAGGCCATTTTACCCTATACAATTTTTGAAGTTTAGATCATTTAGATAATGAAGTACTCAAACCTTAGCACTTTGTCATCTGCACCTTCTCGTGGACGCAGACAGCTCAAGCTACAACTGGGCTGATTGACCACCTACCATTACAGATTAATAAAATAAAAGTCTTTGTGCTGTTTTTTAATGGAAAACAAAACTTTATAAAATTGAGAATAAGATTCAAGCTTCACCCAGAGTGGCATCCTGAAACAAGGTATGAGAGGACAGGAGAATAAAAAGCCCTTGTCTCTGTCACAATCAGATGAGCTCACTTAATTTTCTTCACCTTCCTTTGTCCATTTTTATGTGAGTTTCTGTAAGAATTGTTAAAACAATTAAAATCAACTAATATATATATATATACCTGTGTTGTATATACGTATATAACATATATAAATGTCAGTTTTCTAATAATTAAAGATAAAGAGATGGTTTTCTAAACATTAAAGATCAAGAGACAGCATGGTTTGCAAGTCACCTTTGCACAACCTGCCAGCTGGGATGAATACCAGTGTTTTCAGGAACAGTGTGTATCTCCCACCTGGCTGCAAGAGGCAGTATGAAGGTTTGCACTTCCATTCTGAATTACAAAGAAAAGTTTTTCTTGGTCTAAACCATCACCCTTCTGGGAAACTTAAAGCTTTGAAGGACAGTTCACTGGAACAGACTAAAAGTCTATCTGTCCTGTCTCTGACAATGGCCAGTAGTAACAAGCAATGTAAGAGCAGAAGTGCTCTCAAGTTCCCGTGACCTGTAAGGGACTTCTGAGCCAGATATGCTGTCTTGTTTCTTAACAGCTGTTGATGGATTCTTCTCCATAAACGTGACATGACCACTCTGTGTTACCGTGTCTTGGGGCAGGTTGATACACAGTTTAAATAGCAGCAGTGTGAAAAAAATGCCTCCTGTTGATTATTTTGAACAGATCATCTCTCAGTTTCATTTGATTCTGCCCTTTTTTAAAGATAACAAGAAACAATGAGCATCTGTTCCTTCTACACTTACCCCTGTAATCTGTAATGTCGTGGGTTCCTATCACAGCTACCTGATTAATTTCATTGCTCATAAAAAAGTGCTCAAAACCTTTTACTTTCTTCCTCCTCTCTGAATTTTTTTAGTACCACTAAGTTCTGTTTAAGATGAAGTTCTATACTACATTTCAAAATGTATTCACAACATGGCATTAGATTTTCTTTTTTTTTACTTTGTTTTTCTATTTTTTCCCAGTAATTGCTACAATACATGTTAGGGGTTTTGTCCACTATTGAGAATTGTACTAATGTTTGAAAAGAGTTATTTTTTTAACCAAAAGTTCTCTTTCCCAAATGGAAATAGGTAGTTTAGGACCCATTGTCTCAGACTGTTTTTCCACTTGTGCATCACTTTATATTTATTATATAGAATTTAATCTGTCATCCTATTGCCTGCTTAGTGCCTTAACTTTTTCCCCAGCTTTTTGCAATCAGGTTTCATTTTTATTCCCCTGAATAATTTGACACCATCATTAGTCTCCTTGTTCTCCATTTTTTCATTTCTGTATACTCTGAGTATAACAGACACTACAAAGATCCCTGTGATCTATGGCTTTACTTCATTGTAAAGCCCAATCATCTATTCCTTCTCTTTGTTTCTGTTAACCTGTTGTTAATCTATAACATGACTTATCCCTCTCCCACAGGCAGCTGAATTTCTTTAAGAGCTCATGATGCCAACTGGCCGCAGATTTATCACAGAGTAAAGCAGGATGATACTTATCTACTTTATAAATTGCTTCCCATCCAGATGAGAAACGCTAGATATTAATATTTGCTAGAAAATGTGTATTGCTTTGCCTTAGATAAAAGATACAGGACTGAAGAAGCTGGAATTTGGTGATTGCATTGTATCATGAGAAGAGTGCTGGCTGCTAAACACAAATCAGAGTTGTACCCCTCTGAGCCCAAGGCTTTTGGAGTTTTAGCAGAGTTATTGCTTGACTAATTTCTCCATGTGTAAAATGGGCTTCTAACTGTGATTGTGTCAGGGCTAAATAAATATGGGTCTGGTAGCTTATCAAAAAGGTGCCAAAGAATGAGTCTGCTAGGCTTGGAGTAGAGATCTTGACAGATTTGTGTATTAAGTCCTTAGAATCTTCAGTAGTTCAGTCACCTAACTTTTCACTGAGGAATTTGATGTCTGTTGCTTTTTTATTTTGCTAGGAAGTGGCCCACTAACATCCTGGAGAGAGAACAGGCAAAAAAAAACCAAACAAACAAATGAACAAACAAACCACAACAACAACAAAAAAGTGAAACAGCATGTCTGTGATGAAGAAAAAAACTATCATTTTATCATGTAAATTTATCTCCACTATTTCCAAATAAGTTTGAGCATTGCCTCATCAAAGTTTTCCCATCTTGTTCTGTTTTTAATAATGTTCACACAGCTTTCCCCAAAACAGAATTTTTAGCTATGTAGTATACCGCTATAAAAAAAAATAGAAGTGGGTCAAAACGTCACTATTGGAATTTTTGTCTAACCTTATAACTAAGGCTTTGCCTTGACCAGAGTTGTGATCCATACCATCTGCTCCTGATGTCAGGTGGTATCACTCCACTGATTTTAAGATGAGTCTTTTCAGGACCCTAATGAGAAGAAAAAAATAATTACAATTTACCTCTGAAATATTATACAAATGACAGAGTGTCAAGATGGAGTGACAGTGTAAACAAAAAAGGATCTGACTGCAGTAGCTGTCAGGACTGAAATCAGATGTATGTACTAATTGAGTAGTGTATAGGAGATTTGGGAAAATCAGATTTTTCAGTTCTTTTAATTATTCTTTATTATATTAGCTATACTCAGGGAAATTGTTTAAAATGTGAATTCTATTTGGACAATACCCTTGTGAAAGAAGCAAAATATGCATTATGAGTGAGCTAAACAGTTTCCATACCTATATTTGGAATCCAAGCCACTCAAATCATTTTTGCAGCTTTTGAAGCTCCTTAGGTTTGGTCCCTTTTGATATCATGCACAGCTAAGGTTAGGGAATACCTCATTGCTGTCACATTGGTAATCTGCAGCTGCCTCTCAAAAACTCCTGTCCTCTGCTTTTTGCCATGGTCTCAGCAAACAAGGGTATAAAACCCACTGGCTTGGACCATGTATCAGGTTGGAAGTGAAGCCCTTGTGTGCAAAGAAACTCTGAACAGTGTTTGAAACAAAACTCAAAAGACCTTCAAAAGTAGAGTGGGTGGGAACAAAATTGATGTTCAAAGCCATAAGGTAACAGGCCCAGTCCATGTGGTTCCTGGCTGCTGTAATAAGTCTCTCCCTGAAGAACATGGGCGTTGTAGCCAAGCACAGAGGCAGGTGTTAACATCCCTGTCCAGCTCTGACATCACTTGCATTCCTTTGTACTTTAGGAGAGATTTGTCATTGATAGGTACTGTCAATACCTATATATGTCAATATGTCAATATTGATATATATATGTCAATAGACTACTGCCATCTTTTCTGCTCCTGACTGCACACTTGTCATTCACAGTCACCATACAGGTCTCCATTGATATTTTCTTGATCTACATTCTTGAGGAATAAAGTAGTGATCATAACAATTGAAACCAGTTGTGGTTTTTTATTCTACTTATTCATAGTATTTTACTTGGTTTATTTATAAATGCAAACATTTACAGCTGCATAAAATGCGTCTAAAAGCTGAGCATGTTTTGTCTCTTCTGAACACTGCTTTAAAAATACATTTTTTCAGGTTAAATCCTGACAAACAATACCTAGGAAAAAATATTGTAAGGTGCTCACATTTACTTGAATATCACCCAACTGCCCAGATTGGTTCATCTTGTCTGGAATGAGATGTAATTAATCACTGAATGATTAATGAACTGAATGTTAAATTCAATAAAATCCCTCAGTAAGATAATGGAAAATCATTTTTACCAAGGAGAAAAGACGTCTGTACATTCAAAATACATACACTCCTTCCCATAAAATTGATCTACACAGAAAACCCCCTCTTCAATTATTTGAAAAGACTGAAGTTGGATAAGCTGGTTAATAAAAATTACATTATATGTTTTTCTAATCTGTATAATAAATTTGTCTACTCAAATGCGTAATAATTTTTAAATCATTAGCAATTTCTTTGTAGGTAAGTACTATGCATAGAAAACCCTTTCTAAGGATAAGTCACAGAAGAGGTCTGAGATAACAAGATCAAATCATTCATTGGATCTTCGTATATCTTCAATGAGAAAAAAGAAACTACAATAACAGCTTTGCAAGTGGTTACAATTCTGAGATGGAAATTTGTGCATCCAGATTACTGTAAAGCATGAATCATAGAGATCTCATTATGTGATTATGCAAATACACATTAATTACACAATTACAAGCATCTATGGTGATGAAATATGATTAATTATATGACTTGGTTCACTTGCTGAATGCAATGCCATTAACTACGAGAGGTCTATAGATGTGTTTCTTTTTTTGATTCACTGACATTTTAATATTATGAGGAAATTATAAATTTGTGAAATAACAGATGATAAAAGCAGATGGAATACACTTAACTGAAGCCAACATGATTTACACAGATTTAAACTGAACAGTTTGTGTGCTTATCCAGCTATAAATGTTTTGCTCCACGATGATGAGTTCTGTTTTGATGCCGAAAAATGCCCCAAACAGGCAGGAGAAACTGCTCAGAGACAAAGTTTCATGCTCAAAGCAGCGAGGTATTTATTGGCAACGCGTTGGGGTAGCTCCCAGGTCTCCCTGGACAATGAGCTCCAAAGTGGTTAGCGTTTATCACAGCTATTTATACAATTCTGAAATACAGATTACATCATAAAGTATACATATTCATGATATTGCAACATTTAATATTAATATTCATATATAGGCGGAGTCTGGGCGGAGTCTTCAATATGGGGTAGATTGGAGGTGGTCGTTCCTGTTGCCTTCCTCTGGGCGGTGGTCTTTTCTGCTCCTCTTCGTCAGTAAACTTTTGAACCCCTTTCGAATTTTCCCTAATTTGGAGTTCCCTTGTTGCATTGGCAGGGGCAATTTGACCGGGGCCTATCCTAAGACTATTGATGTACTCTTCATCCATGTTTTGAATTCCTTTATGCTCTCAATGTCCCTCCTTGTCTGGCCTATCCTAAGACTATTGATGTTTTGGATTCCTTTATGTTCTCAATGTCCTTCCTTGTCTGCTCATTCTGCCTTCTTAGACGATTTATTGCTTCCCTAATTTCTTAATGTTCTTGGTTCTCTATAGCTTGTTCATTTTTATGTTTTAACTCCTATTTTCCCAAAGGCTGCTTCCTTTGAATGGCTTCAGTTTGGATGGAAAGTTTAAAAAAATAGTGACATATCTGGGAAAGACCCTTTAATCATGTGTCCTAAAATTTTAAGCTGTACTGAACTGAAAGTAGTCAGTGTAAGGTAATGTAGGGCTGCCAAAGGAACAGCTGTACTGACCCACTTGGGAAGGAAGGGACAGGCATTGCTGAATGCAGACAATCTAGCTCACTTACCTTAAATGTCCAATACAGTAATGAATACCAGAGATCGAAATATATCCTACCTGCCTCAAACACCACTCTGGGGCAGATCAAGGGCTTTCTGGGGGAGTTAATCTCTTTCTCTTAATTACAGGAGGAGCCTTGATGTCTAACTCCAAGGTGATCCAGTGGGTAGAGGTGTTTAACATTAGTAAAGATGAATTCTACCTTTGCATGTGATGCAGAACTAGACCTTATGCTTGCAGGAGCACTGGGGAGGTATGATAGTTTAGATAAATAAAAGGGAGTAGCTTGTTCTTCTCACTGTAATATCTGCTATTCTGTTTTGGGTGTAGGCCTCAGGCCATGGACATCTGCTTTGAAATTACACAGTCAGTCTGCCCTTAGTGTTGGCACTAATTGCTACTTGTGTAGGATGACTGAGGCTTTCAACAGCCACCTCCCAACTTCTTGGGCCCAGTGCATGTCTTGTGTGAAATCCATCACCATCATATTCACAGAACTACGGAATGGTTGAGTTTGGAAGGGACCTCTGGAGGTCACCTGGTCCAATTCCCCCAGCTCAAACAGGCTCACTTAGAGCCAGTTGTCCAGGACCCTGGCCAGATGGCTCTTGAATGTCTGCAAGGATAGAGATTTCACAACCACCCCAGGCAACCTGTGCTAGTGTTCAGCCACCCTCACAATGAAAAAGTATTTCCCGATGTTCATAGGGAGCATCATTTCTGTTTGTGTCTGTTTCCTCTGATCCTGTCACTGGAAACCATTGAAAGGAGCCTGTCTCCATCCTCTTTCCTCCCTTCAGGTCTTTATATACATTAATAAGATCACCGTGAGCCTTTTCTTCTCCAATCAGAACAGTTCCAGGCCTCAGCCTTTCCTCATCATCTCTCTGTCCTTCTGTTGGACTGCCTCATGCATGTCCATGTCTCCTGTACAGAGCCCAGAACTGGACACAGCAGGTACAGCCTCACCAGTGCTTAGAGGAGGTGAATGATCAGCTACCTTGACCTGCTGGCAATTCTTTGTCTACTGCAGCCAGGGATACCATTTGCCTTCTTTGCTGCAAGGGCACACTGCTAGCCCTTGGTTCAGCTTGGTTTCTGCAAAGACCACTAGCTTCTTTCCAGCTCTGTGGCCCTCAGTACTCAGTGGTGCCTGGGATTTTTCCTCTTCAGGTGCAGGACTTTGTTTGTGGAGGTCCCTCTGGATCGAAGTACAATCACTTCTCCTGCAAAGACCACTAGCTTCTTTCCAGCTCTGTGGCCCTCAGTACTCAGTGGTGCCTGGGATTTTTCCTCTTCAGGTGCAGGACTTTGTTTGTGGAGGTCCCTCTGGATCGAAGTACAATCACTTCTCCCATACAATCTCAATACTGTATTTTACTTTTCACCAATACACAGCCCTTCTGTCTGACATTGACAATTCTTTCGACTAATGAAGAGAACAAAGTAGACTATTTAATCTGTATCATAGTCCTCGAACTCAGACTTGCTCCATGCAGACCAGCAAAATCTAATTATTTCTACTAATTTACCTCTTGCTTTTGCATTTGTAATGAAAGAGCTGCTGCAAAATGCAGAGGAAACCTCCTCCTCCCCACTTTAAACAACCAGTTCAGAAAGTGTAACTTTTCCTTCTAACAATAACTGAATGTGTCACAGGAGACAAACTCCAGTTTTTAAGGCAGCAACTATTTATAAAATGCAGGAAAGTTCACTAATAAGTCTAGCAAACTTCAGATGAAAGCAGATGGAGAAAAGGTTGCCATAACCTAATCTGTCTGTTCTCTATTTTTTCCCTTCAAATTCAATATCTGACTATCTTTTCATAGATATAAAAATAAGTTTCCTTCTAAGCACTAAGATGGAGCACTTCAAATACTGATTTTACAGTGCTAAACTTGAGATGTACTTTTATAACAACAATCTCAGCCATAAAATTAATTTGATTTACTTGTTCAGAATACAGATAATTGAAGACACTTAAGAAAATACAGGTATTAAAAAGTAAATGGCTCCTTATTATTGAGTGATTATTTTTAAAAAGGAAATAATCTTCTAAAAGAATACAGCTGTTAAAAAAAAAAAGCTTATGCAGAGGTGCTTGAAGTCATCCCCATTTCTTATTTAGACATAATATATTTCAGAAAACTAGCTTATAATTTATTCTTTTATCATTTACTATTGTCCCTAAACTTTTTCCACCAAAATCATTGGTAAAAATCCAATAATACTAATAAGCCGCTAGTGTTGAAGCATACTAAGTGCTTTTGAATATGTCAGTTAACAGTATTTGTGTTTCTTTGTGGTGAACTTTTGGAGCTTTCCTCTGAGTTCACTACTAATCAGAAGCTGGTAACACTCTAAATTCATAGAAGGTCTCCATACTGCTGACAACATAAAAATTATTGTACATTACTGTACATTAACGCAATCCATTCTCTTAACACCATCAGTAACAGATATCTAATCCATTACTCAAAAAAAAATATGTGTCGTCCTCTTTTGTGGCAGGAGATATGACTTTTCACCAGCTTCTTCACTGCTTTAGAGGGATTGACAAATGCATGTTTTCCACTGAAACAGACACTGAGTCTCTTGGGGAAGTCTCCTCTTTGTGTCAAAATAATGGGTGTATTTTCATGAAGAAGTGGTAGCTTATTAAATACACTTACTACAGAGATCAAAGGCTTTCACTTAGTGAAAGATGGCTGTAAAACCACTTGCAGAGGCTCTGGGGATAATACTAGGGACTGCCCAATTCCATGGCTCAGCTGCCACATGCTTTCCTAAGCATCACACAGCAGATTAGGCTTTCTCCTGTGATATCTTAGGGACTGGGATCTAGGAAAACAACAGGAGGGTTGTTTTTCACATAGCTGTAACCTGTAAAAGCTGTAATCTTCTATAGCCATTGATTTGTACAGCCAAACATGAAAGTAGAGCAACTCCAGTTAACTAAAATCAGAGAAGAGGTAACTTAAACATACTCATAGTCATTATTGCACAATAGACATTACAAACAGCTTGACTGAGTAGCCTACTGATATATTTCTAGAACACTGTGACGGTTAAATACTAACATTAATATATTAACAATAACATTAGCATTTGATAAACCTTAACAATGTGTTGGTGCTGTATCACATAATATAATGGTTTCTGCCTCAAACAAATTTCAGGATAAAAGAAAGATAAGGAGCCTGGTTTTCTGCCAAAGCCAAAACCAGTCATCAAAGTCTGCTGGATGCCAGCAGACTCCAGCTGGGGCCAACAAGAATGTTAAAGACCTGGCTATATATCTCTATCACAGCTGTGTGGATGCTTCTGGCTCACCTTCTCAAAGTCCCCACACAGCTGCCAGACACACGAAGCCAGGGGTTTCTAGGACTCCTCTGCCCAAGGCCATCCGAGCACTGCAGTCTCACAGTGGGCTCTAGCACGTGGGGAAATTACATGGGCCAAGAAACTCATACCATAGGAAAACCTCTAGATCTGTGATGACACTGAACTTACAAACACCATCTAAGCAGCCCAGAAGAGGTTAAAATTTTCCCTTCTACCTGATTTTCTCAGAGAAGGCATGAACACTACAATTCTCATGCCTGCCATCCTCTGACCCAGAAATATTGGTTGACTTCACACAGACCAGTCATAAGCCCCCAGTTTGCCAAGCAGAAGACTGAAGTATCATGTTCCGACACTGAATTTGAAAGCCAGATCAGCCAGCTGTTTTTATTTTCATGATAAAGTGGGTTTTTTCCCACTAATAAAAACAGAAAAAATAAAATCTGAGGAAGAAATAAGCATTTCTAACATGATCATGTAACAATAAATATATATTTGTGTATATATAAATAAACACATTTATATACAAGTTAAATAGAAGTCAACATTTCTCATGCAAACTCATCTGTCAGTTCAAGAAGTAAATTAAAGTTCATCTCTCCTCTTTATTTGAAGAGAGTGTTGCGAGCCAGATTTTGTTCATATTTTCAAAATTTATAACACTGTGATGCTTGCCAAAAATCCTTAATTAGATCAGAGGAGCAGCAAAACTGTCAGATTCAATAGCAGAGTACAACGAAGGAATAAAATATTCTAGGGTTAATTGGATACGTTCATTCAGCCAGTTTTGCCAGGCTACTTTTCTACAGTGACTTGCAGACAGATCATGAGGATAGAGTTTGTCTCAGTAATAATAAAACTGATTCCTCAAATATATTTCGTTTACAAGACCCCAGAAATTGTTTATAGCTAACTTAAACCAACAATCAACATCCCCCTTCCCACAGCACACATAAATTGTGAACTTCTCATGAACTCAGTTGCTTAGAGAGCAATTTGGGTATCCCACTTGTATAAGAATTTCATGGCAAGTGTTGCAGGCTGAGTGCTGCATTGAGTCTGAGACCCAGTGGCATCTCTCATAGCACAAACTATTTGAGCTTTCATGTATTCAGAAGAAGGCTGAAATACTTGGAAGAACAGAGTCAGAGAAGGTAGTGCTAAACCCAAAAACAGGGCTGTAAACCATGTTTCAACTGGTTCTCCCACTTATTTAGAGATCAAATAAAATATGACATTCCATATGTTTTACTTGTCATACTGTATTAATACAAGAACATTTCTAAGAAAGTAAGACATAATATTTTAGTAGAGCTTATGATTTTTTGTGAGAGTTTTTGGTAATAATCAGTCTTTTACAGTTATTGGTGCACCTTGTAATGGGTTCAGTGCTTTAGGGACATGTCTAGAGTGAGAGTAGGATATTTGATCCCCAGGGTATCTGACCTCAGGGAAGAAATAAGACACACAACTTTATGATGCAGGAGGCAATGGCCAGCCTGTGCATTATTTTAAAGAGGCCCTTCCAAATCATAGCTGAGTGCCAAAGATACAGCACAGTTATTCTGTAAATGATTTGCCTTTTGTTAAGCCCCAGCACAGCTGGTCAGGATGAATTCTGCTAATGTGGTGCTCTACCAAATCATCTTCCAGCCACAGAAGAATGTTATTTCTTTACAGAAGAATGAGAACTGAGATACTCCCTTTTGAAAGGAAAGAATGGAGTAGTCTTGCCACTTGATCTAAGTTTTATCCACTGACACAATAGTTAGTACTCACAACCACTATCAGAAAGTTAACAAGTAATTTAAAGCACACCCTAATTTAAAGCACACCCTATGTAGTTCACCTGCTAATATGAGTATTATATGAAAAAAATATAGAGCCAAAAAGTGTTTTGAACATCCCAGCGTGATTTCACTAGTTATTTGGGAAGATTTTATTCTGAAATAAAGAGCAGTGATCTTCTTCCAGAGATACAGACTTTCATCTTCCAAAATACTGTCCTGTCAATTAAGGAATAGCACAAATCAGATCCATGTCACATCTGGTTCTGCTCAATTCTACACAATGAAAAGCAAATTTGGAGAAGTAAGGCAATGAGCAACTGCTTCAGTGGGAATTGAAATGTAGCTGGAAAGGAGAAGAAGGAAACCTTCTTACTGTGTTTCTGTGTTCAAAAGGAGCTTTGGACTTCCCTAAATACTATTGACAGTACAACACTTGCACACGGTTACAGGGTATCTTTATTTCTTTGTCTTGCGTCAGTTGCCCCCAAGCCCTCCTCTTCTCTGGAGACACAATGGAGGACCTTGTGCAGCCACGGTAGAAGCAACATGTGGCCTTTCCTACCTGTAGGCTAAGCACAACACTGTCTGTGCAAATGGAAAGATTAAATAACAAAGGCATACAAGTAACAGCTTTATTACATACTAAAACTCATGAGCCTCCTGTTCTTCTGAACTAGAGGTCCCACAGAGAAAACAGAGAAAAACAGAGCTGTCCTTTTATTTGATAGGGTATACAATGAACATTACACCCTTTGGCCAGCCTTGGTACTCTGACTTACTATTACAGGGAAAATAGTCTTCACCCAGCAATTTTCAGATAACTTATTGTGAATTAACATAGTCTTTTCCTTACTGATTCAGGTATTGAGAAACAAAAACGTCATACACAATTAAGCAAACCACAAAGGCAACCACTTTTCAATCCCCTTCCACAGGGTCAGCTTCAGTCCAACACACCTCTTCCCCATTCCTTGTCTCTGTTGGCCTTATTTTCACCACAATTACCTCAGTCCTTCCCAATCTCACCAATGGGGCAATGTGCAGCACAGGAAGTTAGTGTTGGTGAATAACAGTTTCTTAAACCAGTTCCTGTCTATTGCCCTCCTCCTCCCCTCCTCTTCACTTGTTACTGCTCTCAGTTCTAGTGTGGTTCACCCATGGATCACAGTCCCTCAGCATGCCCCTGTCCGAGCCTCAGTTTCCCACTGACCCAGTCTTGTCCTACTTCCATGAATGCTCTGAAGCCATGGCACCAATATTGCCTCTTTCCATGTCTTCTCCGTTTTGTGTCTACAAAAGTGCCTTCTCACAGTTCTCCTCATATGTCCCTATTTTGTGTATGCTCCTGTGCATCCTCTCACATCTCCTTCTTATGCCTTCTCCCATGTGCCCTCACCTGTGTCCTCTTGTATCTTCTTTTGTGCCTCTTTACGGTTATCCTCTGGTGCCTCCTGAACAAGTGACAAACACTATTTCCTAAGCATGTCCACACTGAGCTGCCACAGGTTTCCTGGCTGCCCTCAGTTTTGGTGGGCAGTGGATATTCCCACTATTTGAAGCCACCTAAAACCATCTGCAACAGTCCCAGAGCAGTTCATGCCTCCTTCCACACAAGGCACCCCACCAAGTACACATGTATACAGGATCAGAGCAAAACCTACTGGACAAGGGAAGGGGCATTCAGCATTCTGGGAAAGGGTGTAGGAAACAGCTTGTGCATCATCTGTCTTTTAAAGAAGGATTGCAATTGTAGTATTAAAACCACTTCTCACTCTCTTCTCCAGAAAGCATTGAGGGCTTCATGACACACAAGTTTTTACACCTTTGTGCCTCTCAGCATAAACCACAATCAGTGCAGAATTCCTGATTCCTTTCACAAAGATATTTATGCTTGATTGCAATAAACTCTTAGAGCCCAGCAAGCACAGCAGAGGGTGCTCAGGCTGCTCAGTGGAGTTGCTGTGGCCTGTGTGTATCAGGCTGGGACTAAGCTCATGCCATGCGAATTGCTGAAGCCAGCATGTACCTGAATGGGAATTGGAGGAGGGAAAAAGGTTTTAGTTCAGTTTGCCTAGGGACCCTTCACCAAGGCAACAGACAGATCCACTGCAAGAGACAGAAACATTCCCTCTGTGTTCTGTGAATATGGTCAAGTTTTTGTAGTAGTGGGGACTTCAGAGGTGGCCTTTGTGAGAAGACACCGGAAGCTGCCCCTGTACTGAACAGATCCAGTTCCAGTTGTCTCCAGAACAAGCTCCCTGGTACCCAAAGCTGAGCCCATCAGTGACATTGGTGGCACATGGTAGACAGCATATTTTACAACGGGTAAACTACACTGCACAGCCTCTGCGGGAAAGAGAATCAAGAAACAAAGCAGAAGAAAAAACTCTGCAGACACCAAGGTCACTGAAAAAAAAAAAAGGACGAGGAGGTTCTGCAGGCATTGGAGCTGATATTCCTCTGCAGCCCATGGCAAAGACCATGGTGGGACAGCCTGTCCCCCCAGGCCCATGGAGGACCCCACAGCAGAGCAGATTGAATGGCCCTGAAGGAATCTGCAGCCTGTGGATATTCCACAGTGAAGCAGGTTTTTGTCAGGAGCTGTGACCTGTGGAGAAGTACCCATGCCAAGATCAGTATTTCTGGCAAGACATGTCTTGCCAGTCATGGGCGACTTATACAGCAGTCTTGAAGAATGGCAGTTGTGTGTGAAGGAGTCACAGTGTAGAAGTTCATGAAGGATTGTATACGATGGGTAGGACCTCATGTTGAAATCAGGAAGAGAGTGAGAAGGAAGGAGTGGCAGATACGGTGTTATGATCTGCCACTGTTCCATATCCTCCTGCACCCATCAGCAGGGAGAAGATGGAAGAACTGGAAGTGAAGTTGAGCCTGGAAATAAAAGGAGTGGGGAGAAGGTGGGTTTAGTTTTTTTCGTGCTTCTCATTATGTCTATTTTTAATTGGACATAAAGTAATCTTCCCCATGATGAGTCGGTTTTGCCCATGACAATAATTAAGGAGCAATCTGCCTATCCTTATCTCAATCAACAAGCTTTCTCATCTTATTTTTGCTCCTGTCTTGCTGAGGAGGAAGAGTCAGAGAGAAACTTGGTGGGCACCTGACAGCCAACCAAGGTCAACCCACCACACCTACCCAGCTGTTGCTATAGAGCACATTCCGGCAAGAAAACAAAAGAACTCAAAATTACTCCATTGTTTTGAAAGCAGATACTCGTCTACAGTCATCAGCCATCTCATCCCCAACACTATGCCTGAAATATGAAGACAACTTCAGGACTGGAATATGTGGAGTGAAATGGCATACATGGAGTGAGGTGAAATTTAACAGCCCATAGAAGGTCATTCATCACCATCTGATAGGAACAAATAAAGGAGAAGCTTATTCTACAGCAATAATGGAGGAGGTGAAAGACCTGCACCAGGCAGAGCAAGGTTTACAGTAAACACTCATTGTAGAGGGGCCATGAAATGAAAACAGTTATATCAAGAGGTAGTGAGGCCTTTCTACCAGGAGGAAAACTTATTACTGCCATTGCACAAGAGCTAGCTCAGTCTCATCAAGAATGTGGAACACAATCCTCATTGCCTGTACTCAATGGAAATTGAATTAGTTGCAATACAAAGGAGGGCTGCTAGCATGACTGGGTGACTTGCTCAGACCAGTCTGCAATTCAAGACTGAGAGGCCTCAGCAAAAGTGGAGTTTAAAATCAGGACATGGATTTATTTTTTCTGTATATATATGTGGGAGATAAGCAGGATTGGATTTGGGAGAGATGAATGGATGGATGGATGGATGGATGGATGGATGGATGGATGACAATAACAGGAAGGAAAAAGTTGTTTAAAATATGCATTTGGCAGGAGAACAAAAAGAAAAACAAAAACATAAACTAAGAAGGACTGGAAATTTTAAAAGCTTTTCTGTTTCCAAAATGATGAAGCAGCTTTTCAGTAGGAGGAAAAAGTGCAAGAAACATATGTGGTTTTAAGATGGTTCTTGATAAATTTATGAATGAAATTACCTGTCCCATATAGGAAGTCGAAATTTTCTAACTTAATGACTTCCAGGAGTGTCTCCAACCCTCTGCACTGACCTGCTTTTATTAAATTCAACCTATAAATGTCCAGACTAAATGATTCGAAGTGTGTTACTGAATTCCATAGTATTACAGACTCCACAGGGGTTCTTCAAGTATATTTTAGTTTAAAAAGTCTGACAAAAGGGGCGGGATTAAAAGGATATACAACCATATATGAGAAAAGATGGTTAATCAGATATGTGAGACAGATTAAAAGAAATGATTATGCAAAACTAAGGAGAAATAAGCTGAAGAGAAACAAAAACTGTACAAATACTTAACAGAATACTGTAAAGAGAATAAGGATCAATTACTCTTATTAGTCAATGAGTTTGATGAAGAAATGCTAATAACTGGATTAAAATGCAGCAGGGAAAATTTGTAACCAGAGGAATAGTTACATATGAAACAACCTGCCAATGAAGGTTAAAGCATTTCCATCATCGAAGATATTCAAATCTATTTTAAGAATAATGAAATCCATCCATCAGTGATTCAGACCAACGGACTGAGATGATCCAAGAGGCATCTCTTCTACTGCAAATGATTCTATTCTTTTGCAAGCACACAGATGATTAGCAAGATCTACACTTCAATTGAATGTTTCATCTCATTTCTACAAAGAAATCATGTTATAATAAGTATTAAGTGGAAAGATAGCTAACTGTTTTTGTCAATTAGTGGAGAATTAATGGTTTCAGTTATCTACATTCTCGAATGTTTCTATTAATTTTCAACTAAATCTATTCATGCTATAGTTCCTCCAAGAAACAACTATTTTCAAAAGCAAAATCCAGTCTTCTCTCATGCCTAGTATTAGAACAACCTATTGTACGTACCTATCTAATATATACTATTCATGGGCTTAAGAAACAGTGCAAAATCCTCCCTCTTTCATCTAAGTCTGCATTCATATATTCCATTATTAGTGTGCATGTTAAGCATGTTGAAATGGGCCTTGCATGTGTTTTCTAGTTATCAGAATTGACACAGCACACACTACTTCTAGATACTTAGGCAGTATTTAACCCCTAGCAACCCAAAGTCCAGTTAAGATTCTTCTCTCTTGTGCTCTTCCTTGTAACTCTTCTGTAACAATTATGGTACATCAATACCTATGTCGGAGAACACTGTCTCAAAGGCTTCCAGAACAACCACGATGAACAGTTTATCAATACCACAAACGGACAATTACCTCAGAACTCACAAATGCATGTTTTATCCCTTTGAATTTGTATGCTGTATTGTGATTAGTTGCGGTTACCCGGTTACCGTTTTCCCATTGGCTGTATATTCCCTATTTCCCATTGGCTGGCTGGTGATGCAATCCCAGCGTCATCATGTGAGGCTGGCCACCCCCCATCTGTATTCCCCTCCTTCCCTGTAAGCCCTTCCCCTCTTGCCGCGATCCACCCCCAAACTCCTCCCACTTTCCAAGCTCCTCCCTGACCCTATATAAGTCCCATGCTCCCATGAATAAACAGTTCTAGCCTCATCCCAACATCGGCCGGGACCGTGTCCTTTCTTCCCCTCCTCCGGTACGCGGAAATACCTCAGCACTGTGTCTATGTGAAACATACACATGGAATTCATGTAGTTATTAGGTGACATATTAGAAAGGAATGCATCCAGTGAAATAGTCATCATATGTCAAACTTAATGGGAAACATCTAAGAAATCACTGGAAGAATTAGGCTGGATTTTTTCTGCCCATTTAACCAAAAATGCACTAGTATTGCTTAAAAAAAATTAAAACCAGAAAATATAAATAAATCATGTACTTTGTGTATTTTCTATGGACAGAAGATTTTGTAGACTGACATCAAACTGTCACAGAGAAACCTTCTCAAGATGGTGCCATGGTGTCCTAAAAAGGTCAGATCCCTGAGTGCCTCTCTATGGGGGTACATGTTCTCACACATCAATCTTGTATCTTGTCTGAAAAGTCATCTACTTTCAGCTGGCTAATTGCTATTTACCTGGGAACTTCTGCTGCCAATAGACTTTATACTATAGGTGAATGAAGCTGGTGTAAAAAACCCAATAGCGTAGAAAGCATCAGTACAAAAGTTCATGTTTTCAGTTTCATGGAAACAAAAATATACAGTATGAAAAGGTGGCCTTTAAAGGACTTGCAAAAGGATCTGTGAGTTATCCAGAGTATTATCTAAATAAAAATCATGCCATTGCAGAATAAAAGAAAAAAGTGTTTCATACAGTGATATATGTTAGTTCTCACATAATCAATTTCAGCAAATAAAATTGCCTTAGTTTGATTTCACCACTTTGTCTAGAAAATGTCATCAGGAAATGATAAACAGTATTAAAGAGTTATAGTCTCAGAAAAGATTGGATATGTTTCTTTTAGTGAAGAATACTGTGTACTGCACAATCAGTAACTTGGATGTTAATAGTTTATCAATCCCATGTTACAAAAAGAAGATGATGATCTCGTGTTCTGCTTTCAAAGTCTGGGTGTCTTGATTTCTTAAAATTTGCAGAATACATTATGCCTATTCCTATGTCAAGTACACAGCAGAAATAATTTGGATTTCTGTGTAAACGGACTGGCAGACTGAAAGAAATTAGGAGCTTCAAAATAGTTATCTTTCATTATGCATGCAAAAAGTTTTATAAACTATTTTTAAAGATCCATTAGTATTTAGCAAAGCTGGTCGTAAGTACCATTTGAAATAGTGCATTTAAGCTAATAACAATTGAACTGCATATTAGAGGGCAGTTGCAACATTCACCTAAGGAAAAATGCATCATGTACTTAACAAAAGGATGGTCTCCCACTGTGTGTCTTAACGTCAACTGCATTTGTTATTTGTCTGTCCCTTTTTATCCGTCCAAGTACTGTCACCCTACTCCAGAGGAAATTCTGAAAGTCTGCAATTTGATCTTCTGTCTCTTGCTTGCCAACAAAAGAAGTAAGGTTTGCTAATCAGCTTGTCTGCTATGAACCCCTGCACCCTAACTCTCTTCTAAAGCTGCTGTTTTTTCCACAGCATCAATAGACTAGAACTAGGAAGGCCAAATAAGGGGAGAGGGAGTAACATTGCATCAGTTCCTGCTTAGCCCTGCCACACAAAGGTGTGTGTGCAGGTACAAGTGCACATGAATGCACAGAGCTCTAAAACATGTAATGGAGAATGACAGAGGATGAGGGCTCCGTGGTTTAGGATATGGATTTTTTTATTTTGGACATGTATGTCTGTGCTTGGGAGGTCCTTCTGAAGTGCTGGATGTCAGAGGGGATGATTTTGGGCCTGAGAGGAGAGTGGAAACTCCAGCCTGAGCGTCTCAGCACTGCACAGGACAGGTGAAGCTGCAGTATCCAGAAGGGGCCCTGAGACATCAACAAGATTGATTGGGTTGTCAGTGAGGAATGAAAATAGCCATGTGGGTTTGTATAGGTGTCTCACAGACAGTTCAAACAAGATGATAGCATAAGCAAGCAATGAGGAACCCTAGAAAAAAAACCAAAGAGGTCACAAAAGTATTGTTACTGTTGGGTAATCTACCTCAAGGCTGATGTGGTTTTCAGCTTGGAATGAAGAAGGATATCATGTTTCTTCTCATCTCTTCTAAACTTCCTTCATTAGCAACCAAAAAACTCTGTGACACTGGTTAAATCAGTGTACCAGTTTTTTATATCTTAAAAGTTATCAACTTGGAAATGATGTGTAGAAATAAGCCAAATCAGCTTCCAATCCCATACGTAGTTATACTGGTACAGTGTTTTGTGTATTTCAAAATAACAACTGTTACAAAAGAAACAAACAAACAAAAAACCCAGTTACAAGCCTCTGAGATGTAAAGAAAAGTTTTTAATTTTTTCTCTCCTTTGCAGACAGCATAAGAGAAGGATACTGTTAATATTAAGGTCTTCTTTGAAAAAAAATATTTTAAAAATTATCTTGAGTACTTTTTTTGAGATCCACATACTTGATCATTTTTCAAGGAATTAAGTATGTGAAATCCCCTTTCATTTCAGACCAGGTCACAGGTGTTTTAAAGCTTTTCAAGTAAAGACCAACAAAAACCTCACTGAGCTATGGAGAAACAACTATATAGCTGGTGTTTGCTCAGGTAAGATCAAAATATACTACAATTGCAGTATCCACACTAGTTACACTGGACTGGAAGAGGTCTGAGGCAAAAGTACCATGATAAAACAGACACTTCACTTTGCTAGCTCAGCTACTAACAGAGTGAGGTTTTTCCTTCTTTAATCAAAGACCTCTCCATGAAAGGAACTGCCAGGCTGTTGTTCCCTGGAATTAGTGTAAAAAACAATAAGCTATATGGAGCAGGACTTCCAATAAGGATTTTATTCTTGATTTTCTTTCAAAAGGACAGTGATTAACTTTCTCCAATATAAAACAGTTCAAACGTCTAGCAATAATGACAAAATATTACAAACAAGATGTCTCCAGATTCTTCAGTTTGATTTTAAAAAGTCCCCTTGAAGAAAAAGATATACTGAGAAAAATTAAAATAATTAAGCCTTCAATTAAAACACGCTTCAAGTTAGAAAGAAGAACATTCGACCCCCTTGAGAGGCATTTGTAATTATTGTTTGCTTTATGACTGCAAATTTGTTTTATGACAGGACTAGTGGCATGTTGTGATCAGTAAATCATAATTGATAATATTATGTCCCATAAATACACAATAGCACAGGGCAATGCTTTCTCTCATGGGTGTATCCAGACTGACCCAAGCACTGGCCTAGATACATGTGCCAAGGGCATCACCCCTATAACCTCTTTCTCAGGGGTATCAGCTTCACAGGAGGGAAAAATGAGATGAAGAGAGCACTGCATTAGCAGCACTGTCCATCTTCTGGTACCCAAGGTGGCTTAGTTACAGTTTGCTTAGGTATCTTTCTGCTGCTCCACTCTGTACAGGTAAACCATCAACATAAGGCAAGAGGCAGGAAAGGAGTAAAAGCTGATGAAATAGCACCAGAAATGATGAGTCAATCAGTACTGGTCAGCAAGTCAGCAAGAACAGATGACTAGTCCCTGTATTAGCAAATCGCAGAAGGGGGAAGAAAAAGCTTTTTCTTTCAAGGAAGAATAGAAGAAAACAATGAAGAAGCTTTGCAGATGAATTCTTCTGCCAAAATATGAAAGGTAGCATGGGAGAAAGCTTATAGCTAAGGAGGGAGGGAGGAGGGGCTACTATGAAAGGTCTTGGAACAACAACAAGAAGAAATGAACGTGTGTTGTAGGAGAGAGAAGCATGTAGAAAGATACAAACAGGGTTACACAGACCAAGGAAGAGGCTAAGAAAATTATCTTTTCTACAGCATTTTAGATGGAAACAGGTCAGGATCAGTAGTCTTTGGCTTCTGGTTTTTTCTCATTTATAAGCTTTTTCTTTTAGAATGGAAGTGTAAGTTGCAATGAGGAAAAAATCACAAGAGAATGAGAATGTAAAGAGAAAATTAAAGCACAAGGAAAGGAATAGATCACTGGAGAAAGTGGAAGAGTTAGAGACATGAATGAAAAACTGCATCTGTAAGAAAGAGAGTGAGTGAGAGTAGCAGTAAAGGAAGGAGTTAGCAGAAGTGAGCTGATGGGAAGAACAAGGTAACATCCCACCTTGTAGGTTGCATCTTTTGATAAATCAGCAAAAACCTAAACTAAGGGAATAAAGTGAGTAACTGAAATTCTATCACAAAAATAAGTTCTTTTTCACATCATTACTACATACAATGCAGTAGAGTTCAAAATGTAATCTGTAGTGGTATATATGATATAAAACCACTAGCAGAAAGCAATCTTACCTACCAAAGAGGTCACAGAGAAAATGACTTTTTAAAATGGATGGTTAAAGTAGACAAAGAAAAAATAGTATAGCAACAGTCACCTTGATAAGATGCTGACAGAGATAATACTTTCTTCAAAAATAAACTGAATAAGAATCTTTCAGCATCAGGAAGATCTTAGCAAAGGCCATTTTCCTGACAAGGTTAATAAGACATGAAAAAAAGGACCACTACACAAAAAAGAAAATACAAAAATTCTAAATAAATTTTCCTAGTTGTTATGTGTTAGTGGGCTGTTTGTTCACTAAAAGGGAACAACAAAAGTTAAATAACCGTTCATTAGGAAGAGTTTGTTTGTTGGTTAAATCTGTTGACAGAACTAATTGAACGGGCTGATACAGATAAGGGGAGAAGATAACAGCGTGTTAACGACCGAACACTTAAGCGGCATTTAGGTTAACTCCGAAGCCTGCTAGAGCTCCTCTGTGTGTGTTAACCCATTGTTTGACTGTCAAAATACCAAGTTTTAAATAAAGTTTGAGTTATAGCTTGCCACGATAAATAACAATACAAAGGGGGTGGCATAACGAGATAGTACACGTGCTGCAGTGACTCAGCAGTTTTTCGGGGCCGCCATAACTGAGACGACGAGTCGGCTCCCTTAGCAACCAGCCTTGGATACGGCGGGAAAACGGAGTCGCGGCGGGAAAACCCGAGGCGGGACTGGACTATCGGCGGGAAAACCCTGAGGTGGAGTCAGCGCAACGGCGGGAACAAGGACAACGGTGATTGCACAATTCAAAAAGAGCGGGCGCAAATATGAACTATGATTTGCGGGATTGCCGTGAGGTGCGGGGTATAAAAGGGGATAAGGGGGTGTCTCCCTTTGCTCCGCCACGTTTGGAGGCTGAGTGCTTCAGGCGTGAGCCCAGCGCTGTAACTTCGCTTGTTCGCCGCTTGCCACTAATTCAATAAATTCTAATTGGACTTGGCTAATTGGATTCCGCCTCACAAATCTATCTCACTAGTGGCCTCAGTGACTTTGTTAACCTCAAAAATATGGCAATGAACACTAGTCTGCATCTTCTATTTTGATGTTAATTTTCTTGAAGCACATGATGCCAGCACCCTAAGAATAACAGTACATGGTGGACACTGGCCAGCACACATGCACTTCCTTCTCTTGGCTTTGAGGGACACTATAACTTCTTATCTGCAGTTCTGGAAAAGTACTGATTCCATGATCAGGAGATTTTGCAGTGAGAGCAGCAGAAGGCACACTTGCCATTTTCTGAAGGAATTGCCAGAGCTTTCAGCAAACAGGAGGAGTAAGAGCAGGGTTAGGGAACAAGGGTAGCACGCAGGAAGTGTCAGGTTTCAAGTGGGAGCCCTTCATCTAGCTTCCATAATAGGCAGCTACAGCACTCTTGCAAACCCTCCCTTTCCTTCAACTGAAAGGGGAGGGGGGGGAGAGGGAAAAACCCCACCAATGGAATGTTTTAAACCTCTTTCATTATTTCTCTTAAATAAAATAATTTACATCCAGTATGTCTGTGTATTTTATGCTATTTTTCCCTCTCTCACACACTCAACTCTTCTTATTTTGCATCACAAGAGCCCTCTACTTGGGCTGCCTACACTGGTCTACTGTGAATAGTTGAGCTGCAGAGAGGAATGGCTATTATGGTACATTGTTGTACATCCTATAAGCATTCAGGACTGAAGTTGGCTCATGACCTTATTAAAGATGTAACCTTTGGTTAGGTTTTGTGAGGTCTCAAGCAGAATTACAGAGAGAGGTTGGACAGAGGAACAGCAAGACCTGTTGATACCACTGATAAATGGGGCAAGTGCTCTCGCTTCTTCTTTATCAAAGCAATCACTTCAAAGCACAATAGGAGCATCATAAGTTTTTTCTTCTAAAACACATGATGTTTCCCTGACATAAGGGAATAGCCTTTATAAGATGCAGAAATAAGTTTAAAGTGTTTTTCCCTTTCATGTCTAGGTAGAAAACCAAGAACATGATGACACTTTCAGTGTAATTATGAAGTGGTTCATTTTTTCTTATACAACCTTACAAAATCCTTAACAAGAATTCCCAGTAATATTTTTCCACTCATTTTCTATGTCCTTAAATTAGGTTGTCCTTTAACTTTTCTGACTTTCAGTTTTCAGATTGTTAAAAAAGGAATCTAATTGTTCTCCTAGATTTTAAAACACTAAAACAAATATTATCTGTGAGGTAATTTTGATACAGAAACTGGTTTTATTTTGACCCTGTGCAGGCAGTGCATTTACAATGCATACGTTGGATACTGGCACTACACAATGAAAGCTTTTAGGAGTAAGGATTGCTAATATTGTTCAGTTATAGCACACAGACTGTGGGGGCTTTTCACTGGCAACACTTAGTGACACCACAGCACACCTACTGGAATTGTCTCGTGTCAAATGGCCTCAGAACCCACCAAAGATGAGAATGACTGCAGAAGAGACTGAGCTGTCATTAGAGAAATCTTCCTCTGGATGCATCAATTCTACTTAAAGTGATTATACCTACTGTAAATACTAACAGTACTAATGCATTCTCCTTGGGTACAGTTTTCTTTTCAAATACAGAAAAAAAATGTAACCATAAGTACTTTTAAAAAGTATGGATTGCTTTAAATTTAAGTTCCTTTCAGTTGTTTTTAAGGCCCCATGTACCCCCATTAAGAAATTCTCCATCAGAGACCACCCAGGAAATTCAGGAAATGAGAACTGGGAGCTGTATCTGCAGGGTGGGCTCCAGCAGTCCTTGCCTCCTGGGGAGAGAGGAAGGATGTTCATCCCCATTCACATGGCTTCACCTGCTACCAGCCCTCCATCTAACATTTCAGTTTGTTTACAGGTACTTCTGGATCCTGGCTGATAGCAGCTGTACTTTGTTTAGCCAGTTTGTGGCACCAAGAAGGCTTAATCCACTGCCCCATTCTGAACACAGAGAAGGAACTATAAAGTCTTTATTAAGCCTATGTTTGTTTTCAGTGTGTCAGAACTGATTTGCTACATGCTTTTCCATGGCCATTGTATCATCTATGGAAGGGTTACTGAAAGAGTCCCCAAACACTGAGAAAATGAAAGATATGACAGTGTAATTTTTCAGTATACCTATTGTACACTGCAGGTCACATTCTGATCAGGGAGGTGAATTTGCAGCTAAATTCAATTCATTCATTTCACTGGCACAACTACCCACAGGTAATACAGATGCAGAGATGATAAAGAAATGTGACTAGTTTGTCAGCAACAGCCTCTAAAATGCTAAGCACACACATGCACAAATAAACTTGTGTTTATAACAGACAACTGTGCATCAGCCTAACTCCTTCCCGAGTCATCTGAGTCACACTGGCTTCTACTGGCTCAGAATGATCCATAGCTACTCAGCACTGCAGCACACAAGCCCCAGACAGCTGACAATGAACACTCTAAATTAGAGGTCACCTTCAAAAGGTGCTTCATCTGATACTTCATTTACTTTGGTTTTATTCAAAGTTTTATTCTTACTTTTACCCTTTTTATTCTTAAATCAAAATGTATGACTGAGGATTATCTCATACACTTACCAGGTAGGTTCATGTACAAGCATAAGGAAAAGTCCAAGAAGTCTTTATACATGCTCAAATGTGTTTATATGTGCCCAGAGAGTTAGACCAAGTTTAGTCAGTGAGGTGTGACTTACAGCCAGTTAAGCCACATTACAAATATTTTTTCTGCTGTGTGTAGTTACTGTTCTTCATTTAAATAGATTTAAAAGATCACCAATTGTTTTAATTGGTTCTTAAGAGTTGCCATCTACTATTTTTGACTAATAGAGAAAGTATATATGTATCAAAACTAAATAAATATGTAACATATAGGAGCTTTTCAGGTACATTATTGTGTTTTAAACAATTCACCTTTGGTTGCTGTGGAAACACTAGCCTAAATATTTCAGTGGGATTGTTAGAGTCAAACTCTAGTTGACCTTTTTGGATGAGCTTTGAAAAAAGCTATGGAGTCTGCGGTTTTGTTTGTTTCTAAACACCCCCTAACCTCCACATTTCTTAGTCTCCTGATTTACAGTAAATAAGTGAGCTTTTATAGCCTTACACTATCTGACAGTCTCCAGTTCCAACATATGAAGCCTGAAATTTGAAATATTTACCAGAAGTTATTTTTTACTTTAAAAAGCCGAAGCAATTAATAATAATTTAGAAGTTTCTCAGAGATCTATACATATTTTCAGGACAACAATATTTAGATAGAGGGAAGACTATATTCCAAGAAATGTAGTCATACTTTCAGATAACAGATCACAGATATACAAATTACTCAAATCCTGTATAATGACAATCACCTGGCTATGAGCAACATAGCTGGTGAAGATACCTTCAGTTTTAAAGTATGTTTTCAATGTCCATAATATGTTTCTGGTTGTTTTAAAAAATGTCTCAGATTTCTTAGCTGGTCCTGTGTCCAAATGTTCCAGCCATGAGTCACATGAGGAATTATTATCTATGTGGAGTGAGAGATTACTTGAGGGACCTCAGGATGTCATGTTGTCTGTTCCATGACTATGCTATGGGATCTGATACATATTTGTCCCCAACATATATGTGTTGAGCCTGTGCTTGAAGTTTTTCCTCAAGAGGGAGACACCACAGTCTCCTTGGAAAAGGCTGTTCTTCCAGTTCACCTTTCTTACTCTGGGCAAATTTTCTGAAAATGTTTTATCTGAATGCCACGTGTTGTAATACAAACCTTCTAAAGAAGGTTTTAGGATGATCATGGTTAGGATTAGAAGAGCAAACTTGTTTATAAAAGAGGTACAGTTTATGCACTGTAATCTCATAAAGCCATTGTGAAATATTTCTGGCCACAACTTAGTGCACAACAAGTGAGACATTATCCACAACTAAGTACACATACACATATGATTGTTGAGTTTTGTTAGGTGATGTGATTATGCACTAATCCAAATAAACTCAAATGCCAGTAAGAATCAGAGGAACAGCAATAGGTGAAGAAACCTCAGTAATCTAATTGGTGAAAACAGAGCACTCCAAATTAATTATTCCAGTCATCTGTGAAGGCTGAGGAGCCCACTGCTCATGGAGCGAAACCCTCCATGAGATGGGTGAAGGAGAATATCTCTCTTGCCAACCATGCCATGCAAGCTAAGGGGTGGCTGCCCACAGGGATGCAGAATTTATTGTGCAATGTGAGTGAAGAGAATTTGGGGATTACAAAAAGCTTATGAGTTCTTTTAAGCAGACTGTGGAAATGCACAAGGCTTCCTATGGGATCTTTAGAGGAAGGACCAGAAGGCAGGGCAAGGGTTTAATAAAGCAGGAACAAAAATGGACAAAGAGCATAGAAGTGGTCAGCCATGTAAACAAGCTGCTGGTCCATTCACTTGCCTGACAGAGCTTTGTATTTGGCCACAGTAGTCTATTTCCTCATTTAATCCTATTTGTATCTTCTATGTGCGTGCACACCCAGCTCTTTGTGTGCATCTGTTTGTGAATGTCAGTGACTTTGTGAGTCAGAGTAGCCAATGGCTGTGATGAGAGGTCAGAGTGCCAGCAAGTGCTGAGGGAGCACAAACCTTGAGGACTCAGAAGTTCAGGGCCAGCACCCAAGAAAGACCAGGGGGTCAAGATGCCAGCACCTGCCTAGACCAAATGTCTGCAAGGAGTTGCTGGAGAGACCCACACGTTGTGTGTCTGTGCATCTGTGTGTGTATAGGCAATTGGCAGATTTCAGTCCTCGTCTGTTGGAGAGAAAGAGTAGGATGGAGCTATCCACACTGTGGGGGCTCATGCAGGTACTCCTAAGGATATGTCTCGCTCTTGCTTTGCTGATTTGTGTGGCAGACCATGTGTGTGTATGTGTGTTTTTGCGTGTGCACATCCTCAGCCTTGATGATGTGATCTAACAGCTGGGACAGAAGAAATCCCTTAGGTCCCAAGGCCCACCAAATTTCTCTGTCTGTGAAAAGTTTGCCCATCAAAACCAGCATAGATGTGGCATACATTCTTTTCAATGCCCAGATTTACACATATGTACAAAAAATATGTGTGTATATTAAGCTAAACATTAGCTGGACATATAAAAATAAGTCTTTCATTATTTTTCAGCAGTTTTAGCCTACACAAAAATATTGAGAATTGAAAAATATCCTAGAAACTTTACCAACACTAAACCAAAAATTAATTTAATAATTGTGTATCACAATGCATAAGTCCAGGAAATTAAATCTGCCAGGAACAGATAGCTATCCAAAAGCATATTCAGTTATCCTCCAGCTGTCTGTCATCCAGCAAGTCCCAGGTTTATTTATTCTTATTAGTTATTTGTCTAGAGTTGTCATTGATGGATGTCATGCACTAGTCATTTGAATGAAATGATAGCCTTGATATGTGTACACTAAGAGTTTTCAGAGAACAAGAATAACTGCTCTAAAGGATTTAAGTCCTTGGAGAAAAATATATAAAGCCTCAGGAACAGGTGAAAAAAAGTAAGAAAGCAAGGTAGGGTACAAGAGATTTCAGAATTCTTCTAAGTCTTCTTTTTAAGATTGTATTAGATTTTGTTCCTATCAAGTGTCCACTTTAAGATGTATAAATTTGCCAACAAGTTTAGAGAAAAGACTACTGAGAGGTGTAGGAGAATGTAATGTATTTGTCAAAACAAGACAATTATTTCACAAGAACTATCTAGACCTCTCAGCCTCAGAGACAGTAGGCTTTAAAAAGTACAGAGTAGGTTGCTAACTGCAAAACAAACCACTGAACTCCAGCACTTACCTGAGATACATGTGTGGGTGCACATGCACATGCATGGGGGTGTCTCACAAAACCTAAAATAACCCTTCGGCTTCTGAGTGCTCTGAAATTAACCAAGCATGGACAGCTGTGCTCACTTTGCTTTGTGAAAATTAAACCCACAGAAAGGGTAATGAAATCAATGAAATCAATTCCCCAGAAACTGTTAATATGTTTCTAGCACAGAACTTTGAAACAGAAGTGTCTCTGAATCAGGATCATATTCTTAAAATGCACCTTCATTAGTTATCAGCTGAGAAGGTGTAGCATGGCTCCTGTGCCCTGGCTGAAGTGATGGGTCCTTTCTTTAGTCCTTTTGGGTTATATTCTTGGTCTAATACACCTGGAATTCAAGACATTCATCCTCCTGAATAACTTTTTGACTAATATTCTTTCTGTTCTGAAGCCAATGGCAATTTCGCAATCGCCCTTAGTGGAGCTAGGACTCAGCTAAAGCATGGGATTTGTTCATGAATGGGAAAAGCATCTGACAACTCTTTTCTTCATATGCCTTAGAAAGAACAAAACCCAGGAAAAAATATTTTGGAGTTTAGGAAGCTTACATTGTCTCCAATAAGCTGTTATAGAGCCTACACCTCCAGCTGTGAGGGAAAATGTCTATATGCACAGGAATGACTAAAATTCTTCCATTGTCTTGACCCAATGTGAAATAATACATGCAATACAGTGAGATGTAACTAATATAAAATACTATACCCATGGAGGTGAAATTGCATTGATAGTTATGGCTTTTCTGCCATTTTTTCTTTGTTTTATTAGACATTAAAGTAGCAATTGCTTACACATATACAATCTTCAAGTATTTATAGATCTTACCATTAAAAAGGCAACATTAACCAATGAATCAACTAATTTCTTCACTAGAAATAAGGCTGCACAGTGATATCTGAGACCTACTACAGAGTAACCTAGCAACCATTTTGTTATCTGCGTGGTGATCAAAGTATATACTTTGAAAAAATTGAAAAATGTGTATTGAAAAAAAGTGTGTGACTGAGACAGTATAAAAATTGCCACAAACCTGATACTGTGTGTGTGAATATGAAACAGAAGAATGCAGTAGCTAATGAGGTAAAGCTTTGTCAGAAAGACTTCCATACAACTTTTCTCAGACTTGCTTGTCTTCTGGCAACTGGTATTGTGTGAACATCTTTTATTTTTGCACATTCCCCTACATAAGCACACAGGCTTTTTATCTGCTTCTGCCTTCCTCTCTTAGACCCAGTGTTCTATATGAAATTTTAACTATTTTATTATTTATACAAACACATAAAGACACACAAAATTTTATATTCTCAGTAAGTATGATACTATCCTTGGTGTTACCTCTATGGCCTGGTGTCCTCAAATACAGAAGGAAAAGCAATTTATGCCAAACTTTGTATTACCTCAAAATAACCTATGGCCTACAGGGAGTGCATATAAATGTAGCATTTTCCATGGCATTTAATGTAAACAGGGATTGCCAGTGTATATGTTTGTACACAGCAAGTTTTCTAGCACGTAGAGTGGGCCGATCACATCCTGACAGAAAGCAGGTAACACTACCTCCACAATGGGCAAACAGCTGGTTTATAGTGAGGTTAAGCACCTGGCCAGCCACCATTTCAGTTCCTTTACTGTATGGTCACCATCATATTTTACTACCTTGCAGAGTGCAAAGGTCTGAGCAGTCTAAAACCAGTAATGCTTTGGGAGTAGTATTAAAATTTGATGTTATTGACTGTGTCAGATTTTAAGAACTGAATACCAAACCTACCAAATCCCAAAGGGGAATTGATCTGCATTTGAGTATATCGCCAAGGAGAAAGTGAGCATAGACTGCTGCACTTTTCTAAAATCCCAGTTCTTCTCAGTGCCAGCAGTGAGGATCTGATCTAATAGTTGGGTCGCACATTAAATACCTGATCAGGATATTTTTTAGCTCCTTACCTGGGAGAAAGGGCAGAAAAGCTTTGATGGCTGACCTGCAGTGTTGGATTTTCTACCAGATACGATCCTCATTCATTTGTATGCAATTGTATACATGGAAGTAAGCATTATTGTTAGTATTTGGACCTCTGTAAAAGTGTTTTCCCAGGTCTTTTACCTTTGAAATTTTTAGTGTTATGGTGGCAACACATGGGCATACAATTCAGTGGGGAATAGAGATCTGTAAAAGGAGAGATCTAGTAAATTTCCACATGACCATCAATTTAATATAAGATCAAGTAACCCTATATAGGCTGTTCCTTCATTAAACTGCAACAGCCAGCCTACGATCTTGAAATACAGGTTATTGATTTGAAGGTGATATATTTTAGTGCTAAGCAATAGCCAGAATACCCTGACACAGATGTACAGTGGGAGAAATTACTTGAATCTGGAAGGTTTTCTATGAGTTTGTAACATTTCAGTAGGACAGGAAAGTTTGTAACTTAGGTAAAAGTATGATGAGTTGTTGAAGCAAAAACCTTTCATCCACAAGCAGTATGTTAAACACCTACACTTATCCTGTAGAGTATTAGTGGACTCCCATAGCTGTTGATTGAAGAGAAAAATGAGGAGCAATTTTTTGACAGAAAGCTTTCAACATTCATAATTGTGAAATGTTGCTGTCCATACCTGTAACAACTTGGCTTTGCTCAGGCTGCTGACCCTGCAAATATCTATCTGCCTAAAAAGCAAACAATGTGATCTTCCCTGTGTTGCCATTCAGCCTGCCTGATACAATCCAGTGGTGAGCTTTAACATACACTAAAGGCAGGTCCTGATTTAATTAGAAACTACAATCGCTCTAGGTACTCTTCTTGGATTGATAGACGTGTCTTTCTGTCATTTCTGAGACTATTTCTAATGTAAACCTTCTGCTGCAGGCCCTCAATATAAGTGCTGACTGATTCCTCAGAAGAACGAGTAGGTCAGGCAGTGAAAATGCTGCTAGATGAGGAGATAAATGTTTTTTGGTATTAAGCAAAAAACATCTATACAAATCTTTTCCCTGAAGCATTGTTTGTTGTTGTCAATATTATGGTAAACTCCAAGGAATTTACTAAGTCTTCAAGAGCAGCTCTGTTTTGTCCCAATGTTTAGGTCTTTAATATAAGTTTACAAATGCAACTTGGTTTAACCGAGCAAAGTGAAAGCAAATTGAACTGAAACACATGAAAATTAGAGCACTTAGTGTGCAATGGAGACTCTCAATAGACTAGCAAACATGGTATTTCATACTCCTGGAAAAGAAAGCATATGACCTATCAGAAGGAACCAACAACTTGTCAAGACATAAGTCAGTTGTCTCTGTGGACCATTGCAAAGAATTTGTGTGAACCATAAAAGCAGGAAAATGTAATTCTTCACCATCAAAAACACTGGGGTCCAACAGAGATAAACTTACTTCCTTCCATTGGCACAGTTCAAATTGCTGACCACTTGTTTTCTCCAGACTCAGAAGAGCATCCCATGACTGAGATGGCAAGATTTTGGTTCTAAAAGATACATTCCAAAAGTCTGACAGCACCTTCACTACACTCATTTAAAATACAAATTAAATCCATATTGGCTGTTCCTGAAGATTGGGGATTATTGTTTTCTTAACAGGTAGACCAGCCACACTCACTTTAGGTAAAATGAGTTGTTTTCACTGAAGTTTAAATTGGGGATCCTGCAGAGAAATAACACAAACTTCTGTAACATCAGTGAAACCTAGATGTCTGTAAGTGACAGGATTTGTCAGTATATTTAGGAGTTACGTTTTTGATTCTGATCTTCTCCATCCAACCAAGGTCACAGAAGCTTTGCCCACATGAATGGACCTGCTGAACTTCACTCACCCTTGCAAAGACACTTCAACCTTTCAAATGTAATGCTATTTATCAGGGGGGAAAAAGATTCAAATTTATGAAAATCTGGGGTTTGCTTTGCAGATTATTCCAGTTAAAGAAATGAGAGTTTGGCTTAAAATCTCTATGAGGTAAAATAATGATGAATATACAAATGAACTTGAATGGATATTCTACTGGCATGCACAAGTGATGGCAGCCAGTACATATTTTATTTTGTTGCTGAAAAGAAACAGATATCATACTTCTCTCTCACTGAAATAATCACAATCCACATTTCAAATAGACATTTAAGCAGCTAGATGTTTTCTTAGAAAAATCAAATCTGGTTAACAGAACAAATATTCACGTGACAAGCTGTCACTGTGTTACTTTTTATTAATGAATTTGCTTAGCTATCTGTTCAACAGACACAATTTAAGAAACATAATTGGTAACCACAGTCTTGATAGTCCTTCAACAACTTCTTATAGCAAGAGTGTACTACAGCTGACAAGTTATATCTGTAACATAACACATACACTCCCCAGTACAATAATGGACATTAAAAGCATGCTCCACAATGTATCCATTAAATCTGTTATATAAACTGCCATAATAAAGTACCACATGGGCTCACTTTCAGCTATTTGAAAAGCTTTAAAAATTCATGTTATAGGAACAGGAACATCTAATATTCAACTTCTGTAAGTGAGTATTTAAGATGCACCATGAATTACGGTGCCAACTAGCAGGGCTTTGAAGCACTCCGGTTGTTAGTAAAATCACCATATGGATCGCACAAAATAAGTCACATTAGCCTACTGGTGCTTACTCTTATAATATACCTGTAAAATTTAGGAATTCTATGAGGTGACAGGTTCCAGTCCCATAATATGAGTTATTCAGTATTACACTCTTTCATGCAGAAGTGTGTTGTGGTTTAACCCCTGCTGGCAAGTAAGCAGCACACAGCCACTCACTGACTCTCCACAATTACACTCCAGAGTCAGAAGAACAAAAGAGAGAACACTTGTGTGTTCAGATAAAGGTCGTTTAATGAAAAAAAAAATTAAGAAAATAATAATAAAAATAAAGTAATTAGAATATACAAAACAAGTGATGCAGAATGCAATTGCCCACCACTCACTGACCAATGTCCAGCCATTTCCTAAGCAGCGGACTCCAGCTAGCTTTTCCCCTAGTTTATTGCTGAGCAGTGTGCTGTATTGTAGTGCCTAAAACTACACAGACACAGCTTTGCTGTGTTCAAACTGGGGCGAACTGAATCATTTATTGAAAGCAAGCACTACAATTTATCACACCTGGCAGAGGGACATGCAAACTACAGGACAGGAGGAATGCACGGAACACAGCTAAACATTCCTCAAACTATTCAAACTCTTCATAAACCATCTTCCAACATTCTTGTTACCATAAGTTAATGGACCAATTCATAGTCCCTAAATGGAACTATAACAGCCTCTTGCTTCAGAATTGCTTCTGGTCCCAGGTATGCGTGACACTGCCTCAGTTTGGCAGAGTCGTCAGTTCCTCTTCATTCTTGCTCAGGCTCCAAATTCTCTTGCTGAATTCATTGTTATCTCTGTGGCTTCTCACTGAACACCTGCCTGTACACCATATGGTATTTAATATCCCTTTGGCTAGTTGGGGTCAGCTGTCTTGGATGTGTCCCCTCCCATCCTTTTGTGCCCCTCCAGCCTTCTCAGTGGCAGGGCATGAGAAGCTGAAAAGCTCACAACTTAGTATAAATACTGATTAGATACAGCTAAAACATCAGTGTGTTACCAACATTATTCTTATACAAAATCCAAAACACAGCACCATACCAGCTACTAGGAAGAAAATTAACTCTATCCCAGCTGCAACACAGAAAAAAGGTCAATTTATAATTTTTATAATAGATATTACAGCCATATATATTACCTCTCCATCAATACTAAAAAAATCTTTATCCTATAAGCTTTTACTTAAAGCAATATATAATCACTTGATGAAAACAAGACCCAAATCCTTTGCAGCTATTTTTCTATTCTCAAAATCCCATTGGTTTATTTGTATGAAAATCTCATGGAACTTTTTCTTTTTTTTTTTCCAACCTGTGCTGACAAGACCTGCTGAACTAAATTGTTCAACAATGCATCAATACATTTTGTATTTATGATGTAGCTCTTCCCTATCCCCTCATAGTGCTGCACTGAAGTTTGGAGCCAAGCATGAATTACAAGCCTGCAAAGCACGTGTGCTAATTGTGCTTTATATATTTTTAATACGCAATGCATTCTGATATGAAGCTTCCGGAGCTCCAAGGCCTTCTGAGAGATTCAAAGAAAGAAGATAGGAGACCCCACTTGTCCTCAGCATTTTCTACCTCCTTTTGTCAACTTTCAGCTAATGCTCATTATCAGAACTGGCGGGAGGCACAGCTTTGTGTGGCAGTCATTCTCCGTCTTGGTCACATTGCTCTGCCTGTCGGAGCAATGTGCACATGTGCATTGCAGCGTTATCTCACTTGAATTTTGTCAAGCTGTTTATGCTTTGCTGACACGGATGCTTTTTACAGTGCTTTCTCTAAGAAGACCCTTTCCAAGAAAACCTTGTTAAGCACCTGACAGAACCAATCTTCTTTTAATTTCAAGACACTTGGACCTTTAGATGTAATTACATGTATAAATAGAATGACTCATGCAATTTTGCTGCTGTTTGTAACTTACATTTCATTATTTTCATTTAGCTGACAGAGAGCTGACAATTGTGGTTGTCCCTGGAGATAGCGTAGTGAATCCAATTTACAGACATTCCTTGTAGTTGTTTGGCAACAGATTGCCTGGTCATGCATTTAAGAACAGAAGTGAACTTATATATATTAGGATGAACCCAGATCAAAGTAGCACATCTTATTTTATTTTTAATTAAAACAGCAGAAATTTAAGAGAGTGTGGCAAAATGTACAGGCTTGAGAGTCCATCTGGACATATTTGACAGGGCTCCTGTCATGCTGACAACTTTCTAAGTCTCAGTGGTGTCTGACAAATTAAAAAACTATTTTCTGGGCATACAGAAAGAAAATTGAAAGGGTCCAAACATGAATGGTTCCTGACTGCTACTCAGCACTGCATCTTCTCTACTGTTGCCCTGAATGCCTGCACTCCTGTGGGCTGCTACAGCTGGTGCATCAGGACTGCTCCAGAAATGACAATACTACCTGCTCCTTGGTGAGAGAGACAGGAGAACCGTAAAAGCTGTAGTCTTCATGGTAAATACACCCCCTAACACTTAACATCTCCCTTTGCTTCCCTTAAATTCATTACATTCCTTACACATGTTGCTTCTTTTAGATTCATTATACAAATACAGAATTAAAACCTTTGAAAGGACTAGCATATTCCTATCAAAAAGAAGCTTCAGGTTTGTGCTTTTCCACGACTTCATTGAAGTTTACCCAAGTGAATACTCCCAGCTCAGATGTACAGTCCCAAATCTCACATGGAGAGTCATGTGCCTTTGGTACTCGGCGTGGCTCAGTCAACTGCATGGCAAATATAATACAGAAAATACCATAAAAAACTGCAGCCTTGAAGTTCTGAAAAGGAAAAGCATAAAAGTACAAACAGCTCATCTGGTAACAGTTTCATATCATGCTCCCTCTGGAAAGTAAATACAGTCTATGGGGAATTTTCCAGTAGATCCAAATAACTACAAGGCTCAAACAAACTATAGGGGAAACAGAGAGAAAGAGAGAAGAGAAGAAGTTATGGGGACCTAGAAAAGTTACAGAATTACAGTCTCAAAACATCCAGTTCATTTTGAAGTCATCTGTTCTATTAAAATGGCTGGTGATCAGAAGACATTTAAGACCATTTTGTTTATTTGCTGGACATTTTGCTTCTAAGGAATGTAATCTGTTTTAAGCAGAGCTTATAAAAGTACTGATATGCAATTCTAGAAAGTAAAAGGAAATCTTACTGAAATATTACAAAATATGATATTTCCCTGTTGCGTTCATTTTTATGCAGTTAATACTGTACTAGAAATTAATGGAATTGTAAATGGATTAAAAAACAATAATATGAAAGATGTGGGATAATATAACATGGATTGCTGTATCAATTATGTGTTCCCTGTCCCTTCAGTTAATTTGATCCATTACTTCTTAATCAGTATTGTGTGTGTCAACATTAATGTGATACCCTGAAGCAGGAGTGCACTTCTGATCATATCTCCTGCCATTCCCAATTACCCCATTTTGTTTCAGATCTTGGAGTGACCTGAGAGCACATGAGCTCCATTTCATTGCATAGGCCTAAAAGAAAACCTGAACTTCACAAGTTCACCTGGTGTGCTCCAGCCACTGATGGGTAGTCAGTCTGCAGGACCAGAACAGAGTCAGTTCCAATGCTGGGACCTCAGTACCATGTCATCCTACCAAACTTCATGTTGCACTGATCTGCCTGCTAATGTACACACATAGTTTTCTTTCATTCTTGCTAACTGCTTTGCAGCCTGACTAAAAATGCAGCAAAATATGAAATATAAAGGCTTCTTAAGCCTGGTTAAAATTCTTCTTTGCTGTTAACCACCTTGTTAACAATGCAAACAAATTCTGGGAGTTTTTCTGCCTTGCTATCAATAAATCTCTGGAGAAACAATTCCTGAAAACAACTCTGTATAATTTTTACAACAATAAAATAATCAAATGAGTTTTCAAATGTGTCACTATCAGAAATCATTGGTTTACTCTATTGCTTCACTGTTGCCCTGATTTTGTCTGGGATAGAGTTAATTCCTTCTCAGTAGCTAGTATGCAGTATGGGTAACAAACACGAGAATCTGGAAGCCATCATGCAGCAGGAAAGCTATGACATAGTTGCCATCACAAAATGTAGTGAGATTACTCACAACTGGAGTGCTGCCATGGATGGCTACAGGCTCTTCAGAAGAGATAGGTAAGGTAGGAGAGGTGGAACGGTGGCCCTGTATGTTAGGGAGCCTCTTGACTCTGTAGAACTTCAGCTTAGTGATGATAAAGTTGAGTGCCTTTGGATAATAATCAGGGTGAAAGGCAACAAGGCTGACATCCTGGTGGGAGTCTGTTATAGACCACTTAACCAGGATGAAGAGATGGAGGAATTATTCTGCAAGCAGCTGGCAGATGTTTCAGAATTGTCAGCCCTTGTTCTTGTGGGAGACTTTAACCTGCCAGATGTCTTCTGGGAACTTAACACAGCAGAGAAGAGGCAGACCAGGAAGTCCTTGGAGTCTGTGGAGGACACCTTATGGCAGCTGGAGAGCAAGCCTACCAGGGTGGGGGCCTGCTAGACCTGCTGTTTACAGAGAAGGGCTGGTGGGAGATCTGGTGGTCAAAGCCCATCTGACATCCAGTGACCATAAATGATGGAGTTTTCAACACTCACTGAAACAAGGAGCGGCATCAACAAAACCTGTACCCTGGATTTCTGGAGGGCACATTTCAGCCTATTCTGGAGGCTGATTCGGAGAGTGCCTTGGGAAACAGTCTGCAAAAACAAAGGAGTCCAGGAAGGATGGACATACTTGAAGAAAGAAATCTTGAAGGTGCAGGACCAGTCTGCTGAAAGAGGAGCCAGAGGGGAAGACAAAGGCCCTGGATGGACAGGGAGTTTTTGCAGGAACTCAGGGAGAAAAAGAGGGTGTATTGGCTTTGGAGAAAGGGGCAGGCAACTCAGGAAGTGTTTAAGGATGTTGTTAGGTCATGTGGAAAGAAAATTAGAAAGGAAAAAGCTCAAATAATCTGGCCACTTCTGTAAAGGATAATAAAAAATGTTTTTGTAAATACATTAATAGCAAAAGGAGGGGAAAGGAAAACATCCATTCTTTATTGGATGTGGAGGGAACTCCCAGCCAAAACCAGGACCCCTGTGAATATGTAGCAAACTCCCTTTTCTCTGATTGGGGATGGAGTTAAGGAAGACATGGTTCAAACCAAGCATTTCTTAGAAAAACTTACATTAACTGAGTTAACCAAGGCATAGTTCATGCTGGTGGGCCACAGCCTCTTATGGTGTTGGCCAGCTTCAGGGGTCATATCACTTCTTGTGGATTAAATGGGACCATTTACAGCTTCTTGGGAGACTTGCCCTTCAGCACATACTTTCCACTCCAGGTGCTGTTCTCTCGTAAACTTTTCTCCATCCACACACATGTGCAGTATGTGCAGTATGTGTTCACACACACTCACAGAGAAGGAATAGAAATTGTATACTGAAGTCATATACTGAAATCTGAAAACAAATAAAAATTATTGTCTAGCTATATGCTCAACTAGAAAAGATTTAAATTCTTCTAATCTTCCAGAAAAAATCTAGTGGTTCATTTTCTCATTCCATTCCACCATCACACAGATAACATTGTCCAACCAAACAACAAATTAAAATAGTTGCAATGCATCTTTTTAATGACATTTTAAAATACAGATAATTAACATGAAATTTTAGCATAAATCTGAATATTTTACTTAGCTTGCTTTATTCCCAAATGAGAAGCTGTCTGCATACTTCTCTTCTTTTGTTCCCAAGTTCAAGTGATGCAACAAAAGTTACCTATGAGAAAAAACAGCATTCTTCTCTGGACTGACATGAACAGTATTTTTAGGTTTTTTTGTTCAAGATCTTCAAATACCCTTCATAAGTCTTGTGTCTAAACATCAGGAATTTAAATTAATCTGGAGAAAAACTGGTATTTTCCCTATTTAATACAAAGGAAATTCATGGTTAGAGAAAGGTCATCAAAGACCGGAGTCAAAGTCTACAGCACAACTAGAAACAAAAGCCAGAATTAAAAAATTATGGGCCAATATCTCAAGTAAAGCTGCTTGATCTCTTTGCCATGGCTGAGAATCAGAACCACAGTTGGTAGGTCCAAAACCAGAAGAGACTTTCAACTCTCTAGCAGACGAGCAATCATCTCCTTCCTGACAGACATTCCACCGCACTGTCCTTTACACAAATCCTCTGTAGCTTCCTGCTTCTCTGTTAGCTCTAAACCACCATTCGTGTTTGTCCTCTTCAAATAGTCTCAAATTGTTTTTATGAGTTCTATTTATTTAAATGTACTTAGAAGTAGAAGATTCACAATTTAGACTTTCATGTAAAATCAATTAATGAGTGCAAGCTTGGAGAAAATATGTATAATGAGAAGAAACCTGTTCTTAACTATGTCTTTAGCCTTTTTGCGTTTTATCTTTTACAGCTCTAAAATGAGTCTTGGCTGTACTCAGTCAGACTGTTCTGCATCTGAATAGATGGTCGATTCAACAACATTTCAGAGAGACATCTATCAATTTATTCCTATAGTTTTAGAAGCTGAAGCAGAAAGATTATTCATCAGGGCTGGGGGAAAAAAAAAGAGAAGGCAAACATCACTTGTGTCTTCAGAAAGGGAAAAAGGGAACCTTGGAAAACTGCACACTAGTCACCTGGGCTTGTAGTCAGACTCAAAACTGGAAAAAATGGCAGAACATTTGCAGTAAAACATTTTTTTTAAATTCTGTATTTACAGAGCTAAAATAACAACATCTGCAACAGAAAGGGACTAAAAACAGACTGAAGGGAAGAAATCCTGAAAAGAAATGACATGGCAAAATGAAGCTACAGAAAAAGTAAGCTAAGGGGAGATTAATGCTGGAAAGGGAAAACAAAAAGCATGTGTGAGATAAAAGAAAGATACAGACAAAAAAAGAACAAAAAAAAAAAGGAAAGATGGTTATATACAAAAATGGAGTGCATAACATTAATTCACTTGGCTTTAGTCACCCTTGGTAGAAAGGCAACACTTGGCTCATCTTTATTCTGTAAAATGTGTTTGCCAAAGTCCATAATGAAGTCTGGATACACAGAAAATCTGCTGTGAATTCTCTGGGCCTTTGCATATTTTTAAATAATTCTAAATATCACAGAAAAGAAACTGATAAAGTAACACTTTTCTGTGTCTCATTCCAATGCAGTAAGAAGTTATAAAGTTGTGTTTATTTTCACATTGTAATCCTCATATGTAATACTAGTTTTTAAGTTGTGTATTAAAATCAGAAGAGATCATTACCACACTATAAGTTACCTAAAGACCAAGAAACCTAAATTATCCTTTAATCAAAGGGCAATAAAATAAAGGATTTTATAAGGATTTATATCTTTTAAATTTCCAGTACAGTAAAAGAAGCTGAAATTTTCAGATTGTGTAGGAAAACCAAATTGCATCACTGCAGTGCTTCTTCTGCATCATTCACAACATTGTCATCATTGTTATAATTACAAAAATAACACTACTTGCATGTTACATAATTAACTAAAAGCATATCATAATTCCTCATTAACAGTCCTGCATTCCTAACCTGAACCTGTGCATGGAATACGCTACTGGGAGATGCATGAGAGCTATTCCCAGTCACAGGAAATTCAAGATGCCAGCTGAAAGCTGACAAATCTGTATGTGTAATATTCTGTTTTACAGTTACCTTGTGTGTGGCAGACACCCCCCCCCC